>CM045739.1:5437500-5480000 GCA_024760905.1 Plotosus lineatus
ATATATATATATATATATATACACACACACACACACACACACACACACACAGAGTATATAATAATAAAGGATCTGCCATGAGTCAGCATAGCGTTCTGAATCTAAATCGTATAACGTTCAGTATTCTGTCGCTGTGCTTCATCCTACATCTAAAAAAAGGAAATAATTTATTTTTGCACAACATTAGCACAATATTTAATACGTCATCCTCCAGAGCGCTAATATATTCGGTGTGCGTATTTCTCCTTCTCCGAGAATCCCGGAGGAATAAAAACGTCAAACTGAAAGGGTTTATTTTTGTTTGCACCGGTTGAGAAATTAATAAAGATTAAAACTCGACATGGAGAATTTACCTGAAGGTAAAAAAATAAGTTCAAATCATTTACAATGGTTGCCATGGAAATCGTTCAAAGGGCTCTTTGTTTTTTTCTTTTCTCTTTCTTCCTCCCTCCTTCCTTCCATCCTTCCTCCTCTCATCCATTCATACATCAATCTACTCCAGTCTCCCTTCTTTCACTCATACCATCCCTCTCTCCCTTTCCCCCTCCCCCACCTCCCCCACCTCCCCCTCCATTCAATCTCCTCTTTCCATCCATCCATCCTTTCCAATCTCATTCATTCTGCTCCCTCTGTCCTTTTGCTCCTCCTTCCTTCATTCATTCAATCACTTCTTTCCTCCTAACTTAATTCCTTCCATTTTCTATCCTTCCTTCCTTCCTTCCTTTCTTCCTTCCTTCCCATACACCCTTCCTCTATCTTTCCTTCATTTCCCTCTTCTTGAATTTCTCCTCACTACTTCATTTCATATCAGGTCTTCCTTCCCTTCTCCCTGCCCCCCCCCCTCTCTCTCTTCTGCCTTTCCTTCCTTCCATCAATCACTAGCTTCCTTCAGCCCATCTGTCCTTCCTTCTTTCATTCCATCCAAACCTTCTTGCCTTCCTTTCATCTTTTCTTCTTTTCCCTTCTGTTCTGGATCCTTTCTCCCCCTCTTCATTCTTTTTCATTCCATCCATCCAATGCCTTTCTTTTATCCATTCTCGTCCCTTTTCTTTTTCCTTTAATCCATCCATCCATCCATCCATCCATCCATCTCTTCCTCCTTTCCGTCATTCCACTCTTTCATAACTTCCTTCCTTTCTTCTGTCTCTCCTTCCTCCCCGTCTTCCTCCTCTCCTTCATTCCACCCAACATTATCTAATAACTCGAACCTTTATCTTCTTCCTCTCAGACTTTAATATCTATGTTTTTATTTTTAGAATCGTTCCTTTTGCCTCTGGAGGAACGTTTAAATACCACAGTGAGTCTTCAGTTTAGTAAGCAGAGGGCTCTCTCCTCTGCACCGCACTTATTATTTTTAATGTGCTTTATTATTTTTTAAATTAATTTTACTGAGAGAGAGAAAGAGAGAGGGAGAGAGAGAGAGAGAGAGAGAGAGAGAGAGAGAGAGAGAGAGAAACGGTGATGATGTCATGTTTGCTATTGGAAGAAGTTCGTAAGTTCAAGGTGGATTTATTTGACCCTCGTGGTCAACACATACCGAACTTCAGTTCAGACGTAACCACAAAACTATAACGTAGCAGCGCACAATAAATAAATACTGCATGTTTTCCTTCCTGACCTCAAACGAGTGAGACTTTATTATAAAATAACTCGGTTTCCTGTCTAAATATTAACAGCAACGAGGTCCCGGATTCAATTCCTGGGGGTCCTCTGTGTGGAGTTTGCATGTTCTCCCTGTAGGCTCCCTCCAGGTTCTCCAGTTTCCTCCCACAAACATGCAAAGTAGATTGATTGACTGTTCCAAATCACCACTATGTACAAGAGCAGGGGTGCTCAGTCCTGCTCCTGGAGATCTACCTTCCAGATGACTTTATCTCCAACCCTAATGTGGCCCATGTGACATGTCCGATCCAGTCAGGTCTGAAGACATTTCAAAGTCCCTTGATTGGATGACTGGATGGTTAGGTGGCATGATTAGGGTTGGAGCGAATGCCTTCTGGAAGGTGGATCTCCAGGAGCAGGATTGAGCACCCCTGTACAAGAGTGAGTGTGAATGGTCGCACGTGTGTTGGCCCTGCAATGGTCGGGTGAGCCGTTCAGGGTGTACCCCAGTTCGATGTGACATCACCACTGACTATATTTTGTCTCTTAGCCTTTCTTCAAGTTCAGACACATCTGATTCACACATCACAAGTGAAAATTGTCGCTTTGAGAACACCACTGCATGTTTTTCTCACCTCCGCATGAGTCGGACAGAAAGACACTGCCAAAGGACACATTTTAATGGTCCTTCTCCTTTTCTGATATCACACTGTTCGATGCCTGTATTGACCTTCAGACTTTCTTGTCCTTACTGTAGGATGTACTACAAATGAGGTACTTCGAACTGCACTTTGTTTATGATCGGGACTTTAACGTTGGAGGCTGGCATGGTAGCGGAGTGATTAGCACGAGCTTGGAGCCTATCTCAGCCATCACTGGGCCAACACACACACACACACACACACACACACACACACACACACACAAACCTTCGCACTCATTAACACTTTGGGTGAGTTTTTCCTGTGTGCCTGTGTGCAGCCAGCTAATGTGCATGCCTATGGACCGTAGGAGGAAACATGACTACCAAGAGGAAACCCCTGCAAACACAAGAAGATGCCCTCACCAAACCCAGGATTCAACCCCAGGACATTATTGCTATGAGGTGTACGTGCCAAGTACTATTCCACCGTGCTGCTCTAGCTCCACGCTGATCCATGCTATTCAAATCCATTCATTCATTTTCTGAAACAATTAATCCTAATTAGGGTCATGTGGAGGCTGGCACCCATCTCAGCTGACTCTGAGTGAGGGCAAGGTACACCCTGGACAGCTTGCCAGGCCATTGTAGGGCAGAAACGTGCTGACAGCTATGCAGATCCTCTTGATGAAAGTCAGCAATGGTTCTTTTACATGAACCTCCCACCAGGGACAGTGAGAGATATGACCGGCCTTTGATAACCCAGTTAGCTGCACCAGACTCACACACACACATACACACACACACACACACACACACACACACACACACACACATACACACACACACACACACACACACACACACACACACATACACACACACACACACACACACACACACACACACACACACAAAACCTATTGACAGTGTGACTTTGCCATTCAAATGCTCAATGAAATCTGATTGGCTGATGGTGGCGTTTTTTTTTTTTTTTTTTTTTTGTTATTTATTTATCGGCTCATCATTAAATATCCACCTACCAATTCGTGCCAAGATGTAGGACACCATGCTTTAGCTCAGTTAGCCTAATAGATCATGAGGAACAGTTAATTCTTACCCTTCGTAACTTTCAATCCATTCCTTTCATTCAACTCAATTCAATTTGGCACCGCACTAGTGGTAGCTTGAGGTAACAGCTCCTGATTTCGTGTAGGTGTAATGATATAATCCCGCATTCAAATTTCTGCAATTGGTTTGCAGCCATGTTTTCAGCCTCAAATCATTCATTTATTCATTCTTTTTTCCAGACTGTGAAATCCTATCCGGGTCACGGGAATGCATGCATCTATCTCAGATGACACTGGGTGAAGATAGGCTACACCTAGAACACATAGGCAGACCATTTTGCATGGCCAAAAGACACACATACACACCTCAGGGCAATTCGAAGCAGCCAATTAGCCTACTTCTGGTGCTAATTCCCCATTGGTACATTTGCTGTCCAGTAGTATGAAACCCACCAGAAGAAAGCAATACGACAGTCATGTCGGTGAACCAGGGTCGTTGAAATATTCATCACAGATGATCTTTCAGACCACGAAACTCTACAGTGAGCTGTGAGAACAGATGTGGAGATCATCAAGGTCTCTCTCTCTACTCACCATCAGTGATTTCTTCAACAAGTGCTTCCTCTGCAAGGCCACCAGAGTTGAGGACAACCCCTCCCTCACCTCTCAGGGTCCTTTTAATCCTCCTGCCATCTGTCTTCTCTTGCCTCCCAATGCTCTCTCTGACTCATGAAACCCTCCGAACACCTTCAAGTGTAGATCCATCACTGCACACCTGCAATTTATAATCCTACTGCTGGACACTTTATTATTATGGCTCTCACTTACTATTATGGCACTTTTATTGATCGCACCATAGACAACATCTGCTATGATAAACAGCCAGTTGTTTCACTAGTGGGCGGCAACCGGGGCTTGCTCAGGCTGTTTGTGTGTGAAGTTTGCATGGTTTTGCTGTGCTTTCATCTGTTTCCTTCGGGTACACTGGTTTCTTCCGGTCCAAAGACGTGCACATTAGGGCAATTGGCCGTTCCAAATTGCTCCCAGGTATGGATGTGTGTAAATGGTTGTTTGTGGATTTTATTCCCTGTGAATTTCTGGCGAGCTTCACCCAGTGATGGATGAGATTCTTTCTTCATTCAGTTGCCAAACCAATTTACCTACTAGGGTTGTCGGGAGGCTAGAGCCTATCTCAGTCGTCTCTGAGCCAACCAGTCCATAGCACAGCCAATACAACCATTCACACTCAGTCCCACACCTAGAAGCAATACGGAACAGCCATTTAGCTTACCGTCACGGTGGTACAATGGTTAGCATGTCC
Organism: Plotosus lineatus; assembly: GCA_024760905.1. Taxonomy (NCBI): domain Eukaryota; kingdom Metazoa; phylum Chordata; class Actinopteri; order Siluriformes; family Plotosidae; genus Plotosus; species Plotosus lineatus. The sequence continues at coordinate 5,442,134 of CM045739.1, forward strand.
GACTCACAGTGAGATGTTTCTGGGTTCGATTCCTGGGCTCGGTGTTTCTGTGTGGAGTTTCTCTGGGCATTTTCTTCCTGTACTTGCATAGATTTTCCTGTTTCCTCCTACAGTCCAAAAATAAGCACTGAAGGCTAATTAAAGGCAAAGTCTATTGGGCTTTTTACACCCGAACTCCAGTGGCTCATCAGGCTGGTGCTTATGTCCGGTTTCCGTAGCGTGAAGCTACCAGAAGTTCAACTCCTCCTGGATGGGATGCGAGTTCATCGCAGGTTAATTCCCAGTATATTTTTACTGGTACCCATTTATACTGCTGGGTGAACGGAGGCACACTTGTGGTTAAGACCTTGCCCAGGGGTCTTAGCGCAATGGGGGTCTAACTGGGATTTGAACATTAAACCTCCCGATCATGAGCGTAGCACCCTAACCACTACACCACCGGCGTCACTCAGGAGGCTAATTGGCTGTTAAAAATTGCCCCTAGGTGTGAGATTGAGTGTGAATAGCTTGGTGTAAGTGTGTGTGTGTGTGTGTGTGTGTGTGTTGGCTCTGGAATGGTCTGGAAAGCTGTTCAAAGTATACCCTGCTTTCCCCCAGAGTTGGCGACGATGTGATCATAATTAAGTGGTTTATTAAATGAATGAATGAATGAATGAATGAATGAATGATGAGCCTAATGTGCATGCAACCGTGCAAACTCCACACAGAACTGCCCTCACCGAGCCTGGGACCTTCTTGACGTGAGGTAGACATGCTAACCACTATGCCACTGCGCCGCCTTTAAGAAAATTAGCAGTATGAATGCATCTTTCAGTTTGACGTCCATGAATGAGGTCGTATGTTGTAGGCCATAGACTGAAAATTGCACATTAATTTGCACAGTAATAAAACACCTATGCTAATTGCCCAGTGAGTCATGCAGGAGAATCAAGAGAGCCACAGGAAACATTAACCACTCATTAGCTCTCTATAAACATGCAAGTCATTTACAATAATATGAATTCAGTCTGTTATTCCGGGGGGTGTGGGGTGTGGGATTAAATTTCGAAAACATAGCCTCGGGCAGATGGATAATTCTGAGTCGTTGGTTCATTTCATCCAAACATATCTTCAGGCACTGTTTCTGCTGTGTTTATTAGCAGAATGTTCTGGAAACAGGGTACGCACATACATACATACATACATACATACATATTGTCATTTTGTGTGATCAACGCCGCAATATCTGCCAAAGACGGAGTGGAACTGTACTGTAAGTGGTAATTACACTCTAAAAACAGTACCATCCTTTCAACACCTCTTCACGTTCTGGAGCTGCAAAATGTCAGGCTGACACATGCAAGAATTCCCATTACACTTTCAGCACACAGCGCCAGCACCAATCACTACTTCCGGTCATTTAACTTTTCAAGGAAAGTGGTTCTGTCTTTATGAAGGAAGTTTGAAAATCACCAAGTGCATAAAATAAATGTTTCTGAGACAGTGGGGGGCCAAACACATCACGGTTAAGATGGTTCCCTTTTCAGTGGCTTAAAACTAACGATGCTGGAAGGAAGTAAATCTTCAAGGATTAGTCCTTGTCGGAATTGTGAACAGGAAAAAGCTGCCCATGCACTGATAACGTTGGGTCTGCATTGCATAACACGTCCAAGGCTGCCTTGTATATTGATTTTCTGTGGATTCGATTTTAATTGTGCCGTTCGGGAGTGTGGGTGGCATGGTGAGGTAATGGTCAGCCTCACAACAACAAGGTCCTGGGTTTGAGTTCTGGTTCTCTCTGTGCTTGCATGGGTTTCTTTTGGGTACTCTGGTTCCGTCCTACAGTCCCCCCAAAAGAAATAAATAAATAAAAATGCACAACTACCGCATACAACGTGATAAGCGCCCAGGGCACTTAAAAAATTGAAGTAGATGGACGCTTATTAAAATGCTTCCAGCGGAGTGGAACGGTAAGTGCTTATTCCCACCGAGGTGGAAAACATGAATAATAACAGAACAATAAAAGAGTTTTACTGGTATTTGTGTTATTCATTTTGTGCTATCAACCAAACTACTTATATGAAAGTTGAAAATAAACAGAAAACAGCAGAGATTAAAAAAAAAAAGACTTTTCCTTCCCTTACTTTTCCCTCCTGGTGCTGTTCCTTTAAACATTTTCTTTTAAACATTTCCTTTAAACATTTTTCCAAGTAAAATGAGCCAATCAGAATGTCAGCTTTAGCTTAACCAATCAACACGAACATAAACAAAAGCAAATGGCCAGGAACATATTTAAATATCTGAAGTTAGTGAGCAGGAGAATCGGGTGAAAAATCCTCATCATCACTTTCTGATCGGTCAATATCTGGCTCATCGCTCCATTCATTCAGAGCATCCCATAGTTTTGCTGTGGCAGTTTCTAATGGTTAATTGGTTGTTGGACATTTACCAAGAAAACACAGCAAAATATTTTCCTGTTTTTTAAATCACGGCGGAACAATCAAATATGTTGTTACTGATGAACATTACTGATACTGATAGACATTCTCCAGTGGCAGGGGAAATACTGTCTGGAAATACTGTGTAAACTCACTTTTACAGACAGTGAACGCCTCATTTTATGGGTTACAGAGACTGATCGAATAAAATTGGTAAGTTTGATCTACAGTTTTACTCCCAGTACAAATGGGCGGTTATTAGACATAAGAAAAAAAAAAAAAAAAAAAAAAAAAAACACGGCGGGGGAGGGGGGGGGTATTGGAGCAGGGCGCTTATTGCATCGGATACGGTATTCCAAATTGACTCTATATGTGTGCAAATGGTTGTGTTGCCCTGTGACTGTCCCGAGTAGGATTTGTTTTGCTTTTAAACCGTGCAATGCCAAGCGCACTTGCGTTTTTGACGGTCGGTTCATCACTCTGGACTGTCGTCGCTTCGTCAAGGGCAGTGGGTGACATTTGAACTGTCAAAACAGGAAATGTGCTCATTTAAAGTGTGTCGGTGTGTATTTCCTTTGTCACGTGTCCCAAAACGATCAGCAGTTTTCCATCTTCAGTCGGACTGTTGGAATAATTCATGAGAAATGCTGCTAATCTGGGAACGATCACCATCGGTATCCTGACATTCTGCAAAGGTTCTGGGCGCTAAATCATATCAGAAAGAATAGAAATGTCAAACTAATATAAGTCGTGGGTTTTTTCTCCTCAGCTAGCAAGAAAGACGGGTCACTGTGTGATCCAAAGAACATAAGAAGGCATGGAGGATAAAATGTGTCTAAGTCGGACAGATCAAGTGAATAAGAAAAGGCAGGAGGAACCACAGACTAAAGAAGCTGAAAAACCTGATTACCGTGATAGCATCAGAATACACAATAATTCTGACTACCCCCCAACACACACACACACACTCACACATGTTTGTGCATCGCAAGCCAATCCGAGTGTGACCGCTTTGGAATGACTTGATGGAAACCCGGCACAAAACATTTCTGTGGCTGAAATCCCAGCAACACTAATGCTGTTCATACAACTAGAGCTGACCGGAAAGCCTATTTATCTTCCCCTTACCACTTATCCTTCTTCTCTTTTTCATTGGGAAGGAGTTCAGGCTCTCAAGTACATTCGAACCAGTCGTATTTCTGAATTAAAGGATCAGCGCATGAAGGGAAGGCACTGCATGGTATAAGTAGGCAGGGATGACATAAGCAGATCCCAGTCAAAACATTCAGGGGGAGCTAAACTCCCTGCTTTGTACCACATTCACGTTCAAACCTCCAGCACCATCACTCAAGACAAGAGCATCAAGACGTTGCTCTGTCCTGGAGTCTGGTGGTACATGGAGCTCCACCGAGCTGTCTTTAAATGAAAACATAAAGACTCGACCAGGGGCAGTGGTGGTCTAGTGGTATAGGGCGCTGGATCGCTGATCCAAAGATTGGGGGTTCGAGTCCCACTCTCCACAAGGTTGTCACTGTCCCACCCCAGTGCAGATAACCGGGTTATCAAAGGCCGACCAGGGCTTTCACTGTCTGTGGTGTAAGGCATGTAAAAGAACCATTGCCCTGGCCATTACCATGGCCTGGCGAGTTATCCAGGGTGTACTCTTCCCTTGCCCAGAGTTGGCTGGGATGGGTGCCAGCCTCCTTGTGACCCTAAGGTATTAAGCTGTTACAGAAAATGAAATGAAATTGAAATGATGAAGACACTAGTTCTTCGATAAACATTTAATTATTCGCGTATAAATGCAAAACGTTCAGATTTATCTTACAAGTAAGGCTGGAATCGATTGTATCTCAGCTGATTCTTTGGCAAGACGGCGTACACCCTGTAGTGCATCACAGGACCAACACACACAACCATTCTCGAGGCAATTTGGAGCAGCCACTTAGCTTTACGTGCATGTCTTTGTATTATAGGAGGGGGACCCGGAGAACCAGGAGCAATACAAGCTATACAGGAGCAATAGAAACACAAGGAAACATACAAACTCCACATAGAAACACCTTGTTGTTGTGAGGCAGATGTGCTAATAACTACACCATGCTACCACCCTGGTATTGCTATTATGTTCAGCAAATCATTACACCCCCTCCTTCCTAACAAGGTTTTACCCCTGTAGACTCTGACATATTTGTACTAGCATGAGTTTACGTGCTTGACTACAGAGACATGACAGAAATCTAGCAGTACAAAGACCAAGCAACAAAGGCACAATACAACCGAACAGGTATATAAATAGAGACTTGATTTTTGTAAAAACAAACAAAAAACCCCCCAAAAAACCAAACACAGGTGTGACAAACCAGACACAACAATATAACGCAGAACTCATAAGGGAATGCAAGTGCTAATTACAGTCAGGAGTACAGATCGGTTCCTACATTTTGTTTTACTACCGGCGCTCCAAGTGGGCGAGTCAAGAGGAGGAGTTTTCACTGACTGCATAATCTGCTATATACAAGTGTGCATGTGTATGAGTCTTTGGAACACCCAGCTTTGTGGTGCACCTGGCAATCCAGTGATAAGTATTAACACAAATTTCCTACATCTATATTATACAAAACACCATCGTTCTGTATTCGTGCTGCAATAGGCTGTAGATTTGCTCAGGGCGTACTCCACCTGACACCTGAAGTCAGTGCGGTATGGATAATACAGTATATGGATAGATAATATATGCCTAGTAGTAAGTACCTCCAAGAAGGAGCAGGTTATGAGTTTGGTCTCTTGTGTGTCAATCTGTGTGTGTGTGTTTGAGACTGAAACCACGATGATTTGAAAATTGACTGACAGATTTCCATGAAATTTTAAACGAACGTTGGTCGTGAGTGGGCCAAAAAAGTAAGGATAAGGGTAGGGTGGGCATTTTACACCCAAGCATAGTGGCTCATCAGGCCGGTGCTTATCCCCAGTTTCCATAGCATGAAGCTACCAGGAGCTCAACTCCTCCTGGATCAGACACTAGTCCATCGCAGGTTACCTTCCCAGTATATTTTTACTGGAACCCATTTATACTGTTTGGTGAACAGAGGCACACTTGTGGTTGAAACCTTTCCCAGAGGTCTTAGCACACTGGGAGTCTAACTGAGATTTGAACACACAACCTCCCGATCATGAGAGCAGCACCCTAACCACTATGCCACCGGCCCCAGTGTGAGTGGACGCACACATAACTATTCACACTTACAACTGGGACTTTGACACCTAAAGCGGAGCAGCCCAGTGGAATAGTAATTAGAAAATCCACCTCACAGCAAGAAGGTCCTGGGTTTGTAATCTTGGGTTTCTGTGAGGGGTTTGCATGTTCTCCCTACGCTTGTGTGAGTTTCCTCCAGGTACTCTGGTTTACTCCCACAGTCCAATGCTATACATTGCGCCAAGAAAGTACTAAATAATTTTTTTTTGGGTGTGATCTGAATATAGATGCAGGATAGTTTTGGAGGATTTCTTTAACCATTGTGTGATAATGTAAGGAGGCAGAAATCACCCAGAATGTGTCGGAAAAAATAAAGCGCATAAATAATAAAGATCACAAATAAATGCTGAGAAGGCCACAAGGGAAAACTGTAATTCTACACCATCTGTTCCTATAATCCATATAAAGAAGAGATTGCATCACCTTGGTGGAGGTTTGCACTCTCCGAGTCTACTTAGTGTATGCTACACATGAACTGAGTGATCCAAATGCGCTATCTTAAAATTATAGAACATTATTCCAAGTGGATAATGCTTTACTAAAAAAAAAAAAAAAAAAAAAAAAAAAAAAAAAAAAAAAATAGACGCAAATTTTTTCATAGTCATATGGAACATACGGTGACATCATTATCAGGCTTTAAAAAGGCAAAAAAAATATTGTTTTAGTTTGTTTTTCCTGAGTTTACACACATATATTAAATACCTTTCCAGAGAGGGATTTACTTCCTTTTCTTTGTGAGATTTACTAACCCCTGAATAACAAGGCCCAAAGATGCCATTAGCTCCAAACCATTTTAGTGTACTTTTTGCTTTTGTTAACCAGTGGCATACACTAATCACGTAATCCTAATTAGAGTCACTGGGAGGCAGACAGGTTCGCCAAACAGGTAGAAACACGCTGACGGGAACGAAAATCCTTCCACTTTACAAATCACAGCATTGGCTATTTTACATGCCTCTCAGTACAGACAGTGAGAGACATGGCTGGCCTTTGATAACCCAGTTTACTGCACCGAGCACTGACGACGATAGGGACTGAGAGTGGGACTTGAACCACTGACCTTCATATCAGGAAACCAGCACCCTACCACCAGGCCAACACTGCCCCAATTTTAATAATAATATTCTGTATTTCATTTTTTTCTGATATCACTAGACCACTGTGCACCATTTACAGCATTTACCACTGTGATCACCATTTTCTCGACCGCCAGCAAAGTCCGACTTCATATTCCTCCATCTCTTTTTCCGTCCTAGTTTCACAAGATCCACAAACTCTGTGAAGATCATCACCTTCTGATAGAGCTACACACTATGTGATGATGTCATAGAGAGTAACGCTGCCAATGTAGAACATTCCATCCACAAAGCTTTCAGCATTGCTTCTAGTTTCCTCTTTCGTGTCGTGAATATAAACAGGTGGATGCGTTCGACAAACATGTTTCTGGTCGACAACCAACGTGAGACTGAATTCATCTCTTGAGTAAACATCATATCTTGGGTGACCAATGCCATAAAAAGGCATCTTGTTCTCCTTACTATGTTCCTCTGTAAGTTGTGTATTCGGCTCTGTAGAACACTGTAAGATCTCACTCACATGAATGATGGTCCACTGTTCGACCACGATGGCGTCGTAGGTTGTACTCGCGCTGGAGTCTCCCTCTTGGAATATAAACACGCTGTCGATGATCTTAGGCAACTGATCTGCAGGGAAAAGAAGTGGAAGTTAAAGATGGGAATCGAACAGCAAGTCACAGGAGTTAATCAAACAGGAAGCAGAGTAGGCAGCAATGACATGCTGCTGAGATAACAAGAGATAAAAAGTATGTGCGAGGTATTGTGAGAGATCTGCAGTGAGAAGAACGATACCCCTCATGGTACAATTTCAACTGGTCGTTCATACTGAACCTAGCTCGTGATTAACGAAAGGCAGCTCTAATTAATAGCACGTCCTCTTGAGATGTACAGCGACTATTGGAACATGTTCGGAAGAAAATACAGAAGGTGGAAGAAGCCCATTTGGCATCAGAGATGGCCCCTGCTGTCCTGGTGCTTGGCCCTGATTGAGATACATTACTACGGGTGTAGTGTTAATAAGCTCGATAGGAGGCGATATACATTCAGCGTCTGGTTTATTATTTTGGGTCGAGTGCTGTCTCCTGGTTTCTCTTCTCAGTTCCTCCATCTTCACGCTAATACTGTTTGTGTCTGCTTGCCAAGCCTCTTCAGATTTCATTAGCAAAGCTTAGGAAGGCGGGGTAAAGGGTGGAAAAAATGGCGAGACTCAGGAGAGATATAGGAAGAAAGATATGAGGGGACAATGGGACGGAAAACCTATTTAAAGCTTGACTCGCTCGATTGAAGACATCCCATTGCCCTTTTCAAACAGCAGCCATTGTTCCGACCACCGTACGCTGTAATTAGAACAGTCCATTTGCGAGACCATTTTGATAGTCTCTGGACCATGAGCATCTGTCTAATTACCATTTCATCAGTACAGGGATGCTAATAGAGACCAGCAAAGAAGGAGTCCATCTGACCAGTCCAAATTTTTGACTCTACCAATTTCCACGATTACTTGACCAAGTTCCCCTTTCACCATCTCCTTGTGCCTTGCCCGTATCTGAACACTGTTCATGACCTTTTCACATGTAGGTATTGTTTTGATGTATGAGAAAGCATAGCTGCCTGAGGGCTCCATGATCTCCGATTCAATCTTGTGCTCAGGTGTTCTCCAGTTCCTTCACACCTTTGAAAACATGCCAGGAAGTGGATTGGCTATGTTAAATCATCGAAAAGTGTGAATGAGTGTGTGAGCATGATGCCCTGTGATCCTGTGCTCACTGCACGACCTGTTTTTCCAGGATCGGCTTCAAGACTGGCTGGGATAAACCGGTCCTGTTCTCTGGTCCTGTTATACTTGTTCATCAGTCAACTAGCACTTATTCAGTATAATATTATTTGCCTTTCTTCGTTTTGATGCAGATGCAGGGAGGCACGGTGGCGCAGTGGTTAGAACTTCTGCATCACAGCAAGCAGGTTCTGGGTTCTGTTGCCAGTTTGGGCATTTCTGTGTGGAGTTTGGATATTCTCTTTGTGCTTCCTACGAGTAGTCTGATTTCCTCGTACAATCCAAAAACACACACAATTGGCTGTTCCAAATCACCTCTAGGTGTGACTGGTTGTCTGAGTGCGATGGCCTGGCAAACCATCCAAGGTGTATCATCACCTGCCATCACCCAGTATTGGCTGAGATGGGCGCAGCCTCTTTGGGGGTCTAGCTAGGGTTAAGCGGTTCAGAAAATGTATATTTCGACTTAGGTTGGGATAGCGGTTAGCATGTCCGGTTTACGGCTTAGAGATGGGGTATGTACTTGAGTTCCGGGCTCTGCGGAGGGGTTTCCATGAGTTGGAATATTCTCCTCGTGCTTGCATGGGTTTTCATCTGGGTAGTCTGGTTTCCTCCTACAGCTCAAAGATATGTACATGTACGTTAAAATAATTGGCTGTTCAAAATCGCCCTTAGTTGTCAGTGTACTTGTGAATGGTTTGGTGTTTGTGTGTGTCAGTCCTGAAATGTATCGAAAAGCTGTTTAGGGGGTATTCTGCCTTCACCATCAATTGGCAGAGATAGGCTCCATCCTCTCCGTGACCCTAGTAGGATAAAGTGATTTGGCAAATGACTGGATGAATGAATGCTTTGATTGTAAATGCTTTATTTTGCTGATTAAACCTTTTGTTCAAGTCCTCAGTTGAAAGATTTAGGTCCAAAGTCCTTTGTGAGTCCTGCGAGTTCCTTTAAATATTTCTGTGCCACGATTACTCAACTAAGCCAGCAATTTTCACTGTGGAATTGCCATGGGCATTGTATTATGTATGGAAAGGCTTGAATAGCATCTCTGACTCATGTGTATTTTAAAATGTATTCGATTTAGCAATACACCAGGATTTAATATAGCACATTCATCCAGGAAGCTTGGGTTGCCGGGCAGATTTTTTTTTTTTTTTTTCCCCGGAAGGTCAGCATACAATTCATATGTTTTATTCAGGATTATTGTCTATTACGAGTGTACTACACACTTGCGCGTGAAGGTGAATACCAGCCATTGCGGTGAGTGAAGGTGTGCACTTGTTTGTGCATCTGCCTCTCATCTCTCAGGAAATTTAGCCTCATTGAAACATCTTCCTTTGTGTCCCCTCCTGAATAAAAGAAAGTCAGTCGAGGTATCTTCGAAATTCCTTTCAGAGCAGTATAATACCTTATTGGAAATTCATACGCAAAATACCCCTGCCTCACTCCGCATCTGAATATAGAAGGTGCGGCATGAATAGTTATGCATATGAATGTGTCACAGCTGCGGATACTAATCCGTTTCTGATGAGGGTGAGGAGGGGAGGTGAGAAGAACCAGACGAAAGGAACCTTTTAGTTCACATTGTCCTTGTCTTTTTGAGCCATGCTGGAGTTTGGGGGAGTGTGGTGGTGGTGGTGGTGGTGGTGGTGGTGGTGGTTTGGGTGTTCATGTGGTTCCCTTGATGAGTCTGGTGCCATATCAATCTTTCATCTGATACCTGACCCTCACCACACTCTCAGACAGAGTACCTGTACATGCCAGATCAGCCACAAGGCTTTAATTAACCCGCTGGTGTTTACTAATGCTTGTGTGTGTGGGCGTTTCCTCCCACACTCCAAAGACATGCAGATTAGCAGAAATGGCTACTGCAAATTGTCTATCGATGTGAATTTGAGTGTGATTGGTTATTTGAGTCTGTTGTAGGCGTTTGATAGGCTGGCGGCCTTTCAGGATGTAACCTCGTCTCAATTCCAGCCAGCAGGGATTGGTTCCATCTTGCTCTGCAACCCTAGTGGATAAACATTATAAATAATGGAATGCTTCATAGTTCTCAGTACTTTTGGAGAAAGTTTAGTTCTAAGTCAAACCATAGTCTTTCAAAACATTCAGGATGGTATGGAGAAGTCAAGCTGGGACTGAGTTGTTTCTATCTGAGACTGTAGATACATAGATGCAGCATATCAGTGACAGTGACAGCTCAATTCGGCCTGATATTGATTAGACACGTCATTGATTGAGGACTCATCATTCATTCATATTCTGAACTGTTGAATCCCAATTTAGGTCACAGGGAGGCTGACACCCTTCTCAACCAACTCTGGGCGAGTGAAGAGTACACCCTGAAACATGCTGACGGCTATGAAGCCCCTCTGTATGAAAGTCAGCTACGGTCCTTATACATGAACCTCTCACCACAGACAATGAGCAACACGGCTGGCTTTTGATAACCCAGTTAGCTGCACTGGTGGGACAGCAGTGACAACCCACTGATAGTGGGACCTGAACCCCCGACCTTGAGATCAGTAATCCAGATATGAGATACCAGTCACTGGTTTAATGACCACCACTACTCAGAATGATAATCTAGAATTGTTGTTTTAACAGGTTATTTTGTTTATATTTTAGGAAACATGGCAACCCACTCAACTATGACCAGTACAGTAGTTTAGCATCTGGTAGATATTAGACTTTAGCTCTGTATATAATATCCGGATTACCTGTCAAAGAAAGAATAAATACTTCTTCCTTGGGGTTGAGACGGATAAACTGCAGCAGCGGAGCAAAAAAAAAAAAAAAAAAAAGATAGATAGAGAACCACCACCACCACCACTACCACTATCACCAGGAGCAACAACAACGACAACAATGACATCAATACCCACCACGGTCCAGAGAAATCCATCAGGAGTTCATAATCCGTGGCCAAACTCTTCCCGAAGCCGCCTGTGTAAACAGATTAGACGAGATATACTATATTTCCTCAGTCTTCTTCTGTTGAAAATGACTGGAGGTTATGCCTGCCCAAAATGCTCTCGGATCCTGCGCTCCTGCAATATTCTCACTTCATATATATATATATATATATATATATATATATATATATATATATATATATATATATATATATATATATATATATATATATATATATATATATATATATATATATATATATATATATATATATACATATATACACACATACAGTGTTTTATATATACAAAAGGACAGGACAAAGGCTTTCTATTGAAACTCCATTTATCACTATATATACTATATATACTATATATACTATATATGTATATAAACATACGGAGTGTTTTATATATATATATATATATATATATATATATATATATATATATATATACATATATACACACATATATACACACATACAGTGTTTTATATATATATATATATATATATATATGTGCACGCTCGTAAAGCACTCAGAACATATTTTCTCTAAAAAAAGAGATAATTACATGGATGGTTTCGCCTCCTGCAATTAAGTGTTGATAATAAGTACACACTTTCCTAGCACTGCGCTAGCGCCCTGTTTCTACAGCTCGGCAGGACTCTTCAAACACCTCCCTCCTTGCATGTTCTCTCGCGCTCTGTGCTTGACTTGGGGACAAACACGTCCTTTTTCACTAATTAGAGCAGTTTTCCTCAAGTACTTCCACTTTTCAGCTTCTGCTAGTAGCCATTATTCCATTTAACGTTTACACTTTTATCAAAAGCGACTTATTAAGAAGGCGGAATTCAGGGCAATCTACAGTATGAGCTGAGCACAGTGTGACGGTCGACATAAACCGGTTTTACTGTCAAGCTTTACGATGCATTCTTTTTATCTACAAATTATCACCGCAGCCGCCGTCTGTTGTGATGACTTTGGTAAATTAAAGGAGACGTATTCGGGTTTTTTCCAGCACTTGTGTATGTACACTCGGGCATCTGTAATGCTTTTCAACCCCAAATAAGACTACACTGTCAGTTAGCTTGAAGCTGCCGAGGTCAAAAATCATACGATTCCACAATATGTTCAGATTTGGCTCTCATTATTATGAAAAAAAAGAAGCTAATTAGCATTAGAGGGCAGTGGTGGGCTGGTAGTGAGGTGATGGATCACTGATCCCAAGGTCGGGGGTTCAAGCCCCGCTCTCAACGTGTTGTCCCCCCCCCAGTGCAGCTAACTGGGTTATCAAAGGCTGGCCGTGTCTCTCACTGCCCGTGCTGGGAGGTTCATGTAAAAAAACAAAAAAAACATTGCTGACTTTCAACAAGCTGCATAGTCATTAGTGTGTTTCCGCCCTGTGATGGCCCACGAGCTGTCCAGGATGTACTCTGCCCTCATGCCCTCATCCAGAGTCGGCTGAGATGGGTGTCAACCTCCCTGCAATCCTAATTAGGATTAAACTGTTCAGAAAATTAATGATTGAATAATTAGCATTAGCATATGCTACCGGAACGGTTTAATGGTACACACTCGGATTTGTCTGCTATCTGTAGTATTAGCAACATCATCTTAAGTGGATCAAAATGACGGACGTTCAGAGTTTGTCACGTTGACATATACGTGGTTGTTTTTCTTTTCTTGTTTTATTCATAGGGCAGAACGGTAGCGTAGTGGTTGACACGTCTGCCTCACAACAAGAAGGTCCTGAATTCGATTCCCAACTCGGGTGTTTCTGTGTGGAGTTTGCATCGCTCTCCCCTTACTTGTGTGGGTTTCCTCGGGGTGCTCCGGTTTCCTCCCACAGTCCAAAGAAACATGCACAGTAGGTTAATTGGCTGTTCCAAATCATCCCTTGGTATGAATGTGAGTAGGAATGGTTGTGTGAGTGTTGGCCCTGCGATGGCCTGGCAATCAGTCCAGGGTGTACCCCACCCTCGCCCAGAGTGGTAGGGCATCTTAAGTCTATCTCAGACAACACAGTGTGAAGTCAGGTACACCCTGAACATTCAGACAATGGTAGGACAGCACACACACACACACACACACACACACACACACACACACACACACACACACACACACACAGTCAAACCTGAGATAATTTGGAACAGATAATTAGCGTAATGTGCATATCTTTGGACTTCGGGAGGAAACTGGAATACCCCGGGGAAGCTCACACCAGCAAGGGGAAAGAATCCAAACTCCAAACAGAAACACTTGAGTATGAGACTCAAATCCAGCACCTTCTTGCTGAGAGGCGGATTGAGAGGCGGATTGAGAAGCGGATTGAGAGGCGGATTGAGAGGTGGGCGGGTTAATTACTACAGCACCATGCTGCCCGTGTTTCCATTCAGTATTTACTAAAACAGCTTCATGGGTTCTGGTTTATTTTTGTTGTTTATTTTTATTTTGTTTGTGTCGTATGTACTGAACTCTGGATGAGTAGGATAAACAGGTGTTGTTAGCGACATTGCGTTTCGAGCTCACTGACCTGCCTCTGTCATAGTTAAAATGTGAGGCGCTCCACCGAATGTAGGCGTTTTTCGCAAGTGACGTATGGTGCTTGTGAGACAAAGCGCGGCTTATCCGGACTTACGATCTTTCAAGTGAGCAAGTGAAGGTTGAGTACTAAACAAGTATTCAACACGCACTTGCTCACTCGAAAGATCAGAAGTCTGAATAAGCCGCGCTTTGTCTCACAAACACCATCTGTCACTTGCGACACGCGCCTACATTCGGTGGAGCGAGCGCCTCACAAATATGTTAATTTCATGTGCTCGAATTGAAATAAATACACTTTTCTTGTGTTGTAATGTAGTATATGATGAAACTTTAAATGAACCTAAAGACACTTCATCATATGTTTCCGTGTAGTATTTACTAAAACTCTGAATTGGTTTAAAATGACGTCATTAGCTCCAGAGCATTCAGCTCTGCTCAGAGAACATGAGGCCCACCTCACCCGTCTTTGTCATGGCATATCATTTATTCATTCATTTCCTGAACCGCTCAATCCTACTCAGGGTCGCGGGAAGGCTGGTGCCCATCTTAGCCGACTCTAAGAGAGGGCAGGGTGCACCCTGGACTGCTCACTAGGTCATCACAGGGCCAACACTCACATAATGTCACTCATATTGACACCTAGTGGTGACTGTGGAAGGAAACCGGAGTCCCCGGAGGAAGCCCACGCAAGCACTGGGAGAACAAGAGAACTCAACACAGAGCCGCAGAAGGCTGGGAATCAAACCCAGAACCTTTTTGCTGTGATGCAAATGTGCTAACACGGTTACAATACATACAAATGAAACATATGAATTCTTTAAGTTTTCATTTTATGTTCCTGTGTAGTAAATATGTAATAAAACAATCAAGCGACATTCGCCTTGCATTCAAAATATACGTGTTACATCATCACCTGCAGCGGAACATTTCCGGGTAATGGTGGGTAGTTTGAGTCTGATGCTCTACACTAAAAGATAAAGGCATAGTGAATAAATTTCTTCAGGCAGAGAAAACATGGGTTCAGTTCCCAGTGAAAACACTATCTTCTTCCATACAATGATTTAAATCTGTAGGACTTCGAATAGCTGGAGTGTTAAATCACCCGAGTGTTTCTTGAAAGTAAATAAGGCGAATAACACTCCTTGTGTCTGATTGCATATTCAGGGGGTATTGTGGAGGACGCTCTTCCTGTGCTCGGGTGTGCAAAGTCTCAAAAGGCGCCGCAGACCAAAAATGCTTAATTATTTAGAAGGAAAATAAAGCAGAGCTCGTTAATTCGATATGGTTAATTGTAATGTTCAGAAAGCGCTGATCCATAGAAGAGATGAATTAACGGATCTTTTTAATCGCACCTAAAGTCAGGATGGAATGAAAAACTTGAAAAGAGAATGACGTTTTAAAATAATTCTAAAGATGAAAGATTTATACACTCGGTTCATTTATTTATTTTCTAAGCCGCTAAATCCTTATTAGAATGGCGGGGAGGTTGGCGTTCATCTCAGCTGACTCTGGGCGAAGGTTGAGTCCACGAGGGACAAACTTGCCAGGCCACAGCTTGCGAGGACAACACACACACACACACACACACACACACACACACACACACACACACACACACACACACACACACACACACGCTCACACGCACACGCACACACTCACACACACACACACACACACACACACACACACACACACACACACACACGCTCAGCACTCGCACGCACACGCACACACTCACACACACACACTCACACACACACACACACACACACACACACACACACACACACACACACACACACACACACACACACACAAATTACCCACAGAAACCACTGAGCCCAGAAATATAGCCCAGGCCTTCTTGATGTTTGCCGGATGTATTAACTTGAGCCACCGTGCCACTGACTTTACTTATGATTTATTTATTTTCTAGATTCTACCACCCCATCTTACTGTGGCATTTAAAAGATCAATAAAATAAACATGCCTGCCTGTGTGTCCATGTCATCCTATGATGTGCTGAATAGAACAGCTTTCTCACCATCATCTTTGCTGAGACTGAAGTAGCCGTCGACCATTGAGGCTCCATTGTTGAAGTGCTGCGTCATGTGGTCCAGCCATTGGGCCTGGATGGCATGACTACCCTCATCACCAGGCTGCACTTGCAGAGGCACCTTCACCGTATAATACTTCAGTGGTTTTGGACGACCACCCGGGTAGTTGAACAGTCCAAAAAGTTCAGCACCTGATAATGACATGAAAAACAAAGATTACACCTAATGTGTGAAAACGTGTTAAACACGTCCTGGCTAAGTATGTTTTTGGTTATAGCTACATTAGAGCTAGCTGTATATTGCACAGAAGACGAAACATGACATTCTAGCATCAAGCTGTTTTCACGAACGACCTATGAATACGTATTTGTAGCGGTACTACAACAGAAGGCACTGATGTTACCTTGGATAAGGCGGATTTGAAACCTATGTAGCTATGTTTACATTTACAGTATGTGCTGCATACCTCTCATGGGGAAAATGGAACAAGTCTGCAAGTAGAATCATAATATATACATATATATATATATATATATATATATATATATATATTCATATATAGCGTAGGCCTCCGTCAGTCCCGAAGGACTATGGCTGCGCTCTGGCCAGTATCCCGACTGGTGATACTCCCCAGTGCACAGAGCCTGGGTAGGGAGTAATGAGGGACAGGCTGTTACCCAAGCAGCAAGTCCCCCCCTGTCTCGGCGCCACCGGAAGGATCCAATGGAAAGGCAAATGCCGATACGACTGGGTTCCAGTGCCGCTGCAGGAGAGAAACTACGGTCAATTTAGAACGGCCAATTAACCTACAGTGCACATCTTTGGATTGCTGGGGAAACCGGAGCACCCGGAGGAAACCCGCACAAGCACGGGAGAACATGCAAACTCCACACAGAAACGCCCAGGCCGGGAATCGAACCCGGGCCTTCTTGCTGTGAGGCGGACGTGCTAACCACTACGCCACCGTGCCGCCATATTCATATATATAATCATATATATATAGTAGGCCCTTGACTATTCGTGGTTTTGCACTCGTGGCTTCACATATTCGCGGATTGCCGAGCAACTGTCATGTGATTCAAATTCAGCCAATGGCTGTTCTCCCTCCGGCTGATTGGTTGAGATGATGTAACGCCCCTTTTTCCTCATTCACGCACACTTTGTGCATGTGCTTTTTTTAGCGTGTGTGTTTTTAATTACAGTTAAGCTCCATCATACCACCCAAATACTGCGCACCTTTTCAGGCTTCTGGTAATGCACCGAAGCGCCAGAAAAAGGTAATGATGCTGCATGAAAAAGTAGAAATGCTTGACAGGATTCCGAAAGGAAAACGTTTTGTTGCAGAAGTGCTAAGAAGGTGAATGTTGTATGAAACAAGGTCATCTTCAGAATGGACCCTGTCTTAGTATTCTGGATATTTCTAGTTCAAGGGTCGGCAACCTTTGCCATTCAAAGAGCCATTTGGACCCGTTTTCCACATTAAAGAAAACACTGGGAGCCATGAATCCTTTTTTGACATTTAAAATCAAATAACACTGCAAGTAATGTTTTCCCCCCTTTTCATTCATGTTAATATAAAACAACAATGTGTCGCATTGATTTAAACGACTGCAGAGACAAATAAATTACAATTCTGCTTGCTACAAAAACATTTAGATTAAAAAAAAAAAAAAAAAAAAACATTGCCAGCCTCCCGTCACCGTAATTAGGATGAAGTGGTTTAGAAAATGAATGAATGTGTTCGAGTCCTTCTTGTATTTTTATGAAGAAAAAGAATATCTGTCCCACAAATATATATATTGCAAAAGCCAAGTGTGATATTCTTTGCTCAGTTATTTGCCAAACCCCTTAGTTTTATTAGGTTGCATGGAGTGCCTATGTGGCTGAAGTCAGGGGTCACCCGAAACAGCACACCAGATCAGTGCGAGGCCAATAATCACAACTATTAACCTTTTAATGCCAAGCAGAACCGTATGGTCCTTTTTCAAACAATGTGAGATGCGTACTGCTGCCATTCAGAACATGTTCTATATTTGTTGTGGCGTCACCTGATGCAACACAGCTTGGTCCTACATGCCTCAGTCAGCTGTGAGACGACCTTGAGTGCGCAGGTTTGTGTTGTTCACGAATTTGTGAGAGTGTAGTTATTTGTTATTATTGTATTATTATTATTATTATTATTATTATGATAACTTTGTTGAAAGGAATGTGTTCAAGGTGTTTCCTTAGGCCAGCGGTGCTCAATCCTGCTCCTGGAGATCTACCTTCCAGAATACATTTGCTTCAACCCTACTCATACCCACCTAACCATCCAATCATCTAATCAAGACCTGACTGGATCCTACATGTCACATGGGCCACATTAGGGTTGGAGATAAAGTCATCTGGAAGGTAGATCTCCAGGAGCAGGATCGAGCAGCCCTGCCTTAGGCTTTTTTGATTAGGAAAAACTAGTGATACATTTTTTGAAATGCAAAAAATATATACTGTGGCCCCTCCCAATACGAGTTCTGTACCCGGAAGTAAAACCTCATGTATCATATTACATGCGCGAATGAGCAACCGGAAGTAAAATACTCTAAAATATGATTCTTAAACACATTCTATAGATAGTCTTACTCATTAATACATTATTACTGTAGTAAAATGTAGTAATGATTAAGAAAAAACTTTTTAATTTTGTACTGTGATATTTATTAATAAAATATACAAACATTATACATCTATCTATCTATCTATCTATCTATCTATCTATCTATCTATACACACATATATACATATACACACACACACACACACACAAGACCATTCACATTCAAAACTATATACACACACATACATACTGTACAGAATGTATGTTTTCATTTTGTATGTATAATATATTATCCAGTTGAGCTCTATGATGCCACTCTCTTCTGAAGAAATAAGACTTTGTCCTGAAGAAACGAAGTGGCTGAAGATAATCAGCTGAACTGTTGTAAAGCTGTAGTATTAAAGTCTTTTTCAGTTATTATTCCAGTACAATGCCTATGTTAATGTTTATGATAAATGTTTAGAAGCCACAGCAACTCAGCCACGCCCCCTCAACCAGAGTGGACAGTTAGAGAACACAGCCGTCAAAATCAAAGTCCCCCAAAAAGAACATAAAACACATGAAATGTAAAAAATTGGGTAAACAAACCAAAACGATAAACATGCTACACCACAGTACATAAAATCACACACACAAAAATTCTAAAAATTAACTTAGGTACTGTACTGGAATAATGATTGAAAAAGACTTTAATACTAGAGTGCTTTCAGATGTTTATTTATCTTCAGGCATTTCAGAGGAAACTGTCGTTTCTTCAGGAGAAGTCTTATTTCTTAGCCAGAGAAGACATACAGCTTTGAGGGTCATCATAGAGCCTAACTGGTAATTAAAACACACGAAAAAAAAGAGGCTCATTGAAAACTTGTGTGCGAATGAGGAAAAGGGGGCTTTACATCATCTCAACCAATCAGCAGGAAGGAGGACAGCCATTGGCTGAATTTGAGTGACGTGTCAGCTGCTCGGCAGTCCACGAATACTCAAACCATGAGTGCAAAACCGCGAATAGTCAAAGGCCCACTGTGTATATATATATATATATATACATACACACACACACACACACACACACACACACACACACAGTTGGCCCTCTACTTATGAAAACCTCTGAATATGAAAAATCCAGGTTACGAAAAACATTTTCCTAAATTTTCATCCTCTTTTTATGAAAGGTGCCAAACGCGCCATTCAAACATTCGAACGCGTCATTCAAAAATACAAACAATGCATGAGCTGCTCTCTCATTGGCTGTCTCCCAAAACCCCACCCTGCTGGCCTCCCATTGGCCAGGAGGGAGCTGAACTGTACCTATACTTCCTGTACCCATACTTCCTGTTTGTCACACGCATGAAGGAGAGTTCAACAGGAATGTTGACTCGTGAGTTTTTTTAGATTGATCATTGCAGCGTTATATTTCGTGATCCATCATGGACCGCAAGAAAGTGCTTCCTGGTGACACAGAAAAGAAGAAGCGGGCTCCATATATATATATATATATATATATATATATATATATATATATATATGTATGTATGTCTTCCTTTCGGCTTTTTCCCTTTTACTCAGGAGTCACCACAGCGAATCATCTGATTTGCACATTTTGATTTGGCAGAGGTTTTTACGTCGGATGCCCTTCCTGTCACAACCCTTTTTAGCAAGGGACAGAAACACGCTGACGACTTTGCAGCTACTCTTTACGAAAGTCAGCAATGGTTCATTTACATGCCTCTCACCATTGACAGTGAGAGACATGGCCCGCCTTTGATAACCCAGTTAGCTGTACTGGGGGGGACAGTGACAACCTTGTGGCGAATGGGACTTGAACCCTCAACCTTAGGAACAGCGATCCAGCGCCCTATACCACTAGAGCACCACTGCCCCTACTTTACATATGCTAAAATATGGTTGTTAAACACATTCTATATTCAGTGTTATTCATTAATACAGTAATAATGCAGTGAAATGTAGAAATGATTAAGTAAAAACTTTTTAATTTTGTACTATGATAATATTAAATAATGCCGGGCGTTTGAATGACATCGTAGGGTAATTAAATACTTAAATAACTTAAATAATCATTAAAAATACATGACAAAACTTTACGTCGCAATTCAGGCAATCACACTGATAACGTGTGCATGAAGGAGAAAAAAATAGGTGTACACATCATCTGCAATCAATCAGCAGGAGGGAGAAACAAAAGCTCTCAGCCATTGGCTAAATTTGAATCACGTGCCAGTAATGTTGTGATGATGCATATACATAACTTGCTGGGGGTGCCGTCAATTCAGTGCTTCTCAAACAGTGGGGTGTGATTATATGATTATAATGATGTAAACATTATTTTTAGTATATTTTTTTCCATGTATTTTTTGAAAACTGACATATAATCCAGAACAACTTAAGTTGAGGGATACCTCCTGTATATCCATTTATAACTTTTTTTCACAAAGTTGTCCACAAAAAGAGAAACAAACAAATGTCACCAAACAGTCACCTCCCTGGCAGAGGGAACGGGGTCTATGATGGCACAACGGATAAGTTTCGTACAAAACACGTATAACTACTTTGAAATTTGCCTAAATTTCTGTTGTGTCTGTTGTATAACGTATGTTGCAGGACCTTTAGCATCAATTAATAACGCTGTAATTGATCACCAGACCTTCTTGAGTTCAAGGCTAATCAGTTATCTCCTAAGCAGTTGCCTCTTGTGCTCGTGTTTACTCTTGAGATGCAGTTAATTTATCAGATTAAAAAAAAAAAAAAGAAAGAAAAAAACAGGGTAACTAATTAGCTAAATCAGATAACCCAGTACACAACTCAAATAAGGACACAAAGTCCCCAGCTGACTGCTGTCTGCTTCTTCTCAGAAGGATTTTTGTTTTCCTTGTCGGCCGAATTAGCTTTTACATCTGAAATACAGAAGCATAAAGTGCATCTAATGGATTAAAATAGGGTATGATGAATTTGTTTGTGTACTTCGATCCAGCCCCGCTTGAACTCTCCCCCACACATTTTTCAGATCCATATTGAAACTAATGGATATTTGACCGAAAGGATAAATAGAGATGCACTTTTGCTCTGGCGGCCGTCGCTCGGACCGCCAATGACCGCGTCCGAGCCATTTACTGTCTCTCTAAGGACTGTAGAAAATGAATGTGAGCACAGGAAGTTTCCCTCCCACCCACCCACCCACACATGCACGCACACACACACACACACACACACACACACACACACACACACACACACACACACAGTGGTTTTCTGTCAAACTCAGTTTGAAGGATGAATCATCTTGTCGGCGCTGGATGAGCGTTATGACAGGCAGTCAGAAAATTCACAGCTCGGTCACAGCCCTCATCCCACGACCAGCTGTGCGTATCACAACTCTGAATGCAACGAAACTTGCAAATGACCACAAAAAATGTCCCTGTAAGATCATGTATAGCCTAAAACCCAGTTTTACCACAGTATATTATAGCGAGTTTACGATGTGACATGCTAGCAACATGCTAGTTCTGCTTGATTTCACTGAAGAACAATTTCCTCATGTAAAACGTTTAAGTGCTGTCCTTTCAGCGCGATGACCAAAGAACCCTGAATATTTTCTAACATTTTTAATGCAACATGGTTTGTGATTGGTCTTGAATGTGCCATCCATCCATCCATCCATCCATCCATCCATCCATCTATCCATCCAGTTCTTACTGTGAGATGAATTTGCTCACCACAATGTTACCAGGCTGCCTAGCTTGTAGCAAATCAAATTTTGTACTGCTTATTTTGCATTCATCCCCATTGCCTTCCCTATCACATGACTACCACCAATCAGAAAGAGGCAAATACATGCATACGCCCCCTCTGTGACATGCAATGCTAGCCACCCGCCTCTTTTCGAATTGCTGTGCATGTGTATTTTTGGGGACGGTCCAACACACTCGGATGGAAAGCGTTATACACTCCTTCGTACGAATGAGCTCAGCGACGCCCATGATCTTCTGTGAGTGACAGGGAAGTGGCCGTATGCCAGTCGTCCCTCCCTTGAGAGCTTGGCCAATTAACTCCCATGGACTCACGGTCATGGCCATCTGTGGCATTAACCCGGATTCGAACTTGTGATCTCTGGCTTAATGGTCACTCACCTCGTCCATGCTCCACTCTGGAGCCATTATTTTGTATTGTTTATTTATTATCTTCACCAGAGCAACATGGGTTTTTTTTTTTAGGTTTCTAAGTGATTGTTAGCCTGACGCGCATAACTTTTACTTTATCGTGAAATTTATACCAGAGTTGGCATTTCGAACAAAGAAGACTCCGGTCAATTTTAGAGATGATCCACATCAAATTCTACAACCAGGAATTCGTTTTAGATGATTTTCTAATATTATGAGATAAGGAGATTTACATCATTCATTTATTTTCTGAACCACTTAATCCTATCTAGGGTCATGGGGAGGCTAGCGCCCATCTCAGCTGACTCTTGGCAAGGGCAGAGTACACCCTGGATGGCTCCCAGTCCATCCCAGGGCAGAAACATGCTGACGGCTATGCAACTACTCTTGACGAAGATGAGCAATGGTTCTTTTAAATGAACCTCACAGCATATACAGTGAGACACATGGACGTTGGGGGCAGCAGTGACAACCGTTGACAGTGGAGCTTGAACACTGATGCCCCCCCCCCCACGTCCTTTTTTTTTTGTTTGTTTGAGAAGTGTAGTCTTACAAGCAGTCCTTACAGGACCAGCTGTGTATCTTCAGCTTGTATTTAGCTTGGCAGAGGTTTGCGCTCTCTGATTGCCTATGCTGGTACTTGTGAGGATTGGAAGCTTTTTTTCTTATAACCACCTATATAACAGTTTGCTTGAAAAGCACGCTCAACCTAGAATCTTTAACATTGCTCTAAGTGCGACAACTGACATAGCCTTAAGAGTGGTCAGTTCTTGAAAGACCTCAGATGTTCTCGTTCATCATCAGGCACACACTCTATTGAAACAAATTCCATTCATGAACTGATCTTCTGTTACAGCTTTGATCAGGATCACATGGGAACCAAAGACTTTCCTCGGAGTAACTGGTTGCGAGGTGGAAATACGCCATGTTTCCATCATGCCAAGTAATCTTAGGTTGAGTACATACACACTGAGTCACACATTCTTTTACACCTAGAGGCAATGTAGCATATACAGTCTAGTAATTGGTATGTTTCTGTGAGGTGAGAGGAAGCCAGAGCACCCAGAGGACTTACACAGGAACATGGGGAGCACATGTGCAATTCCATCAAGTCAGTAGACTAAGACTGTACCGTTTATATTTCCCCAATCAGCCCCCAAATGACAAATCTTTCACCTTTTGTTCCAGTCATGTTGACAATGCCTCTGAATTGTAGGTGCTCCTCCAACAAACAGTGCTTGGGTTGATCGACAACCCCATGCATCCTAGGGAACCTTCTGAGGGGAAGTCAGCGTGGGGCTGTTCAAACACTTTTGGACTACAGCGCTAGTCAAGTTCAAAGGTCTCGCTGTAAACTAAAAAACAAGCACATGAGCGCAATTACAGTCCATCACAACTGTCAGCATGTTGTCAGGACCATAACCGGGTCACAAGTCTCTTTGGCATTTCAACAAACCCTTTCCTAATCCTTTCCCTCTCAACTCTTTCAGTCTCCATAAATACATTTTTACAATCCCTAAAGTCTTGACTTCGGTCCTCTCGAAGGCTGAGAACCTCGGGAATGCCTGACGACTGGATGCATCAATTTTGTCTTATTTTTTTTCATCAACAAAATATCAATATCAGATGAGCTTTTGATTAAAACATAAATAAGTAAATGTCCTGACTTGCTGTTGGTTGACTTTTTCATGTGACTTCACCTCCATCTCTCATTAATGACCTCATCAGCAAACATATGACCGGATTCAAAACATGCACGCCATCACATTTTCTCCAGGCTCGGCCTCCAGAGGATTAGGAGGCCAGGGGCTGATGGTATCGCTGGGATTTCTCCTCCTCCTCCACCTCCTCCTTCTTCATTCCGTTCACTTCCTTGTCCAGATGGAGCACAAGTTCCAATCACCAGGCATCCCAGCATGCCTTGTTTCACACTACATGGCATACGGCATGAACAATGCCACATTTTCTGATTCTCGCACAAACAGCAAGAGCGAGAGCCACCATCTGGTTTTTCACAAAAACAGCCCAAACGAGGCTTGATCTAAAACCCTGTGCGTGTTTTTCAGAAATGTTGAAGCAAAGCTCTGCAAAG
Organism: Plotosus lineatus; assembly: GCA_024760905.1. Classification (NCBI taxonomy): domain Eukaryota; kingdom Metazoa; phylum Chordata; class Actinopteri; order Siluriformes; family Plotosidae; genus Plotosus; species Plotosus lineatus. Next base: position 5,467,044 of record CM045739.1, read on the forward strand.
CCATCGCACATCCACTCAGCATGTTGAAGGAAACGTGAAAAGTATCCAAGCATTTGATGGTAGACGATCTAAAAACATTTACACACACACACTGTATTTAAGACAGATTTTTTTTGTGTCACAAAAGTTGACACGAGGGCCGTGGTGGCCTGGTGGTAAAGGTGCTGGTTCAAGCCCCACTATCAACGGGTTGTCACTGTCCCCCCATAGTGCAGCTAATTGAGTTATTAAAGGCCGGCCGTGTCTCTCACTGGCTATGGTGTGAGGTTCATGTTAAAGAACCATTGCTGACTTTCGACAAGAGTAGCTGCATAGCGTCAGCATGGTTCTGCCCTGTGATAGCCTGGCGAGTTGTCCAGGGTGTACTCTGCCCTTGCTCGGAGTAGGCAGGGATAGGCGCCAGCCTCTCTGTGACCCTAATTACAATTAAGTTGTTACAGAAAATGAATGAATAAAAGTTGACACTAGTCAAATTTATTTAACTGTAGATAGCAAACTATGCAGTTTCCTGTTTTAATTCTTCTTCTTCTTCTCTTTCGGCTTTTTCCCTTTCTCGGGACAGATTTATTTATATCGATAATCACTCGAGTCATGTGCAGAAGAGTTGCCTCGTGTCAGATGAATAAATGGATAAGTTATGGAGAAGAGAAGAGGAAGAAGAGTGATGATGAAGAGTTGAGAATGAGGAGTGATGATTAAGGGCAGAGAAGAGGAGAGGATGAATAAATGAATAAGAAGAGTGAGGATAAAGAGGAGAAAACGAGGGGCAATGATGAAGCGTAGACGAACAGTAACAATGATGTCGAGTAGAGGAAGATGGGCAATGATGAAGGAGAGAGGAAGAGGAGTGATGACGAAGAACTGAGGAAGAGGAGTGATGAGGAAGAGGAGTGCAGATGAAGAGTAAAGGAAGAGGAGTCATGATGTGATGGCAAAAAGGAAGAAGAGGAGTTTTGATGAAGAGTAGCGGAAGAGGAGCATTGAAGAGAAGAGGAAGAGGAGTGATGATGAAGAGGACAGGAGGTAGAGTGATGATAAAGAACTGAGGACAAGGAGTGATGAGGAAGAGTAGTGCTGATGAAGAGTAGAGGAAGAGGCGTGATGATGAAGAGGAGGAAGAGGAGTTCCGATGATGAGTAGAGGAAGAGGGGCAATGATGAAGAGGAGAGGAGGAGTGAGGATGAAGAGGAGTGATGATGAAGGAGAGAAAGAGGAGTGATGGTGAAGAGGGGAGGAGGTAGAGTGATAATGAAGACCTGAGGAAGAGAGGTGAGGATGAAGAGTAAAGGAAGTGGGGTGATGATGAGGAGGAGAGGAGGAGGAGTGAGAATAAAGAGGAGAAAGAGGAGTAAATATGAAGAAGAGAGGAAGATGAAAGATGAAGCTGAAGAGCTGAGGAAGGGCAGCTGTGTATGAGTACCTTCCAGGTTCATGTAGTGAACTTCTTGTCGCTGTACTTCTTTGTGTCGAGACTTATACACTCAAACTATCAACTTTTAATTCATCAGTATGAGAACTGAGACCCACTGTGAGGGATCGGAGGAATCGGAGTTACCGATAATCTTCAGACCAATTCTGAACATGGTGCCGCCGCCACCGTACTTCACAAGAAGGAGTTCAGCAGTTTCAGGCTATATTTGTAAAAAAAAAAAGGGTCGGCGAACTCATAACGCTGAAATCATACTGACATCTCACACATCATGTCCTCACCACATTTGCCTAGAGAGGGTCTGCTGGGGTTTTCATTCCCCTGCTTGTCCTTTGGTTTATCGTTGGGTAACACCAGGTCCTCCTGCTCTCCATCACAACACTCTGATTTGGAAACAGTGGACACCACATCAGAAAGAGCATCTCCAGCTGTAACGACAACCATGTGCTTCTGATTAACATTCCATTCATCACCACCAAAACACTGAGGACAATTCAATGAGCTTATAATACAAGTACCTGTATCTCCGGAAGTTCTGGGTACTTCCGCTTCTCCGTCTGCAGCCCAGTCCTCGACGCCGCTCTCGCCCTGATGACTCGGGCTTGCCGTGAGCTCGGAGCAGCGAAGAGAACTCGGACTGGAGTGCAAAGAGAGCGAAGCCTCTCCGAGGCAGCCGCGTGATGTGACGCGAGGATGGAGACCAGCTGGTTCCTGGATGAAGCCGGAAAACTCGATGCCCTGGTCGGCTGCGTCCTGAATCTGCTGGAGGTTAAAGGGCGCACATTTATTTGATTAAAAAATAATAATAAACCCAAGCATAAGAGACCGAGCGCAGCCAGCGTAAAATGGATGGGAATGGTTCTTGAACAAATGCCATGATATAGTCCAGAGTAGATTTCAGAAAATGGACATGATGAATCTAGTCTCCATTAAAATTCAATTAACTTAAATTAATTAAAATTGACTGAAAGCAGGAGGAACGATTATATATAATTCAGAAAAAACTCTACTAATGTGGTCAGTGTCAGGTCAATAAGCATATCAGTGCCATAAATCATCATAGAAACGAAGGAAATGGTGTTGGAACAAGCTTGATTTCATTTATCTGCTCGGATTTATTATCAAGATTAAAAATGGCTTTTTACAAAATTACATTATCAGATGTGTATTAATTATTTATTATTGCACTATAATAATACTACTACACTTCTGACCATAAACTGATGAGATTTGACAGAGTTCTCACTAATCCATTCATCCATTCATTTATTAATTCATTTTATAAGCTGCTTAATTCTAATTAGGGTCACGTGGAGGCCGGCGTCCATCTCAGCCAACTCTGGGTGAAGGCAGGGTTCACCATTAACAGTTTGTCAATCCACCGTATGGCCGACACACAACCATTCCCACTCATTCACACCCAGGGGAGATTTGGAACAGACAATTAGCCGACTGTGCATGTTTTTGGACTGCCGGAGAAAACCGGAGAAACTGGAGGAAACCCAGGCAAGCACGGGGAGAACATACAAGCGCCACACAGAAACGCCCGAGCCTGGGAATAGAACCCAGGACCTTCTTTCTGTGAGATGGATCTACTAATGAGAAAAGCTCCTTCCTAGCTCGCACTCGTTATGCTGAACTGTCTAATTATGGTCGCGTGGAGGCTGGAGCTCATTGCAGATGACACTCAGCGAAGGAGGGAGTACACCCTGAACTGCCGATTGCATAGCAAGACATATACACACAAACCCATTTATACTCACACACACACACACACACACACACACACACACACACACACACACCTAGAGACAATCTGGAACAGCTAATTAGCCTAAAGTGCATGTCTTTGGACTGTTGGAAAAAAACCGCAGTACCAGGAGGAAACCCACAGAACCACGGGGACAGCACAGCCTCCATGTGACCATGATAGGATTTGAATGAGTGGCTTAAGGATACCGTATATGCTGCGTTATAGTATTGTTTATTGAAAAGTTGAGAAACAGATGAATTATGGGTAATGATCAAGTGTTGATATAATATATTAGATGAACTTTAATCACGAAAATGCCGCATGCTGTGGATGATGATTGTTTCTTTATTCACAGACAGGATCACAGCATGAAGTTTTTAGATTCGGAACAAAGAAGAATTTTTAGCGATTTTTTTTTTTTTTTTTTTTTTTTTTTTTTTTTTTTGGGACCTGACCTTGACTTTGTGAGGATGCTCAGCAAATAACGCAGCGGGACACCAGAAAAGGAAGTCGAAACATCAAGTAGTCACAAAATAAATAAATAAATAAATAAAAGGCTGTTAGAGGTCAAAGGACGTCAGAAGCCCACCCACACCAACCCCTCCTCCTCCTCCTCCTCCTCCTCCCCGGCCCATTCCCCCCTCGTCTCACCCCACCCCCTAAACACACAGATGGCAGATACAGATTAATACATTATATGAACAGAATAATACATTATTAATATTCGACCCTCAGAAGGTCAAGGTGTCAGATTTCTGTCTCAATTTGAACTATCCTATGCCTGGGCCTGCTGTACCGGTTTTCTCTTAGTACTTTGATTGCCTTTTACAGTCTAAGAACAATTTACACTTGTCAAAGTGAGTATGACGTATTGTGTGTGGCTATGTGATCTGACAAACTGTTCAGGGTGTACCCCGCTTTCATTTCACCAATTTGTTTGATGAAGGAAAAGGTGGAGGAATATTAGTGTCACCTTGACGAAACTAGTTAATGCTGATCAAGATGACGAGCGAGGTGCTGTTGATGGTATGAGCATGACTGCTATACACTAAAGAAATAATGCGCTGCTACATCTTCACTTGAGCTAGAAATTAAGAAAAAGGAGTATGGCTCCTGGAGCCACATCAATACGGTGCATTACTATCAACGTGGAGATCGCAAATTCGAATCTGGTTTAATGCTACAGCATTAAACATTAATCATTACATTAATGATACAGACGGAAGTCCATGGAAGCTAATTGGTCGAGCTCTCAAGGGAGGGAGGAACGGCATATGCTCACTTCCCTGTCACTCAGAGCGATAGCCAGCCAGTCATTGGTGTCTGTGAGCTGATTTGTACAAGGGGGCGTATAACTCTTTCCCTCCGAGTGTGTTACCCTGTCTCCCAAATACGTATAGCACCGCGGTTCGAAAAGAAGTGGATGGCTAGGGTTGTATATCACGGGGGTGGTGGTGGGGGTTGCATGCTTTCGCCCCTCTCTGGTCGGCGATGGTTGTGTGACAGGAAAGACAATACCTGACAGATGAGACTCGGATATGAATAAATTATGGAGACAATGGGGAAAAATCCCAAAATATAAAAAAGTAAAAGGGATAAATCTGACATTCATTTGTATTAAAAGAGAAAAAAAGACCTGACAGTATTAAAGTTGAAAAAAAAAGAGTCTCTGTGTTGTCTGAAGTGTCAGGTTTGAATAATAATCCCCGATATTCCCACAATCACATTGTATCCAAAGTGATTATTTACAAACCGGGCCGCCCCTGCTTGCTGGAATTGGCTTATTCAGTATTAACTACCCTGATTAGTGTGGCTTAAATCCAAGGCCTTGCTGTGCTCAGTGTGTCCTGAAATCGGTCGTTCAACCCCCCTCCCCCCACCCCCAACATCAGCCCCAATCCCACTACCCCGTGCGTGCCTTTGTCAGTTTGCATTTGGAAGTGAATATGCGAATTCTCATCAAATTAAATTGAATTGTTAGCTGTCAAGAAATGCTAATGATGCCATTCTCCATTCCGCTGCTTTAATAAAACCCAGCCTGAGGTCTCGTACGCTGATGGTGACGAAGTCACTCTGTCGACTCTGCGCCAGTTTATTCTGTCTAACATTAAAACCCACAGAGCCATCTCCTCCTTTCCGACTGCGTTGTTTAATGCATTACTGCACATATACGCCCGAGGTCCGTCATTACATTTGCGACACTACGGCAAATGAAATTGCACAGATAAGAAGCCGTCGCTCTGTCGCTCGTCGGCTCTGATAGTAATTCATTTGTCGTCGGAGAAAAGGGCAACGGAATCATTTCCTTTTATTTTTTCTTTCTTTCCTTTTTCTTTCTCAGCAACACAGCCGCAAAAGATTGATGTCGTGATGCTCTGTGAGAAGTAATAACCCTGGTAGATATGCATATCACAGAAAACAAGTTCACGCAAACGCTGAACTGTATGGGGCCCTTTTGCTTTATAATATCAATCCAATCACAGGATGAATGATGGCTGTGTGGATTCAGATTTCTGTCCGTCGATCGTACATATTTAAGAGCTCGACTTCACACTCTTCTTGCATCTGGATCTGACATGAGGCCAGGATGGGAGAACGAGGTACAATGTCGCCAAAAATCAACCAACCAACCAACCATCCAACCAACCAACCAACCAACCAACCAACCAACCAACCAACCAATCAATCAATCAATCAATCAATCAATCAATCAATCAAATAACAAACAGCAACAACTTACTTTCTTTACGTATCCTTGGATGTGCTCCGAGTTCGGAATATGATCGGCAGACAGACACTCCTCCAGCTTCAGATGGTAAGGCTCAAATTCTGATGGACTTTTCTCCGAGCTAGGAAAAAAAAAAAAGGATATGAACACACTATAGTACCATCATGTTTGGATTATGGACTCTGATAGGTCAGAAAGTGTTCATCTGGCCCACAGGAAATAATAATAATAATAATAATAAGTGTCTGATGATGTATGCCTCCACGTGGTGGGCCTGGATAGGGGGTTTTCCCTGAACTAAACGTACATCACCCATTTAGGGCTGACCCCCTGAAGCTGGTTTACTACTGGGTTACTGAACGGGGAAAAAAAATGAATCTTTCACTTCCGCAGCCCAGTCAGCCTCCCTCCGGTAATCAAACCTGCCAAACTGGAAACGGGACTTGCCCCAGGGGGAGGCAAAGAACCCGTCCACGAATATCCTGGACGAACCATCTAAATTCCACACTACTTGAGTGTGCGAAGGCGACTGGTTGGCCTGAAAATCCCCGTATCAATGGCAAGTCACTAAAGCAACATTGGGACAATGCCAACCCTTTGTATGCTTACCTGACCCAACAAAATTTGCGAGATCAATTCCGGCGATTAAAGATCTACATGCGCCGTGATGCAGATGATAATTTCCCTGCAAGTGGTCAGGTACCCTCTCAAGAACCCAACGTTCGGATAGAGGCCGACCCTAAATTGCAGATGAATGCCCGCATCCTTCTCTCCCCTCTTCCCAATGAAGTTCGCCCACCTGACAGCAACAATGAAAATTCCCCTGGCTTTCCACTTTCTGATTTGACCAATGATTTTTCCACATCTTCAGTTCATGATGATCATATTTCTGTTTGGTTTAACCGTTACTATAGAGAAATGTTAGATTTACCGATTGACAAAAGGAAGCCAGATAAAATTGCAATAAAATATTTTCCACAAAATGGAATTGATAAATTAAATGAAATCATTTCTGTAACTCTTGACACGGGTTCTCTGCATGAGATTAATTGTTGCATGTTTTCCGCTATTCGAACTTTAGAGGAATTACATACAGTTTCCAAATCTTCCAACAATGATAAAAGCAAGAAAAATAAAGAAAACCGGTTTCAACGTAAATTAAAAGAAACAAGGAAAGACAACAAGGAGCTTTGCCTTAAATTAAGATCTCATGGCAAGTCAATGTCAAGAAGACAAAAGACAATTTGGAGAAATTTAAAGGCAAAATACAAAAGAACTAAGGAAAAAATTCTCCTTCAAATACTAGATTCCATTAAGGCAAAGGTTAAGATTTGGACAGAGAGAAAAAAAAATGGGAAAAGAAGAATAAATTCATTAGACAAAACAAAATATTTAAAACCAACAAAAAACAATTTTACAAGCAACTAAATACACCTACAAGTAATGACGACCAGAGACCACCCATGGAATCCAGTGAGGGGTTTTGGTCACAGTTGTGGTCTATACCCGGCAACTGTAACCTTGAGAAACCATGGGTGGAAGAATACAGCAAAGCCACGTCAGAAAACCTTAATTCACCATTGAGGTGTCTCATTACTTTGGACTGCCTGAAGAAAACCATAAAAATGTCCAAATCTAACACAGCTCCAGGACTTGATGGCATTCAAAACCGGTTTTGGAAACTGTTCCCCTGTGTCCAACCACATCTGCTCACTTGTTTTAATTCTTTGATGGACACAGGAGATGTCCCTCCTTGGTTCTGTAAAGGTCGCACAATACTCCTCCCAAAGAAAGGAGACTTGACAGATCCTAAAAATTACTGCCCTATGACCTGCCTGAATACTATGTGCAAAATCTTTACAGGGTGTTTGACAAATCACGCGTCATCCTATTGCTCCTCCAATGAAATTATTTACCCGGAGCAAAAGGGAGCCAGAAAAGGATGTTGGGGATGCAAGGATCATCAAAGATCCGACTCTGTCCCTCATCAATGGATTCTGAAGTCTTTGCAATGTGTTGGCCTACCTGAGCGATTACTCCATTCACTCAAGTCTTTCATGAGTTGCTGGTCAACTCAGCTTGAGATGTCCTCGCAAGGTCAGGTTTAGACTTCAGAACCTATTTGAATTAAGAGAGGACTATTCCAGGGGGATTCTTTTAGTCCTCTGCTTTTCTGTTTGACACTTAATCCCTTGAGTTTTTTGCTCAATGAGGAGGAAGGTTATCATCCAGGACCTCCACAGCACAGATCCCCAACACCTCTTACTCATCTCCTTTACATGGATGACATCGAGCTGATTGCCAAAGGAGATTCCAACTTGAAGAAACAAATTGTCCTTGTCGAGTCCTTTTCACAAGATATTTATTGGTATGACTTTCGGACTTGATAAATGTAACGTTCTTCATTTAAAACGTGGAAAGGCAATCAATGATGGATCGGTTGAGTTACATGGAGGATGAGTAATTGAGCATCTCGTGGAAGGCCACTCGTACACCTATTTGGGGATGCAAGTTCGAGACAAGCTCCAGAATGTCCACATAAAAGACAAACTTCGGGCTGAGTACAAATCTCGTCTAAAAAAGATCTGGAATTCGGAGCTAAATGCTAGAAACAAGGTCAAAGCCATAAATACTTACGCAGCACGTGTCCTTTCTTACTCTTTTGGTGTTGTTGATTGGACAAAGGACGACATCATGGGTCTTGATCGCCTTACAACACGGATCATGTCTGACAACCAAGCTCACCACCCTCGTTCCTCTATCAATCGTTTATATTTATCAATCAATTCTGGGGGACGAGGTTTGATGAATGTGGAGGCACTTCATGATGGTATTTTATTGTGTACTTTTGTACATATTTATTGATCTGATGATCGTCTTGTGAAGCATATCAAGACTCACGATGAACGCAAGGACTTCCATAGTTATCTTAAACACACCAAGGCTGCTGGACAGAATCTCAACGTCAATGTTGATTTTGTTGATGGCGAAGTACTGCTGGACGGGACATCTCTGTGTGTCAACCAGGTGAAGTCTTTCATAAGATCTGCTCAGAGTCGTCATTTCAAGGAAAAACTGTCTGTAAAACCACGACATCGTGTTTATGTGCAGTGTGTTGGGCAGAACAGTAATCCTTCGGACTCCTTTGCCTGGATGAAGTCGGCTGGTCTGAAAAGTGAGACTGAGGGCTTTCTACTTGCTGCTCAGGACCAGTCACTTCCAACATGCAATTGTCAACGTAATATTATATACAATATTAATATTATAAGGGAAAATTAAATCCCAAATGTCATTTGTGTCGTGAATTTAGTGAAACTGTCCAACACCTTGTCAGTGGTTGTCCTGTTTTGGCACAAACGTCTTATCTGAAAAGTTCTGATGGCATTCCTTTTATTATCGTCTCCGTCATGCGTGTGGTTTTGACTCAGAGGTCCATCCATGGTACGACCCTGACCATGTCCAGGGCGTCATTGAAAATGATCATTTCAAGCTTCTTTAGAATCGGCCCATATACAGCCTGAGGAGAATTGAAGCCAACAAACCTGATCTTGTCCTTTTTGATGAATCCAATGGAATTATTAATATTATTGAATTTTCTGTCCCTTTTGACAGCAATGTGATTGACAAGATTCAGGAGAAGCATGCAAAATATGTGGACCTCGCCTTTGAAATGTCTCGCTTGTATCCAAAGTACAAAGTCGTCCGACTCCCCATTGTTCTCGGAGCCCTCGGTTTGGTACCTCCTGATCTATTAACACAGATCAAGAGTGTTCCTGGGTTTGCTACCGGGAGCACAGACATTCTGACAGTCTGGGCAATGCAGAAGGCTGCAGTGTTGGGGAGTCTACATCTTCTCCAGAAAGTTCTTGGTGGGTTTGACTAGGCAGTGCTTCCTGGGAGAAGTCCCAGACAGCGAATGGTGATGAGCCTAACCAGCCTGACTGTGCCAGGATCACCCGATCCCTCTCTGCTGCATATAAAGCTTTACTGTAAATAATAATAATAATAATAATAATAATAATAATAATAATAATAATAATAATAATAATAATAGTAATAATAATAATAATAATAATAATAATAATAATAAATAATAAATAATAATAAAAGCTACGAATATTTCTATGGTAACAGGTAACATGGTGACAAGGTAAGTTTCCTAGTAAGGTAGCCTTCAGGATTGAGGAGCTTCCAGACAGCATCTGGTAACATCACAATCCAGTCCTTGATCATTACCCCTGCCAAAGACATTCGGTGTGACTATGGTTTGTGCCTTTGTTGGTTAGAAAGATTAAAAATGTACATGTAGATTTTCATGAGAATTTTGAAGGTGCGCTCAATCAAATTCTGAATGCAAGAATTCTTTAAAGGCTTATTTAACATTGTGAAATAGAAGAAAGGCCCTGCAATGGCCTGGCGAGCCTTGCCCAGAGTCGGCTGACACTGGCACCTAATTACAATTAATCGACATGGAATGAATAGAGGGTGAATTCTGACATTTTGGATGATATGTATAATTGATAGGCTTGGTGGAGGTTTGCGTTCTCTAGGTGCTTTTGTTATTATTGAACTATTTGAATCTAGTGGACGTAGATATAATCATGCTATCAATCTCGTCCTATATGGCTGATAGCTGATAGGTCTAATAGTAGGAATAAATGTTTAATATGTAGACTGGACAGGGTTCCATGTAACAGAGTGTTTCTGCCGCACAGGAAGTAGGTCCTGGGTTTGAGTCCCAGGCCCAGAAAAGGTGTTCCTCTATTTTCTGTATTAAAAACATACATGCTCGTCTCACTGACTGCTCCAAATTGCCCCTAGCTGTGAGTGTAAATGGTTGCGTGTGTTGGTCCTGTTATGGATGAGCTCTTCACGGTGCCTTCGCCCAGGGTTGGCTGAGTTCCTGTGACCCGAACAGTAAAATTAGATGGTTTTGCAAATAACTGAGTTGCAGCAACTATCTACTTGGGGGGGGGGTCGTCTTGGTTTGGTGATGCCCAACTGTATCTGTCAGTGAATTAAATTCATTTGAATAACCTGCAGTGATTGGAACATGGTGGACCTTCCCAGGCACCATCGCATACCAGAAACTATAATAAAAGCTAGTGCTATACTTCTTTAATATTCTGTTCAGAACATGTCATATATGATTTGGCACAGCACTCACAATTCTGCTCAAAATGATGAGTGGGGGAAAAAAAGTCTGAAGAAAAGAAGGTGTCTTATGACAAGCATGAAATAAATCCATCATTCATTCCTCAGAACCAAAACTTACTAAAATCTCCGGGTAAAGTTTCTTTTTCTGGGCTTCTGGGCTTCTTCCTTCACCGAGAAAGCTATTAGCAAGCTAATGAATATTGATGAAATTAGTGGTCTGATTTATGAATATTAATGACTAGTAGGCGGTCTCTGTGAAAACAGCCTGCGAATTTTATGAGGCAGAAAATCGTCTGTTACATAGTTAATATTCTTTATAAGTGTTTTATAAGAGAAAAATTCAGAAAACAATTAGATATACAACCTAATATGTGATATGCTAGAAAGTTTGTGCCTGTCCGCCTCGCAACAAGAAGGTCCAGGGTTCTAGTCCAGGGCTCATCCAGAAGGTTGCATCCTCTCCTCATGCTTCCATGGGGTTCCTCTGGGTACGCTGGTTTCCTCCCACATAACAAAGTCACACGCATTAGGATAACTGCCTCTTCCAAATTGCAAATAGGTGTGGCTGTGAGTGTGCTCTCCTTACGATGGTCTGGTGAGCTTTTGAGAGGGTAGAACATTTTCGCACAGTGATGTTGGCCGAGACAGGCTCCAAAATCCATTCTTGCTGAGTCTGCGACTACCCCCCCCCCCTGTTTTTAGCTGTATCCAATTCCCATCAATCAAGTGTCCCCTTCCTATCACATACGACCAGGGCGGGTCGTAAGTATTCGTGTGCCCCCCCTCTTCGTGGTGTGTAATGCTGCTACCCGCCTCTTTACAAACTGCTGTGTATATGTAGCACATATGACCACTAGCAACCAGGGCGGGTCGTAAGCATGCGTGTGTGCCACCCCGCCACCTCCATGGTGTGTAATGCAGCTACCCGCCTCTTTACAAACTGCTGCGTATATGTAGCACATACGACCACTAACAACCAGGGTGGGTCGTAAGCATGCATGTGCCCCCCCCCGTGGTGTTTGATACTGTTGCCTGCCTCTTTATAAACTGCTGTGCATACGTAGTCGGAAATGACATAACACTCCGAGGGAAAGTGTTATCTAACCCTTTTTGTATGAATGAGCTTCAGACGCCTAGGGATTGGCTGGTGATCGCTCTGTGACAGGGAAGTATGTGCCGTGTGCCCCTCCCGTGAGAGCTCGGCTAATTAGCTGCCATGGACTCCTGGTCGCAGATGGCTGCGGTGTCAACCTGAATTTGAACTTGTCGTCTTCAGGTCGATAGTCATGCACCTTGTCGACGTGGCACTTGGGAACTGAATTCTTGCTGTAAGGTGGATGTGCTGACCGCAGTGCCACAGTGCCGCCCATCCACGTCTCTCTTGCTATATTACGCTTCATATATTAGGTCTCAGGTGAGATTACTTGCTATGTGTGTATGTTAGGTTAACTCTACTACAAGGTCGGTTCAAAAACATGGTCTGTTTGATTGACTGAAAGATACCGGCTGCATTTCTCTATCCACTTGACTCCAAGAACTTTTCTTCGGGTTCTATGAAAGTGTTCAGCGTCGATTTATAGTTCACGCTATACAGGCATAAGTGCAGAGTCTCAGTTTGTGTATTCATTAGATTCGTTACTGGAAATACATCTGACGCAGTCTCGCCTCAGCAGCGGCTCTGTACAAGCAAAAAGAAGCTTTGCTCGCTGGAAAAAAAACAAAAAAAAAACATGTTGCAACACTTGTGTATTTTTTTCTTCATTCCATGTAGTTCGAGGTGAAATTCTAATGCATGCAGCCTTATTTTTCTAGAGCTTGTGACATCAGGAAATGACGAATCGACATGGGTTGTGCATAATTCATAGCATGCATTAGCACACACACACACAC
>CM045739.1:5490000-5660000 GCA_024760905.1 Plotosus lineatus
GAGGTCAGTCGTGGCCTGGTGGTAAAGGTGTTGGATCACTGATCCCAAGGTTGGGGGTTCAAACCGCGCTCTCAACAGGTTGTCACTCCTCCTCCCCCCCCGACCCCCCGCCTCCCAGCGCAGCTAACTGGGTTATCAAAGGCCAGTCGCGTCCCTCACTGTTTATGGTTCTATTGTCAAGAGTCGGCTGCACAGCCATCAGCGTGTTTCTGCCCTGCGTTGGCTTGGCGAGCTGTCCAGCATGTACTCTGCCCTCACCCAGAGTCGGCTGAAATGGGCGTCATTTGCCCTGTAACCCTAATTAGGATGCAGTGGTTCAGAAAATGAATGAATGAATAATAACAGAACTGTTTGGAAAGCTGTGATCTGGATTCATACCCAGAAGTTTGGCCTGGAATCTGGTTTGGCTTCCTTTCGGGTATCTTAATTTTTTTTTTTTTTTGAGCCTTCTGCTTGTTTCCTGACTTTCCAACCGTGAGCCAGATGTATAAATATAAATATTCTCATTTCTCTTAACCGGCATCGCAACCTCGCATCTTTTCAGCCATCTTCTTTGTCCCAGAAACATCCCTGGACTTTTGTGTGGAACCCCTACCTTCATCACTGGTTACTTTTCTTTGGAAGTTCCCTATGAGGATTGGATGACTTTCGGACAGCTTGTTGCACAGATGATGGATACAGCTGCTTTTCAGTTTGCCTACCTTTCTGGAACTTTGCTGAGCACAGCTCGATAAAGCTGTCGCTGGACGTTGGCAAGGTCTGGGCCACACGGGTGGACGAAGGGATGGACAGCTGTGAGGACGAAGCCTTGCTGGTATAAATCTTGCAGCTGGGACGGCAGCTCTCGCACTGAGGAAAGGCACAGGGTCGATGTCACATCTGTCGGAGGACACAGAGAGGAAGATAGAGGTGAGACAACTTCATCCAATGGGGTCAGACCTAGTGTAACCCACACAGGGAAGAAAAATGAAGGCGAACTGGCTCCCGTCCAATGAGAACTTACTTAACTGGTCCCCTTCAAGATGCTTGGATTAAAAAAAATATATATTACATTAATGAGATTTTTTAATGTAAATTAGCCCCCCAAGCCCCTCCCCCTTCCCATCACCACCACCACCACCACCACTCACACACATACACCAACAGCTGGATCTTCACCAATACAACATTCCTTGCCTAAGTACTTCTGGGAATGATGAACAAATAAATTAATTAGTACTGAATTTGATAAATTATTCTTTGGTACTGTTCTCCAGGCCATAAATCACCAGCATATTAAAAACAATATAATTATAAACCTACAGAATGATTCCACCTCGTCATTTTAGAGAAGGTTTGTAGAGTAGACCCAATCCGTTTTAGTGACTGACACCTGAGTAATTTAGCATGGCGTCGAAATATACGCATTGCTCCTACTTCAAAGCGCAGCCGTTGAATTATTTATGAGTTATTGATACAATACCTACAATGGTAAGAAATTAAACATGCTCCTAACCCCTCCCTCCACACTATAATTGTAATCAGGAAGCTTTGGCGAGTCTAGCACAGCTATTTTTATTCTCGCTGTGAAGCTCATACCGCATTGTTCATGCGAGATACAACAGGGGGAAAAATAGCAATTGTTTTAGCTATTAGAGGCAGACTGGTGGCTTTCGAACTGTTCCTATGATTTAATGGGTTTGAATGAAAATCCAATTAAACATGATTGTTTAGCTCGACGTGAGGTTGGGAGTCTTTTTAACTAGGGCACGGAAAAGCTTCTCGGCAGGGCAGACAAAGCCAATCATGCACCCTCTTCTGGCATTAATGAGGTACATTTGATAGACTGACCTGATAATGTGAAAGGGATTGTAGGGAGGCGAGAGACTTGTTCACTCTCCTGTGTGAGTGTTTTCTGCTTCTTCTTCTTCTTCTTCTTCTTTTTTTATTATGAAACCTCATCTCAATCTCAAGTGAAAGAGACAAGCCATGAGAAAACAGCAGACAGAAAGTGTCAGAGCCACCCAGCTGTGCAACGGACGTACACGAAGCCCATCAAAGAGCATAATCTAAGCGCGGCATATGCTAATGAGAAAGACAAATATTGAGGGAGATGGAGACAAAAGGAATGAAACATGCGGTGGACCAAAGTCACACCAACACTCGGCACACCGACTGCTTTCAGGGTACTGTTCCAAAAATGCTGGCTTTTTAAAGTCCACACCGCTGGCCAAGATAAGGTTTTTCCGAGTTATCTGACAATAGATGGGAGGATAAAATCAAATAAACTAGTAGATGGCCAAATGCTCATCAACATCGGACCATCAATGCCATATGTGGTTCTTTCCGAAAGCACTGCGGCAGAATTCTAATCACATGATTTTTATGGAGAGGTGGAATGGTTCAGTAATGGTTGATATGCCCGCCTCACAGCAAGAAGATTCTGGGTTCAGGTTCCAGGCTTGGCGAGCCAACTTCTGTCTGGAAGTTGCATGTTCTGTCCATGACGGCATGTGTTTTTTCTGGCAACTCTGGCATTCTCCAACAGTCCAAAAGCATTCACATTACTCCATTGTAGTGCTCCAAATTGCCCCTAGGTGTGCATAAGTAGCTGAATGGTTGTGCATGTTGTTGGTCTCATGATGGACTGTTCAGAGTGTAATGTGCCTTCACGCAGAGTTAGCGGAGAACGGCTTCAACCTTCACGTGACCCCAGAAGGCCAAAGCAGCTCAGCAAATTAATGCAACTAAGATGCCAAAACCTGTTTCAGCATGGCAGGGCCCTGGGTACAACCTGATCTCCATGAAGACTCTGTATGCCAAGTTGAGCATGGACGAAACCCTGCACTAAGCCCTAGCCTCAACCCAAATAAACACCGATGGAAACACTGACCGCATCCAAGACCTTCCAGTCCAACATCAGTGTCGGAAAACTTCACCAAAGTTCTCGTGACCAGGTTGGAGCCAAGGTCTTGAGGGAGCTAGATCTTCAAGAACATCTGAAGATCTCTCAGGCCTATAAGAGCTCAACAATGCATTACATCATTCAAAATAATCAACGCACATACTCACACAAAGCGAGGTATAAAAATCTAAAGTGTGTCACTCTGTGGAATCACCTGAAATGACCGCAACTAAATGAAGACAGTCTGGGCCTGAAAGACGTCAGCTACAGCCTGGCTTTTGGGATTATCTTAGGACTGCTGGTGGTGCTGTTGCTTCTGGCTCCACAAAAGTCCAAAATAAACGGATTGAATTTGCTCGGGAAAAGAAAATGATGTAATCTACAGGCCAAACATGGATGACGTCCTATCTTTCAAAGAGAAGAAGGGATCAACCTTGCTATCCCATTTATAACAGCGGCCTCTCCAGACTTGTGCCTATTTAAAAAAAATAATTTTAGACACATTATTATGGGAATTATTTTCCGTGTCACGAGAAAAGCTTCACGAGTTACCCTCTAAATCTCGTTCACCTCAATCATTACAAAAGACTTAACCTTATTTGTTTTTAAAAATAAAAGCTAATTACTATTTATGGTTTTGATTACTATTGAGTATATATATATATATAATATATAATATAATATAATATATTGGGTATATATATATATATATATATACTATTTGGACATGTACAGAGGAGGGATAGTGAGTATATTGGTAGTAGGATGCTGAGGTTGGAACTACCAGGCAGAAGGCCTAGAGGAAGACCAAAGAGAAGATTTATGGATGCGGTGAAGGCGGACATGAAGGTCGTTGGAGTAAGAGTAGAAGATGCAGAGGATAGGGAGAGATGGAGGCAGATCATTTGCTGTGGCGACCCCTGAAGGGAACAGCCGAAAGGAAAAGAAGAAGAAAGAAGAAGATTACTATTGCAAGGCTTCAATCCAGTCAATAAAAATGTCTCTTTTAAACTGGAGACCATAAGATCAAAGGAGAACCTTGTGTCCTCTCTCCAGACTTTGATGTTTTGTTTCTCTGAACAATATCTTTATACGATGAGCCCAAGACGGCAGGTAATCTTAGCACAGAAATGTTTCCATTGCGCCCGGCGATGGCCTAGTGACCTGTCCAGGGTGTACCCCACCCTCGGCCCAGAGTTGGCTGAGATGGGCGGCAAGCTTCCCTTGACCCTAATTAGTAGTAATCGGTTGAGAAAATGAATGAATGTTTCCATTGCTTGGAACTTAATTTTCGAGTTGAAGCTGTATAAGAGTTCAACGATGGAAAGATTGGACGAGATAGGCATAGACAAGATGATTCCAGCGGGACCTCAACCCTCAGTCTTCATTTTCAGGCTCCATTGTGAAAGCAAATTGTAAGTGCAAGAGTTTCCTTCAGGCAAATTGCTGGCCTTCACAAAATTACACTCAATTTCTTAATCAATGCTCTGCTTTTTATGGGGGAAAAAAATACATGCTGTCCACCAGACCAGAGATGAAATGTAGGGAATAGCGCAGAGTCAGAAATGCGCTGAAAAATCTTTCTCACATTATTCTAATTAATTCCACTGTGTTTGATTTGATTTGACTTTTTGGTTTGCCAACGCTGAGAGTCCCCAGAGGCAGCGGGCTGTGTTTGCCCTTCTCGGAGTCGAAGGATATTAACTCACTCTTCAGTCACTGCTCTAACACCTCACCCTCACCCCCACCCCTCCATGTTGGGAGGAATAAATAAGGAATGGTTTTCATTACACGCCGCTGGGAAAACAGCCACAGGGCACTTGCTTTAGTTGGCCTTAATCGCGGTGAGAACTCCCAGCAAAACAGTACGACCCTTACACATGATTCATGCTTTGTTTTGGTGTAAGAACAGCTAGTCTGGCTCTTTCTTTTTCGAAACATATAGTGCTAATCACCACCGCGAAGGCTAAATTGGGCCATTAGCAAACAGGATAAAGACAGCTTTGCAAGTCAACACACTCCTCCATGACATTTCAGATGAGTCAATAAATGCCAATAAGGTCAGGCTGGTGGTAATACTTTCTTTGGGGGAACAACATTTGGTTTGTAATTTATAATTAAGACTGGGTTTTTGGAAAATTTTATTACCTTACAAATTGTTCGCCGCAGAATAATAATGCTGACCGGCGTAACCTTTGCCCAGAGACACAACACCGGAAAAAAAAAAGTAAATTACAACAGCAGTTTCTATCTCTACCCTGGAGACTATTAATAAGAAATGTAATTATTTTTTCATTTACTTTTACATGCTATGCATTGAAGTGGAGCAGGAAATCGCTTGAGGCAAAAAGGTCAAAAGCAGTTTGCCCCCCCCCCCCCCCACACACGTCCCCTCCACCCCACACTTATATCCACCCGCATCCACCTCCGTCAGTCCTCAATTTCAAGATATTACTTTTCCTCAATGTTTGAGTCCCATAACCTCACAGAGGCTTAACGGGATTTTACTTTAACAAATAAACATCGTTCACTTCTTTCGGTGAAACTTTCCCTCGCCGTCTGATTGCTAACCTGTGTGCTTGGTTCTAATCCATGTGGACACGCCATTGACCCTGATCTGAACCGATCTCCCCAGGGTTCTTATATTCATGAGTAATTATGATATGATTGAGTCTGGAGGATATAAAGGGGAGTCAGGAGTGAGAGCGTAACACAAGAAAATGAGATGCTAACATGCTTAACTGGGTTATTCTCAACTAGACTATTAACTCCTTTTTATAGCGTAAAAGCGTTTTATTACCAGTGAGTATCTGCCACCTGCGGAAGGTAAAAGCGGCTAGACGATCTTTATGATTAATTTTATGGCTGGCAATAACAGATTATGGCTGGCAATAACAGATTCGACGCAGACGAACAAGTCGCGATGGAATTATGTTGCAAGGTGTAAAAAAAAAAAAAAATGCGACGAGACTCGGAATCTAGTGGCACATCTGGTCTTCAATCAATCTAAACTAGTGTTTCCCAAATTAATCCTTCGGGACAAACCAGACGGTCGATGCTTTTTTGCTCTCTTTCAGGATCCAACACACTTAGACCAGACATTCTTCTTCCCTGATTGTTTGCATGATGGGAAAAGGAAAAAAGGGGTTTTTCTGAGGATTGGTTTGGGAAGCTGTGACATCAATGAACGCTGGCCGCATGGTCGGAACTTGCGTAGAGCCAAATCCCTGGCGTGTACTGTCAGAGTAACCCCCGTTCACCTGGCTACGGAAAGCCATTCATTGGGGCCTTTTCCCGTCATAATCACTATGAATGGGAGCTGAAGATGTCCCAACCAGATTAACTGTACTGCGCGGGCGCAGGAAACAGCTTTGAGTGAGTTGACCCAGCCCTGCAATGGCCTGGCGAGGTGTCCAGGGTGTATTCTGCCCTCGCCCAGAGTCGGCTGAGATGGGCGCCAGCCTCCTCATGAACCCTAATTAGGATTAAGTGGTTCAGAAAATGAATAAATGAATGCGTGAATGAGTTGAGCCAAAATCTACAATGACCTGGATGACTGAGACTTAAGCGACTGATCCCACACTTAACCAGAGACTGAATAAATATTTGGAGGTCAGTAGTCAAGTCTCTGGTTAAGTGTGGGGTCAGTCGCTTCAGTCTCTGGACACTTCAGCAATCAGTTACTTAAGTCGCTTGTGATTTTGAGGATTTGCTGTTGAAGTATCTGGTCAATTTAGGGATGATTTGGTAAATTTGGGGATTATTTGCTTATGTCGTTGGTCAATTTGGGTGCTAGTTGTTCAAATTGGGGATCAGTTGCTTATGTCTTTGGCCACTTTAAGGATCCGTCACTTAAGTCACTTTTCAATGAAGGGACTAGTAAATTACGTGATTCCTCAATTTCAGGATCATTTGCTGAAGTCACTTGTTTAAAGATTATGTGCTTCAGTTTCTCGTCAATGTGTGAATCAGACTTAGATCACTTACCAGGGTAAGGATTAGTGACTTTAAGTCACTTTTCAATTCAGAATTTCTTGTGTCGTTGGTTGATTCGTTGTTCAGTTGCTCAAGCCTCCACTCAATTTGGACATTAGTTCCTTAAGGGTTTTTTTTTTTTTCGGACATTTTGGGGATGAGTTCCTGAAGTCCTTTTCACTCATTTTCTGAACCACCTAATCCTAATTAGGGTCACGGGGAGGCTGGCACCCATCTCAGCCAACTCTGGGTGAGGACAGTGTACACCCTGGATGGCTCGCCGGGCCAACGAAGGGCAGAAACACGCTGCTGGCTATGCAGCTCCTCTTTTTACGAAAGTCAGTGATGGTTCTTTTACATGAACCTCTCACCATAGACACTGAGAGACATGGCCGGCCTTTGATAACCCAGTTAGCTGGACTTGGTGGGGGGGCAGTGACAACCTGTTGAGAGCGGGGCTTGTACCCCCAACCCTGGGATCAGTGATCCAACAGCTCATCACCAGGCCACCACTGCTTTCAGTTCCTGAAGTAACATTTCAATTTAGGTTCAAGTGGCTTATGTGATTGGTCAGTTGGGGGTCAGTTGTTTTGGTCATTGGTCAATTCGAGAGTTGATTGCTTAAGTTTCTGGCCAGTTTGGGGATCAATTGCTTAAGTCACTAGTCAATTCTTATTTGATCTATTGATTATCTCTTTGGTCAATGTGAGATTCAGGAACTTAGGTCACTGGTCAATTTGGGAATCAAGTTGGCAAATCTCATGCCTTTGTCTCTGAGGTCTACTTGTGGGAAAGTTCTTACTGATAAAATATCTTGTATTGATTCCTTTTTATTAATTCCAGTGCATGCTAGTATTAAAGTCTTCCCCGATTATTCGGGATATTTAAATATCTCAGTTGAGTGCAAATGCTGAAGAACAATCAAGTCCATATGTATGGAAGCTGAAAGTGAATTCCACATTACTGATACAATGATGGCGCTATCTGTTTGTCAGTACTCGGGTAGTTCTCTCTGTGTGTACAGCGACTTTGTATCATTAGTAGTCATTGCTCATTGTGGACATATGAGCCCGGGGGCACTGCTGCACACGTTAATTACCACACTAATAACCCTCTGTGAGAGCAGCCTGCTGGGGCCATGGTGCCTTGCGTTAGGTTTCTCCTCTGTTTCTCCACAGCTCAGCTCACCCTTGTGTGTACACTTTGGTCTAAAAGAACTAATAGCAGTCCATCGAAGTGCCTGATTTTCAGAACTATTTCCTGGCCATGGTCAGAATCACAAGAGTTTTTTCTTCTTTTTCCAGGGTTCTAGCTGCTCAGGGATAATTCCCACTTTAATTCAGCCTGCACTACAGGGAATCTTGCTTCAACACAAAGGCATTTATTGGCTCCTCCAATGCTGAGTCTGAATGGAAAAAAGAAAGGAAAGACATTTGGAGTGGTGGCATACGGAATATAAGACTTGAATAAAACGTTTTTAGACTCTCACGCAAAATTTGTAAGGCGGTATAATTGGATTTTATGTAAAAAGTATAGACAGTGATGCCTTTATTTACGAGTGTCTTTTATATTGTATTTTCCATGATACGCTTCGATCCCCCCCCAAAAATGTGCCCCATCCAACGAGCAAAATTTTGATTTATGAGTTCTGCTGGGGAAATGACTTTTCCGGGCTGATTAACCTCGTATTCTTCTGCGTGTATTCCTCTGCACTCCGAGAACGCCTTGTGCAGTGCTTCTCAATTATTTTCTGTGATGCCCCCTATTAGGTTTTTACACCCAAGCCTCGTGGCTCATCAGGCCGGTGCTTATCCCCGGTTTCCATAGCGTGAAGCGACCAAGAGTTCAACTCCACCTGGATGGGACGCTAGTCCATCACAGATTACCTTCCCAGTATATTTTTACTGGTACCCATCTATACTGCTGGGTGAACAGAGGCACACTTGTGGTTGAGACCTTGCCCAGGGGTCTTAGCACAGTGAGGGTCTCAGTGGGATTTGAACTCACAACCTCCTGATCATGTGCGCAGCACCCTAACCACTACACTACCAGCCCCACGATGATGCCCCCTATAGGAAGAAAAAAAAAACATTTCAACCCCCCCCCCCCCCCCCCCCCAATAACTCGTGCACGACTATAGTGTTTATTGCACTTCATATCATTTACTCGGTGCTTTTTCCTTATAAAACAGGGACACAGTGAGAGCGTGACTGCCACATACTGTAGAGGATGTGCAATTACACTTAATTCTAGGCCAATATGACAAAAAAGCATGTTCCCCAGGGTCATACACACACTCCCCTGGAATAACACTTTTATTTCACCACTATTGAGTAGCACTGGCCTTGTGGGAGCTCACCATGATCCTCTCCTCGCTGGCATTCGTAGTGTGCACATTCACAAAATTCTCCTCCTCCTCCTCCTCCTTTACACACTGCCTCATGCCTGCCCACGTGACCTATTATGCCGCAGCCGATAATCGGAAGGACTAGTTGACTTATTGTTTATTCTTGTTTTATTATTAATTATTAATTATTATTAATGTTAATGTAGAGTACATATATTATTATTATTATTATTATTATTATTATTATTATTATTATTATTATTATAAAATATTTATTGTTTTTACATGTTTATCTTTAATATATTAGGTGATATATATATGTGCTTGTGTCAGGTTATATGGGTTTGGGAGGGGCTTGGAACGGATTAATTGGTTTTCTGTTATTTCCAATGAGATTTTTTTGTTTTACCGAATGAACATTTTCACTCACAAGCTTGCCCTCGGAACGGATTAATTTCGTAAGTCAAGGTACCACTGTATATCTTAATTTACAAAGTTTCATATAGAGGTCTATTCCGAGGTCAACAGAACTTTGAAAATGTCCAACATCCAGCTTCAATGGTCATGAACAAAAAAGTTAATTCACTTATTCATTGATTTGCTCAACCGCATAATATTACCCGGGTCACAGGAAGGCTGGAGCCTATCTCAGCTGACTCTGGGTAAAGGGAGGGTCCACCCTCAACAGATTGCCAGTTCATCACTAGGCCAACACTCCCAACCGACCATTCATGCTTGCACTTCTCCCTTGGGCAATTTGGAAGGAGCAATTAGCTTGATGTGCACAACTATGGAAGGAAACCGAGCCACCTGGAGGAAACCCACACTGACATGAAGCCACGATGCGAGTTTCACACAGAAGCACCCTCAGCACACCACCACCACGCTGCCCACAAAAAGGGTTCCATGAACTTTGGTTCAATGTATTTCTCTCGTCAAGAGTTTAAAATCACCAATGTAGTGCAATAAATAAATCAGAATAAGTCTCATCCATTTTTTATTGGTTTGGAACCATTGCTCTGGCTGGAACCCAATCACGTTACATGGTATTTTTATACTCTTTGGTGTTTAACGCACACAGTGATATGATCATCTTTACGAGTGCAGCTTTAGGCAATAGGTGGAGAAACATGTTCTCGTTCTAATGGAATGTCACTTCACTCAAATGCATTATGATCATTAAGTCGGCCATTTCAGCCTCGGCCCTTTTCCCCCATGTCAAAGGCACGGAGGGAGGAAGAATAAAAATAACACAGAAATGTATTTAATCACGACCACTTAGAAAGCAAGAATTCCATTAAAATGCATTATTCTGACGAGAACACGGACTGCTCCATTCTACCCAAAAGCCTCTATGATTCAGACGCGATAATGAATTCCCTAACCAGTTATGCCGGCTGTCTTCTGTTCTACAATGATTTCCACCGTCGATTTTTTATTTTCTTTGTACCTATTTTCTATAATCAAGTCTTTCCGCTGTGGAGAGTAGACCTATCCGAACAGCTTCTTTCCCTACAATTGTGCAATTCTACCAACCTGCTGCTTGAGTGTTTAACAGATAGTGAAAGATGATTTACGTTCTGATTGGGCGCATTCAAAGAAACGACAACCTGCGTTATTGGTGCTGTGATGCGGGCAGTGTATACACCTGGTGATTGGCGGGGGAGAAAAAAATCGGGGCCTCTTTTGTCTCATCGCAATTCAACACGCAAAAACACGACACTTTCCGGAGTAATTACACCATGTCAAGTGTTTATTCGTCGGGCATGGCGTGCACTATTGGCGCTATCAGGCTGGCTGCATTTTAAGTGTGGAATTAGTGCTGGATCCAGATGTCATTGCAGAACTAATGGTGTAATCAGGACTGCAATCAGGCTGATACTGTTCAAGCTGAAAAAGATGATTGCTTTAATGCCGGACAGTCTTTTCATGGACAATCATCAGCTGGATGTTGGGTCTGTTTATTCACATGACATCACATTTACAGTCGGCAGTGTTTGGATTTCAAGTCTAAGAATGGTAGAAATTAAATTAGCATTTAGTTCAGGATGATCTTATACAGGTACCCAACAATTGCTTTCTTGATAGCTTTCCATCCGTCCATATTCTATGCCATTTATCCTAGTACGGCTTAGAGTGATATGAAGAAAATACCCACTTGTTGATGGAACGGTGCCGTCATGGCTAGTACGTATGCCTCACAGCGAGGAGGCCTGGGTTCGATTCCTGGCTCAGGTGTTTCTGTGCGGAGTTTGCAAGTTCTCCCCGGAACTCTTGTTTCCTCCCAGAGCCCAAAAAACGTGCACAGTCGGCTAATTAACTGTCTCAAATCACCCCTTGGTGGGAGTGTAGGAGTGAATGGTTGTGTGAGTGTTGACCCTGGTGAGCTGTCCAGGGTGTACTCTGCCCTTACCCAGAGTTGACTGAGCTAGGCGCCAGTCTCTCTGCGAAACTAAGTAGGATTGAATGGCTTAGAAAATGAATCGGTGAATGAAATCCCAACGTATGGTACATGATGGACAAGTGGGCAGGGCTAACAGAGAAACCAGCAACCATTCACGTCCACATTAACTTCTAAGGCCAATTTCAAGTAGTTTGTTGACCTAGACTGGATGTTTTTGGACTGTAGGAGGTAAACGGAACATATGAAATGGATTAAACTCGCAAAGGATATACAGAAATGCCCCTGGGAGGGGGGGGGGGGGGGGTCCCTCCAGAGTGGTACATCAACAATGCGTGACTATCAACATGGAGATCGCAATTTGGAATCCGGTTTAATGCCAAAGCCATCCGTGGCCGGAAGTCACTGAGAGTTAATTGGCCGAGCCGAACAGGAAGGAGGGCTGGTATACGCACACCCCTCTGTCACTCACAGCTGCTGCCAGCCAGTCATCGGCAGCCATGAGCTCATTCGTACAAGAGGGCAGATAGCGCTATCCCTCCAAGTGTGTTAGACCGACCCCCAAAATATGCATGGCGCCGCAGTTCAAAAAGTGGTGACTAGCATCACATGTCAAAGAGGGGGTGTGCGTATGCTTTCGATCCTCCTTGGTTTGTGATGATCATGTGATAGGGAAGGCAATACCTGATTGGTGGGAACTGGATATGAATAAATTAGGGAGAAAATTGGAAAAAATCCAAATGTGCTTGCTGTGAGGTCATAGCAGTCATTATACCATATATCATGGATATTACAGTAAATCTTCAGCCTTTATACAAGAAATCAAGCACTGACTTTATTTGTTTCCAGTACCTGTGTGTCTAGTTTTTCATTATTATTATTATTATTATTATTATTATTATTATTATTATTATAACTGGCACCCATCCCAGCTGACTATATGAGCACCACCCTATAGAAATCTTTATTGTCCTGGAACCCTTCCCCCCCTTTTTTTTGGACAATATGTCTGGACACCCTGGACAGCTCCCCAGGTGGAAACATGCTGACGGCTTTGCAGCTCCTCTTTATGAAAGTCAGCAATGGTTCTTTTACATGATCCTCACACCATAGACAGTGAGAGACATGGCCAGCCTTTGATCACCCCAGTTAGTGCATTGGGGGGACAGTGACAACCTGTGATGAGTGGGGCTTGAACCCCCACCCTTGAGATCAGAGATGTAGCACCTATACCACACTAGGCCACCACTGCCCAATTCAGTTATAGTGTTGTATTTTAAATGTTGATCAACAACCACAAGAGACAAGCACAACAGATTGCCAGATACATTAGAGCAGCTGTGAGACGCTATCCCTTCATCAGCCTTTTATTTTTCCTCCCTTAAAATTCTGACTTAAAAACAAACAAATTCACTCAGTGCGCAAAAGTAAAAAAAAAAAAAAAAAGCCCCTCCCCCTTCTCACAATGTGAAATAATCCTTTAAAAAATGTATGGATCCAAACTTTGATCCAGATCATCGCAAAAATCGAATCATCCCGGATCCAGAATTTGTTCTGGATCAGCTGTAAAAGTTCAAAGCACATGGGGTAGCCCAGTGACATAGCGATTAGCATGTCTGACTCACAGTGAGAAGGTCCTGGGTTCAAGTCCCAGGTTTCTTTGTGAAGTTTACATGCTCTCCTCAACCTAGCGACCGTGATAAGCTACAGCATCCTCACGACCCTCATAGTAGGATTAAGGTGAGTGAAATTAAATATATTAATACATAACGTGGTGACGTGAAGCTGCAATAATAGTTGTTATTGGAGAAAATAATCAAAACCAATCAGAACAGGGAATTCAAATTTTTCTGTTGCAAACAAGTAGCATCTCATACCAACCCATCATTTCATTCTCCTGCATGTCTTGTTGCTGTTTGTACTTTGCTCACTGCTCTTTTTACTGATCTCTTTTTGATGCTAATTTTAAGGCTAGCAATGCTTTCGCGGCTAAAATTCTTCTTCACGACATTGTTTTCCTCGTGTCTTCATGAAGTTAAATAGATTCTCTCCTGTAAACATGGCTTGTAGAATTCGTCCACCATTTTTCTTTCTTCTGAAGCCCTTTTACATTAACCCTCTGTGACAGAAAAGTAATGCTTCCTGGTATTTTTATTATAAGCGCCGATGCACAAAGTCGAATTTAATATCCAACAGTACAGGTAGCGGTAAAAAATAAATAAATAAATAAATTGAAACTCAGGTCACTACATCTACAGAAAAAAGGTTCCTTTATGGTTCCATCAGGTTTCTTCAGATAGGTAAACTTCCCAAGGTTGTACCTGGAATCAAATTCCAACTTCTGTGGTTTACACACACACACACACACATACACACACACACATATATATATATATATATATATATATATATATATATATATATATATATATATATATATATATATATATATATATATATATATATACATATATATATATATATATATATATATATATATATATATATATATATATATATATATATATATATATATATATATATATATAAAAGGATCCCTCACTTTCCGCGGTTAATTGGGACCAAGATCCCCCATGACCGCTGAATTCTGTGAAGTTAATCAAATCCCTCCCCCTACTGATGTATACGTACAGGTATATGTGTATGTAATATCAATAAATACATATTCATGAGCACCTCACATAAAAATGTAAGTAGTTTTGTTGGGGGGGATGGGTGGGTTGTTCTTTGTTTTTGTTTGTTTGTTTTTTGCATACTTGGCCTTGTTTTGCGGCATTTTCCTTAACTTTCCCCCTATTCTTCCTTAATTTCCTTATTTTAAAATTTTATTAATGTTTTTTAACAAAAACCGCCATGCTCTGAAGGCGCATGGATTAAAGCTGGAAGTAGCGAGGGATCCCTGTATATGTACAGTGGTACCTTTGACTTAAGAAATTAATTTGTTCCGAGGGCGAGCTCGTAAGTCAAAATGTTCGTTAAATGAAAAAAAAAAATCTCTTTGGAAATAACAGAAAACCAATTCATCCGTTCCAAGCCCCTCCCAAACTCATATAACCTGACACAAACACATATATCTGACCTAATACTAGTACAGTGATACCTCTGCTCACGAACATAATTGGTTCCCAGAAAGTGTGTGTGAGGCGAAAAGTTCGTCTTCCAAACATTTATTTCCCATAAGAAACCATTAAAATGAGAATAATCCGTTCCCAGGTCCCCATAAAACATAATTTTCTACTAAATAAGCCTTAAAACCACACAAAAATATACCTTATTTTATGTATAATAAATGTGCTATTGTATTGTAATTAAAGAAATAAACTGTACTGTATAATAAAGTGGTTTTATTTACCTTTGTGATGGTAGTTGATGGCTTGATGGAATGGAGTGGGAGGAGGAGGAGGGAGGGACTTACTGTTTGGAAGGAGAGTTTGGAAACGCCTACTGTTTGGAAACACCCTTAGCCACACACGCACCCTTAATAGCTTCCTTGTTCTGAAGGATGGGAGCAATGGTAGACTTAGCGTACTGGTACTGGGACGCTGTCACACAAACGCACACCTCGTTCGTGTTTTTCAATGATCTCCGCCTGTGGTGGGTCCTTTTTCGGTCCCATAATAGCAAAAGTCCACTCAATATGGTCCAAAATGTCTAGCAAACACAAACCACTTCCGCACTCAAAGAAAGGGGGTGACAAACTGTGACGCCGTGAGCGTGCGTCAGCTTCTCGTGGCCGCCACCATGGCGCTGTTCGACCGCGTGGTTTGGTTCGTCCGCCGAAAACTAGTTCGTCAGCAGAGACTATATGCTCGCAAATTTAATGTTCTCGAGGCGAAATGTTCATGAGCTTAAGCGTTCGTCAGCGGAGGTTTTACTGTATATTAAAGATAAACATGTAAAAACACAAAATATTTAATAATAATAATAATAATAATAATACATACATACACTGTACATTAACATTAATAATAATTAATAATCAATAATAAAACAAGAATAAACAATGAGTCAACTAGTCCTTCTGATCATCGACTGCGGCAAAGATGTCATGTGGGCACGAAGATGTCACATGGGCAGGCATGAGGTGGTGTGTAACAATGGAGTTGGAGGAGGAGAATTTCGTGCAGGTTCACGCTATGAATGCTGGTTGGATGGGGCAGATTTTTGGTGGGATCGAAGTTTGTATCATGGAACATTCATTATAAAAGACACTCGTACGTCAAGACACCACTGTGTGTATATATATATATATATATATATATATATATATAACCTTCAGGGGTTCCCTCAGAGGAAGGATGATGCAAGATTGAACCTTTGTTCTTCAAACTGATTTAAGTATTTGTAAAGAACCGGGTGGTTCTCTGGTTGTGAGGTTAATATTCTAAACCTTGAAGTAACTAGAGTCGAACCTTAACTCCTACCTTGCCCATTTGAATAGATGTTAAGCCGTGCTGTTATTAATACCAAACCTTTCACCTGCCATCTGCCTTTTGAAAACCTTTTGAGCAAAATTGCAGATATTTTCAAAAATGTGCTGTCAAACGAAGCATGATGGCTAATGGATGCGCATAAAGGCGCCTTTTATTTTCCCTTCTCGGATCCATCATTCTTGTGACCTTTTGATAAAATGGGATAGTCGGGTTCCTAATGAATAGAATGCATCTGGTATAATGTACTTTTGCCTCGAATGCCCACAAGTAGGGAAAGATTGCTCTCTTGCTACATAACGCTGACAGCCAATACATCTGAAAAATAGAAAATGTTAAATGCATATGTCAATGGATTTAAAAAACAAAAACAGCCACCTTTGTTTTTGTATCCTTTTCACTCCTGCTAATCTACACTAATTAGTGATGCTTTAATACTGAATATAATTTAATTTAGTTGTTTAAGTCACTTGTTCAGGCTGCTTGCTGGCGCAGTGATTAGCACATCCACCGCTTAGCAAGGATGCCTGGGTTTGATTCACAGGCTCAGGTGTTTCTGTGTGGGGTTTGCATGTTCTTCCTGTTCTTGCTGTGAATTTCCTCTGGGTGCTTCAGTTTCCTCCCACAGTCCAAAAACATGCACAGTAGGCTAACCAACTGTTTCAAATTACCCTGAGGCCAGCCTTAAAAATATCTTTGTTGGCGGTAACACAGCCGGTTGGGACGAAATTGTACATAAAAACCTCACCTGAGCATTCACACACGCAAAAAATTAAAAATACCGGCCGGTTGTGTTGAAAAAAACATGTGTGCCCCCTATCATACACCGTAATAAAAAGTGACCAAAGCGAAATCAGTATCAACCGCACCTTGTGATTGGTCAATTTCACCAGTTCGGTGAAACGGCAATTTTGATTGGCTAGTACTGTCTTATCAACAAAGTAGGAAAGCATGATGGAAGGCGACAATGATGAGGCTAAAAAAACCCTGTTCTCTGTCACTACTAAAGATCCCAATGTGAAAATAATAAATCAATTAATGCGTTTCAAATTGAACAACACGTTTGATGACATTTTTCGAACAAATACAAGTTAATTATAAACCGCCAGTAACAGCGCGGAGTGTGACGAAGGTATTAGTTAGTTGTTGACTGCAATATTAAAAGTTGATATGTTGAAGAAACCTTGATACTCTGTTGATTACAATATTGAAAGAATAAACTTTAATATTCAGTATGTTGATTTCAAATATAAGATTTTTATTTCATTCTACTGTGTTTACAATATCGCATACATAATATATCATGATGCATGAAATTTTTTTTTCCACGAATCCCGCATGGCCTGCACAAGCAAAAAAAAAAAAAAAAAATCCTCCCTCCCAGGTGAATTTTTTTTTTATCATGTTCCTGCCAACAAAGAATTTTTTAAGCTTGGCCTGAGGTGTGCAAATGAGTGTACATGGTTCGGTGTGTGTGCGTGTGTGTGTGTGTGTGTGTGTGTGTGTGTGTGTGTGTGTGTGTGTTGGTCTTGAGATGACCTGGAGAACTGTTCTAGATGTACCCTGCCTATGCACAAAATCAACCAAGAGGTATCAGCCTCTCCATGACCCTAATTAAGATAAATTTTCTGAGAAGATGGATGGATGGATGGATGGGAGTTAATTTTTTACTTGTGCTACTGAAAATGCACAGATAACAACATTTCTTTCTAAAATGTATGATCTGGATATAATTAATAGTTATGGAAGTTCTACACACTGTTACCTCATGTATTGATTAAAATCATCCCAAGGTCTATGCTGATGAAGAGTCACCAGTTTGGTAATGCTCTCTTCTTCTTCTTTTCCTTCCCTCCAGGGGTTCCCTTCAGGGGTCGCCATGGCGAATCATCTGCCTCCATCTCACCCTATCCTCTGCATCTTCTTCTCTTA
This sequence comes from Plotosus lineatus, assembly GCA_024760905.1. NCBI lineage: Eukaryota > Metazoa > Chordata > Actinopteri > Siluriformes > Plotosidae > Plotosus > Plotosus lineatus. Next base: position 5,507,991 of record CM045739.1, read on the forward strand.
CACCAAATACCTTCATGTTCTCCTTCACCACATCCATAAATCTTCTCTTTGGTCTTCCTCTAGACCTTCTGCCTGGTAGTTCCAACCTCAGCATCTTACTACCAATATACTCACTATCCCTCCTCTGTACATGTCCAAACCATCTCTGACTTTGTCTCCAAAACCTTTTGCATGTGCTGTCCCTCTGATGTACTCATTCCTGATCCTATCCATCCTCGTTACTCCCAAAGAGAACCTCAACATTTTCATCTCTGCTACCTCCAGCTCTGCCTCCTGTCTTTTCCCCAGCGCCACTGTTTCTAAACCATACAACATCGCTGGCCTCACCACCGTCTTGTACACTTTTCCTTTCATTCTTGCCGATACCCTCCTATCACACATCACACCGGATACTTTTCTCCAACCATTCCAACCTGCCTGCACACGCTTCTTCACCTCTTTTCCACACTCTCCACTGCTCTGGATTGTTGAGCCTAAGTACTTAAGTTTAGTACTCCTCTATGTCATGGAAAAGAGTGGAAGTCTATGAAGATAGGCACATTTTCACTTATATATTACTTAAGGCTAGTCATTTGCGAAAGTACAGTGTATGTAGTGGTGGCTCAGTACTTAGAGCTCTGCTAAATTCCATAATAAATATGAAGGGACCCCTCATGCTAATTTTGTAGCCCTTTTAAAATAAGTTGTGCAATGGGTGGAGATAAGTTCAAAGCTGGTGTAAAGTTAAACATAAATAAGGGAAAGGAAAACAAAGCAAGCTGCAAACTATGGTGTGAAAATCTCAGTAGGAGGAAGTACAATGAAAAATAAGTGGCCAGAAAAAAAATATCAAACTGAAATGCTGGGAGAAAATGTCTCCAGACATAAGCATGAGAAGGGAAATATCACTACAGTACTTACCCCAGTCTGTTTTCTTGCCAATCAACCACTATCGGTGTTTTACAAGGAAGGATTTAGATGAAACAAAAAACAAACGCACCTCAACACAACTTAGTTCAAGATAATGTTAAGATAACCTCTAGGTAACGTTAAGGTAACGTTAAGGTAATGTTAAGGTAACGTTAACATTGTGAGATAATGCACTTCATTCACATTCGGTTTCCCAACAATCTGAAAAAAAGAGTTCAGTTCATTTTTTGTAACTGCTTAATCCTAATTATGGTCGCGGGCAGGATGGCGCCCATGCCAGCCGACTCCTGGCGAGGGCAGAGTACACGGAAACACGCTGACGGCTTTGCAGCTGCTCTTGTTGAAAGTCAGCAATGGTTCTTTTACATGAACCTCCCACCGTAGTCAGTGACAGACACGGCCGGCCTTTGAAAACCCAGTTAGCTGCATTTGGGCAGTGACAACCTGTGGCGAGTGGGGCTTGAACCCACAACCTTAGGATCAGTGATCCAGCACCTATACCTCTAGGCCACCACTGCCTCTGAAAAAGAGTGTGCCTAGTAACCCAAGTGCACAAATACAGACCAAGAGAAAATACCATTCATTCATTCTCTGAACCACTTAATCCTAATTAGGCCATCTCAACTGACTCTGGGTGAGGGCAGAGTACATCCTGAACAGCTCACCAGGCCATCACATGGCAGAACCATGCTGAAGGCTGTACAGCGACTCTTTACGAAAGTCAGCAATGGTTCCTGAACCATAAGCCTCCTATCACAGACAATGAGAGACATGGTCGGCCTTTGTTAGACCCCAGTTAGATGCACTGTGGGGCGAGGGGGGGGGGGGGGGGGAGCAGTGACAACCCAGTGGCACTGGGGCTTGAACCCCTAACCTTGGGATCAGTAATCCAGTACCTTACCAACAGGCCACAACTGCCATTGGCTAAATACCATGTTTTGTGATTCTACTGATTGATTAATAATTGGTATTAAAATGACCAAATCCTCCGCAAAACTGTTATCAGCACATCCCAAATTGTGTTGGACCAAACCTGAACTGCTCAGCTCTTTACTCTGGAAAATTCGACCTCACTAATAAGTTTCTCGGTGAAAAGTTTCTGCTGAGTCAATAAATCTAAATAGCTGATATAGCACTCAACATCTAATGTCCATTATTGGGCTATTCCAAGCTTTGTGTGATGTGCCTTTAGTGGAAAATGGGAACATTTAAGCTCAAGCCTCCAGGCTATACTACACCTCACTAACCTCTCGACAATCCTCCAGTTCTTCACTCGTATGTCACCTCGCTGAGCTCCTTCTCTTCTCTGTTGCTTGAATTTTCTCTCCTTTTTTGGTCTCTGTGACTTACACACCAACTTTCCCAGGAAGATGGATAAAACAGAAATCAGTTCCTTCACCCCAGAGATCCAATCAGAGACAGTGTTTTTGGAAGGTTAAGACTTGACTTAACTCTTCTCACTTAGGTTTGCATGCTGCTGAAGATCCTACTGGATCCACCGGCTGGCAGCAGATTGCTCTCGAATTTCCAAACACTCTCAACATGCATAAAATAAAATACTATTGTGCACTATATTATTCACTCATTCCTTTTCTGAACCGCTTAATCCTAATTAGGGTCGGAGGGAGGCTGGCGCCCATCTCAGCCGATTCTGGGCGAGGGCAGAGCACACCCTGCGCAGTTCGCCAGGCCATTGTGGCATTATAATATCTATTTGTAAAGAAGACGACTACACTGTATGAGGCTATGAAACCAAGAGTTTGTGATTTATTATTAAATATTGCTTGTATGACTGAAACTCATTTTGTTAACTGCTCAGTGCTAACAAACAGAACAGAAAATTTGAGTTAGTATTGACAACTTGACAGGTCACAGATATTGTGCCTTAAAATGTAAGAGCCAATCAAAGACTACTATGCAAATTTGGCTCCAGCAAATTCAACAGTACATCAGGGAAATAACTGTGTAAATGGTTTTATATATGTTGGCCCTGCAGTGGTCTGGTGAGCCATACAGGGTGTACCCCACCTTCACGCCGAGTCGGCAGAAATGGATGCCATTGGTCTTAGAAGTCAATGTAGGTGTGAATGGCTGCTGGTTTCTCTGTGTTAGCCCTGCAATAGTCCCATGGTGGTCTCCACCTCTCGTGAAGTAAGTTAGGAGTTCATTCATTCATTTTCCAAGCTGCTCAATTCTAATTAGGGTCATGGGGTGGCTGGAGCTGAAGTCAGCCGACCCTGGGCGAGGGCGCGGTACATCCGGGACACCTCGCCAGGCCATCGTAGGACCAACACTCATACAATCACTCACTCTCACACTCACACCAAGGGTTTGATTTGGACCAGCCAATTAGTTCACTACACCTCACAACAAGAAGGTCCTGGGTTCAATTCCCAGCTCTGGTGTTTCTGTGTTGAGTTTGCATGTTCTCGCTGTTCTTGCATGGATTTTTCCGAGTACAGTGGTACCTCGTCTAACGAGTGTCCCTTATAAAGATTTTTCCATGATACGAGCATCGAACCCACCAAAAATCTGCTCCATCCAATGAGTATTCATTTTACGAGCTCCCGAACGCAACTATTAATAGTGTTTACTGCACTTCATATCATTTGCTCGGTGCTTTTGCCTTGCACCATAGCATGACAATGAGAGCACCACTGCCAACTACTGCAGTGGATGTACAATTACACTTAATTCTCGTACAGTATGGCAAAAAAGAATGTTCCCCAGGGTCATATGCACCCCCTGGCATCACCCATTGTGGGGCGCACCCCCACTATTTGAAAAGCACTGGCCTTGGGGGAGCTCACTACGAGCCTTTCCTTGTTTTGTGCATATGCACAAAATTCTCCTCTTCTTCTGTTACGCACCACCTCCTGCCTGCCCATGTGACATGTTTGTCACAGTCAATGATCGGAAGGGTTAGTTGACTTATTGTTTATTCTTGTTTTATTATTATTTATTCTTAATTACAGTGGTATCTCACTTTACAAAAGTCTCACCAAACGAAAAATGCAGGTTACGAATTTTTGTCTCTGGATATGAAACAAGTTCATGTTATGAAAGCACCATCTTAAAAATTCAAACGCGCCATTAAAACATTAAAATGCGCCATTCAAACAATGCACGAGCTGCTCTCCCATAAATGACGTTCAAACATCCCGCTGGCCTCTCATTGGCTAGGAGGGATGATGCAGCTACCTCCCATTGCCTATCTCCCAACATCCCGCCCCGCTGGCCTACCATTGGCTAGGAAGGATGACGCAGCTCCTTCCCAGCTACCATAATGCTTTGCGTGTAAAGGACAGAGTTACTGTTGTTTCATGTTTTATATCTTGACTTGGGCTTTGAACCTTCCATAAACATTTGCAAGATTATAACTCTGCTCAGAAGACATGGTCAACATACGCGTGCACACATGCGTGCACACACACATGCACGCATTTGATTTCCGGTGCGAGTGAGAAGAAGAAACGGGCTCGAGTGATATCGCAAAGGAATATGGCCAAACCTGTCTACCATCGGTACGATATTGAAGCAGAAGGAGGTCTTAAAAGGTATTTATAATTTTTAAAGGGTTTAGGGGGTAGTGTTGGGAGTCTTGGAACGAATCACACATTTTACATGTAAAATGCGGTTCAATTTACGAAAAATGCAGGTTACGAAAAAGGCTCTGGTACGGATTAATTTCGTAAAGCAAGCTACCACTGTATTATTAATGTTAATGTACATGTATTATTATTATTATGAAATATTTATTGTTTTTACATGTTTATCTTTCATATATTAGGTTAAATAAATATATTTGTAGCGGGTTATATGAGTTTGGGACGGGATTGACAAACATCGAACGAACTTTTTGGCTCACGAGCTTGCGCTCGGAACGGATTAAATTGGTTATCTGAGGCATCACTGTACTCCGGTTTCCTTGCACACTCCAAAAACATGCACAGTAGGTTAACTGGTCGTTCCAAATTTTCTGAGGTGTGAATGTGAATGATTGTATAGGTGTTGGCCCTGCGATGGCCTGGCTAATGTCCACAGTATACCCCTCCTTCACCCAGGGTCGGCTGAGATGGCCTCCATTCTCCACTTCTGAAAATGAATGAACGAATGAATGAAGTTAGTGGATTGAACAGCTATTATAAAACAGTGCCAGTATTTTCCACGACTGAATCCTCCAGTGACAAGAAAGCCTCAGAGCCTAATGGAGAGCAGCGTGAGTGATTTGTTTTGCAGGTAAAAAAAAGAAAAAGAGCCTATTAATAGCCACTCTGTGGAATTCAACAGCGTATTTTCTCGACAGGATATGGCGGACGTTGGGTTTTAGCCTTGTTGCTTGGAGACTCTTTCCTGAAAGAAAAATGTGCTTAAATAGGCAGCCTTGTTCATCAGCATCGTTTCTTCCTCCCGTAGATGAAAATGGCTGGCTGTCGCTGTGCTTTTGTCATGCAGCTTATTTTTTACGCCCCTGGAGTTCGCAGGCATCACTTTGGCGCGTCCTGATTGCAGACTTTTGAGATGCGAATTGTTCCTCTTGTTCATAACAGTGCACATTTGTTTCACATGAGCATAAAATATGTGCTGTCACTGGTCATAATTGTTGCATCAACATAATGAAGTGTCGCAGTGAAGAGGGCACTGGAAGGTCTGACATTTGGTTCTGGACTAGTGAGCTGAAGTAAGGGTGGACACATGATCACTTAGGTGAATATAAAGAGATAAAAGATCCACTGTGCTATGTTTTTTTTTTAATTGAATGGGAATCGTAACATAATCTAATAATGAGAAAAAAGTTGTACAAATGAACTCATAAACATTTCTGTAATTATGTGTCTTCATATTTCTTATTGCTTGCAAACTTTATTATTTATCTGCCACGTCTTGTTTCTTTTTCAAATGTTTAACTGTGTGGTTATGTGAACGGGAGAGTTGTTGTATACTGTAGTATATAAGGATCAGTATACAGTGGTACCTCACCTTACAAAATTAATCCGTTCCAGAAGTGGTTTCGTAACCTGATTTGTTTGTAAGTTGAGCCGCATGTTACATGTAAAAGGTCTGATTCCTTTCAAAGACCCCAATACTACCCCTAAACCCTTTAAAAATGATAAAAGTATACCTTTTAAGGCCTCCTTCTGCTGCAATATCGTACCGGTGGTAGACGGGTTTGGCCATATTCCTTTGCAATATCACTCAAGCGCATGCCATGAGCCCGCTTCTACTTTTCACTCGCACTGAGAATCACTATCACCGGGAACCACTTTTACCGCGAATGTGTGTGTGTGTGTGTGTGTGTGTGTGTGTGTGTGTGTGTGTGTGTGTGTTGACCATATCTTCTTAGCAGAGTAATAATTTTACAAATGTTTATGCACGGTTAAAAATCTGAGCCAAAAAAAATAAAGTTGCAATGAGCACACTCGAAAAACTCACGAAACAACAGTAACTCTGTGTTTTACGTGTGTTAGAACTCTGTGACGAACAATGAGTTGAAGGCACATGAAAAGCATCATGAGTATTATGGAGATATGGAGATGGCCAATGGGAGGCCAGCGGGGCGGGATGTTGGGAGATAGCCAATGGGAGAGCATCTCATGCGTTGTTTGAATTTTTGAGATGGCGCATTTCGTAACGTGAATTTGTTTCATATCATCCAGAGACGGAAATTTTAGGTAAATGCATTTCGTATCCTGGATTTTTCATTTTTTGGCTCTTTCGTAAAGTGAGGTACCACCGTGTTGGCATGTCGGGCAGTGGTCGCCTATTGGTAAAGGTGCTGGATCACTGCTCCCAAAGTTGGAACTTTCAATGGGTTGTCACTGTCCATCTGTCTCCCACCCCACCCCCCGCCCCCTGCGCAGTGCAGCTAACAGGGCTATCAAAATCTCTCACTGTTTGTGGTTGGAGGTTCATGTAAGAGAACCATTGCTATCTTTTGTCAAGAGTAGCTGCATAGCCGTCAGCATGTTTCTGCCCTGTGATGGCCTAGTGAGCTGTCCAGGGTGTACTCTGTCCTCACCCATAGTCGACTGAGATGGGCATCAGCCTCCCTGCGACCCTAATGAGGATTAAGCGATTCATAAAATGAATGAATATATTGACATGTCCATTAATAAGAAGATTTCAAGTAAAAAAGGTAAAGTCCTTTGCGCTTTTTACACCCGAGTTCAACTCCTCCTGGCTGGGACGCTAGTCCATCGCAGGTTACTTTCCCAGTATATTTTTACTGGTACCCATTTATACTGCTGGGTGAACAGAGGCACACTTGTGGTTAAGACCTTGCCCAGGGCTCTTAGCACAGTGAGGGTCTCAGTGGGATTCAAACACACAAACTACCAATCATGGGCCCAGCACCCTAACCACTACACCACTCGTCCCAGAAGAAGGTTTCAAGTTTGAATTTAAACATAATGGAAAAAAAATCATCTCTGCTTTTACCTGCTGCTGGTTTGTCTCTGAACTGAATCCTGTCCACACCCAAGTAAGGATTTTTACCAAACTTGGTGTGTCCACTACCCTATCAGTGTCCCATATGTGATTTAATTTTAGAATGTCAAGGTCAGGAGTGAAGGCAAGAGCAAGGTCACAAAGTTCTGGAGATGGACAAAATTGTAACACAGACCCATATCTGAAACACATACATGCTTTCAAATGACAAAATGACCTTTGACCTTAAAAGATCAAAATCAAAGTCACATGATTTCACTACTGTAGACCAATAATAGAAGGTCATATGAGGACTTACATTATAGTAGGACTTGCACTTGGGAAATTAAAGTCTGTGCATATGTAGGGAATATTTGCTTCGTTATCCGTGCTGGTTGGCAGATATACCTCACACTCTATGAGTGCCTCTTTAGTATTCTGCGCTTTAATGCCCTTTGAAACCCACAAACTACAGTTTTGGATCATTAAATTAAATAACGTATTAATATTCTTTAACTAAGCTGTTATTTCCATTTTCTCAAATCTCATGTCTGTCTCTGTAAGAACGTGAGGTCAGTAAAGGCGACTCTACACGATGTCCCCAGTCTAACCCCAACATTCCTTGGTAGTTTAAACAATTAAATAAAGGTTCACGGAGTCAGTGTAATTACAATCAGAGAGCATGGGAGTGTGTTTACACTTCATTTTATGGTTTTATCCGAAGTTTCCAATCCACGTCCAATTCAGAGTGACAAATAGCACATCAGCAATCAACCAGCTGTAGGTCCATGCACGAAAGATCAGGTCAACAGGAAACGCCAAACACTAAACTTTTCCTCTGACCTTTTTAATTTAAATACCAGTGACAGTGAAAGTTGAGGTGAAGGTCTTGACTAATCTGTCACCCTGTAGTGATGTTTGTGTTTGTGTTATTCACTTATGGTACATTGACTCATTAGAAAGATGTTTGTATCTGCAATGATTTATGAGGCTAATTTATGAGTCTAATCCAGCCCGGCAAGAGGTTAAACGGGTTTTGCTCAAGCGTCCAACAAGAGGTCTGCATAGAGGTTCTGGGATACAAATGTAGGCAGACACCCCTAACAGGCGACTTACAGGAAGGCTTTGTAGTCTTTGTCAAAGGTATCCTATTGCTAGGACAAAGGGGACAGCGTTTAAGAATACAGTCGTGCTAAATCCTGCAGGAGAAGAATTACAGCAGGATGTGAGGACAGCACCCAAAACAATACACGTGAAGTTCTCAGGATCAGTCTTTGCTTGTCATTCATTTTTGTAATCCATATTTTATGCACCTGCCAGTTGCCACCAATAGCCAGTTCTGTGCCATGATACAAAGCAAAGGGAGGCCGTGTGAACATGAAAGGCCACGTACCACATATTTTCAATCTTTCACACTTGGCGGGAAAAAGAAAATCCCTCCCTCGCTCTATTGAACTGTGTTTGTCTCAGATCACAGTGATTGGCATAATAGAGAGAATCACCGTCTGTTCTCACCCAGAGAGCACGGTCATTTTTGTACTCAGTATCCTCGGTCATCAAAGACGGAGGCATCACCAGGATTCCATTCTACAGATCAGCTCAGAGTACGAGAAAAAAAACATTGTTTCTGGAGCGCCATTTGAGAGCTTTACATCTGTGCATTGAAGAGTATCTCGGCTGTTCAGATAGCCCGGGAAAGTTCTTGGCACTATCTGGGTGCAGGACTGAGAAGAGTCATGATGCATGTGTTAGGCAATGATGGATTAACTCAAACCATGCGAGAGCCTTGAAGGCAACATGATGCAGCATGGCATCCTCTTAAATTTTGAAGGTAATCCAGAGCCTTGTTTAGGGGGTGATGAGTCATCAGGCAACACTCTGGTTTCATGAAAACGGACAAGTTGAAGTAGATCTGTTTTTCTGCACCATCAAAAAAAAAAACTGTATTGGCTTGAAAGACATTGTAAGACCTTGTATCGGTTTACAATAACAAGACTGTGTGACTGGAGAAACAATGCTGTGCATGCTTGTAAACAAGAAGAAGCAACGGCAGTGCAACACCGATTCAAGTCCAACATCAAGTTTTAAAAATGGAGGAAGGCATACATATCCAAGAGAGATAAAACAAGGGTAGTGCTCTCTCTCTCTCTCTCTCTCTCTCTCTCTCTCTCTCTCTCTCTCTCTCTCTCTCTCACACACACACACACACACACACACACACACACACACACACACACACACACACACACAGATTACACCCAACATGTCTGAAATTACTTAAAATTTTACTTTTAACTTTTCAATTTTTTAGTGCCAGTGTCATCGGTGTCCATGTTGTTGGTCACCATCTTAACTGATGACAGTCCATATAAAGCTATGGCAAGGTGTTTAGGGTTTACTCCGCCTTTGCCTAAAGTCAGCTGGGATGGCTTTGAGCCTTGCTGTGACCCTAATAAAGGATTAAATGGTTTGGAGACAGATATGTACACAGAGTGCGGGTCATCTGATGGTAAGACTGCTATGTTTACGGTCGGTTTTCAAAAAATATATGGAAAAAAAATAAATTTTCACGCCATTATAATATATTATATATTACAGTAGGCCCCACCGCCCATTCACGGTTCACCATTTGCAGCCCCACATACTCGTGGATTTTGCTCTTAAAGGCTTTTTTTCATAACGTTTTTAAATGAGCGCAGTGCTTCTTAATTATTTTCTGTGATGCCCCCTAAAAAAAAAATTCATGCCCCCCCCAGCACCCCACACACGACTATAAATGGTATTATTTGTCCACAAAATTGTTATTAATCCACCTCTGCATAACATTGTATCTTTATTAACGTTAAACATAAAAAGCACCTTAATTCTAGTACAGTATGGCAAAAAAGCAACTTTCCCCAGGGTCATGTGGTGAAGGAGGACATGAAGGTAGTTGGTGTAAGAGAAGAAGATGCAAAGGATAAGGTGAGATGGAGGCGGATGATTCTCTGTGGCGACCCCCGAAGGGAAAAGCCGAAAGGAGAAGAAGAAGAAGAAGATACATGCTCCCCCTGGCATCACACCATGCCCCCCAAGGGGCGTGCCCCACTATTTGAGAACCACTGAATTAGTGGCAGCCCTAGCAAATTATACATATGCATCATCATCATCATCATGACATTACAGGCACGTGATTCAAATTTAGCCAATGGCTGGGAGATTTTGTTCTCCCTTCTGCTGATTGGTTGCAGATGAGGTGTACGCCTCTTTTTAATTTTTTTCTTTCGCGCACATGTTATCAATGTGATTGCTTTAATTGCGAATTCAAGTTTTTTAGTGTGTTTTCAATAATTATTTCAGCCCTGTGATGCCACTCAAACTCCCTGCATTTTCTTTATCTTCTGGTAAGGAGCCTAAGTGCTTTATTTATTCAAAAATATTATCACAGTACAAAAAATTAAAACTTTTTTACTTAATCATTACTACATTTTACTGCATTATTACTGTATTAATGAGTAAGACTGAATACAGTATAGAATGTATTTAACAGGCATATTTTAGCGAATGTAATATCATTCATACATAGGGTTTTAAAACCGCGTCAATAATTCGCAGATTTCCGGCATCCGTGGCGAGGGGCGGAACGTAACCCCCGCGAATAACTGGATCTTACTGTATATATATATATATATATATATATATATATATATATATGTGCAGTGATACCTCAGCTCACGAACATAATTGGTTCCCAGAAAGTGTGTGTGAGGCGAAAAGTTCGTCTTCCGAACATTTATTTCCCATAAGAAACCATTAAAATGAGAATAATCCGTTCCCAGGTCCCCATAAAACATAATTTTCTACTAAATAAGCCTTAAAACTACACAAAAATATACCTTATTTTATGTATAATAAATGTGCTATTGTATTGTAATTAAAGAAATAAACTGTACTGTATAATAAAGTGGTTTTATTTACCTTTGTGATGGTAGTTGATGGCTTGATGGAATGGAGTGGGAGGAGGAGGGAGGGAGGGACTTACTGTTTGGAAGGAGTGTTTGGAAACGCCTACTGTTTGGAAACACCCTTAGCCACACACGCACCCTTAATAGCTTCCTTGTTCTTAAGGATGGGAGCAATGGTAGACTTAGCGTACTGGTACTGGGACGCTGAGTCACACAAACGCACACCTCGTTCGTGTTTTTCAATGATCTCCGCCTGTGCTGGGGTCTTTTTCAGTCCCCTAATAGCAAAGGTCCGCACTCAAAGAAAGGGGGTGATGAACTGGGACGCCGTGAGCGTGCGTCAGCTTCTCGTGGCCGCCACCGTGGCACTGTTCGACCGCGTGGTTTGGTTCGTCCGCCGGAAACTAGTTCGTCAGCAGAGACTATATGCTCGCAAATTTAATGTTCTTGAGGCGAAAAGTTCGTGAGCTTAAGCGTTCGTCAGCGGAGGTTTTACTGTATATATATATATATATATATATATATATATATATATATATATATATATATACACACACACACACACACACACACACACACACACACACACACACACACACACACACACACATACATCTGTTAAAAATGGGGGCAAGTAAATGAATGTAATGGAAATGAATGATGAAAATTCTAACACAGTGAGTACACTCATGATAAATGAAGGTCTATAATGAGGTGAGGAGCGATTCAGAATTTTGTCTCAGGCGTGAATGAAAGGTCAAGCGGCCTCATGGCATTTTATGTAATGATAGATTAGATGCTGAAAAAGGAAACGTTTGGCATTAACTTTTTTGGTACAGTATAACAAGAAGTGCATGAAACTTTCTCAGACACGGAAATCAGAATAGGCTTATAAATATAAACTCTGGATAAGAGCGTCTGTCAAATGCCGCTGTGAATAAATACAGTGGGGGCCATAGAATTTGTGACCACATAGAACGTCGCCTCCGTGGATCAAAGAAACGAAAGGATGTAACGTGAGATTCCCGATCGTCCATCGTCTCCTGTAAGACGTGCGAAAGCCCCAAAACAACAGGTGGCTGATTGTCATGGAAACAGCTCTGTGATCCCGGCTCGGAGACAGATTCCATGGAAACCCTTTTGAGTCCGAAACTCGAGCAAGTTAAGTACGGAGCCATCATGTGTCTCTTTTTTTAAGCTGTAATGTTCCTTTTTATTCACCATGAGAGAGAAAAAAAAAATTGCATTTTAACCAGGTTTTAATGGATTTTGCTTCCCACTCAGTGTCCCGTTTCCACATTTCGGGCTCCCCGACTGAGCGAGTTGGCTTCGATCTGAGTGGGTAATTTGTCAGTATTTCATGTTGTAACATGACATCAGTGTTGAATGCACAATAAGTGATCAAATGTGCTCTGGTTCGCAGCAAGCAGCCCATCTTTATTTATTCTCAGGCAGGCTTTAAAGATGGAAAATGACTGACTCGATCATGATGTCTGCACTGAAATGGGGGACGTGTAAATGATGCTTGTCATTAGATACCCTACATTTCACGTCTTGGAAATGTTCTCTAATAAAACACGTTGAAGTTCAAAACGGACAGTGAAACTGGGCCTCCAGGGTAGTGGAGTCTGTACTGTACATTTCGTGTGTGTGTGTGTGTGTGTGTGTGTGTGTGTGTGTGTGTGTGTGTGTGTGTGTGTGTGTGTGTGTGTGGGATGGGCTTTCCAGCTGGAACCCCACCAGGGCCTCTCATTTACATTTGTATTCGCATTTATTCACTTGGCAGACACTTTTATCCAAATTGATTTACAAGTGAGGCAGAATTGAGTCCAGATACAAAGCTACTCGGAGCTGACAGTGATGCAACGCTGCAAACTGACCCGAAACAATAAACGAACAGTCCACCAAGAAACAAATGATAAATTAACAATAAATTTGCATCAAAACAAGGCACTGGTATTAATATTAATACACATTCTTTTCACTCACTCATTAGCCAAACTGCTTAATCCTACTACAACAGTCTCAAGGAGGCCGAAGCCTATCTCAGCCATCATTGGGCAAAGACGAGGTACACAGGGTAGGACACACACACACACACACACACACACACACACACACACACACAAAACCATTTACAGTTACACCTGGGGGCAACAGCCAATTAGCTTCAGGTGCATGTCTTTGGACTTTGGGAGGTGATGCAAACCTCCACACAGAAAAGCCCAATCTCAACACATGAATCCAGGAACTTCCTGCTGCCAGGCGGATGTGCTTACTACTACACCATCGTCGCATCCGTGTACATATTCTAATGCATCCTTTCATTCGGAACCGCTAATTAAATAAACGCTACACCAGACTATCCACACTGACAGGAGCCAAGAGTAGTGCACGCTACAATACACAGTCATCCGATCAGTAGAAAATTCTATGAAAGAAAATAATCTGGTGAGGCGGCACGGTAGAGCGGTGGTTCATGTGTTCGTGCCACGGAAACAAGCTCATGGGTTCGATTCCCGGGCTTGGGATGTTCAGTGTGGCGTTTGCATGTTCTCTTCATGCTGCCTTGGGTTTCCCTCCCTCTGTTCCAAATTCCCCCCTAGGCATGAGCGTGAATGGTTGTGCATGTGTGTCGGCCCTGCAACGGCCTGGCAAGCTGTTCAGAGTGTACCCCCGCCTTTATCCAGGGTTAGCAGAGATGGGCGCCAGCCTCCCTGTGACCCTGATCAGGATTACGCGGCTAAGAAAACGAACGAATGAATGATCTGGTAATAAAAAGTCGTGTCTGTCGCTGTTCTGGACTCTCATGGTACCACTGTCTGTTTTGGACCCAGTGAAGACCCGTTACATGTACAGTGGTTTAACTGTACTCATCCTGAAGTCATCAGTTTTGGTCATTTGGCCCACCATTGACAATCTGGTATTGAGCAGTTCCTGGGCGTTCCTTGCCAGTTTTCATCCACTGAGCACGCGCTCTATGTCCGTCACACCTGTGTACAACCGTACAACCAATGGACATCTTGCAGGACAAGGTTCAGGTTCTTCTCTATTCATGTACTTTTCTTGAAGATCGTTGAGAATGTCATGCATTGTGCAGGAGGGTTATAAGTTCTTCAGCACGCAAAGGTGTCCATTGGTTGTACAACTGTACAGTGGTTTAACTGTACTCATCCTGAAGTCATCAGTTTTGGTCATGTGACCTACGATTAACAATCCAATATTGAGCAGTTCCTGGGCGTTCCTTGCCAGTATTCATCCACTGAGCACGCGCTCTATGTCCGTCACACCTCTGTACAACCGTACAACCAATGGGCACTTTTATGTGCTGAAGAACTTATCAGCCCCCCAAAAATGCATTACATTCTCAACGATCCTGAAGAAACGCACATGACCAGAGAAGAACCTGAACCTTGTCCTGCAAGGTGTGACTCTTCCCTTAGCAAACCAGACCGTAATGATTTTAATTCCTATTCACTGCATCGTTTAGACCTCATTATCTGTAACTGGAAATGCTTAGAAGTCATTCACTTTTACTAGAAACGCTTGCCTAAAGCATTCCTGGAGTGATAAGCTCAGAAAAGTGATGGAGTGTGTGTGTGTGTGTGTGTGTGTGTGTGTGTGTGTGTGTGTGTGTGTGTGTGTTGGGGGGAGCAGCTGGCACACTGATTAGCATAGTTTCACATTTTGTATGATTATGAGGCTTTGACCATAAATAGCATTAACGAAGAAAGCCAAGGGCAGTTGGAGAGAAAGTGTAGGCTTCTTCATGAATGAAAAAAAATTCTCATTTTGATGACAGCAGAAAGAGAGAGAGAGAGAGAGAGAGAGAGAGAGAGAGAGAGAGAGAGAGAGTTGAAGATCGAGAGCGATACAATGATCCTTTTGTTAAATTTCTCCTAAAGATTTTGAAGATTGCATTTCCAAACAATCAAAAACATCACATCACGTTAGACAAAGAGGAAGAAGGACAATCAGAGGCACCATGGATACATCAGCCATCAGCATTTCTGTCTCTCTCTCTCTCTCTCTCTCTCTCTCGCTCTCTCTCTCTCTCTGTTTTCTCAGAAACAAGAGCAGATGCTCAGATGTTAAACACAAGCCAGTAACGATGCACAGCGCTGAAGGCAAACACCCCTGAGCAGCGACATGAACCAAACCAGACTCGGCAAACGCCTGCCAGGAAAGTCTTCTCAGAGGAAGCACCATTCAAAAAGTCTCACTGAACAAATGGGTGGCGGAGGTGGTGGGGGGTGGCTTTAGCGATGTGAATACTCCATATCAAATGCTGGGCTGAACTGAAGTCCGGAGACCAAAAAAAAAAAAAAAAAAAAAGAGTGCCCCAGACACAGGAAGGAGGTAGAGAATTTCCTCCTGAGCTAAAGCTCAGTTCAGCGAGCTGATTTTTGACACCGTGGGCGCGTCAAGGAAGGAACTGTGCACAGATCTGTGTTTCCTGTTGACAGGGGCTGTCACAGTGCGCACGCTCGGCTTTTCTGACATGTGTAAGAGGAATCTGGTGCTGGTTTCATATCTTACGTCGAGCCTCTCAGGAAGCTGACAGTCGTCTCAAGGCGCCGTCGCTCAAGCCGACCTGAAGGCATAGCACAAGTCAGTAAACAAATCTATTTACAAGATGAAGCTACAACTGTGAGAAAGTGACAGTATGTGCTGCGTTATAAGATTTACAGCGATATAATGTTGTTAGCATGATTGAATCCAACCATCGTCTTTGTCCTTAGGTGTAAATCATAATGGCGCCGTCGAGTCACATATCAGAAAAGATACAGTTCCTCTAGTTAAACTGATCTACGCTCATTGGGTGTTGATTCACAAGCTCTGAGAAGCGGAGCATATACCTAGCTAGCAAATTGACGCGTATTATTTAAACTAGCGTGTTCTTTGATTTAATACAAAGTATTTACAATTCACGTTACCGACAATTGTTCTGCTCTTGACCGAAAACTAAACCTAGAAACCACACCCATGCATGGAACCTCACCAGACATGATGGGAACACTACCCTACCTGAGTCCATGGTCAGCTTCGACCTCGAAGGACGAACAACAACAACAATGACCTGAATCCCAGAGATGATCTGATTTCAGAATGCCAAGGTAAAATGGTGAAGGTCAGAACAAGACCAGAAAAATTGCATTGTGGGAGATAAAGAAAAAAGCAGTATGTTGGCATAGTGGATAAAACCCCCTCCTCACAGCAAGAAGGTCCTGGGTTGGACTCCAGGACTTGGCGAGCATGTTTCTCCCTGTGCTTCCGGGGCATTCCGGTTTCCTCCGTCAGTCCACAGACATGCAAATTAGGCCGATTGTCATTCATCTTCATCGTCTTCCGCTTGTTGCGGGGTCGGGTTGCAGTGATAGGCAGCCTAAGCAGTGAGGTCCAGACGTAACTCTCCTCAACCACTTTCTCCAGGTCTTCCGGGGGGATGCCAGGGCGTTCCGAGACCAGCTGAGACATGTAGTCCTTCCAGCGTGTCATGAGTCGACCCCAGGGTTAATTGCATATTCCAAGTTGACCCTGGGTGCGAGTGTCAATGGTTGTGTATGTGTATGTGTGTGTGTGTGTGTGTGTGTGTGTGTGTGTATGCAATGGTCTGAATGGCTGTTCAAAGTGTACCACCACTTGCAAAGGGGTGGCTAAGATAGGAACCAGCCTCATTGAGCCCCTTGTAGGTTTAAGCAGTTTGACAGATGAGTGACTGAATGAGATGAAGGAAGGTCACCCGCAATGCTATGTTCCTCCGCTAGGTCGAGGTCTGGAGTGGGAGAGTCTGTCATGTCTTACGTCTGTGTAAACATACAAATTCCATACGATTTTTGGATCACATGACGCACTCAGACATGTATGGTTTTCTTATGATAGTCGTATGATTGTTGTAGGTCACACCCAGGATAGTTTTAGGGTGTTCAGCAGATTTTACAAAATCTGAGTTTTGCTGGAATATTATATCAGGATATATATGTATATATATATATATATATATATATTTTTTTTTTCTTGCAGCATTCTTGCATATGGATGTCATACAATTTAACTTCTGTACCTTTACGATATTTCCCACGACGGACTACGCTACTTTCCCACCACATGCGAACCAACGTCAATCCCTTTTGTCTTGGCCCCATTAAATTCGTGTGAAGTTGCTCGTGAACATTGGTTCTGCAGGCGGCTCCAGATTTTGTAAAACATTTTTCTCAGATAAATATAAAATATAAAGGCAATAAAGTGTGAGACAATTGGCCAGGAAAGCTTTCCTATCAGAGAATGGTCAAACTACGCTCCACTACTGCAGGTAATGTAATGTATGGACAATCTTTTCTAAAAAAAACAAAAAAAGGATGCTGAGGGCCGAGAACGCTAGGCTGCCTCTGTTTAGCGGAATAGAAGTGATCTGCGGTCTGTGTCCGTGGACTCATCAGAACAATGGCAGGCATCCAGACAGCCCGGACGAAATGGGGAAAAGCAATGCGGCGAACCAAATGGCCGCCGAATTCTCGCCTGAATGCATTGCACTCCCAGTCCTTTTCCATCTGAGCTTTTGTCGTGTGGTAAAATGATGAAGGGGTGGCGTGTGAGTGTGTGTGTGTGTGTGTGTGTGTGTGTGTGTGTGTGTGTGTGTGTGTGTGTGTGTGTGTGTGTTAGACTCCTTTCCGTCCATTCAGTCTCATTCAATACTTGTATTCTGGTCTGTTTTCACTTAATAATCTTCAGTGAGCCCGATCCGTTAATCAGTATTTCACATTTTCTTTCTTACAAAAAAAAATGCTAATCAATGAACGCTTCTCAGTGGTTGGTTAGCATTGCAAAACAAGACCTCCCACCACCCCCGTAGCGTCCGTGGAGCCATCAGTCATGTTGCCATTTTGAGACGAAGTGTTACTTTCTCGCATTATTAAGCACCTTTGCATATAAATACGCCGTCACACTCTCCGATCACGTCAAGATGACTTACGTCGGGAGGGTGAAGGACAGCGTTGGATTACATAAAACATATTATATTAACAGTGCGGAATGGTGCGTTTTATTGATGACCAGAAACAAGATGTTGGTGATGATTAACCTTCTCAACTGTAGCTGTTCTCATTCGATGAAGCAAAGAATGTGTTTGATTATAGTCCCCAGGTACAGGGATTAGTTTCCTGGATGCCCAACTTTGGTAGGTATTAACCACCAGAGACATCTCACAAGACCTGCTGTGTGGAGTAGATCTTGTCCTTTAGCCATCAATGCTGCCTTTCACGAAGTCCCTCAAATCCTGATGCTTGCTCATTTTTCCTGATTTCA
The DNA here is from genome assembly GCA_024760905.1 of Plotosus lineatus. Lineage (NCBI taxonomy): Eukaryota > Metazoa > Chordata > Actinopteri > Siluriformes > Plotosidae > Plotosus > Plotosus lineatus. The sequence continues at coordinate 5,526,575 of CM045739.1, forward strand.
ACACATCAACCTTATGCTCGAACTATTCACTTTCTCCCCCAGTGCGGCTAAGTGGGTTATCAAAGGCCGGCCGAGTCTCTCAGTGTCTGTGGTGTAAGGTTCATGTAAAAGAACCATTGCTGACTTTCGTCAAGATGAGCTGCATAGCCGCCAGCATGTTTCTGCCCTGTGATGGCCTGGCAAGCTTTCCAGAGTATACTCTGGCAAGAGTCACCTCAGAGTCGGCCTCCCCGTGACCCTAATTAGGGTTAAGTGGTTCAGAAAATGAATGAATGAATGTCTTCACTTTCCCTAATACTCCCATTTCACTGGAGCTTCACGGCAAGCAACGATTGTAGCGGAAAAACGCAGAACGCAGACTACGGAAGCGCTTCAGCATTTTTATACGGAAAATGGGCGAAAACCGTACGGAAAAGTGGAAACCCCTCTGATCAAGTCTGTGCTGGATGAAAGCATGCACTTGAGCCCGTGTTTAGGACACGCGAATCTCTGAACCGCACTTTGTATTTGCTTGATCATTTATTATAAGGTGGTTTAAACATGGCTGTGCGTGCGGCACACTCTCTACTCCGTTCACGCGCACGTGATCATCGGCATGAGGTGGATGATCATGCAGACCCGATCAGAGTCTTAAGCAAACCACAATCAGCAGTGGATCAATGAATCAGAAGAAGGTGAAATACTCACAATGTGCCATCGATCGGTCTTCAGGGGCCATGTGAGGGGCAAAGCACCCGGCAAGCGTTCAGTCTGATGCTGCTGCTGCTTCTGCTGCTGATGGTACTGATGGTGTGTGGTGTGTAGCGCACGGAACACTCACGGAATTTTTTCTCCGTGAACGTGCTTTTGAACATATTCAAAAGCACGAAGGACCCAAGAGGAACGGTGAGGTTACAGGGAGCAGAGATAAGGAAGGTGGAGGATTTTAGGTACTTAGGCTCAACAATCCAGAGCAATGGAGAGTGTGGAAAAGAGGTGAAGAAGCGTGTGCAGGCAGGTTGGAATGGTTGGAGAAAAGTGTCCGGTGTGATGTGTGATAGGAGAGTATCGGCAAGAATGAAAGGAAAAGTGTACAAGATGGTGTTGAGGCCAGCGATGTTGTATGGTTCAGAAACAGTGGCACTGGGAAAAAGACAGGAGGCAGAGCTGGAGGTAGCAGAGAAGAAAATGTTGAGGTTCTCTTTGGGAGTAACGAGGATGGATAGGATCAGGAATGAGCACATCAGAGGGACAGCACATGTAAGACGTTTTGGAGACAAAGTTAGAGAGGATAGATTGAGATGGTTTGGACATGTACAGAGGAGGGATAGTGAGTATATTGGTAGTAGGATGCTGAGGCTGGAACTACCAGGCAAAAGGCCTAGAGGAAGACCAAAGAGATGATTCACGGATGTGGTGAAGGAGGACATGAAGGTCGTTGGTGTAAGAGAAGAAGATGCAAAGGATAGGGTGAGATGGAGGCAGATGATTCGCTGTGGCGACCCCTGAAGGGAAAAGCCGAAAGGAAAAGAAGAAGTTTACGGAATATTTTGGCCTGACAGAAGCACACAGAAGTGGAGGAAGACTTAAGGAATAACTACGGAATGACACGGAATGACATGGAAGATCAGGGAATAATTGCGGAATGTTTGCGGATGACAATATTTTTGCTTCCGTAAGTCTGCCGTGCTCCAGTGAAATGGGGTTATAAAACACATCCCACTCTAAGGCAGGTAAGTCACCTGTTAGCGAGCTGCACTGTGCATTATGATCTTTAGCAGCTTCCATTGAAACTTTCAGGTTTTTTTTTTTTTTTGAAGAGAAGAGGCATAATGTACAGGAAATTTGCTCAGGGGAAAAGAGTTTATAAGGTACGGCAAAGTATTCACTGTTCATCAATGACCCATTTCAAAATGCCATGCAATGAAAAGTCTCATGTTCAGCTCGATCTGTATTAAAGTCCTCTCTCTGGATAAACTTTCTCCATACAGACCGAGCAATAAAAGGGTTAATAAGTAGTTTTTGTTCACTTCGCCTGTCAATAGTTTTATTGCTTTTTTTTTCATGTTATGGTAGATATTTCAGTGAAATATTTACAAAGATACTAACAGCGTGTGAATTGTATCAGAGCCCCATAGGCATAGAACATGACTGAAATAGTTGTCCGTTGTCTGTGCCACCAGAGGAAACCCAATAAGGCTGCCATGACACCAATAACAAAAGAGATTTAATATTAATTGTGAAATTTAATTGTTAAAATAGACACAACACTACTTATGCTTGCACAGAATAATAATAAAAAATAAAACCCAGGCAGGAGGACAAACTATTATTGAGCAAAACAACACCAAACATTAATAGAAGTACGGAACATGAACTCGTCACACGGATAATTAATCTAACAATATGAGTGATACAAATGAAAATGGAAATCAGCGAGTGTAATCTTTTGCTCAAGAACATAGTCAGGAAATGCAGGGGATATTTAGTTGTTTATTTATTTATTTCCTCTAGAGTTGAATTTGATTGTCCTTATAGTATCAGTCTCATACACCTATCAGTAGAGATATGTATTAATAATTCTGCTTTTAAGTATGTTTATGAAACATGAATGTATTCAATAGTGATAATAAATATTACAGTCTCTGGGGTACAGTAGTGTATTTAATAAGCGTAGTAAGTATAAATAAGTATCATGCAACTTTTTTAAAGGGAAAGTGCTTTTAGGGGAATCTTGCTGACGTCCGGCAAAACAGTTTAATGGCCCTGCAGGGACGAAGGCAAGCCCTTGTTTTCCTGCTTAAATTGAGTCATACATAATAGGCTCCCACTGCTGTGGCTCGGAAGCGGGAAGAAGCCACTTTCAGAGATGAAGGTCACAGAAGAAGCTCGGCTCCCTGTAGATCCTTGACTCATTGCTTCTGCTGATTTGTGTGAGTTTATTTCTGTTCGTTCAGGTCGAAAGGGACTCATTCTAAAAATGATCTCTCCCAGTAGTAAACAGAACCCAAGGGTGTGTGGCGCAGACTCTTCCCCAGAGCTGCTGTGTGTCCTGTCCGTTATCTACCTGACATTTTAAACAGCTGGACAAACACATTGGTGGAAATTCAGTAAACATGACTAGCATCATAAACAGCGTGCATGGTCGATCCGTCTGGTTTCACAGGTTTGGGTTGATGTTGATCTTGTTCCCCGGTAAAGAAACTCCTCTGTTAATTTCGTCCGAAGTTCAAGTGGGTGTCAGGTCTGAGCATCCTATTCAATTGATAACGTTGCTCTCCTGATGGTACACGTCAACATAATTATACCATCTGGCACGCTTCACCGTCTATGAGGTCTATGCACGATTTATCCGCTGCTCCTAATCATACGAGATTGTAACGTTGGGCGGAAACACTACATGCTGTGTATACCTTCATATGTCTGCTGGGAGACGAACACGTGGATTTGAACATGGCACCATAAACTTGATTAATATGACTAAGCAATAAGCAGCGCAGTCTCTGTAGCAGAACAGCGTTCGGGATCATTACACTCGCTGAGGCAATCGCGCTCACCGGAGTTTATTGTCCTCAGACTTGAGTCGTACACTCGCTGTTCTTTTCCTATTTGCTTTTAGGATTCGGTTTATTATCAAAAGCTATAAAAGCAATTTCAGGTTCTCGTGCTTGAACTCTGGAAAAGTGAGAAACAGAGCAAGAACAAGGAAAAATGTAAAAAATCTAATAAAGATGCAGGATATATCTATCTATCTATCTATCTATCTATCCATCTATCTATCCATCTATCTATCTTCCGAGCCACTTAATTGTAATAGGGGACACAGGGAAGCTGGCACTCATCTCAGCCAAAGCTGGGCGAGGGTGGGCTACGCCCTTGACAGCTCGTCAGGCAATCGCAGAGCCAACACTCATGCAACCATTTACCCTCACACTCACACCTAGGGGCATTTTGGAACAACCAATTACCCTACTGTGCATGATTTTGGAGTGTGGGAGGAAACCCATGCAAGCGCAGGGAGAACATGCAGACTTCACACAGAAACACCCGAGCTGAGAATCGAACCCAGGACCTTCATGCTGTGAAGCGGACGTGTTAAACACCACACCTCTATCTATCTATCTATCTTAAAGCAAGCGTTCACCACACTAAATATCATCTTTCTTTCATGTATTACTGTTTATTACTGAACTCGAGAGATGTTTTGAATGTTTTTGTTCAATATTAGGTTAGGTAAGTCTGTTGGGTTTTTACACCCGAGTCATCAGGCCGGTACTTATCCCCAGTTTCCGTAGCGTGAAGCGACCAGGAGTTCAACTCCCCCTGAATGGGACGCTAGTCCATCGCGGGTTACCTTCCCAGTATATTTTTACTGGTCCCCATTTATACTGCTGGGTGAACAGAGGCACACTTGTGGTTGAGACCTTGCCCAGGGGTCTTTGCACAGTGAGGGTCTCAGTGGGATTTGAACTCACAACCTCCCGATCATGAGTGCAGCACCCTAACCACTACACCACTGGCCCCCCTTAGTTCAATATGAACCGGGTTTAAATCGTCGGTGGAATAACATCAAACAAGTTGGGTGTTGCCCAAGTTCCTGTTCACCAAATTCCAAGTCGAACGATCATCCCACTGCACTCTAACCACAGCTTTGTTGCTATAACATACGATGCCAGTCAATGGTCTGGACACACCACCTCATTCTAACTGCAATTAGAGGCGTGTCCAAATGTTCAACTGAAACTGTATATATGAGACATTTTTGCTCTACATTATTTCTTTGAATGTGCCTAAAACTGTTAGACAGTAATTTATCTCTTTAATAATTAAAAAAGAATAAATACTGTGTGATAAATTATTGTGGTATGAATTGAATGAAAGGGTGGCATGGTGGGTAGTAGATTGTACATCCGCCTGACAACAAAAGCGTCCAGTCCCGTCATATGGGTTCCATTCCCGGGTGTGACCGTTTGTGTGGAGCGTGCATGTTCTCCCCATCGTTGTGTGGGTTTCCTCACGATACTCTGGTTTCCACCCACATGAGGCGAATTGTCTGTTCCAGACCAGCTAGTTTTGAATGTGAATGGTCTGGTGTGTGTGTGTGTGTGTGTGTGTGTGTGTGTGTGTGTGTGTGTGTGTGTGTGTGTGTGTGTGTGTGTGTGTGTGTGTGTGTGTGTGTGGCACTACAATGGTCTGGCAAGCTGTTCAGGTTGTACAACACCTTCGCCCAGTATTAGCTGTGATAGACTCCAGCCTCTCCACGACCCTAATAGGATTCAATGGTGCAGCAAATGAGTGTGAGTGAGGGAGAGAGTGAAAAAGGAACAACTACAGTATGAGTCTGGAATGCATCAAACATTTATTATTCCATCTGCAGGGTTTTATTCCTTATTTATTACGGTATATAGACTAAATATATATTGTATACAGTATATATATATATATATATATATATATATATATATATATATATATATATATATATATATATATATATATATATGTGTGTGTGTGTGTGTGTGTGTGTGAGAGCAATATTTAGTCTCGAAAGAATACACACATATAAACAGGGATCCCTCACTTTTCGACGTTCATTATAACCAAGATCCCCCTGAGACCACCGAATTCCGTGAAGTAGGATCAACACCCCTTGACTGATGTATTGTATATGTACATGTGTCATGTGACATCTATCATGTGACATCTATCTATTCCTATCCATCTATTCCTTTTTCCCTTTCTCAAGGGTCGCCACAGCGAATGACTCGCATGTTTGATTTGGTTCAGTGTTTTTTACGTCGGATGGTCTTCCTGACGCAGCCCTTTCGCGAGGGACAGAAACACGCTAATGGCTTTCCAACTCTTCTTTACGAAAGTCAGCAATGGTTCTTTTACATGAACCTCTCACCACAGACAGTGAGAGACATGGCCCACCTTTGATAACCCAGTTAGCTGCACTGGGGGCCAGTGACAACCTTTTGGAGAGTGGGACTCGAACCCCCAACATTAGGATCAGCGATCCAGCGCCGTTTACCACCAGGCCACCTCTGCCCCTTATCTGTAAACGTGTATATAATATCAATAAATACATATTCAGCGCTATAAATGCTTATAATAACAATTAAACATTCAAAAATAATGCATACGATGTAAATAAAATATAAATATACAGACACGCGGGCGCCTCACACACACAGATGCGCACCTCACATAAAAATGTAAATAGTTTTGATGGGAGGTTTTGGGTTGTTTTTTTGTTTTTGTTTGTTTGTTTGTTTGTTTTGTTTTTTGCATAAATTGCCTTGTTTTTGTGGCATTTTCCTTAACCTTTTCCTCTATTCTTCCTTAATTTCCTTTTGTTTAATTTGATGAATATTTAAAAAAAAAAAAAACACGATGCACTGAAGCGACATGAATTGAAACGGGAAGTAGTGTGAGATCTCTATATCCCTATATATATATATATATAAAAAAGACTACGATGGCCTGGCGAGCTGTCCAGGGTGTACCCCACACTTTCCCAGAGTCGGCTGAGATGGGCTCCAGCTTCCCGCGACACTAATATCAGGATTAAGCGGTTCTGAAAATAAATGAATGAATGAATGAATGAATGAATAAGTAAATGAAACACTCTGAAGCTTCCAACACCAGGTTCCCAGCAGAACTTTGTTAGAACGCGAGAACTCATAACCGTCCTCAGGGAACCATCTGTGTCTCTTTAATTCTGTAATCCAAACCCAGACCATTTCATATCACTGCTGTTACTGAAAAGATTACGTTTAAATTCTCCAGTACAGGCGTCTGAAGGAATGAGACGTGCACCAAAATTATCTGTGTTTTCTTTCACAGAAATGAGCTGAACATAATCTCAAAGAAACTTTATTTATTTATTTATTTATTTATTGTTGCATATTACCTAGTCTGACACATGACTGATCATCCAGACTAACATCAGGAGGATATTGTATTCTCGAGGGAGAGAGACAGAGAGAGATAGAGTGAGAGAGAGAGTGAGATTACTCACACACACACACACACACACACACACATACACACACACACACACACACACACACACACACACACACACACACACACACACAAAAGAGAGAGAGAGAGAGCCTCTAAGCCCTAGATAGAGTTCAGTGTTCATCTGAAAGCTGTATACAGGATTAATGTGATCTCTGCGCCGAACCGTTAGCACGCGTGCCGTCTCACACCACTCACCAAGACGTTTCATCACACCCTACTTTCGTTAACAATAACACTCTGACAGTTAGATTTAGCCCCTCGAGCTTCCGTCACCATTCTCCTCATGTTCAGCGGGGTTCGCCATTTCACACCGAACCTCGCACACCCTCAAATAACACGTCTTCCGGCACCGTGAGTCACGTGAACAGTAACATATACACCTTATATTTATATATGAGAGGAAGATTCAGATATAGAACCAACGCTAATCAGTCAACCGGCTTCGATTGGTGCAGAAAGTGCGAGAGATGTGTGAGAGGGTGTCTACGTTTGCGTCTGACAGACAGAAGGAAACGTAAACAGTGATTCTGATTAGTGGAATAATGTTTGCGTAATCCTGTTGTGCAGCCATAACTTTTGTTAATGTGTCTGCAGTCTGAGAAACAACAACTTATCACTCACTCCTACTATTACGAGGCCCGCGGGAAGGCTGTGGTCTTGGCTGGCTACACCCTGAACAGCAAGCCAGACCATCACTTTCCAAACATGCAAACAGCAGTTCGCACTCACGTCCCGGGGGCGATTTGGAACAGAACAGAACAGACAGTTTGATCACTGTGGACGTTTCTGGACTATTTGGGGAAACCCGTGCAGGCGCGTCAAGAACATGCAAACTCCCGACAGAAACGTCTTAGCTCAACCAAGAACTCGAACCCGAGACCTTCGTGATATGAAGCGGACATGCTAACCGGTCCGCCACCGTGCCGCCATACACACGTCTTTGAGTTTGTGAACTGTTAGGTTTCTATCCGTTGATGATATTCGCACTGAGCCCGAAAGTCAACTTTCCCTTTATTTTTATTTATATTTTGCGAAAAACCTTGAAAAAAAAAAAAAAAAAGGATAAAAAATGTAATCCCTACGATTGTTGACAGCTTGGAGGATCCTCCTGATGGCAGGTGTACACACAGGTGGGAGTGTAAATAATGGCACTGGAGGTGAAGTGCAATAAGGAGATGGAGGGAATGTGACAGATCACGGCATGACTGCAGCACTAATCCAATCTTACCAGTTATTCAAAGTGATATGTGTCTCATCGTGCTGATGAATGAAAGCCCTTAACAGAGTCTCAAACAGCTAATTACGCAGAGTAAACCGGCGTTCTATAATTAAGCTCTCTCTGATTTTCATTATATTCTTCTGGTAAACCAGTTTAATCCTTTCACACACGGCAAACACATCCATCCTTCCAGAAAAGAGGTGGTAAAAACACAGGTTTTCATTCCAGCCAACAACGAGTCAGGTGTGACTCCACCTGTGTTCTACAAGTTGAGCTCAGTCTCGGTGTGGTGAGAAATAAAGGACCCTCCAGGAACCTGCACCCGGGTTCCCGCACATTTTAGTGGCTTCAGATCGCTACCTTATTTCAAGATTCAAGATTTTTAATCGCCATTTGTGCTTTTATACACATCGGAATTCTTGCGCGGTTGTTCAAAGAGTCAAGTTACAAAACAGAAAGAAAGGCTCAAATCAACAAAACACAAACTGCTATGAAATAAATACATAAAAATTCTATATTTAAAAGACCCTTACGCAGACTCAGTAAACAATATACGTAATAATAATAATAAAAGTAATAAAAATAAAATGATACTAATAATCATGATAATTATTACATAATTATAATACATATAATGATAATAATACAATAAATAAAGAATCAGTAGATACAACAGCAATAAATTAAATAGTGCTAAATTATGTTATATTATATTATATTATGATTATATTATAATTATATAATTACAGTGATACCTCAGCTCACGAACATAATTGGTTCCCAGAAAGTGTGTGTGAGGCAAAAAGTTCGTCTTCCGAACATTTATTTCCCATAAGAAACCATTAAAATGAGAATAATCCGTTCCCAGGTCCCCATAAAACATAATTTTCTACTAAATAAGCCTTAAAACTACACAAAAATATACCTTATTTTATGTATAATAAATGTGCTATTGTATTGTAATTAAAGAAATAAACTGTACTGTATAATAAAGTGGTTTTATTTACCTTTGTGATGGTAGTTGATGGCTTGATGGAATGGAGTGGGAGGAGGAGGAAGGGAGGGACTTACTGTTTGGAAGGCGTGTTTGGAAACGCCTACTGTTTGGAAACACCCTTAGCCACACACGCACCCTTAATAGCTTCCTTGTTCTTAAGGATGGGAGCAATGGTAGACTTAGCGTACTGGTACTGGGACGCTGAGTCACACAAACGCACACCTCGTTCGTGTTTTTCAATGATCTCCGCCTGTGGTGGGGTCTTTTTCGGTCCCATAATAGCAAAAGTACACTCAATATGGTCCAAAATGTCTAGCAAACACAAACCACGTCCGCATTCAAAGAAAGGGGGTGACGAACTGTGACGCCATGAGCGTGCGTCAGCTTCTCGTGGCCGCCACCGTGGCGCTGTTCGACCGCGTGGTTTGATTCGTCCGCCGAAAACTAGTTCGTCAGCAGAGACTATATGCTCGCGAATTTAATGTTCTTGAGGCGAAAAGTTCGTGAGCTTAAGCGTTCGTCAGCGGAGGTTTTACTGTATATTTATATTTATATTGCACCATGCACATTATTTTGCGTTCAGAGTTTCGCCAAAAAAGACTCTTTTGGATATTATAATTCAGTTCATTTCATTCTTTGAACTTTATCTGGGTAACACCCATTTTAGCTCAGTTCGGATGAAGGCGGGGTAAACGCTGAACAGCTAGCCAGACCACTGCATTGCTAACACATACATGCACACCTGATTTTACTCACATTCACCACTAGGGGAAATCAAAAAATATACATACAATTAGCCTAATGTGCAAATTATTGGACGGTGAGGGGGAGACACTGGGCTTCCCAGACCACTAATCACTCATTTCCCGATACTATAAACACAGCATTAGGCCATCACTCACTCACCATCCGTTCAGTTGCGCCTTATTCTCAGTGACCCCATTCTATTGTTCAATTCTATTCTATTGAGTTTTCTTGGTAAGGTACTTTTACAGACTCGGTTGCCAGATCTAACCTGATCCCTCCCGTTTATATATATGTTTGGAACCAACATGCATCGGTGTCCATATTTGTATGGTTTCGCAGAAGCGTTCACACCGACATGTCACCCTGGGGGTATCGCCAGTTAGCTTAATATTCATGCGCCTGGAAGGAAAGAGGATACTGGAGAGCATCAGAGCATTGAAACCACCTAAATAGGCAAGACAGTGGGTTCTCCAAGAGCAAATTATGGCAACAGTAAAGTTCACAGAACCACTTTCGTTATTATAAACTCATCACGTTTGGCTTGAATTCAGTATAGAGTATGAGGTTTCAGTATGAGAATTTGGAACTGGAAAGAAATGCAGTCATGCTGTGAGCTGGGAAACCCCTGGAAATGGCGATGTTTGGATTGTGCAATAGTTGATAAAATTTAAACTTCAGACTTTTCCAGAACAGAAATATATTTTATTTCTCATTTATCGGAGACACAAAAAAGTTTTATGTTTTAAAAATTCCCCTTAAGTAAAAAGGAAAATATATATATATATATAGTACTTAAAGAGCACCTGCGGTCAATTTGTTTTACTAGCTCTTTAAAACGATAACATATGACATCAGTGGTTCCATCAGGCAACGTCAGTTCCTGCTTCTTGTCAAGTACACACGAGTGCTGCCACACTAACTATTACGACTAGGCACGCGTAGCGACATGTTGCCTTGATCTTTGGATGTTCCATCCCTGGTAATTATGGGGATTTCTTGTTATTTCCTATTGGTTGGGTTGTGTGCATCAGCCACCAGTCTACAATGACACATTATCGGCCAGGGTTGCGGTGTGTCGCCAGGAAAATGTCAGCGTGCAAAGTGCATGGCTGCGCAAGCATCAAGTAAAAAAAAAAAAAAAAAAAAAAATCACGGAAAATATAACATCACATCCGCACAGGCTGTAATCCTTTAGGACACGGTTTAGTCGTCTGTGAAGGCCACTTTAACCCGACTTGCTATCTCCGTGACCTCCAGCCATAACTACTTGGCATGAAGCCCAAGATTTTACGTCTAAACTCATCACTGTTTGTACAGAATTCCTTCTTAAAAAGTCAAAGGATGATGACAGACGGGAGCAGCATCTCGACCCAGAAACCAGGTAAGAGCTTTGAGTACGCGAGGAGTTTTATCACCTAAAATGTCGCGTGCCGCTTGTTTATTTGTGCGAAAGAACCCAATCCGACCTGACATGTCAACTTCAAAAACAATGGTTGTTCCACATCTGTTCAGCCGCTGCTCATGATACATGGGAGAAAATGACCAAGTTTAAACATATTGCATTACACATGAATCATGCTGTAAGAATCACCAGTGATTCTACTCTTTCAAGATTTCATGCTAACTGAACTGATTAGCATGACAGTCATGTGTAACCCAATAAAGTTACCAAGGATTTCATCACTTCAAGATCCATTTCTCCATCCACTCCAGACGAAACGTGGGTATCTGACGAATGTTTCTGCTTTCCAGCCTGCTCCTCGTACTAATACCCACCCATAACGACACCCTGAAAAACAGATCTACAGACTTACCTTCCTTCCCCACCAGGAAGTCTACATGGCAGTACGTGTAAGCCACGCCGACCTTGGTCTCCACTTGAGGTCTCTTAAGGGTCGAGTAGATCTTCCCCGGACTGCTATCGTCAGTGTGACGGATCTTTCTCAGCCCACAACCCATCTCTGCTGTCAGAATGCACGTTGATCCTGAAGTGAGACAGAAGTAACGCTGGTTAATATTTGCAGAGTTCGACCACAGGTGCTAAGAGATGATGTTGTTGTTTTTATTTTCTTTATTTTGTACATCTCAAAGCATGTGGTTCCATTCTCAACCCTGCTTGTTAAGGGAAGTGAGGACCGATCAAACTATTCTTCAGAGCTTTATATAAATACCAGCAGATGTGAAGACTGTGTGGCGCAGAACAATGAAGAAGCAGAAACGCTCTGCCTCATGGCGAGTCTCACAGATGTTTAATATTGCGGTTTTCATATCACAACTATTAATACTGAGCGACCTCATGCTGCCATTATGCGAGGACAAAGAAAAGCTATACTTACCCCTTACTGGTCAATAAGTCACACTCTAACCTTGTACTCACATTGTCTTACATTGTCTTCACACTTTAACCTGCATTCAATCCTTGAATATCGTCGCTGATGGTGTACCAAAGTCTTGTATGCCGACTACTTCCTCCCATTATACATCTGTATACAGATGCCGTACAATTTGCGTGACTTGATGTTGAAAATATATTCCACACCCTTGAACTCTACCCAGTGAACAGCGCTTATTTCATAGTCCGATAGCTACGACCGGGTATTCGGTCATGTATATTTAGTCACTTCGATACAACAGCATTACAGTCTAAAGTCAAGATGAGCTCACAAGGTACGGATCATGAGTCCTGATTTGAGATGATCATATTTTGGTGTTGTTCGAGTGTTCGTTTGATTCTTTCATTCATTCATTTTCTGAACCGCTTAATCCTACTTAGGGTCGCTGGCAGGCTGGCGCTCATCTCAGCTGATGCTGGGTGAGGGTGGGGTACACCATGGATCGCTTGCCAGGCTATTGCAAGGCCAACGCTCACACACCCATTCATACTCACACTCGCACCTAGGAGAGATTAAGAACAGCCAATTGATTTACTGTGCATGATTTTGGACCGTGGGAGGAAACCCCAGAACCTGGAGGAAACCCACACAAGCATGGGGAGAATATGCAAACTCCACACAGAAACACCCAGGCTGGGAATCGAACCCAGGATCTTCTTGCTATGAGGCGGACGTGCTAATCATTACACCACCGTGTCGCCCTTATTGGTCTGATGTTTCTGCCAAATTTTTTTTCATATGTGTTCCAATGTTCTCCGATTACAATTCATGATGCAATTTTATTACAATCTATTTCAATATCATTCCGATTCATACTGATGTTGTTCTGACCAGGGATCTTAGCACAGTGGGGGGTCTAACTGAGATTTGAACACACAACCTCACCATCATGAGCACAGGACCCTAACCACCACTCCACTGGCCCCACCAGATATATTTGAGATAGTGTCTTTATATGTATATATTTATTTATATATATATATATATATTTATATATTTATATATATATATATAGTTTTATATATATATATATATATATATATATATATATATATATATATATATATATATATATATATATATATATATATATATATATATATAAACTCAGGAATTGACTGGAAACATTCTCGGAACTTCTCTCAATTTGCATCCATTTTCCCCAAATTTCGTACCAATGCTATACCAGTCACTCCTGTATCACTGTTAGTCCAATTTTTTTTCCCTGTTTCTCTGATGTACTCCAAACACAATTTAGCAATTTATTTTTTCATTCATCACAAAATCTTTCACTGTTCCAAAAGGTTTTCTCCCAAAAGTCTACAATGTCCTCTGAAGCTCTCCAGTGTATACAGATGTTTTCAGGTGTATGCCGATGTTTTCCGATTTTCTCCAATGTACAGCGTTATCGTGTGCGCTGGCTCTGAGCGATTAGCTACTCAGCTAATAGCTTAAACACAGCCATGTCTCGCCACCTCATTCACAACCTTTGAGTATAACATGAGGCAAATTGTTATATTTATGGCATGATTAGCCGGTCAGCTAACGATTAGCTGGTCAGCATTTAAAAAAATTATCACTAGTTTTTTCCTAATCACAAAGGCAAGAGGAAACACCACGAACACATTTCTTTCAACAAAATAATAATAATAATAATAATAATAATAATAATAATAATAATAATCGGGTCGCGGGGGCAGCAACCTAAGCAAAGAGGTCCAGATGTCCCTCTCCCCTGCCACTTCCTCCAGCTCTTCCGGGGGGACACCGAGGGGGTCACAGACAAGCCAAGAGACATAATCCCTCCAGCGTGTTCTAGGTCGACCCCGGGGTCTCTTTCCGGTTGGACATGCCTGAAACACCACACCAGGGAGCCGTCGGGGAGGCATTCTGACAAAAATGCCCAAACCATCTCAACTGACCCCTTTCAATGCAGAGGAGCAGCGGATCTACTCCAAGCTCTCCCCAGATGGTTGAGCTTTTCACCTTATCTCTAAGGGAGAACCCCGTCACCCAGCGAAGGCGGCTCATTTCAGCCGCTTGTATCCACAGTGTTGTTCTTTTGGTCACTACCCAAAGCTTGTGACCATAGGTGAGGGTTGGAATGTAGATCGACTGGTAAATTGAGAGCTTTGCCTTGCGGTTCAGCTCCTTCTTCACCAGGCTTCATTTAACAGCAGTCTGTCGATGTCCCACTCCATCCTTCCCTCACTCGTGAACAAGACCCCAAGATACTTAAACTCCTCCACTTGGTGCAGGACCTCATTCCCGACCCAGAGGGTGCATTCCACCCTTGTCCGACTGAGAACCATGGCCTCGGACTTGGAGGTACTGATCTTCATCCCGGCTGCTTTGCACTTGACCGCGAATCGCTCCAATGACAGCTGGAGGTCCCTACTTGATGAAGTCAAAAGGACAACATCATCCGTAAAAAGCAGAGACAAGTTTTGATGGTCACCAAACAGAGCCCCTTAACGTCTCGGCTGCGCCTAGAAATTCTGTCCATAAAAATTATGAACAGAATTGGTGACAAAGTACAGCCGAGGCGGACTCCAACTCCCACCGGAAACGAATTCAAGCTGTTGGTACCAATACGGACTAAACTCTGGCTCCGGTGATACTGTGATCGAATAGCTCGTAGCAACGGGTTCGGAACGCCGTACTCCCGGAGCATACCTCACAAGATTGTTCGAGGGACACGGTCGAAAGCCTTCTCCAAATCCACAAAACACATGTGGACAGATTGGGAAAACTCCCATCGCCCCTTCAAAGATCCTGTGGAGCATATAGAGTTGGTCAAGAGTGCTACGGCCAGGACGAAAACCACATTGTTCCTCCTGAATCCGAGATTTGACCAGCAGTCAGATCCTCCTCTCCAGTGCCCCTGCATAGACTTTCCTGGGTAGGCTGAGGAGTGCGATTCCCCAATAATTGTAACACACCCTCCAGTCTACCTTCTTAAAAATCAGGACCAACACCCCGGTTTGCCAATCCAGAGGTACAGCCCCCGATGACCACGCGATGGTGCAGAGACATGTCAACCAAGACAGTCCTACAGCATAAAGAGCCCTGAGATATTCAGGGCGGATCTCATCCAACCCCAGAGCTCGACCACTGAGGAGCTTTTTAACAACCTCAGTGACCTCCACTCCAGTGATAGGCAGACCCCCACCCAAACCCCGAGGGTCTTCCTCCTCCATGGAGGGCATGTTGGTGAGATTGAGGAGGTCCTCAAAGTATTCCCTCCACCTTTCAACAACATCCCCACTCGAGGTAAGCAGCCCCCCCCCCCACTGTAAACAGTGTTTGTGGAGAACTGCTTCCCCCTCATGAGGCATCGGATGGTGGTCCAGAACCTTTTTGAGGCCAACTGATAATCACTCTTCAGGCCCTCACTGAACTCCCCCCATGCTTGAGATTTTGCATCTGCGATAGCTTCGGCTGTAGCACGTTTGGCCTGCCAATCCTGTCCGCTGCCTCGGGAGTCCCACAGGCTAATAAAACCCAATAGGCCTCCTTTTTCAGCTGGACGGCCCCCTTCACCACAGGTGTCCATCACTGGGTTCGGGGGTTACCGCCACGACAAGCCCCGCGACCTGACCCTGAACTTAGCAGAAGAAGATGAGATGAGATGATAATACAATATTCAATAATAATAACACTCTCACAAATTTGTAAACAGCACAATCCTGCATCAGGCGACGTCACAACAAACATAGAACACGTTCTGAACAGCAGCAGCAATCGTCCAGTAGTTAGCATTTTTGAAAGAGGACCATATGGTCCTTTTGAGCATTAAAGGGTTAAGCACCGAGCCACCCCGCCCCATATGTCTAGACACTTCATTTACAAAATCCACATGTAATGATAGCTAGCTATATTTAATAAAAATTATGAAAATATAGATATTTCCCTGACAAATTCTCAGTGATTACTTTTATTGTTTGATGTTTAGCTAGTTATATTTACCAATGCATTAGCATGTCATAGCTAACAGCTGGAAATTCAATGTAAACACAGATATTTTTTTTACCTCTATGTCTATCTATTCAATTTCTTGACCATTCAGTGCAATGCTATTCAGCTCACAATTATATACCTACAACTAAGAGAAAGAAAAACTAGCAGGACTTTTTGTAGCATACGAGCATTTTAATAGCAGGTAAAAATCATTTAAAATATAATTCAACATGAAAACTGGAATCATGACGATAGAACCACTGGTTTGTTTGCGACAGTAGTTTTGTTATTTAATAAGATAAAAGCCTTGAAAAATATCCATGGAAGTTCGGTATCTCTGACATCAGGGTATACAAGGATGGACTATTATGGTATGTCTTCACACCGTGCATTTGCGTGAAAAAAAATCCAATAAAAGTCCCCCTTAATGACTTCTGACGGTTGTTAAATAAATAATGAAATAAACTAAATAAGCTATTTGTTCCTCTAACAGGTGAGAAAGCTGGACCTCCACTTTTACTTCTTCAACCAAATGTGTTCTGACAGCAGCGTGACGGCTGATTAAATGTTGGGGGAGGGGAGCAACTGATGTGAAGTGCACTTTATTACGTTGCCGTCTAATTACACAGTGTTTTGTTTCTTTTTTTTATATTGTAGCCATCTAACCTGGGAGGCCGGCGAGGGAGGGGGAAAAAAAAATCACACAAAACGAGGTGAACGACATGAATGCAAAAGGTGAAAATCAATCACGGCAAATCAGGAGCCCATATTGTTCTTCAGGGGGTCGAGGGAACGTGAGACCAGGCCAGGCGCTGAGTTTAATTAGAGCCTCGGCGAAGAGCTTGGCTCCTTCACCAGCTCCGGCATGAGAAATGATGTTATCGGCGGAGCGCGGACGAATAGATGCGATTCATTAGGCGTTGGGATAATGATGTTTTGCGTTCAGCGATCATGTCTGAACTATGGGCCGCCACCCGAACAAACGAAATGAGGCGCGAATCTGCACAAGTAGAACGTTACAGAAATTTCCAGCCGTGCATCACCCTGGAGAATAATCAACCATGTTTCATCCTGAAGTGTAATTTCTTCCTTTTATGGTTCTGTTATTATTCTGTTTGCTCTGTCACATTCGTCCTTACAAGATTTCAGTCAGAGAGGTAGAGAGAGAGAGAGAGAGAGAGAGAGAGAGAGAGAGAGAGAGAGAGTGAGAGGGAGAGACGGGGGAGCAAGAGAGAGGGGGAGAGCGAGCGCAGAGAGAGAGAGGGGCAAGAGAGAGAGAGAGAGAGAGAGAGAGAGAGAGAGAGACAGAGAGAGAATAAGAGGGGGAGCAATAGTGAGTGAGAGTGGGGCAAGAGAGAGAGAGAGAGAGAGAGAGAGAGAGAGAGAGAGAGAGAGAGAGAGGTGGGAGCAAGGTGTCAGTGAGAGAGAGAGTTTCAGACAGAAGGAATAAAGTGTGTGTGTGTGTGTGTGTGTGTGTGTGTGTGTGTGTGTGTGTGTGTGTGTGTGTGTGTGTGTGTGTGTTGGGGGATGAAATTCTGAGGGAATAAAAATCAAAATTCTTCCTCTGCAGTAACATCTCAAAGTGGCACTGATGACTTGCAGCACTCAGACTCTCTGAAAAAGAAAAACAGATCAAGGCATCCGAGATGGATTAATAGAAAAAAGTCCACAGAGCTCTGATGTACAGAGTCGGCCAGTGCATAGCTCTCTCTCTCTCTCTCTCTCTCTCTCTCTCTCTCTCTCTCTCTCTCTCTCTCTGAAGGACGTCTGGAGTCAGAGGGACCTGACCAAAAATCAGAACGAAAGTGGAGCGATCGAAAGTGTAAAGGGTGTATCGGGCTGTGTGTGTGTGTGTGTGTGTGTGTGTGTGTGTGTGTGTGTGTGTGTGTGTTTGGGGGATTAATGTATTTTTAGGGCTGAGGCTTGAAGTGAGAGATGTTTATGATTTCAGAGAGACGGTTAAAACCCCCTGAAACCGTCAGCTGTAGTTTTTCCTCCTGAGTGGAACTCCCCCTGCACGGTGGAGACTGACAGCGGAACAGAAGAGTCCACGCTCACTGAGCAGTCCACTCCCCTGACAGTGGAAGAAAAGGAAAGAACTAAAATGCCCCACGGATTTCAAAACTTTACCGCATGCCCAGTTCTGTCTGGAGTACAACACCAGCTTTGCTCTGATGTAACTGAGCGCTTGATCTTTCTTCTTCAAAAAAAAAAATCTCTTCAGCAGCTTCATCAACACTTTGCAGTTTTCTACGAAAGGATTTAGAAACAAGAATTTATTTATTTACTTATTTATTTTTGTAATTTGCAACTCATGTGATGTTCCGAAGATCTTTCAGCATCATGGAAAAAGGTGTTGGTGGGAATTACGAGTTCTGAATCGAGTTGAATGATTGAATTCAATCACCTCACGTCATGTACATCCCATCAAACCCATCCACACTCATATACAACCTGCCGCCTATCCACTCATCCATCCATCCATCCATCCATCCAGCCACCCAATCACATGTCAATTAATTCATCCAACCACCACATCCAAATCAACCCCACTTCCTTCCAGCTATCCAGCTATCCACTCAATCCAGTCACCAATCCAGCCATCCATCCATCCATCCATACATCCATCTATCCATCCAAATCAACCCCACATCCTTCCAGCTATCCAGCTATCCACTCAATCCAGTCACCCATCCATCCACCTATTCTACAAACATCAATTAATACATTCATCCATCCACCATTTCCACATCTAATAAACCCACATCCCTCCATCCATCCATCCACCCATCCCTCCATCCATCCATTCATCCAATTCACTAGCCTGCCCACCCATCCACCCACCAACCCATCCTCATATCCAATCAACCCATATCTTTCCAGCCATCCATCCACACACCAATACAACCATCCATCCATGCATCCATCCATCCATCCATCCATCCATCCATCCAGTTCACTAGCCCCCCCACCCATCCACCCACCTACCCATCCTCACATCCAATCAACCTGATATCTTTCCATCCCTCCATCCATCCATCCATCCACACACCAATACAACCTGCTATCCATTCACCCATCCATCCATCCATCCATCCAGCTACACTCCCACTTATCCAATCACCCACCCAATCACACATTAGTTAAGGCATCCATCCCCACATCCAATCAACCTCACATCTTTCCATCCACCCAACCATCCCCACAGCTGTATGAATGAGACTTTTTTAGAAGCCAAGTGAACTGTTGGTGTGCATCTGTGGATGTTTGCTTGTCAGTCACATCATGCTATCTACATTGTCTGTGATTAAATAGCGCTAACTCTGAATATTTATCCATCTATACAATCATGCACACAACCATCCAGCCACCTATCCAAGCTATCCATCTAACCCATCTACCCACCCACCAAACCAACAACTCATTCATCCACCTCTCCAACCACCCATCCATTCATCTAACCATTAACCCCTCAACCCATCCTTTCATCAATCCTACCAACCAACCCACTAACCACTCATCTACTCATCCAAGCACCAATCCATCTGACCATCCATCATCTAGCCATCAACCCATCACCCCATCCCTTCATCAATCCTACCAACCAATCAACTAATGACTCATCTACCCACCCAAACACCAATCCACCCAATCATCTATCATCTAGCCATCAACCCATCACCCCATCCCTTCATCAACCCTACCAACCTACGAACTGACCACTCATCTACCCATCCAAGCACCAATCCATCCAACCATCTATCATCTAAACGCTCCACCCAATCCCAGCTGATTTCATGTGAGAGTTTGTGTGCACCCTGTGCAGGACGAGTTTAAAAGTCATTTTTAATATTGTTTTCATATTTTTTCATTTAAGTATTTTTGCTACATTTGCTCAGTAACCATGATCATTTGTGAATGATTTTTTAAAAAATAAAGATTTACAAGCTCTGTGTAAAATATTTTTCATCCATATCCATATACAAGTGCAGAAATCCGTGTGTAGTTTCTGACCCTGCCATGCTTCACTGCTCTTAACAAACTTCGACGCCAATACAAAAAAATCAAGAAGCTTTATGTTTATAGCAGACGTTCCAGCTGTAGCACACATCGCAGCCATGGTTTCATAGCATCCTGTAAACACAATGAAGACACACCAGGTCTGAAAACAGTGAGTAACAGGTGGTGTACAGAAATGCACAGATTTACATTTCTGAATGTCTCAGGGGTGTGTAAGGTAACACGCAAATGTGATGAAGTGCGTGTTTTACACGGAACGTGATAATGGTGCAAAACGGCTCTGTAGCTTCTCTGGGAGCCACAATTAGTCAGGACAGAAAATCTTTAGGCAGAAGATCAGAGACCACATTATAACTTCTGCACTAATGAGAAGTATTTATACACTGATTGAAGAGTTGATGGAATCCTGTGGATGTCTCTGGTCAGTCACTTCATGCTATCTGGGACAGATATCTGGGATAAATTCCCTTCATTCACCTTCAGGGCTGAAGTGCACTTCAACAAAGGCACCTAACCCCCCCAACTGCTCTCTGGGCACCCCAGCGTGGTAGCCCACTGCTCTGAGTGTGTGTGTGTGTGTGTGTGTGTGTGTGTGTGTGTGTGTGTGTATGTGTGTGTGTGTGTGTGTGTGTGTGTGTGTGTGTGTGTGTGTGTGTGTGTTGGCCCTGCAATGGACTGGCAAGCAGCTGAAGGTGTACCCTGCCATCACCCACTGTTGGCTGTGATAGACACCGACTTCCCTACAGCCTTAGTAGAATGAAGCTCTTCAGTAAGTGAATGAGTGAATAATGCTGCAGGAATAAAGCTAACTCTGAATATCGCTAAACGACAGTGTTTAATTACCCAGAGCTCGATTAGCAGTGATTAGATGCTGAACACTCCGAAGACTGTAAAGAACGACAAGCCTGAGGGACCTTTATTCTTGTTAAGTGACAAAGAACATAAAGGTGCAGCTTCCTGAACTGTATTTTTGTCCGATCAGCAGGGAAGCCTCTCTCTGTGATGCCCTGTTTGGGCTTCCTACTTCCTTCCTGAGCTTCCTGCATGAACCTCCTCACCTGGGTAGGAGTATTGTTTGTATGCATGTGTGTGTCCATGTGGAGTGTGTGTGTGTGTGTGTGTGTGTTTGAAATGAGAAAAACATTAACCACACTCAAGTCCTTCGTTATAAGCGTAGTCATTGGTATTATAAGTCATGGGGCGACACGGTGACACGGTGGTTAGCAAGTCCATCTCACAGTAAAAAGGTGCTGGGTTCGAGTTCCAGGCTCAGTGAGAGTGTTTCTATGCGGGGTTTACATGTTCTCCCTCTGCTCGTGTGGATTTCCTCTGGATACTTTGCTTTCCTCCCACAGTTCATATCCCACTCTCAGGACTTTGCAGGAAATTTAGCCAGGCCTGAGATAGAACCTGGACCGCAAGTCTCACCTGAACTCAGGTTCTCCTTGACACTGGAAGAAAAGCAGTTGAGATGCAGAATGGATGGATGAATAGATGGTGGGTTAAATTAATACACAAATGTATAGATGAATGGAGAATGGGTGGATTGGTTATTAAAAGGAGAGATGGATGTATATGTGTGTGTGTGTGTATGTATATATATATATATATATATATATATATATATATATATATATATATATATATATATATATATATATAGTTTTTATAGTTTTTTTTTTTTTAGATTGACAGATGATTACTAAATGGACAGATGGCTGTACAGATGGACAAATGGCTGTACAGATGAACAGATGGATGGATGGATGGATGGATGGGCTATCAAAAGGACAGATGGATGGATGGATATATAATTAGATTGACAGATGGATGGCGGGATTGCTAAATGCACAGATGGCTGTACAGATGAACAGATGGCTGTACAGATGAACAGATGGATGGATGGATGGATGGATGGATGGATGGATGGATGGATGGATGGATGGGCTATCAAGAGGACAGATGGATATATAATTAGATTGACAGATGGATGGCGGGATTGCTAAATGGACAGATGGCTGTACAGATGAACAGATGAACGGATGGATGGATGGATGGATAGATGGATGGATGGATGGATGGATGGATGATTGGATGGATGGATGGATGATTGGATGGATGGATGGATGGGCTATCAAAAGGACAGATGGATGGATATATAATTAGATTGACAGATGGATGGCGGGATTGTTAAATGGACAGATGGCTGTACAGATGAACAGATGAACGGATGGATGGATGGATGGATGGGTTGTTAGAAGGACAGACAGATGGATGGCGGGATTGCTAAATGGACAGATGGCTGTACAGATGAACAGATGAACGGATGGACGGATGGATGGATGGATGGATGGATGGATGGATGGATGGGTTGTTAGAAGGACAGATAGATGGATGGCTGGATTGCCAAAAGGACAGATGGATGTACACTGTAGCTGAATGGATGAATGTATATTCAGATGGAGAGATGGATGGCTGGATAAATGTACAGTTGGATGAATAGATGAATGGATAAAAGGATGGCTAGAAGAATGCATGTGCAGACATGTAAATGGATGCTAGCTTGACCTCCATCTAAATGATTTACATAAACACAACCGAATGAATAAACAGTAGAGCGAGCTCAACAGCAGTTCCTGAAGCGATCATCACTCACTGACTCATTTGCCCAACTGCTTAATCTTATAAGGGTCACTGCGAGGCTGGTGCCTATCTCAGCCTGTATCCTGTGTTATTGATTACACTTAGCGGTTGATACCAACTGATCCAGTGTATTTATTCACCTGTCCACGCCACGTTTACATGCACATTCTCAATGCAGACCTGGCGATGTCGGGGGAAAGCTTCTGGAAAGTCACGCCAACAGATCGTCTCTGCACCGCGTGTTGGATGCTGTTCTTTCACCAGAAGCATAATTGCCTTTTTTTTCTCCATTCTGAAAATCCAGACATTTCAGTATCTTTAACCAGCATTGAAAGGGACAAGAGACAAAAATCCATCTGCTCAGCATCTCGAGACCTGGCCGTGACCACGCTGGGAGCCCGGCCCCGGCCGATGGGATTGCCATGGGAACCGGCCCCTTGACAACCATTTCATACAAGGCAGAATAAAAGACGACAATCTTTCCCTCTCTCTCTCTCTCTCTCTCTCTCTCTCTCTCGCTCGCTCTCTCGCTCTCTCGCTCAGCCCCTCTCTGTCTTTATTCTTTTTCTCTCTATCTCTCCTCTCTCTTTTTCTAATTTAGATTTAGCCTGACAAATCATTTCCTTCGTCCATGCCTGGCTCTTCCGGGGCTGAATCAGGTTTTATATTATAGTCACAGGACAAAGTCTATAAAAGTGAGTCAACAACTCAATAAATAATTAAAACCACACAGAGATATTTTTTTCCGAAGCAGCATGTGAACATTCCGAAGAAATAGTCATGGCATGATCTAAATTCGCTCCCGGTCAGTTCTATATTAGGGGCAGACGGAGGCCAAGTTCGTTTTCGTCCTTCTTACAGGATATTGACATCTAGTTCTTGAACATTACCGGATCGATATAGCCGCAATTACCTCGAACACCCATTAACAAGTAGATTCGATTCGTCTTCCAGAAATATCCGAGGTGCTTCCTTTTCTTCCGTGCTTAACCGTCACTGGCGTGCTAAACAGCTGCAGGCCTACGGCTTCCTGACACCTTTTGCTTAGATTGCCTTTTAATATTCTGTCTCATGACAAGGTGGCGAGGTTTGTGCCCAGGGCCCCAGTCATCACGTCAGGAAAGAGAGGAAGCTAATCTTCGCTTGAACCATGAGAGCGTAATCCATTCAAAGTGGCAGGGCATAGCGGCAAGGGGCAGAAATTGCCATTCATCTTCCGTCAAAGCGCCCCGGCTAAGCCGACTCATGGTTTTTTCTTTTCTTTTCTTTTCTTTTCTTTTTTTCACAAGGCATCTGATTTGAAGTCTGCCTCATAAAAAAAAAAAAAAAAAAAAAAAAAAAAGAGAGTCAACTTCATTTTGCACCGGCGTGCGAGACCACCTCACAGCGAGTAAGAAGTTACGCTGCTGGAGAACCATTGCCCTAATTACACGGGTCTCTGAAAGAGCGCTCTCGCCAAAACAACGGTGGGCAGGAAAAAACAAAACAAAATAATTACAGTGTTTACATTTTTTAAAGGAAAAGACAAAGGTGTTATTTATTTCAGAGTTACTTCCAGACTGTATGGCGTAATTACATTTCAGATCCGCCAAGCCGTCCTAATTAGCTCGATTAAACTTAATTGGGTAGAGGAGGATTCTCAGTCTTAATCGGGTTATCAAAATATTGAAGCTTACATCTGATCCATTAATCACACGCCTTGAAAAGCAAGGACATCTGCCAGCTCGTAGGTACCGACGACTGGATTTAATTAGCAACATGGTAATGAATGTACACACTCGTGACTCATCAGTAAGAACCCCAAACAGTGCAGTTAGTGAGAGACAGGCAGATGGAACACAGGGTTGGAGGTAATGGGTTTTTATTGCCCTCAGGACTGGAAGAAAAGCTTCTCTCACCCATTATAGCAAACAGTCAAACTGACATAGGAGCTGATTCATCACAAAAACAAAAACGGATCTCATAGAACTTTAAATGCAAGAAAACCGAAGTACGGCGAAGCAGGAATCCGGGGAACCTGAGCTGAGCATCATGAGCGAGCCCGGTGTGAGAAATGTCCATGTGAGCCGGTCAGAGAGTGCTATGTTTGTTTTTATAGAAGCTGTGACTGTTTCAGCATTTTTATTTTTTGAAGAACATTTGACTTCGGGTGGCACCGCGGTGTAGTGATGAGCAAGAAGGTCGGAAGTTTGAATTCTGTCCTCGGCAAAAGTGTTTCCGTGTGCAGTTTGCTTGAAGTGGGTTTCCTCCAGATATTCCAGGTTCCTCTGATGTATAAATATATGAATTGATGGACAGATGAATGAATGGATGGATGGATGGGTGGTTGTATGGATGGGTGGATGAGCGGGTGAATAGATGGATGGATAAGAGGGTGGAAGTATGGATAAATATATGGGATGGATGGAAGAAATGGTGACTGTATGAATATGTGGATTGGTGGATATATGGCTAGGTGGATGAGTGAATATATTGATTGGTGGATGGAAGTATGGATAAATATATGGATGGGTAAATAAATGTATAGATGGATGGATGGTTAGTAGATGGGCGGATGGACAAATATATAGATTGGTGGCTGGATGGACAGTTAGATGGATAAATGGATTGGTGGATGGATTGGTGGATGGATGGAGGATTGGAAGGATAAATGGATTGGTGGACGGATGGAGGGTTGAATGGATAAATGGATTGGTGGATAATTGGCTTGATGGATGGATGGGTAGATGGATGGGTGGATGGATGGATGGATGGATTGGAAAGATAAATGGATTGGTGGATGGATGGAGGGTTTGATGAATAAATGGATTGGTAGACAGATAGATAATTGGATTGATGGATGGATGGGCGGATGGTTGGATTGATAAATTGATTGGTGGATGGATGGATGGATAGATAAATGGATTGGCTGATGGATGGATGGATGGATGGATGGATGGTTAGATGGATTGGTGGATGGATGTAGAGTTGGATAGATAAATGGATTGGTGGATGGATGGAGGGTTGGAAGGATAAATAGATTGGTGGATGAGTGCATGGGGGATAGACAGATACATAGATTGGTGGATGGTTGGATCAAAGGATGGATAGATAAGATGGTGGTTGGATGGTGGGATAAATATGTGGATGGTTGGATGGACAGCTACATAGATTGGTGAGTGGACGGATGGATATATGAGTGACGATCAGATGGACGGGTGGACGGATGAATGGCAGGCGGATGGGTAGATGTATGGATGGTTGGATAACAGAATTTTACATTGCTGAAAAATTGAAAGTCGTGCAGCTTCTCTAGGTTTAGCGGGACGGGGAGGTTGGATTTCTGAGACTTTGTGCAGCAGAAGGAAGAAGAGCAACCCTTAAGCATGCCATACTTATTGAGGTGAAACGTCACCGAGCTCAGTGTCAAGATCTGACAGCAGCTCTCATGATCTTCCAGATTCCACAGCGACAACGAGCTCCTCTGTGTGCGTGTTCCCGAGACCCAGCACGACCAAACACAGCCTGCCTCGCAGGCAGCCGCTGGAACTGATTAATGATAGTTTGCCCTCTTATTCCCCTTTTTTCTCTCTCCTTCAACTTCTCTCTCTCGCTCTCTCTCGCTCTCTCTCTCTTTCTCTCTCTCCTCATTCTCTGTCTGCTTTCCTCTTACCCCCTTTTCACCCTTTCTTTCCTTTCTGAATACCCTTGACCTCCATTTTCTTACTAGTAACAAGGGCACATTCGACACGAGCGGCTTGTTAAAGAAGTGGGGGAGCAAAGAGAAGACAAGTCGAGTAGTCAAGTCTCAAAGCTGCCGCTTGGATCAGGCTTTGCTCATGTGACCGGCAGAGAAACGAAGCTCTGATGTGTGAGAGCTCTAAGTGTGTGTCTGGGTCTATTTTTTTATTTGTGTGTGTGTGTGAGAGAGAGAGAGAGAGAGAGAGAGAGAGAAAGAGAGAGAGAGAGAGAGTCTTTGTGGGAAGTTATGAGGGTTGTGGTTTGCCATGATTGTTCCTCACTGATATGCCCTTTATCAATTATCTTCTTATTCATCTCAACCCTCATCAGATGTTCTCAGATGTTTTTGATCAGAATTTACTCATCACTTGGCGCTGACTCTTTTGTCACACAGTTTACTCCTGCTATGGACACTGAGGGGACTAGAACCTATCTCCCCTAACACTGGGTGGAGGTTGGGCACACCTGGAATAGTTCACTAGACCATTGTGGGGAACACACACACACACACACACACACACACCAAGGGGCAATTTGAAACAGTCAATTAGCCTACTGTGCATATTTTGGGGCTGCAGGAGGACACTGGAATACCCCACGAGAAACCCATGCAAGCACAGGGAGAACATGCAAACTCCATACAAAAATGCAAACGCTCAAGACTTGAACCCAGGACCTGCTTGCTGGGAGGTGGATGCTCCAACCACCACCCCACCGTGACGCCCTAATCTGAATTTAATTGGATTAAAATTTTGGAATGACTCCTGCACGCTGGTGGCTTGCTTTATGTCAACGATTCATTTTTGAAATTCAAATCAAATCAAATCAAATCAAAATAAAAAATCATTTGGGATCATTTCCTCTTAAAAGTAACAAATGTTTGTAAATACAAGGGCGGAGTTCCAATTTTTTAAATCCTCGGACAGTTTGAAGATCTTGGACACACATGTCCACCTGTGCACACCTGCCTTAAGCCTGGAATGAATTTCAAGCAATCATGATCTGTTGATATCGCTCAGATGGAGACCTGATCCGTTCAAACGGAGCCTCGTGATGCTTTGGCTGTATTTAATCCCCAGGACAATCATCAGTGAGAAAGCATGATGAGAAAACAACAAAAACAACAACAACAAAAACAACAACATCTCAACCGTCGGAACTTTAATCGAGTCTCTGAGAGGTCTGAGAAACATCCAGCGTGCATGCTGAGATCTTACCTGCTTGGCCGTAGTGGATCCACAGGTGCGTCAAGTCTCAAAGATCAAAGAACGTCAATCTTCTCCGCCAAGTTCATGAACAACATGAAGCGAAGGAAAGATGAGAACCGGCGTATGCTGTTAAAAATAAATCCCAAATTCCAGAGCTCCAGAATACAACGAGTCCGTGATGATGTTCTTCCGAGATCACTTTTTCTTTTCGTGCGAGTCTGTGTTTACTTGTGTTTTTTTTGTTTTTTTTTTTTTTGTTTTTGTTTTATAGAATCCCACAGTGTACAGTCCTGCAGAGGGCTAATCGTTTTGCCGAGAGCTCACTTTGCGTGCCTGCGTTGAGGTTATGCTCAAACTATGCCTGTGCTGTGTTCTGCAAGCTCAGGAAAACCACATCCTCTGACATCTCTACCTCCTCGCTCCTGCTGTGCTCCTCTCTCTCTCTCTCTCTCGCTCGCTCGCTCTCTCTCTCTCTCTCTCTCTCACACACACACACACACACACACATGCACAGACTCACACTCGCTCTCATTCGCTTCCTTGCTCTTAGATTGTCTGAGATGACAGACCACGCTGACCCAGACGCTGCTCAGCCCCTCCACCCGCTCTCCTTCCTCTCGCGCGCTCTCTCTCTCTCTCTCTCTCTCTCTCTCTCACACACACACACACACACACACACACACACACACACAGTCTGGCCTCTTCCAGCAGCCGCTGCAGTTCCAGCCCACTGACTGAAGAATACATCTGAGGAGGAGGCACCGGGTGAGTGAGTATGTGTGAGTGAGAGAGAAAAGGGGAGACAGGAGGGAAATGCTTGAGAGAGGAGGGGAGAAAAAGAGAGGTGGGGATTTTAATGAGGAATTTTGGGAATCATTTGAGTCCAAACTGTTGAAGGAACACACGCACAAAAAAAAAAAAAAAAAATGGAGACCTAGAATAGACAAACCTGGGGCAAGAAAACATCTTTCAACATCACACACCGCGCTACAGGAAGTCCTTGAGGTGAAAGACATGCATGCAAGCACGCATACCCTTACAGTTAAAGACTGCACACCAGCACAAAGGCACTCAACCTTCCCGCCCCCACCTCTTCCACCCCCCGCCCAACACACACACACACACACACACACACAGCCACCCCACCTCCCAGAGTGACCTGGGCTTTCAGACTCAAACGGCAGTAGGTTGAGTGGCCATGGGGTTGTTTAGGGTGAGTGGCGCTTCATTGGTAGAATGCATTTTTTATAAGCCCCACATGAAACCCCTTATATCTATTATTCAGACCAATTACTGCGAGATGGAGGTCGATATGAACGCCTAAATGCCGTATTTGACGCAGATGCCGGCGGTTTAGGCTTGAAGTAAGACCTTCCACCTCAATTTGACTTCAAAAAAATCACATCATCTCTTATTCAGTTCCTGGAGTTTCCATGAATCACAACATCCCACACATTGCTCTGCGTTGGACGTCGTTTATATCCCGTTGCATTTGTCTGTGTTTGGAGATCAGATGACTACATACAAGTTCCTCAAGAGAACTCCTTCTTCTTCTTTTCCTTTCGGCTTTTCCCTTCAGGGGTTGCCACAGCGAATCATCTGCCTCCATCTCACGCTATCATCTGCATCTTCTACTCTAACTCAAACTACCTTCATGTCCTCCTTCACCACATCCATCCACATCCATGAATCTTCTCTTTGGTCTTCCTCTAGGCCTTCTGCCTGGTAGTTCCAACCTCAGTATCCTACTACCAATATACTCTCTATCACTTCCTCTGTACATGTCCAAACCATCTCAATCTAGCGTCTCTGACTTTGTCTCCAAAATCTCTTAAATGTGCTGTCCCTCTGAACGCGTCAAAATTTTAAGTCGAATCAACAGGTTTATTGGTGCATCGCTTCCAGCTCTCATTGTTTACAAACTGCTTTATCCTTTACTGTGGGGCTGGTGGCATAGTTGTTAGGGTGCTGGGCTCATGAACAGGAGGTCATGGGTTTGAATCCCAGTTAGACACTCCCACCCCTACTGTGCTAAGACCCCTGGGCAAGGTCTTCGCCACAGATGTGTGGGAACTCTGTCCACCCAGCAGTATCAATGGTACAAAATACTTGGAAGGTAACCTGGCGTGGACCAGTGTCCTATCCAGACCCGATGAGCCACTAGACTCGGATGTAAAAGCCCAAGAGACTTACCAAGCTTAGCCTTTACTAGAGTCACACGAAGGCTTCGGCCGTTCTCAGCCAACTGTGGACGAAGGGAACATGCAAACTCCACACTAAAACACCTGGACTAAACCCGAACTTTCTTGCTGTGGGGTTGAATGTTGACCTGCTAATCGCTACATCGCTGTGGCACGTTAATATTACACAGGAATCAGTGGCACTGGACTGATCCTAATTTGCAGAATTCCTTGATGATAAATAAATACAGACACCTTGCTGGAAATTGATTATTTATATTCCTAATATCCAAAAACCTGGACCCCCACCACCACCCAAAAGAATACAATTGCAGCACTTTGTAACAGAAAGTCGTGATAATTACCCGGGACTAGCATGTGTCCCTTTACTGAAGCTTGATGATAACGAGAAGGTGATGAACTCCCAGAGAGTAATTACAGCTAATCATTCCATAATCCATCAAGCAGCAAAATGCACCGTTTGTTTTGCTAATTAAAGGTGTTAGCAGCAGGTTACTTCACGTTAACGTGCATGCGTGAGTTGGTGCACGTTGCAATGTCATCTAGAGCAGGAAAGTGGGAGGAAATATGAGTCTGTTAGGCGTCTTTTGCTAATCACAGTGTTAACAGATAGAAGAGATCATGGATATCAAATGTAGATCATTGAAAACACGATGACACCATCAACAACAACAACAACAACAACAACAGCAACCAGAAGGCAGTTCACATACAACCCATTTACATCTCTGTGTTATTAAATGCTCAATTCTGATTGGTCAGATGGCGAAGTGGTTTCCTACATCAGCAATTCTGACAGTGTTACGTCCTCCAAGAAGCAGATTTGAATTTATTGGGTTTTATTAAAATATAAGTTCAGATTCCCTTTAATGGGCAGTGGTGGCCTGGAGGTATAGGGTGCTGGATCGCTGATCTGAAGGTTGGGGGTTCGAGTCCCACTCTCCACAAGGTTGCCACTGTCCCTTCAGTGACGCTAACTAGGTTATCAAAGGCCGGCCATGCCTCTCACTGTCTATGGTGAGAGGTTCATGTAAAAGAACCATTGCTGACTTTCGTAAAGAGGAGCTGCATCGCCGTCAGCGTGTTTCTGTCCCTTGCTGGTGGGTTGTGTCACGAAGGGCAGCCGATGTAAAAACCTGTGCCAATCATTCGCTGTGGCGACCCCGAAAAAGGGAAAAAGCCGAAAGAGAAATCTTTCAAATCTCATATTCAGATTCCCATTAAATGTCTAGCAGAGGCGGAGCTTCGGACAAGGAAGTGCTGTAGGAAATGATCCTGATCAAATTCTGGATCCAGGGATTTTTTTTTTAAACAATATCTATATTAAAGGTCAAATATCAAACCCATTTTCAGACACCAGTGGAGCACCAAAGAAGGATTCCTATTCCAAAACAACTCCACAGTTCTCCAGGAAGCTGCTTCCTTATGCACCTCCCACTGAAACACTAAATTTGAGGACACATGCTGGACGGCTCTGATTGGTCGCCTTTGGTTTGCCCAATGCTTTGTGTTCTGGGAGGTAGAATAGGATGGACGTAGATATTGCTATCCATGAGCGGAAGGGGATTTGGAGGAAGACCAGGTAATTTGAAGGCCCAGCAGAATTAGTAAAATCCATGTGTTTACAGCTAGCTTAAACCGCCAACAGAGAAATTTAACCATTATTTTGTTGAACAATTAACTTCATTCTTTGACACTGCCATTGTCTAACACAGCTGCCCAGGACTATTACAAATTTTATGGGTCAAAAAAGTGGTGGGAATGCCTTCATATTGGGAATTTACGGCATGGCTTGGTGGAGATTTGTGCTCTCAAAGTGCTCCCGTTCTGGTTATAAATCAAATCTTGTCTTCTAATATGTTATCATAATTATAATACTTGGGTGGCATGGTGGTGCAGCAGTTAGCACATCTGCCTCACAGCAAGAAGGTCGGAGTTTGATGACCAGGCTGGTGTGTTTCTGTTTGTCAGTGTGGGTTCCCTCCAGGAACTCTGGATTCCTCCCCCAGTCCAAAAAACATACACAGTAGGCTAACTGGCTGTTTCAAATTGTACTTGGGTGTAAGAATGAGTCTGAAGGGTTATATATGTGTTTGCAACACAATGGCATGGCAAGC
This sequence comes from Plotosus lineatus, assembly GCA_024760905.1. Taxonomy (NCBI): domain Eukaryota; kingdom Metazoa; phylum Chordata; class Actinopteri; order Siluriformes; family Plotosidae; genus Plotosus; species Plotosus lineatus. The sequence goes on from CM045739.1 coordinate 5,558,811, forward strand.
TGTCCAGGGTGTAACTCTCCCTCCGCACAGTTGGTTGAGATGAGCACCGGCCTCCTGTTGACCCTAATTAGGATTCGGTAGGTAAGAGAATGAAAAATTTCTGACTTGGTAAGGTGAGCGTGAACGGTACTTCATGGATGTGGTGAAGGAGGACATGAAGGTAGTTGGTGTAAGAGAAGAGATGGAGAGGATAGGGTGAGATGGAGGCAGATGATTCGCTGTGGCGACCCCTGAAGGGAAAAGCCGAAAGGAAAAGAAGAAGAATAAGAAAAAGAAGAAGAAGCGTGAACGGTACTGTCATGTGCAGTCTACATGCTCTTTTAAATCCTACAAATAAAAGACTTTTGGCACTGTAATAATTATTTATGAAGGAGATTAATAAAAATTATATATATATATATATATATATAGTATAGCTTTGATGGTGGGGCCGGTGGTTAGGTTGCACTGCTCATGATTGTGAGGTTGTGTGTTCGAATCCCAGTTGCACCCCCACTGTGCTAAGACCCCTGGGCAAGGTCTCAACCACAAGTGTGCCTCTGTTCACCCGGCAGTATAAATGGGTACCAGTAAAATATACTGGGAAAGTAACCTGCGATGGATTAGCGTCCCATCCAGGAGGAGTTGAACTCCTGGTAGCTTCACGCTATGGAAACCGGGGATAAGCACCGCCCTGATGAACTGCTAGGCTCAGGTGTAAAAAAATCCCAACGGACATTACCTTTGATGAGGTGAGGTATTGGCTTGATGAACTGAAAATTAGAAGAGTACAGATAACTGAAAACCGCATGTATTATTATTATTATTATTATTATTATTATTATTTATTTATTTATTTATTTATTTTTAGGAATACCTGCAAGACTTAGACTGGATTATGAAAATACTGCTTGTGTGGTTTTTGTTTTATTTTAAATTCTGGTTTCTTTGACAAAAACACAAGAAAGCCTGATGCCACACTGCCCCCCAGTGTTTCAGTCTCTAACACCCGGTGAACTGATGAAGACAACAGAATTGATGAAAAAGGAAAATTTCCCTGTGTAAGACATTAAACTGTCTGTTCGGGGGCTTATAGAGGACCTACGGTGCAAAAGAAAGGTTCCTATTGCCATTATTTATAAAAATAAAAAATAACAAATAAAAAAAAAAAAAACTTTTACATTTTTGTGAATTGAATTATTTTACGAAGTTTATTTTTTTTCTTGTTTGTACAACAGAGCCTGGGCAGTGGTGGCCTAGTGGTATAGGGTGTTGGATCACTGAGCCTAAGGTTGGGGGTTCAAGCCCCACTCAGCACACATTGTCACTGTCTCCCCAGTGTAGCTAACTGGGTTAACAGAGGCCGGCCGTGTCTCTGACTGTCTATGGTGTGAGGTTCATATAAAAGAAGCATTGCTGACTTTCGACAAGAGAAGCTGCATGGCTGTCAGCGTGTTACCTCTCTGCAATGGTCTATTGAATTATTTTTATAAACCCCGGATCCAGAATTTGCACTGGATTATCTTCAAATTCTCATTGAGTCTTCATTCTCCAAAGTCCCACCTTTAGTAGAAATTTCATTAAAATCTGTGCATAAGGTTTTGGGTAATTCTGCTAACAAACACACAAATTCAACCAAAAACATAACCAGACTGGGAAGTGGTGGCCTGGTGGCAAGGTATTAGATCACAGATACCAAGGTTGGGGGCTTGTGACCCACTCTCAACAGGTTGTTACTGCCCCCCCAGTGCACTAACTGGGTTATCAAAGGCCTGCCGTGTCTCTCACTGTGTATGGTGTGAGGTTCATGTAAAGGAACCATTGCTGACTTTCATTAAGAGGAGCTGCATAGCCGTCAGTGTGTTTCTGCCCTGCAATGGCCTGGCAAGCTGTCCAGGGTGTACCTGCTCTCACCCAGGGTTGGCTGAGATGAGACCCTAATTAGGATTAAACGGTTCAGAAAATGAATAAATGATTGACTTAACCACATTTATCGGGATATTAAATATTAAACTCCGAGCACATGAAGTGAATCTGGTTGTTTGATAAATCCTGAATTTCTTACTCTATACTACATTTCAAGAAACTTGAAACCCTAATTTGAAAATTTTAGACAGTGGTACCTCACTTTACGAAATTAATCCGTTCCAGCGCCTTTTTCGTAAACCGCATTTTTCGTAAATTGAACAGCATTTTACATGTAAAACGCATGATTCGTTCCAAGGCTCCCAATACTACCCCATAAACCCTTTATAAAATATAAAAGTACACCAATTTTTTATGAAATATGGGTTAAAAGTAAAAGAAAATGATTTACCTTTTTGTAAAATCTCTCGAACTACCCATGCGATGCTTTAAAGTCCGGGGCTTGCTCGTCTGAAGAACCCTCACCCCCACCCTCCTTCACGAGGTCCTTAACTATGGCGGTTGCTTTTTCCAAAATAATCGCCTCCATCACTGTATCTCCGTTTCGGAGTTTCAGAGTTTCGGAGTTTTGGGGTTGCGGCCATATACTCCTTTGCGATTTCACTCAACCGCACCACACTTTCATATTTTTTTGTCATCTCCGGTTTTACTTTTATTGATAATGGAGCCTGCTCCTTCTTCTTTTCAGTCTCACTGGGAATCACTTTCTTGGGGCTCATGATTAATAACAAAAAATAACTCCGCAATAAGCACACACACGAAACTCACGTACTGACAGCACAACTGTCAACGAACAATGGGTCAAAGGCACACGAAAAGCATTATGGGTACATTACTGTATCATGGAGATTCAGCTCCCTCCTAGCCAATGGGAGGCCAACGGGGCGGGGTGTTGGGAGACAACCAATGGGAAAGCAACTTGCGCATTGTTTGAATGTTTGAATGGCACATTTGAATTTTTGAGATGGCGCTTTCGTAACGTGAACTTGTTTAGTATCCAGAGACAAATTTTTTTTAGGAAAATGCGTTTCATAACCTGCGTTTTTCGTTTGGTGAGACTTTTGTAAAGTAAGGTACCATTGTACTTGTCCGACCCTCATATCCAACACAGTGGACATAACAGCTCCGGGACATGACCAATAACTTTCACAAAAACTAAATACATTCATGAAAATAGACTATTTTATGAAACTCGCCCCCTGAGTACCATCCATTGGATCCTGCTCTTTATGTTAATCATTATGGACGACACAGCTTTCCAGACCCTCAGGTATCAGGTTTATATTATATTAGCCAAATATACTTACAAAAGCTTCACGGAGTGACAAAGTCTGGATCTGCTCCACAACCTCCTGCTTATTTTTATACAAATCAAATATTATCTGATGAAGTTAAAGCTTTAAACGTTTCACAGTTAAGCTCCCCTCGGCTGTTAGTAAACCAGCGATAAGAACGTTTTTCATAAGTTCACCCCGTCATTTCAGCAGGGGATTTAAAACCAGGATTGAACATTGACCTTGAAAAGTAAACATTAAACAAACCTCCACTGGTACAAAAATAAATAAATAAATAAATAAATAGATAAAAATTAAAATGAAATGTCTATGATAACAGATGAATAGATGAATTGGTTGCTGTGTGTAATATTAACACGTCCACGTCCATGCAAACACTCCTCCGTCTCATTGTGACATATCTGATTCCTGAATTGATTTCCTTTTGACACCAAACCCGATGACAGGACAGGGAATCAGATGTAAAATTGCCACACTGGCTTTTGTCAGATGATGCATTGGTTTAAACACAGACACAGAAAGGACTCGGCAAATACAGAATGAATAGCATGTTATTAAAAGATAAAACATTCAAAAGCCCAGAGGATTTCTTTTCTTTCTTTCTTTCTTTTTTTTTATTACAAAAAATATTGAAATATTGGCACTACAAATAAAATGTTGACATTGGGATGGGTCCAATGTCGTTATGAAACCAGGCATTCAGTACAATAGTTTCACAAAGAAACAGGAATGTATGGGTGAAATAATAATAAGATAATTGTACAGAAAATTATATGTACACTGAGGGAGAAAATACCGGCTTTTAATATGATAAGAGCCTGGAACGCAAAAGTCTTATTTCAAAACTTAATCAGAAAATAATCAAGAATTCCCCTCCTTTATTACTTTAAAGTAGATAGAAAACTCTGGTGGAAAAAAAAATCTGTGTAAATTCCACTACAGTAAATGTTACTACATGTTACCACACACACACACACACACACTATTCTTATTCCTGTATTTTTTAGGATTTGAGTGACATTTACTCTCTCTCTCTCTCTCTCTATATATATATATATATATACACACATAAAGCGCAGGACAGAAACACGCTGACGGCTTTGCAGCTCCTCTTTACGACAGTCAGCAATGGTTCTTTTACATGCCTCTCACCATAGACAGTGAGAGACATGTCCCACCTTTGATAACCCAGTTAGCTGCGTTGGGGGGTGTTGGGGGACAGTGACAACCCTGTGGGGACTCGAACCACCAACCTTAGGATCAGCAATCCTGCACCCTATACCACTAGACCACCACTGCCCCATATATATATATATATATATGTATGTATGTATGTATGGATGGATGTATGGATGTATGTATGTATATATATATATATATATATATATATATATATATATATATATATATATACAAAAATAAAAGGACAGGACAAAGACTTTCTATTGAAACTCCATTTATCACTACAGATCTGTTTCGAGGGGTGGTGAAACCATCCTCTCTCTTCAGGTGATTATAGAAGAATATATTCTTCTATATTCACCTGAAGAGAGAGGATGGTTTCACCACCCCTCGAAACAGATCTGTAGTGATAAATGGAGTTTCAATAGAAAGTCTTTGCCCTGTCCTTTTATTTTTGTTTATTTGCTCTACCAAAAAGTATTGAGCACTCTCCTACGGAAGGATCTACTCAGAAAATCCTCTATATGTATATATATATATATATATATATATATATATATATATATGTATATAGGGGGCAGTGGTGGTCTAGTGGTATAGGGCACTGGATCACTGATCCAAAGGTTGGGGGTTCGAGGCCCACTGTCCACAGGGTTGTCACTGTCCCCCCCCAGTGCGGCTAACTGGGTTATCAAAGGCGGGCCATGTCTCTCACTGTCTATGGTGAGAGGTTCATGTAAAAGAACCATTGCTGACATTCGTAAAGAGGAGCTGCAAAGCCGTCAGCGTGTTTCTGTCCCTTGCTAAAAGGGTTGTGACAGGAAGGTCATCCGGCGTAAAAAAACTCTGCCAAAATCAAGCGTGCGAATCAGATGATTCGCTGTGGCGACTCCCGAGTAAAAGGGAAAAAGACGAAAGGAAGACAGACAGACAGACAGACATATGTATGTATATATATATATATATATATATATATATATATATATATATATATAAATATATATATATATATATATATATATAAAGGTCACACATTATATTCATTAAAAATTTGATTATTCAAGCAGCTGTGAAGTCATTTTTTTCAAAAACATATTTTTTTTATTTTCTGAAAAAAAAACCCCAAACAAGTATTGTCATGTTACCACTCATGACTTTTACGAAATAATTCACTGTTCTCAGTACAAATCCAGGTATGAACTATAACAAAGAAATATATGTATACGAAAAAGTGCTTTGATACCAAAGCTTTACAATCATGCAGCCAGTGTGGACTGTGAAAATGTGCTTTTTCTATCATGGCAGAGCCTGCAGTGATATTATTGTCTTTTTTATTATTGAGTTTTGCTTGAAATTGTAGTCAGCGCATTATAAGAGGTTAGACACGGTTCACGGAGGCAGATTGATGATCAGCGTCCAAACAGTAAACAGCACAGCTGAGGGTTCCAGGTAGTTAGGAACAAACTCAATAATCACAGAATAAAGGCCAGAAGCCAAAACCTATATATTAACTATACCGTGCAATCTGATTGGTTCACTACCTTAACCCTTTGAACTCCAGCGGCCGGTTTACCACCAGGTTAGTGCGGCATCCAGTGGACAGTAAAGCGGCTGGTCAAACACCTGTCAGCTCTTATCATGCCTCGGCACCCTACAGCCAGAGGTGGCATGGTGATTAGCACATCTGCCTGGGTTTGATTCCCAACTGGGGCGTTTCTGTGTGGAGTTTGCATGTTCTCCTTCATGTTTGCCCCCAGTGCAGCAAACTGGGTTATCAAAGGCCGACCATGGGACTGTCTATGGTGGGAGGTTCATGTAAAGAACCATTGCTGACTTTTGACAAGAGTAGCTGCATTACCACCAGCGTGTTTCCACCCTGTGATGGCCTGGTGAGCTGTCCAGGGTGGACTCTGCCCTCTCTCGGAGTCGGCTGAGATGGGTGCAAGCCTCCCCATGGCCCTAATCAGTACTAAGCGGTTACAGAAAATGAATGAATGAATGAATGAATGACTCTACAGCCAATCACTGACTATCTTACATCGTGTCCTTGACTTCCGCTGTTGCGGTAACTTTTTTATTATATGTTCAATTTATTTTATTTATTTATTTATTTTTATTTTTTTCGTGAAAATGAAGCAAATTATGTCTTGCAGATGTCAGCAGCTGATTTTCTGGCTCAAGGTGTTCAAAGGGTTAAGATAATTGACAAATATTTGCCAAAGGTGAGGTGGGTGTCACTAAATGAAACATTTATCGAACTTGAGTTAAATATATATTTTTTAATATACTAGTACACTAAACAGGAACATAAAATACAAACAAAACCAATACTGTATTTACATTAATGTAATTAATATGTTTACGTACTGCGACCATGACAGAGACGGGTCAGGCTAGCTCTGCCCCGCTGTGAAGTTCAAGGTGTTTTTTTTCTCATTCAAAGTTTTAGTGTGTAGTCATGGAAACACTGGGACAGTGAACCAATGGTGGCTCATTGATTAAGGCTCTGAATTAGGGATGTGAAGGTCGGAGCTTTGTACCCTGACACCACCAAGCTGCCATTGTTGGCCCTTGAGAAAGGCCCTTAACTCTCAATTTGTCAGTTACTGTATATCACTTCACTTATCCCTTAACATCCGAGGATGTCGTTGGGGTGCCTTCATGGCGAGACTTGGGCTGATTTGGCCTGACGGAGCCCATCCCTCTCCAGGTCGTAGAAACACGCTGACGGCTTTGTAGCTCCTCTTTACAAAAGTCAGCAATGGTTCTTTTACATGCTGCTCACCATAGACAGTGCGAGACATGGCCCGCCTTTGATAACCCAGTTAGCAGCACTGGGGGGACAGTGACAACCTTGTGGGGACTCGAACCCCCAACCCTAAGGTTCATCGATCATCGATCCAGCGCCCTATACCACTAGACCACCACTGCCCTAGTTACTGTATATATACACAAAAAAAACTTTATATAAAGAAAAATGTAAGCCATGCTAGATAAGGGTGTCTGCCAGATGCTGTAAATGTAAATGTAAACTAAAACAAGATTTTTAGTGCGGCATGGTGGCGCACTGGTTAGCACATCTGCTTCTCAGCAAGAAGTTCCTGAACTCGGGACTGGGCTAGCTCGCGGCTTCTTCTGCCTTGGACTCTTCTGTGTGGAGTTCTCCTCATACTTGTGTGGGTTTCCTCCTGGCACTGCGGTGTCCTCCCACGGTACAAAACATGCACAGTAGGCTAACTGGCTGCCCCAAGTCGCTGCTAGGTGTGAGAAAGACATGGGTACCAATCTATTTAATTCAAGCATCATACATTCAGAGTAGTGTTTTTTAATCCTCTGATGGTGAACCAATCAGATCATGCCATTCCATTGAGGTATATACTAATAAGCAGTTATTGAATTATTCAGCTGAGGAGGGTTTTATGTGCCGAGGCTGAAGGAGGATATCGCAGAGAACATCCTCCATGATATGAATAATTCTCCATGTCCTTCAAAAGCAGAATTCTTTAATAGTTTTAATATTTATTCCAATTATTTTCAAGTTCAGAAGACTTCGCAAACTCGGGATAAATTTTCAAAAGAAAAATTATGAACCAAAACTCATAGTTTTTCCATCGACACTGATTCTGAACGCTTACTTACGTACTTAATCCTCTTCGTACTGATTGTACATAAGGCTTTAGAGCTCCAATGCTGTCTATCTTGTACCCATCTCTGCACCTGTCCCCATGTCCACCTACTTCCTTCATTTCCTTGTCCACTGATCGCCTTCTCTTCCCCAATGGTGTCCATTTCATAGCTACTCTTGGGATGGAATCTGGTTGAATTCTGCAGACGTGTCCTATCCATCTCCAGCTTCTCCTCTTTATCTCTTGGGATAGTGGGCAGGTGTTGGTTTGTTGGCACAGGTCTTCATTTGAGATGATATCTGGCCAGTATATACGGAGTATTCTTCTGAGGCATTTGGTCTGAAATACATCTATCATATTGCAGATGGTCTGTGTAACTTTCCAAGATTCTGATCCATAAAGGAGGACTCCAAGGACATTGATTTTATATATCCTCAATTTGGTGGTAACTGTAATCTTGTTTGACTTCCAAATGTTCCTCAGAGAACAGAAAGCTCCTCTGGCTTTAGCTAATCATGATCTTACATCAGCTTCTGAGTCTCCACTGGCATGGATCTTGCTGCCCAGGTAGGTGAATTCTTGGACCTCTTCGATGTTCTCGTCTCTCAGTTGCACCACTTCTGTAGACATGGCATTAATCTTTAGGAGTTTGGTTTTATCGGTATTGATCTGTAAGCCAATCCGTCTTCCTATTGTGTCTAGATCATTGGTTTTCGTCTGGATATCCTGAAAACGGTGTGAAAGAAGAGATATGTCATCCGCAAAGTCTAGATCTTCTAACTTTTCTGTGAACGTCCAACTGAGTCCTCTTGTGTTATTCCAGGTGACCTCCTTCATCAGCCAGTCCATGCATAGTGTGAAGAGGATAGGAGACAGAAGACAGCCTTGATCTTCCTTTCCTAAAGCCTGCCTGTTCTTTGCGAAGTAGTGGATCCACGGCTCTTGACATTCTGTTCAGGATCACTCGGCTTAGGATTTTGCTTGTAGCAGATAGCAACATGATTCCTCTCCAGTTGTTACAATTTGTCAAGTCAATAATACGGAAAATGCCACCTTATACGGTGTTCATGCTCTTTCATTCATTTTGTGAAGCGCTTAATCCGAATTAGGTTCACTGGGATGCCCACCCATCTTAGCCAATTCTGGGCGAGGGTGTGGTACACCCTGGACAGCTCGCCGGGCTATTAGAACACTCACACAACCATTCATACTCATGCTCAAACCAAGGGGAAATGGAGTGAATGTAGTTCAGAGTACCTGGAGGGAACCCACACAAGAACAGGGACGATATACAAACTTCACAGAGAAACGCCCGAACCGGAAATCCAACCCAGGACGTTCTTGCTGTGAGGTGAATGTGTTAACCACTACGCCACTCAAGAAAAAAAGAAAACTTTTTCCAAACTTTATATTAAAAGATGTCAGAACAGACCACACCCGACCATATTCACACATTAAAACTATAAGAATGAATAAAACTTGGAATTATAGGGTTTTTTTGTTGTTGTTACCCACATAGAATACTAACATTTTGAATCCTATTATGTGTTATAATATATATGTCTGTCTGTCTTTCTCCTTTTTACTTGGGGGTCACCACAGCGAATCATCTGATTCACACGTTTGATTTGGCAGAGGTTTTTACGTCGGATGCCCTTCCTGTCACAACCCTTTTTAGCGCGGGACAGAAACACGCTGACGACTTTGCAGCTCCTCTTTACGAAAGTCAGCAATGGTTCTTTTACATCAACCTCTCACCATAGACAGTGACAGACATGGCCCGCCTTTGATAACCCGGTTAGTTGCACTGGAGGGGACAGTGACAACCTTGCGGAGAGTGGGACTCGAACCCCCAACCTTTGGATCAGCGATCCAGCACCCTATACCACTAGACCACCACTGCACTATATTATATTATTATATATGTGTGTGTGTGTGTGTGTGTGTGTGTGTGTGTGTGTGTGTGTGTGTGTGTGTGTGTGTGTGTGTGTGTGTGTGTGTGTGTGTGTGTGTGTGTGTGTGTGTGTGTGTGTGTGTGTGTGTGTGTGTGTGTGTGTGTGTGTGTGTGTGGGCACGGTGGCGTAGTGGTTAGCACGTCCGCCTCACAGCAAGAAGGCCTGGGTTCGATTCCCGGCCTGGCCGTTTCTGTGTGGAGTTTGCATGTTCTCCCTGTGCTTGTGCGGGTTTCCCCCGGGTGCTCCAGTTTCCTCCCGCAATCCAAAGACGTGCACTGTAGGTTAATTGGCCGTTCTAAATTGACCGTAGATTCTCTCCTGCAGCGGCACTGGAACCCAGTCATATCAGCACTTGCCTTTCGATTGGATCCTTCCGGTGGCGCCGAGACGGGGGACTTGCTGCTTGGGTAACAGCCTGTCCCTCATTACTCCCAACCCGGGCTCTGCGCACTGGGGAGTATCACCAGCCGGGATACCAGCCAGAGCGCAGCCATAGTCCTTCGGGACTGACGGAGGCCTACTGTGTGTATGTATATATAAATATATATGTATATATGTGTGTGTGTGTGTATATATATATATATATATATATATATAAACGGTAAACTTCACTCAAAACCTAAAACAGACTGCAATAAGAACATTATCAGACTGCTGGGACACAAGTTGATCCAGGTGTAAACGGTGATGAGCTCGTGGAGTGTATCCAAGGTGGAGATGGGGCAGGGCAAAGAGAGACTGTGACATTATCGCAATCCTGTGTATGTAGAAGATCAGCTGTTCATAATAAAGCCTACAAGATTTCTAAACATATTTTTCATTGGATTAGTTTGGGAATCCTGGTCATGCTCGATTACATCTGCACAAACATCTGCTTTGACTGATGATCCTACAGCAGTGCCAGTACATTCTGACTGATCTCTCAGACTGAGAATGTGCACTAAAATTATTTTCCATCTCAGCATTATATGAAGTTTATTTAATTTTGCACAAGGGCACCTTTAATCCACTGTAGCATTGCACAGAGCTATGCTATTATATCGTATGCATCATTTAGCAAGTTTTAGAGTTTTGGTTTGACAAAAAAAAAAAATATATATATATATATATATATATATGTATATTGATAGAAAGCTATTATTTATGATCACATCATGCAGTCTGCATAGTATTGTTGCTCTGTTTGGTTCGGTCGAGGCTCAGCAACATTAATTTGGTACTAAAATGAAGCATCTGATGATCTGAATGTACTGAATGTGCAGGTTATCACATCAATGCACTTTTTCTACCCTGATGGTACAGACATAAAGTAATGAAAGAATGGTTCAGGGAGCATTTTTACATATGTATTGCCACCCCCCCCCCAGAGTCCTGATCTTAACCCTACTGAAAGTTTCAGGATGTGCTGGAGAAGACTCTATGGAAGGGTTCAGTTTTTCCCTCATCAATTCAAGAAATGAACCCGACACAGATGTAAATAAACATCATGGTGCTATTGTCCAGGGGTCTTAGCACAGTGGGGCTCTGACTGGGATTTGAACACACAACCTCCTGATCATGAGCCCAGCACCCAAACCACTATGCCACTGGTTCCACTGTGGATGTATGTGTAGAAATAATAATGCAGAACGTCCTGTTTAGGTTTTTAAAACCACCAATGGTGTGTTTCCTGTTTATCTGTGTTTGAATCTTTTAAAAGCTCTTCGTAGGCATTCGGTTCGCACCATATGAGCTTCTATACAAACAAACTTTCAACAAATCAGGGCGTACACTATTTATGGTTTCACAAAGCTTTTCAGGGTGTTCTGCAGAGCATCTGGTTGACACTAGAACTGAATATAAATGATGCATTTTACATCCTCAGTAAGTGCAGTAGGGAGGCATGGTAGTGTAGTGGTCAGCATGTCCTCCTCACAGTAAGAAGGTCCTTGGTTCGAGTCCTGGCTGCAGGTGTGTCTATGTAGAGTTTGCATTCCTTCCCCTTACTTGTGGGGGTTTCCTTCAGGGTCCTCCTACAGTCCAAAAATATGCACAGGAGGCTAATTAGCTGTTCCAAATCACCCCTGTGTGTGTGAATGGTTGTATGTGTTGGCCATGTGATGATCTGGAAAGATGTTCAGGGTGTACTTGTTCCTCACCCAGAGTTGTCTGAGATGGGCACCAGCCTCCCTGCCCTCCCATTTTTCACCATATGAAGGGGGGGGGGCACAAATCAGTGTCTCTCCCTCACGCCGGTCCCAAGCCCGGATAAATGCAGAGGGTTGCGTCAGGAAGGGCATCCGGCGTAAAACAAATGCCAAATAAACTATGCGAATCACAAGAAAGAATGACATACCGGATCGGTCGAGGCCCGGGTTAACAACGACCGCCATCAGTGCTGTCAACCAACAGGGTGCTGATGGAAATTGGACTACTGTTGGTCGAAGACATCGAAGAAGGAGAGGCGGAAGGCGTGTCCGTTGCCAGAGAGAGAAGAGGACGATTCATGGACGTGGTGAAGGAGGACATGAAGGTCGTTGGTGTAAGAGAAGAAGATGCAAAGGATAGGGTGAGATGGAGGCAGATGATTCGCTGTGGCGACCCCTGAAGGGAAAAGCCGAAAGGAAAAGAAGAAGACAACAGAACAGACTGACGTAGCTGAAATTCCCAGTTAAATTATAGAACGTCCGTCCAAGTCTGTAAACATCCCTGTGATATTCAGTCAGCATAACGCCGTCATAAAAAAAAAAAGAAAAATGCCGTTACAATCCAAGTGGATATATCCGGAAGTCTGATGAGTTAACGTAGAGCAATCACATGACCATCATACGAAAACAGGACGATTTGGAGGGGATCAGTTGACCGAGAAAGCACATGAAAATGAAGTACGTCCATTATAATACGGCCACAGGACCCTGTAGGGCATTACAACTGACCTTGGAAATGGACCTGACGTTGAGAATTTTCTATAACATTACAAGGTCTAACATGACCAAAACTGTCCTGGAACATTAATCAAATTTATTTGGACCTATTGTTCAACATACTTATGTGACATGGACCTGAGGATCAACCTGAACGAAATACCTCAGTGACATTGTGATGAATGATTGAGTTCGTAGAACACACGAAAAGACTTGAACACATATGCAGCACTTTTTTTCTTCGCATGAGCCAGCTTGTTAGGAGGTCCCCCTGAAGCAGAGGCGGCTTGGTGAAGCTGGGCCTTGAACCCCCAGCCTTGTGATCAGGAGCCCAGAACCTTTACCACTGAACCAGCACTGCCCCAGTTTGAGGAATATGAGATCATATAGCCGTGGGAAAGTTACTGTAAATGAATCCGATTATAAAATTACACTCAACCAATCAGACGAGGACAATTCTTCAGTTCTTTGGGTTCTTTAAGAATGTTATTTATACAGTGACTTCACTCCTCATTTGCTGAGTTTGAGTGGTGGCCTGGTGGTACGGTGCGGGATCACTGATCCCAAGGTTGGGGGTTCAGGTCTCACTCTCAGCAGGTTGCCACTGCCCCTCCCCAGTGAAGCTAACTGGGTTATCAAAGGCTGGCCATGTCTCTCACTGTCTCTGGTGGAGGTTCATTTAAAACAAGTACTTCTCAATTATTTTCTGTGACGCCCCCTCCAGGAAGAAATAAACATTTCACACACACACACACACACACACACCCCAACATCCCACGAGTTAATATAAATACTGTAGTATTATTTGTCGATAAAATTATTATTAGTACACCTCTGCATAAGACTGTGTCTTTATTAACATTAAAAAAGAAAGATGTAGTTCAACTTACAATAAAGAAAAACTTCATTCACATTCATACCACTATTTGAGAGACACTGACGTAAAAGAACAGTTAAGAGAAGCTGCATAGCCGTCAACGTGTTTCTGCCCTGCGGTGGTCTGGCGAGCCGTCCAGGGTGTACTCTTTTTTTGCCCGGAGTCGGCTGAGATGGGCGCCAGCCTCCCTGTGACCCTAAATAGATTTAAGCAGTTCAGGAAATGAATGAATGCTTGTTCTTGAGCCAAGTTGAAAAATAAGGGATACAGTATTCACCAAGATGGTTTAAAAAAAAAAAAAAAAAAAAAAGGTACGCATTCTAAATGATGCAAAACGTGGCATGAATGTAGAGCCCATCAGAATATCCCTCATCCATGATGGCGGAATTAACACCAAAAGATAAACACACGTCATGGCAGGTTTACTGACCCGTGCAGAATTCTGTACAGTTTATGCTCAGCATGAATGCAAAGTTCATCATTAATCATCTGGAGTGTTGGGTGTAACCACCGCTGCCTTCGGTTCTACCGCATCAGTTCTTTATCAACATAATCCACTCACTTCAACTTCGGATATTTCAGGTTGCTTTTACTGCCATCAACTATTTGCTAGAATTTTCGGCCATTGTTTGCTAACTGGGGCCAAACTGCTTTGTGCAGCTTAGGGTGGGTCACCTGAATGTGGTTTCTGGCGAGTGAACGCATCTTGTGTGAGACGGAGCTTATAAAACCCGGCACAGGCAGAGCCATGCTACACCAGTCGCAGCACTTCATCTCACTCAGAACTGTGCTCGCGATTAAACGTAAGGTAAGATAAAACCATCTATATTATTATAAGATCAGAACTTATCACGAGTAATTAATATCTAAATTTATACAGAGATTTAATAATAAAAGTTATTTCTAACATAAGAACTAAGAAGATTCCGGGTAATATATACAAATACAACATAAATTAAACTTGGAGCATATTCAATTTTATAATGAACTCAGGTGAGATATAACATTTATTTGAGACTTTATATATATATATATATATATATATATATATATATATATATATATATATATATATATATATATATGTATGTATGTATGTATGTATGTATGTATGTATGTATATATATATATATATATATATATATATATATATATATATATATATATATATATGTATGCATGTATGTATGTATATATGTATGTATGTATATATATATATGTATGTATGTATGTATATATGTATATATGTATATATATATGAATGTATGTATGTTTGTACGTATATATATAGATATATATATATATATACATACATACATACATACATACATATATATATATATATATATACATATATACATATATACATACATATATATATAAATTTAAGTCATGCATTTTATATTTTTTATTTAATTAACCCAGAAATGTATAACTGAAAATGTGTGAATGTGCAAGTAAAATTTTTAAATCAGTACAAAACATTTCTAGTGTAAAATTAAAATTTAACGTTATACATTTGACTTGTTTACCTCGAACTGTTATCAGTTTATATAAGATTTATACATATACTAGCAATTATAAGGGGCAGTGGTGGGTTGGTGATAAGGTGCAGGATTACTGATACCAAGGTGGGACGTTCAAGCCCCACTGTCACCAGATTGTCCCTGCTGTCCCCCCAGTGCAATAACTGGGTGATTAAAGGCCTTCCGTGACTCTCACTGTCTATGGTGGAGGTTCATGTAAACAAGAGGAGCTGCACAGCCGTCAACGTGTTTCTGCACCAACGATGGCCTGGCGAGTCGCCCAGGGTGTACTCTGCCCTCGTCCAGAGTCGGCTGAGATGAGTGCCAGCCTCCGCAGGACCTTAAATAGGATTAAGCGGTTCAGAAAATGTATGAATGACTGCCAACAATTACTCTCTACTTTTTATTAAAATCTCATGCAGTTACCAGTACGAAGCACCTTATTAAGGTGAGACAGGAAAAAAATCCCATTACATTTATGTAATATCTAAAAGGGTATATGAGTACAGGTATACCTCAGCTTACATCGATCATTGGTTCAAGGAGAGACGACTTAAGTAAAAAACGACTTAAATTGAATTAGCTTGTCTCTAGGCTAGCCTAGGCTACACCCAATTTATGTGTATAGCATTAGATATATCCCCAGTGGAGCTAACTGGGTTATCAAAGGCCGGCCATGTCTCTCACTGTCTATGGTGAGAGGCATGTAAAAGAACCATTGCTGACTTTCGACAAGAGTAGGCTGCAAAGCCGTCGGCGTGTTTCCGCCCTGCGATGGCCTGGCGAGCTGTCCAGGGTGTACTCTGCCCTCGCCCGAAGTTGGCTAGGATGGGCGCCAGCCTCCCCCCCGACCCTAATTAGGATTAAGCGGTTATAGAAAATGAACTGAACATTAGCTATAACTATGGGCAGTGGTGGCCTAGTGGTATAGGGCGCTGGATCGCTGATCTGAAGGTTGGGGGTTCGAGTCCCATTATTCACAAGGTTGTCACTGTCCCCCCCAGTGCACTAACTGGGTTATCAAAGGCCGGCCATGTCACTCACTGTCTATGGTGAGAGGTTCATGAGAAAGAACCATTTCTGACTTTCGTAAAGAGGTGCTGCAACGCCGTCGGCGTGTTTTTGTCCCTCGCTAAAGGGTTGTGTCAGGAAGGGCATCTGATGTAAAAACCTACACCAAAGCATACATGCCAATTGTTTGCTGTGGCGACAGAAAAAGCTGAAAGGAGAAGAAGATTATATATATATATATATATATATATATATATATATATATATATATATATAAAATTATGTAAATTTTATTTTATTTATTTATTTCCATAGATTTTTTGATGAGGTATACCTGTATTAAGAATAACATTCTATGCTAGTGGCGGCACAGTGGCATAGTGATTGGCACATCTGCCTCACAGCAAGAAGATCATGGGTTCAATTCCCAGCTCAGGTGTTTCTGTGTGTTGTTTGTATGTTCTCCCCATGATTGTGTGGGTTTCCTCCGGGTTCTCCGGTTTCCTCCCACAGTCCAAAAACATGCACAGTAGCATAACTGGATGTTCCAAATCACCCGTAGGTGGGAATGGTTGTGTGAAATGGCCTGGCAAGCTGTCCAGGGTGTATCCCACCCTTGCCCAGAGCCAACCGAGATGGGCACCAGCCTCCCCATGACCCTAACTAAGATTAAGTGGTTCAGAAAATGAATGAATGAACATTCTATGCTTTTTTCTTGTATATCATGCATAAACAGTTACTTTATTTATTTATTTTTTTTTTTGTCAGGTTGTTTTTCTATCTTTGGCATGATGCTGCTCTGGATTCTGTGTGTGCTCTCCCTGTTTTATATGAGTAATAGCTGCAGTGTGGTAAGTCATATAAATCGAGTGAAACAATGACTTCATTCATAGTGAATAGATTGAAAATGAGTAAGTGATGCAATACATCATGTATCATGGGCTCCTGGACAGCAGAAGATTGATAACACACCTAAAGATAAATAGACAAATGCATTTGTGAGAGCTGGAAAAAAAAAATTATAGTTTTGAGGGGTTTTTTAAACGTCTGGCAAGGCGGGCTGTAAAAATATCAAATATATAGCGAGCAGATTTTATTCTGTTAGTCATATCAGTGTTTTATCTACTGCTGGGCTCGGACCGCGCTACTGTACAGCTGATTGAGGATTATATAATGTGTTAATCTTACACCACCACCACCATCACCACCACCACCACCATCATCATCATCATCATCATCATCATCATTATCATCATCGTCATCACCATCATCACCATCATCATCATCATCATCATCATCATCACCGTCGTCATCGTCATCATCATCATCATCATCATCATCATCATCATCACCCTCATCATCATCATCATATAACCAATAGGAACAGAGCAATTTTGAAGGGGACATTTATTTCAGCACTTTGTCCACCTTGTAAATTCTGAAGACTTCTTAAATTAATTTGCTGGACAAAATAATAAATAAATCATCATTCATCCATCTCCTGTTGTTTTTATAGTTCATTCTTTGTAACCGCTTAATGCTAATTAGGGTCACGGAGAGGCTGGCACCCATCCCAGCCAACCCCAGGCGAGGGCAGCGTACACCCTGGACGGCTCGCCAGGCCGTCACAGGGCAGAAACGCCCTGACGGCTTTGCAGCTCCTCTTGTCAAAAGTTAGCAATGGTTCTTTTACATGAACCTCCCACCATAGACGGTGAGAGACATAGCAGGCCTTTGATAACCCAGTTAGCTGCACATGGGGTGTCTTGAGGAGAATCTTGTGGAGAGTGGGGCTTGAACCTCCAACCTTAGAATCTGTGGTGCAGTACCTATACCACTAGGCCACCACTGCCCTCCTGTTGTTTGTTTCTTTTTAATTCATTTATTCATTTTCTGAATCTCATTTCACCCTGAGCAGCTCGCCAGACCATCACAGGGCAGAAATACACTGACAACCATGCACCTCCCCTTTACGAAAGCCAGCGATGGTTTTTCTACACTTTTACCTCCCGCCACAGACAGTGACAGACGTGGCCGACCTTTGATGACCCGAATGGCTGCACTGGGAGGAAAGTAGTGTAAGTGGGGCTTGATCTCCAGACCTTGGGATCAGTGATCCATCACCTTAACACCAGGCCACAATTGCTTCTAATAATTAACTAAATGATTGATTGATTGATTGATTGCTTACATTAAAATATATATATAATAAAAATTTTGGTGTGCCTGCTATAGCCTAGCGAGCTGTTCAGGGTGTAATCTGCCCTTGCCAAGAGTTGGCTGAGATGGACACTAGCCTCCTCATAACCCTAATTAAGATGAAACGGTTCAGAAAATGAATGAACAAGGATTTTTTTTCACCTGCCTCGGCTACTGATTGAGAAATAATGTAAATTCTATCCCTAAAAAATAATGTAGGCGGAATGGTGGTGTAATGATTAGCACGTCCGTCCCACCGCAAAAAAATTCCTGGGTTCGATTCCCAGCTCGGGTGTTTTTGTGTGGTGTGTGCATGTTCTCCCCGTGCCTGTGTGGGTTTCCTCCAGTTACTCCGGTTTCCTCCCACAGTACAAAAACATGCACAGTCGGTTAACTGGCCGTTCCAATCACCCCTTGGTGTGAGTGTGAGTATGAATGATTGTGCGAGTGTTGACCTTGCAATGGCCTGGTGAGCTGTCCAGGGTGTACCGCACCCTCTCCACGAGTCGGCTGAGATGGCCACCAGCCTCCTCGTGACCCTTATTAAGCTTATAATAGTTGCTGTATGTTCCTGTGTGTTATGTTACTAGGTTTCATAAAATGTTGAAACTAAATTGTGTGTGACGACTGTCGGCCTTGAGAAACACCAAACAAAAACAAAATTATTACAATTAGCCACAAGCTACTCGCTGAATAAGAAAATCACTGAAAGGTTGAATGTAATAATATGAAGAAAATAATTCTGTGTTGTTTTTTCTGGCTCTCGTCCTCTCATCTCTGTGTCTTGGTCACAACAGCCAGGTGAGTCCTTGTCCTACTACAATGAATCTCTTCCATAACAAGACTTTCTATACGTCATAATTATCGCTTAATATCCACCTAGCCTGAGGTGAATAACTGTTTTAGTATATGCTACATAAGGAAATAAGAAAAACAATCTAACATTAGATTTTTATGGTTTATATTTTTAATTGAACCATTACCCACAGTTTGTGGGACGGCTTACGTTTATTCAGCTGAAATAGTCAGCCAATCAGATTGTGCTATTTTCATGTAGTGTGTTTATATATACATTCATTATTCAATAATTACATTTACAATTTATGAGTAAAAAGTAAAAGAAAAGTAAAAAAAAAAAATCTCTTCACATGTCGCAGATGAGATCTGTACGAACCTGATGGCAGTGCAGGAGGAAATCGTCAACATTCATAATATGTTTCGCCGCGAAGTCGATCCACCCGCCAGCAACATGCTAAAAATGGTAAAGTACAACTTAAAATATTCCAATGCACTCAGAGAAAAGCCACAGATGAAGGACCTGCAGAAGGCCACTGATTTACCCTGAATGCATTGCCATGTTCAGAAACTGTTAACTCGTTTTCCAAAATGAATTTGTTATGAGCGTCACAGGGAGGCTGGAACCTATCTCTGCCGACTCTGGGCCAAGGTGAGGTACATGCTAAACAGCCAGCACACACACACACACACACACACACACACACAGAACTATTGAAACTCATACCTAGGGGCAATTTGGAACAGCCAGTTAGCTTCATGTACATGTTTTTTGAACTGTGTGAGGATACCAGAGGACTCACCCAGCCATAGGGCAAACTCGTCACAGAAATGCCCTCAACTCATATCCAGGATCTTCTTGATGTGCGGTGTATGTGCCAACTGCTACACCACCAAGAAGTCTGAAAACAGTTCTTTGAGAAGTGTGACGTAATCTTCTTCCATGTTTGATGCACTGTGCATTCGGATCTAAAAGGAAAACAAACACAAACACGGGGGGTAACACTGTAATGTGAAAAGTTACGTGAACACCCTGTGTTCCCTTGTAAAATGAAACTAATTTGCATATGGCTACATGGCGTGGGATTGTTTCTTTCATACTGTATGTACAATTGAACTTTGTTTGATGATGTCAAAAGTTTATGTCTGATTTGTTCATTTTTATATTTATGTATACAGTATACTGTTATTATTGCCATTCACATGCCTTATATGAAGTCGAGCTTCATGTCCTCTTTCATGATTTCACAGCAGTCTTTTCAACCTGACTGATGCAAACTAATAGACAGATTTTAGCAGATCAAAACTGTAAGTAAAAACCACTTGACAATGAAAACATACATGTCCTGGTATAACTGCAGACTTTAGCACGCACTGACAAAAAAGTGTGACAAGCTGATAAAAGTCAATGACAAAGTGATGACAGCACTGAAATTTTCTTGAGCAATGCATTGTGGGTGGATGGGAAATACACGACTGTCAGACCATACAAGTGAAGTGACTACCGATCAGAACATAACGATACCACTGATCAACACGAACAGCGAGTTCCCTAAAACATTTACGATAAGAAGTCACATGATTTTATTGATATTTACCTTATAGTAGAAGATTGTAGGCGGCACAGTAGCATAGTAGTTAACACGTTCACTTCACAGCAAGAAGGTCCTGGGTTCGATTCCCAGCTCGGCCGTTTCTGTGTGGAGTTTGCATGTTCTTCCAGTGCTTGTATGGGTTTCTTCAGGGTTCTCCAGTTTCCTCCCACAGTCCAAAACCGTGTACAATAGGTTAATTGCCTGTTCCAAATCTCCCCTAGATGTGAATGGTTGTGTGAGTGTTAGCTCTGTGATAGTCTGGTGAGCTATCCAGGGTGTAGCTCTTTCTTGCCCCGAGTCGGCCGAGATGGGCGCCAGCCTCCCTGTGACTCTAATTAGGATTAAGAGGTTCAGAAAATGAACTGAACTGAGATAATAAATGAAAAACATCTCTGAATGGCACGTGTTGATTTTACCGGTAACGTGTCTCTGTGTGTCCTGCAGAGCTGGAGCGAGGAAGTGGCCGCATCAGCTCAGAGATGGGTGGACGTCTGTGTGTTGTCGCACGGCTCGCCCCGCCACCGCATGCTCACATGTACGCTAAGAACGACTCCTACTTACTTTTCACCTTTTAAACTGGTTTAAATAATCTGTTCTCGATCTCACACACACATGTAAGCATTTCGTTGACTCATGTAAGAATTACCGAAGGATTAATCTCAAGCAACAAAGAAGGAAATTGAAAGCGGATGTTACTAGATGAAGGGTGTGGCCAACCCGCGGCTCCCAAACCATGAAGAGGTTCTTTGCCTGATTTCATGCGGCTCATATGTGCATATTGAAGTTTGTGTTTGAACACACAACCTCCTGATCATAAGCACAGCACCCTAACCACTGCACCACCGGCCCCACTTCCCCCTGAAATGAGACGAAATAAACACAGTGCGTTGGACTTTTATAGAAAAACACTTCGGTCCGGTACTGCGGTCTTGCCACACCTCCTCACTGTTGGTTATTTTCCTCATCACATGCTTAGAATGGATTGTGAAATGAGCAGCTTCAATGCATGAATTTTAAAAAGAATATTTTGTTGTTGTTAGTGGTGGTGGTGTTTTGTTTTTATTATTTTTGTTTGTTTGTTTGTTTGTTTTATTCATGCAGCATATCAGATGGGTGAAAACCTCTTCACGAGCTCGGCGAACATGTCCTGGACCGATGTCGTGAAAGCGTGGCACAACGAAGTGAATAATTACAAGTATCCCAAGGGGTCGACCAACGGGAAATCCATTGGCCACTACACGCAGGTCATTGAAAATACGTATAAGTTCCTGTACGGTTTGCAGAAGGCAGAGCCGTGAGTTTATTCTGTGGTTGAAACGGTGACGTTAACTTTAAATGAATGAGTACAGGGTGAATGGAGGGCGGCACGGTGCTGTAGTCGCGATCACATTCCAGCACTTCCTGGCTTTGGGCGTTTCTGTCTGGAGTTTACATGTTCTTCCCGTGCTTGTGTGGGTTTCCTCCGCGTACTCCGGTTTCCTCCAACACTCCAAAATCAAGCAAAGTTGCACCTAGTTGTGAATTTAAATGTGAATAGTTGTGTGTATTTTGCCCTGTGATGGTCTTCCAAACTGTTCAGGGTGTACCCTACCTTCAGACGTCCATTGGGGAAGGAGTCACTCTGCCCCATCCTCATTATTAATTAATTTTTTTCCAGTGGAGGAGAAACAGAGCCTACCTTCGACGGGTGTCGGCTGAGATAGTCCTCGGCTTCCCCATGATGACAGTAGGAGTCAGCCGTTTGGCAAATGAGTGAGTGACCGAGTACTGATGCAGCTCTGTCTGAGGGTGGAGTACACCCTGAACAGTGCGCCAAGCCAGCGCACACACGTGCAACCATTCACACTCACACTTCACACCTAGGGGCAATTTAGAAGATCCGTGCATGTTTCTGACCTGCTGGAAAAAAACAGAGTACCCAGAGGAAACCCACACAAGCACAGGGAGCGCATGCGAACTCCACACAGAAACGCCCCTGGCCCAGGGATCACCGCGTCACCGTGCTGCCCTTCCCAAATTCAGTCAATGTTAAATTTGAAGCCCCGACACTAACTTTTTAAAGTTACTGTATTATCCCTCATCCAGAAAGTTAAAGCAGAATGAATTGCTGTTTCTGATCACAGGTGATCTGGTACAGCTCGTACAAGGTCGGCTGCGGCGTAGCGCGGTGCGGAGAGTTGTATTTCTACGCCTGCCAGTACTATCGCGCGTACGTTCCCCTCTTTAACAGAGACCAAGCGCTCACTACATAATGGAGCATTCTCGGAAACTTTCTTACATGAGACATTTTTGGCTTGTCTTTCCCAAACAGGGGGAACTACAAAGGAGTGCCACCGTACTCCCTGGGGCAACCCTGCTCGGCCTGTCCGCACGCGTGCGACAACAAACTGTGCAGTGAGTAACTGTCATAGTCTCAGTATACCACTAATCATCCGTTCATTTTCTGAACCGTTTAATGCTAATTACGGTCAAGGCAAGGCCGGCGCCCATCTCACCTGACTCTGTGCGAGGGCGGAGTACACCCTGGACAGCTCGCCAGGTCATAGCTACAGTATAATCTTACTCAAACTTAAAACAGAGTCAACTTAGCGCTTTAAGCTTCAGCTTTGATGTATAGACTGATTTATTGTGACCTGATTATGTTTTTTTTTTCTTCTAGCCAATCCTTGCCCTTTCATCAACAAGTTTATTAATTGCGCCGCCTTAAAGGACCAGAGCGGCCAATGTAGCAGCTATCTTCAGATATGGTGTGCGGCTCATTGCTTCTGCACTACCGAGATCGTCCCTACTTCCTAGAAACAGATGATAGGAACTGCAGAGATTATTTAGGCTTCTTTACATATATATATATATATGTATATATATATATATATATATATATATATATATATATATATATATATATATATATATATATATATATATATATATATATATATATATATATATATATATATATATATATATATATATATATATATATATATATATATATATATATATATATATATATATATATATATATATATATATATAGATATAGATATAGATATAGATATATATATATATCTATATATATATATATATATATATATATATATATATATATATATATATATATATATATATATATAGATAGATAGATAGATATTAAAATCTAAAGTTGTATGACTTCAGGAATGAAGCATAAACCATATACTGTAGGATTTCATCACATTCACAACTGTATGAGAAAATCCCATTAAATTTCGGCTGAATCCTTTAACAGGCTGTGACATGTTCTCAATGAAGATCTTCTTACAACATTTCTATGATTTTAGAATAGTGATGTCATCATTGATTCATTTTCTGTAACCATTAAATCCTAATTAGGTGTCACTGGGAGGCTGGCGCCCATCCCAGCCGACTCCGGGCGAGGGAAGAGTACACCCTGGACAGCTCGCCAGGCCATTGGAGGGCAGAAACACGCTAACGGCTATGCAGTTCCTCTTCACGAAAGTCAGCAATGGGTCCTTTACATGGACCTTCCATCATAGACAGTGAGAGACATGGCCGGCCTTTGATAACCCAGTTAGTACTCTGGGGGGGGACAGTGACAACCTTGTAAAGAGTGGGGCTTGAACCCCCGACCTTAGAATCAGTGATCTAGCACCTTTACCAATAGTGATGTCAATCCAACATAAAATGTTTGTTTTTTGTTTGTTTGTTTGTTTGTTTGTTTGTTTTAAATTAGGCACAAAAATTCTTTGCTGCCAGAGTAATATCCTGATCAAGAGAAGTTTACGTTCATTTTCTTGCTTTCTTTATATTTGCACTATCGCCATAATGTGTCTGTAGCCTCGTGAACGTCTGTGTTGTGCCATTGATTTAAGCAGGAATCGCCGCTGTGCTTCCAGCGGAACACATTCCACACAAATAAATTCTAATTCCTTTAAATTGAAAATAATTTTAAACTTCTCACAGGATCAAAGCACTCGGAGAGAGCAAACCCCCACCAAGCCTAATAATTATCCATTCATAATTCATTTATAAAAATATATTTAGGGTCACACCTATCTCCGCAGTCCAAAGAGCAGATTTATGGATGTGGTGAAGGAGGACATGAAGGTAGTTGGTGTCAGAGAAGAAGATGCAGAGGATAGGGTGAGACGGAGGCACATCATTCTCTGGGGCGACCGCTGCGGGGAGCAGCCGAAAGGAAAAGAAGAAGAAGAAGAAGAAGACCTATTTCAACAGTACACCCTGGACAGCTTGCCAGGCCATCGCAGGGCCATCGCGCACACAAATGCTAACACTCACAGATGACTTAGAACAGCTAATTAGCCTTCTGTGCATGTTTTCGGATTGTAGGAGGAAACCCAAGCACCTGGAGGAAACCCATGCAAGCACACGGGGACAACATGCCAACTGCACACAGAGAGGCCACGAGCTGGGAATCTAACCAAGGCCTTCTTACTGTGAGGCGGACGTGCTAATCACTACACCACCGGGTTACCCACAATCCCCATAAGAGGCACAATATCAAAAAAAAAAAAAAATCCTCTTTCAGAATGCGAAACAATTCTTTAACCCTTTAACGCCAGGATTATTTTTTGCAGTTAAAAGAATTTATCACTAATTTTTCATAATCAGAAAGGCCTAAGAAAACACCTTGAACATATTTCTTTAAACAAACTTATAATAATAATAATAATAATAATAATAATAATAATAACACTCTCACAAATTCATGAACAACACAATCCTGCCCACTCAAGGTCGTCTCACAGCAGACTGAGGCACGTGGGACCAAGCTGTGTTGTGTCACGCAACGCCAAAACAAGTACAGTAAAACCTCTGCTGACGAACGCTTAAGCTCACGAACTTTTCGCCTCAAGAATATTAAATTTGCGAGCATATAGTCTCTGCTGACGAACTAGTTTTCGGCGGACGAATCAAACCACGCGGTCGAACAGCACCACGGTGGCAGCCACGAGAAGCTGACGCACGCTCACGGCGTCCCAGTTCGTCACACCCCTTTCTATGTTTTTTCCTTGTTCTTTGGAAGTGGTTTGTGTTTGCGAGACATTTTGGACCATATTGAGTGTACTTTTGCTATTATGGGACCGAAAAAGGACCCCACCACAGGCGGAGATCATTGAAAAACACGAACGAGGTGTGCGTTTGTGTGACTCAGCGTCCCAGTACCAGTACGCTAAGTCTACCATTGCTCCCAACCTTAAGAACAAGGAAGCTATTAAGGGTGCGTGTGTGGCTCAGGGTGTTTCCAAACAGTAGGCGTTTCCAAACACTCCTTCCAAACAGTAAGTCCCTCCCTCCCTCCTCCTCCCACTCCATTCCATCAAGCCATCAACTACCATCACAAAGGTAAATAAAACCACTTTATTATACAGTACAGTTTATTTCTTTAATTACAATACAATAGCACATTTATTATACATAAAATAAGGTATATTTTTGTGTAGTTTTAAGGCTTATTTAGTAGAAAATTATGTTTTATGGGGACCTGGAAACGAATTATTCTAATTTTAATGGTTTCTTATGGGAAATAAATGTTCGGAAGACGAACTTTTCGCCTCACACACACTTTCTGGGAACCAATTATGTTCGTGAGCTGAGGTATCACTGTATAGAACACTTGAGCAGCACTGACTACAATGCGTCTTGTGTTATTAGCATTTTTGAAAGAGGACCATATGGTCCTGATGGGTGTTAAAGGGTTAAAAATAATTTCTCGACAGGTATTCCAAATTTGATCTGGATCATCTCCAAAATCTGATCATAATCCAAAATCCCACATCTGGTGGAAATTTCATGAAAGTTTTTCCATGTTCTTGTTAAGAAACACAAACAAACAAACAAACAAACAAATATGCAAAAAAAAAAAAAAAAACTTTTATAACCACTACTAACTACTTTAAAGTTCTGACAGGAGTTTTTGATTAATTGACTCTCTGTAGTATAATACATTTTAAGGGGTCTGAATGTAAATACAAGTGGTAATGGTAAGGTGCTGGATTACTGATTCCAAGGGTGGGGGTTCAAGCCCCATCGTCAACGTTTGTCACAGCAGTTGTGTGTCCCCCAGTGCAGGTAAATGGGTGTGTCTCACTGTCTGTGAGAGGTTCATGTAACATTTTATGGAAAAGTCATTGCTGACTTTCGTCAAGAGCAGCTTCATTGCCGTCAGCGTGTTTCTGCCCTGCAATGGCCTGGCGAAACACCCAGGGGTACTTTTCCCTTTCCCGAGATGGATGAGATGGGTGCTAACCTCCCCACGGCCATAATTAGGATTAAACGGTTTTTAGAAATTAATGAATGAACATAATCATTTCTAATTTATATGATTATATATAATAAATAAGGCTTAAACTTATTTACTTTAACATCATCTGTCTGTCTATAGCAAGTATGTAAATGCTCGTAACATACTAAGATAAGATAAGATAAGATACGAGCATATAACATTCACTACATAAAAGCAACAATCCACAATGATCAAGTAAAAATTATTAAAAATAAAAAATACATTTTCAGCAGTGTCTGGAATCATTGTGTTACCTGCTTCAACAAATCAGTTTCCAAAGCTTCATCTTTAACACTAACGTCATCATTAATGCTATCGCTGTCGTCAAGATGGTGGAGTTTTCTTTTCAGTAGCTAATTCCAAACCACACACACACACACACACACACACACACACACACACACACACACACACACACACACACACACACACACACAGAGAGAGAGAGAGAGAGAGAGAGAGAGAGAGAGAGAGAGAGAGAGTCCAGATCTTACATTAATTTCACAGTCCAATTCATCAAATTCACTAATGCAGGTGATATAAAAGTAACTTGTTGAAATATGTGAAAAAATGGAATGTGGTGCATGCAATCACACACTGGAACATTCTGTTCCCAGTGGAGTGGATTATTACTATATAATAGTGGTATAATAATATAATGTACCACAGCAGATATCCAGCAGATGCCACTATTGCACAATAACAGAATTCTGACTCATTATTCATTAATTTTCTGAACTGCTTAATCCTATTCAGGGTTTCAGGGACGCTTGCGTCCATCTCAGCCATCTCTCAGGTGAAGACATAAAGACTCTATTTTTTTTTTAATTTGTTCTCATTTTAATATTTTCATTAAACAACACAAACCCAAACAGCAAAAAAAAATATTTTATGATATATTACCAGATGTTGGCATCACACTCCTGCTTATGACAAAACAGCCAATCAACATCGCGATACATGCAAATACTGGACAGACGGACAAATGGATAGACTTGCAAACCATACAAAATTAAGTTGATGGGTTTATTGGGTATAGTGCTTTCCTCTAAAAAAAATAATAAACAGAATGTATCTGCACATATATTCTTGGCATGTTATAGAAAAACAGTTTACAAAAATAAAGTTTGCGTTTTCTCACCAGAGCGAATGGTTTTCACGACATAGGCCACAATATAAAATAGCACTATGGCAAAGGCCTCAGGCCCTATTAACCCTTTAACACCCAGTAGGACCATATGGTCCTCTTTCAATAAATGCTAATAACAACGACACGCATTGCACTCAGTGATGCTCAAGTGTTCTATACTTGTTGTGATACCTGATGCAAACAGCTTAGACCCACGTGCCTCAGGCAGTTGTGAGACGACCTTGAGTGCACAGGATTGTGTTGTTCATGAATTTGTGAGAGTGTAATTATTTGTTATTATGTTATTATTATTATTATTATTATTATTATTATTATTATTATTATTAATAATAATAATAATAATAATAATAATAATAATAATAATAATAATAATAATGATAATAATAATAATAATAATAATAATAATAATAATAATAATAATAATAATAATAATAATCCTTCCTTTCCTTTTGGCCTTTTCCCTTTTTCAGGGGTCGCTACAGCGAATCATCTAATTCGCACATTTGATTTGGCATAGATTTTTTTTTTACTTATGTCGGGTGCCCTTCCTGACACTGATCAAAGAAGGAAAGGCTGGAGGCGTGCTCTTAGACAGAGAGCGAGGAGGAAAGGCCTGAATCTAGGACTGAGAGGAGGGGCTTTGAATGTTGGAACTATGAAAGAAAAAGGTAGAGAACTGGCTGACATGATGCAGAGGAGGAAGGTGGACATACTGTGTGTTCAGGAGACCAGGTGGAAAAGGAGCAAGGCTAGAAGCTTAGGAGCAGGGTTTAAGCTGTTTCATCATGGTGTGGATGGGAGGAGAAATGGAGTCGGAGTCATCTTGAAGGAGGGGTTGGTCAGGAATGTTCTAGAAGTGAAAAGAGTGTCAGACAGAGTGATGAGTCTCAAGTTAGAAATTGAAGGTGTGATGTTCAATGTTGTTAGTGCTTATGCCCCACAGGCAGGATGTGAGCTAGAAGAGGAGGAGAGATTCTGGAGTGAGTTAGATGAAGTGATGCAGAGTACCCCAGAGGTGAAAGAGTGGTCATTGGAGCAGACTTCAATGGACATGTTGGTGCAGGAAACAGAGGGAACGAGGAAGTGATGTGGGGCAGGTTTGGTATCCAGGACAGGAACACAGAAGGACAGATGTTGAGAGATTTGGCAAAAAGAATGTAAATGACTGTGGTGAATACTTTCTTCAAGAGACAGGAGAAAAAGGTGACTTATAAAAGCGGTGGTAGGAGCACACAGGTAGACTACATCTTGTGTAGACAATGCAATTTGAAGGAAGTCAGTGACTGCAAAGTAGTAATGGGTGAGAGTGTTGCCAAACAGCATAGAATGGTGGTGTGCAGGATGATGCTGATGGTGAGGAAGGTGAAGAAGGCAAAGGCAGAGCAGAAGACAAAGTGGTGGAAGCTGAAAAAGGAAGTGTCGTGTTGGCTTCAAGGAGGAGTTGAAACAGGCTTTGGGTGGTCAGGAAGTGCTTCAGATGACTGGAAAACCTCAGCAAATGTGATCAGGGAGATGGTAGGAGAGTACTTGGTGTGTCCTGTGGAAGGACAGGCGATAAGGAGACTTGGTGGTGGAATGAGGAAGCGCAGGAGAGTATACAAAGGAAGAGGTTAGTGAAGAAGAAGTGGAACATTGAGAGGACCGAAGAGAGTAAACAGGAGTACAGGGAGACACAGTATAAGATGAAGGTAGCGGTGTCAAAGGCCAAATAGAAGGCCTATGATGACTTGTATGATAGGTTGGACAGTAAGGAGGGAGAAAATTACTTATACAGGTTGGCATAGCAGAGTGATAGAGATGGGAAGGACATGCAGCAAGTTAGAGTGATTAAGGACAGAGAGGGAAATGTATTGACTGATGACAGATGTGTGCTGGGATGATGGAAAGAGTGATGAATAAGGAAAATGAGAGAGAGAAAAGAGTAGAAGAGGTGACTGTTGAGGATCAGGAAGTAGCAAAGATTAGTAAGGGTGAAGTGAGGAGGGCACTGAAGAGGATGAAGAGTGGAAAGACAGTTGGGTCTGATGATATACCCGTGGAGGTATGGAAGTGTCTAGGAGAGGTAGCAGTAGATTTCCTGACAAGAACATTCAACAAGGTCTTAGAGAGTGAGCAGATGCCATCGGAATGGAGGAGAAGTGTGTTGGTGCCCATTTTTAAGAACAAGAGAGACATGCAGAGTTGTGGCAAGTACAGAGGGATAAAGTTGATGAGCCATACGATGAAGTTATGGGAAAGAATAGTGGAAGCTAGACTAAGGGCAGAGGTCAGCATTTGTGAACAACAGTTTGGTTTCATGCCAAAAAAGAGCACCACAGATGCAGTGTTTGCTTTGAAGTACAGACAAGGTCAGAGGGAGCTGCATTGTGCCTTTGAGGATCTGGAGAAAACATATGTCAGGGTGCCAAGAGAAGAACTGTGGTATTGCATGAGGAAGTCTGGAGTGGCAGCGAAGTATGTTAGAGTGGTGCAGGACATGTATGAGAGATATAAGACAGTGGTGAGGTGTGCTGTCGGTGTGACCAAAGAATTCAAGGTGGAGGTGGGCCTGCATCAAGGATCAGCTCTGAGCCCCTTCTTGTTTGCTATGATGATGGACAGGCTGACAGACGAGGTTAGAAAAGAATCTCTATGGACTTTGATGTTTGAAGATGACATTGTGATCTGTAGTGAGAGCAGAGAACAAGTGGAGGAAAATCTAGAGAGGTGGAGGTATTCCCTGGAAAGGAGAGGAAGAGGACCAAAGTTTAGCCTCGGTAAGTCAGAATACACGTGTGTGAATGAGAAGAACCCAAGAGGAACGGTGAGGTTACAGGGAGCAGAGATAAAGGTGGAGGATTTTAAGTACGTAGGCTCAACAATCCAGAGCAATGGAGAGTGTGGAAAAGAGGTGAAGAAGCATGTGCAGGCAGGATAGATGAAAATGTTCAGGTTCTCTTTGGGAGTAACAAGGATGGATAGGATCTGGAATGAGACAGCCCATGTAAGATGGGACAGCCCATGTAAGTTGTTTTGGAGACAAAGTCAGAGAGGCTAGATTGAGATAGTTTGGACAGGTACAGAGGAGGGATAGTGAGTATATTGGTAGAAGATTGCTGAGGTTGGAACTACCAGGCAGAAAGCCTAGAGGAAGACCAAAGAACAGATTTATGGATGTGGTGAAGGAGGACATGAAGGCAGTTGGTGTAAGAGAAGAAGATGCAGATGAGATGGAGGCAGATGATTTGCTCTGGTGACCCCTGAAGGGAATAGCCGAAAGGAAAAGAAGAAAAAGCCCTTCTTGACACAACCCTGTAGGTCAGATCAGGTATGAGGGCATGCGCCGGGACTGCACTTCGCTGCGTCCACCAGCCGCCTCCACTCATCCGGCCGTCTCCTGGTGATTGACCAGGCCTGCGCAGGGCCCATACCCCCGGCAGGGCAGCCCTCAGCTGCGAAAACCACGTCGCACGCGGTCATCCCCACGATCGGCTCCAGCCCCTAGGATCCCGAACGGACAGGATTCGGTGTGCTGGGTCCGAAGGCGGGAAACGCGCCAAGTGCCCATAGTAGCGCAGCTGACGGTCGCGGATCAAGCAGGTTACTCTTACCATCCCCGTATCCACGAGCACCTTCTGGTTGGTAACAAAGTCCTACCAGCGGTATCCGAAGATGCAGCGAAGGGAAGTCGTAACAAAGGAGTCCAGTCGTCGTCCAAGCTCAACCATGAGCGTCTATGTCTCACTTGAGTAGAGCAAGACCTGGAGCGCAAGGGAGTGAAAGACTCGGACTTTCGTCCGCCTGCTCAGATACCGCGACCGCCACACGGTCCTCTCCACTGAGTCCATCGCCCCATAGGCTAGACCAAGTCGACGATTGATCTCGGCCCTGCAATCAGTGGAACGATGGACCACGCTGCCAAGGTAAGTGAAAGACTCCACGATCTCTACTCTTTCACGACCCACAACGATTGAGTCAACAGCAGCATCCAAGAGGTCGCCGAAAGCCTGGATCTTGGTTTTGATCCAGGAGACTGCAAACCAAGCGGTTCCGCCTCCTCACCCAACGAAGAGAGAGTCTCCGTCAGGACATCCACCGTTTCCGCGAAGATCACTGCATCATCGGCAAAGTCCAAATCAGTAATCCAAACCTCACCGAACGACACACCGCAGGCCGATCCACCCGATACCGCCGCCATGATCCAGTCTATTGTGCTACTGAAGAGAGTGGGGGCCAGAACACACCCCTGCCTCACTCCGGTCTCGACCGAAAAGAAGTCAGAGGTGGAGCCCCCACATCTCACAGCACTCTCAGTCCCAGAATACAGCGACAATATCAGCCGGAACAAAGCCGACGGGATCCCACGTAGACGAAGTATGCCCCAGAGGGCCTCCCTATCTACTGAGTCGAATGCCTTGCGAAAATCTATATAGGCGGCAAGGAACCCCCTATCAAACTCCCGCAAGCGCCCGGATAGGACTCAGAGCGCCAGGATGCGGTAGACCTCTTTGGTGTGAACCCGGACTGTTCAGGGCACTGGTGCACTAGAAACTGCTGACGGATCCTGTCCAGTAGAATCCGTGCGAAGATCTTGCCCGGAACTGAGAGGAGAGTAACCCCCCGGTAACTGTTGCATTCTCAAGTATCACCCTTCCCCTTCCGACGGATCCTGTCCAGTAGAATCCGTGCGAAGATCTTGCCCGGAACTGAGAGGAGAGTAACCCCCCGGTAACTGTTGCATTCTCAAGTATCACCCTTCCCCTTCCAGATCAGGACAACGATGCCCCGTTTCCAGTCAGCTGGGATAACACCAGTGCTCCACACGGAGCACACAAGAATGAACAGCCACCTGAGGACAGCCTCACTTCGAGCCTGTCTCGCTCTCTCGATGATGTCGATGTCTCAGAGGAGATGGCTATTCCCGGTCATTTGGGCAACCCCGATATTCAGCCACGGGACACCTCCAGGATGCAGTCTCTGAAACCAGTCCAGAGAACCTCCGTGCCCGCACCCGCATCCAGATCCTCCAGGGATTCCCCAAGCCTACTGGCGAACTCCGAAGCCACATCAGGGTCCCTGAGTCGGCTTACGTCAAATCGCATTTGACGAGCCAGGGCTTTCTCAGGGCGCCTGAAGCGGATCTTCAGAGTCGCCACCAGAAGCCCGTGGTCTCCCGAGAATAGCTGGGCACTTTTGAAGACACGGCAGTTCTGGACCAGCCGCCAGCAACTACCTACGAGAACATGGTCGATCTCCTTCTTAGTGACGCCGTCGTTGGAGTACCAAGTCCAGCGTCGCGGATCCGATCTCTGGAACCACGAGCCAGCAATCCTTAAGCCCCGACTTTTTGCGAAGTCAAGAAGCATTAAGGCGCTTTCATTGCGGAGTCCAGAGCCATGGGGACCGAAACATGCTTCGTAGCCATCCCGGTTAGTGCCAGTGGGCGCATTGAAGTCCCCCAGTACGATCAGGGTGTCCCTTCCCGGAACCCCCAACACCACCGAGTTGAGCTGGTCGTAGAAGGTTTCCTTCATAGATCGATCACTTACCCCGGTCGGAGCGTACACTGCAACGATAGAGAGCGTCCCCACTGTGTGAGTCACCCTCAGTCGCATAATACGCTCGTTGACCGGGACCACCTCCGATACCAAAGGAGCCAATCGATCAGCGACGTTGACGGCAACTCCTTGAGTGTGAAGACCGTCGGCCCGGCCAGACCAGCAGTAGGTGTACCCACCGACACCTGTCTCGCCGGACCCAGGCCTCCGCACCTCAGAGAGGGCCGCAATGCCGACGCCAAGCAAACTAAGCTCCCTTGATACCAGAGGCAGGTGAGACTCGTCCCGCAGGGAAGTCACGTTCTATGCGCCGACCCGGACCGACCGCCTCAGATTCAACCAAGGCGACTGAAAGCAGCTGGTGTCCGACACCTTTGCACCGCCCGCGTCACTCACCCTATCACGCCCGACCTAGTTGCTCCAGGATTTCACCCCCCATCATGGAGTGGGGGTCCCAGAGGCTTTTCCCCACCCCCCTCATACGACGCTGCCTAAGGCAGGCGTCGGGGTTACTCCCCCGGAGCAAACTCCAGCGTTTAGTCGTGCGTTTTGCTGGCGGTTTTTTAAGAGGGTGGTGGTGCAAACCTCACCCCCCGAGGCTCCTCTAGGGCAGGGACGCCGCTCCCTGAGAGGCAAATGCCCGGAGGTATTTAGCAAGGGACAGAAACACGCTGACGCCTTTACAGCCTACTCTTGTCAAAAGTCAGCAATGGTTATTTTACATGCCTCTCACCATAGACCGTGAGAGACACGGCCGGCTTTTGATAACCCAGTTAGCTGCACTGGGGGGACGGGGACGGGGACGGGAGGGGGACAGTGACAACCTTGGGGAGAATGAGACCCCTAACCTTAGGATTAGCGATTTTTGCGGCATTAAAGGGTGAATAGGAGGGAGTTCTTTTTCTTAACCAAGTTTCATATCTGAAAGATGTAGTGATTTATTTCAATAGTTTGAATTGAAGAAGAGTGTCTGAATAGAAAAATATATATATATAAAAACCCACAAAATGGATCGAAATACCCATGCTTGTGCTAATAAAACTATAATTTGCACCCTGATGGAATAAGATATTTGGTTGTCAGTTGTTCCAGATGTCCTGCATGGTATTGTGGGATATCATGAGGGACCAGAGGAAATCCCCTTCCATGCCTTTGGGACTTGCCTAAAATGACAAAACTCCAGAAATAGATCAATTTATCTTCTACAAACCCAGATCACTAGCAACTCCTTCCAATCTGAATTCTGATTGGGCAATCGCTAAACACATAGCCTATCAGCGCTCACGAAAGCCAGAAAAAAGGGCGGGATCAAAAATGCACACTCGAAGACTATACAGTGTGCCTGAAGAGAACGCTGCTAATTGGTGCGTTAATACTGGTTGTCAAGACGACACCCGGCTTCGCATACTAGCTTAGCAAACAGTATGACAGCGCGAACGACAGCTTCGTATTTTGAAGAGAAAGGTGTAATCGTGTGACTTTTTTTCTGGACTTAAACTTCTCCTGACAGACTGAATGTGAGCGTTTGTGTGTGGAGGGCAGAAAATGAAAAGAAAAGAAGAGAAAAATGGGATCATTTATACACAAGGTGGGAAAATGTTTTGAGTTGGGAAATCCGCGCGCGCTGCTTCAATGACAAGAATCAAAACGAAGGTGTTTGTCTGTTTGTTTACATATTTATCTATTTGTAAAGTTCCCGGTTGTGAAGTTTGATTTATTTCAGTATATAAAGTTACACAGGATTTGTTTCAGGAGGAAAACCAGTCTGTACTGGTACTACACTGTGCGAGCGCGCGCGCGTGTGTGTGTATGAGAGAGAGAGTGAGTGAGTGAGTGCGCGCACGCGACCTTTTTGGCTTCATTTCCTGGTGAGGTGATTTTTTTATGCTAACTGTCTCGCGACAGCTAAGAACATTCTAGAAGTATTAAAAATGTATAAAACCGACAGTCTTTGCTTTTTCCCCCGATAAAGTTCTGACTTGGTCCGAATAATAGCTAAGCTAACGCGTTAAAGGATTACCTCAGCTGTTTGGTCTTGTCAGACTAACCGTCGTGTTTGTGTTGCTGTGTGCTAGCTGACTAGCTAATAATTAACGGAATTAACATGAAGCGTTCGGTAATTAAAAACTTTTTTAGTGATTAAAATCTAGCAGGCACGAAAACAGTCCACAAGTAGAATAAATATAATATCTCGAGGATTCATACTTTATAGTTACAGGTAAATAGATAAATATCGATTAATTTAGCGATTATTTCAATTGTCAATCCGCCCTCGTACATTTATTGCTTTTTTTTGGACTTGGACCCATGTGGAAACGGGATGTTTATGATGCATTGGTTCGGCAGATGGCAGTAGCACGGAGGGATCTCCTCATCCTGGATGTGATGCTGAAACAATAAGCCTCACAGCATACACCTCCACCAACAGCACCAGCACGAGCAGCGGTGTAGTAGAAAAAAAAAGAAAAAGAAAAGCATCGTGTGCATGGAGTCCAGATGGTGCCGCACGCGCCAGACGTTGCTCCCGTTTATCACCGGTGTGAGTCAGCGCGAGCGCCTTTTAAACGCGCGTCGGTAGCGGAATTGGTTCGTCTGTGAACGAAAGAAAAACAACAACATCAAAAAAAAAAAAAAAAAAAAATCCAACATCAAGCAACACGGACGTCGAGACTCATCCCCCATCAGAACAGCTCTCATGGCGGAGTTCACGGAGAAACCAGGAAGCGGCTGTGGCGCTGACATGCAGCGCGAGCTCACCGGGACGGGTTCGGGCTCGGTGTCGAACGGCGATTGTGGGCTTGCACCAGAGCTGGCTGGATCAACGGGACCGGATAACGCATCAGACGGCGGAAAACCTGGAATACCTCGAAAGGCCAGCATCATCAAGGTGGGTCCACAGCGTGCCACTGTGCTTTAATTCCCACCTCACCACGCATTTATTGCAGTGTAATAACACAGTAATAATAATAGTTAATATTATTTATCTGTTCTCCTTCGCATCCTTATAATAAAAGGCTTATAAAACATGCAGCATGGCATGATTTCTAGTTTGTTCTCCATGACATGGCATGTTCTCCAGGTCTGACTACATAGGTACAGTAGGGTACCAGAAAGATCCAAGAATTGGATCTGAGATGGAGTGAGGTGTAAAAGCGTAAGGGGTGGTGGTGGTGGTGGTGGTGCTGGTGCTGGTGTTGTTGTAAGCAAACAAAGTCAACATCAATGCTGTGGTGTGACAAAGAGTTACACTCACAACCCTAAAGTTAATTAACTGCAATTTAACTACAGCCGAACCTCTGAATTGTACAGAGGTAGCAAGGAGGTCGGAGCTTATCTTCGCCAGTCCGTCACAAGGCAAGCGCACACAACAGCTCACACTCGGTCATACCTAGGACAATTTATAACAGACAGTTAGCCGAACGTGCATGTGTTCGGACCGTGGGTGACACTGGAGTACCTGGAGGAAACTCACAGGGAGAGCGCGGGAGACGAGGCGGGGAAGCAAAACCATGGCCTTCTTGCCGTGGAGTGGACGGTAGAACCGCTCTGCCGCCAGGATGGCTCATGCAACGTGTAGTTTGTGGTTTCTGTCTCTTTTATACTTGCATTTAATTTCATGGAAAGCGTGAGAACCGTATCTTACTGACACCGGAGAATCCTTCTCTCAGGATGAAATTAATAAACACTGGCCTCCTAACTACAACCCCCTGTGAGGAGGCCAAAATAAAATGTTATATTACTATAGAAAAGCTGAAAGGAAGTGCATGTTGTGCATGCATTGTAGAGTTATGAACACAGTCTGTGCGATTGGAGCTCAAATAGACCTTTGAATTGTTCTGGTATGATTTCTACACACTCAGTAAAAAAAATGGGCTCCGAGTTTTGAAGACTGTATCTGTCAATCATGGTTTAAAAACACGATATCACCCAGCCACTCGTTACCACCCACTTGACTCCAAACATACCTGATTCATTTGGGTGGCAGGGTGTGCACGCAAGGTAAGGTGTTAGAATAAGTCAATAAAATATACAAAAATTAAAAAAGATATATAGAATTAACTTTTATAAATGTGTTTAGGACCCAAGTGCACTAACTGGGTTATCAAAGGCCAGCCATGTCTCTTACTGTCTATGGTGAGAGGTTCATGTAAAAGAACCATTGCTGATTTTTGACAAGAGGCGCTGCATAGCCGTCAGCGTGTTGCCTGGTGAGCCGTCCACGGTGTACTCTACCCTTGCCCGGAGTCGGCTGGGATGGGCACCAGCCTCCCCACGACCCTAATTAGGATTAAGTGGTTACAGAAAATGAACTGATGAAATGTGTCTAGGTGCATTTTTATTATGCAGTCCAAAAAAGAAATAAATAATCATAATTTATTAACATGATATATAGAGACAGTGAATTAATATATATTTGCAGAATTAATAATAAGAGCATGCAGAGAGCACAAACCTTCACCAAGCGTAAAAAAAAAAAAACCCAAAAAACAGCACACACAGCACCCCCTGCTCGGAGCTGAAGGTAAAACTTAATCTCCTTGGCAAAGGTCAGTTCATTAAAGGTGGATTATTCACCGAAGGAAGGATATTGATTTTTTTTAGTGTATAATACAGAGATCACTTTTCGCGGTTAATTGGGACCGCGATCCCCCCGCGACCACCGAATTCTGCGACGTAGGATCAAACCCCTCCCCCCTCCTCAACCTCTCCCCCGACTGATATATACGTACATGTATATGTGTATATAATGTCAATACACACATATTCAATGCTATAAATGCTTATAATGACAATTAAATATTCAAAAATAATGCATAAGATGTAAATAAAATATAAATGCACACACACACACACACACACACACACACACACACACACACACACACACACACACAGATGCACGCATGCAGATACGCGAGAACACACTCAGATGCGCACTTTACAAAAATGTAAGTAGTTTTGATGGGGGATTTTGGGTTGTTTTGTGTTTGCTTAGGTTTTTTATTTTTTGCATAATTGGCCTTGTTTTGCGGCATTTTCCTCAACTTTTTCCCTATTCTTCCTTAATTTCCTTATTTTTTAATTCAATGAATATTAAAAAAAAAAAAAAAACACGATACACTGAAGCTGCATGAATTGAAGCGCGAATTAAGCGAGAGATCCCTGTACTTTATATTGGAACAGAAGAAAAGAAAACTAAAACCATTTTTTAAAAAAATGTTTTTCATTGATTTAACAAGAGTTCTGCAGAGATTGTGCTTTTAGATAAGGAACAAATCAAACAGTTAATTCTGATCAGGTTCATGGTTAAGCCCGCGCCCAGCTCCGCCACCTCTGTGTGAAGGTGTAGCTCGCCAGGCTATCACAAATATAACAGCCTTTGGCCAGTGCCTGAGTCTGTATGTTGTGTTTATATCTGCCTATAATGTGAAGAATCCACAAAAATTGTTTACTCTCTCAGTCATTTGCCGAACCGTTTAATCGTTAGAAGGTTGCAAGGTCAGACCCTATCTCAGCTGACTCTGGATGAAGGTGGGGTACACCCTGAACGTTTTATCAGACCAATCTAGGGCCACCACACCCACACACAACCATTCATTTTAACGCCTAGGGGTGATTTGGAACATCCAGTTAGCATACTGTGCACGTTTTTGGCCTGTGGGAGGTACAGTACCAGGCGGAAACCCAGGCACACTGAGAAGATTCAATGAGAAGATGCACGAGCCCGGGAATCCAACCTTGGACCTTGCTGTGAGACAGACGTGCTAACCACGCGACACCGTGACGGCTTATGCCTAACAATATTTAAATATATTTTAAAATTCAAATAAATCTTATTTTGTTTACTTAGTCCTGTCAGTAAAAACATTTTTTAAATTTGCTCTGTGATGGGATAGTGGTGGCTTGGTGGTAAAGGTGCTGGATCACTGATCCTAAGGTTAGAGGTTCAAGCCCCACTCTGCACAGATTGTCACTGTCCCCCCCAGTGCACTAACTGGGTTATCAAAGGCCGTCCATGTCTCTCACTGTCTGTGGTGTGAGGTTCATGTCAATGAACCATCAATGATTTTCAACAAGAGAAGCTGCATAGCCGTCAGTGTGTTTCGCCCCGCGATGGCCTGGCGAGCCGTCCAGGGGTACTCTGCCCTTGCCCGGAGTCAGCTGAGATATGCGCCAGACACCCTGCGACCCTAATTCGGATTAAGCGGTTACAGAAAATGAATGATGAATGATTCTATGTTCTATGATGTGTGTGTGTGTGTGTGTGTGTGTGTCTGTGTCTGTGTGTGTGAGCTGGTGCTGTCGCCGTACTGGTCGATTTTAGTATCATGGCAGCAGTCACTCACTGAGAGTTAATCAGACTGAAATTTATCATTAAGCATCTTTAATTATCACGGTGCTAAAATAACCAGATTTTAATGCTCATGAACTGAGAATTATTAGAAGTGTAAGGCGGAGAGCTGGTGCGCCACGCAACGCCGATTTGGATTGACTTTACTGTTCATGAATATCTGCATCCTGTCATGTGGTGTCATTCCGACGGAGGATCTGTTCCCGGCCTGTCCGTTCCTGGATCGTTGCAGTTGACACAACAATCATTCTGCCTAGTCTTCTTCCCAGAACATTTACGATCGTGATTTTAGACTTTGGACGTCCACCTGCTCTTGTGAGTCATCCGTGTCTTCATTCGACATCTGGAAGCGGCTGATCCTGCTGGAGCCCCCCCCCCCCCGAGAGTGTAGGAGTGAAGCAGGCACACTCCTGTGAAAGGGACAGCAGTGTGTCTTGATGGCAACACACACACAAACCTAAGGGCAATTAAGCACAGCCAGTCCACCTCCATCTTGCATATATTTTTACGAAGAGAAACCCAGAGGAAGCCCATCAAAGAAGAACAGACTGTAATATTCCTCATCAACTTGGGATAATAAATCTGTTCAAGTCAGGTTCTAATCGCAACACGGTGCTTGTTTCATATCACTGACTGCAAAATAATGTGCTTTCCCTTGTAATCCTCTCCTCATTATCAGTCTTTATCAAATGATTATCCTGACATCTTTGCAGAAAACTCAGAAACCAGGCGTCGGCGTGACCACACCTGATGAGTTAACATGTTTACCTAAGCGCTGGGTTTATGTCTATAGTCTTTAATGATGATGATGATGATGATGATGATGATCAAGATCAATTTAGTAAGAAGTACATTCTGTAAGAAAACATGCATCATCACTGTATTTAGATAACATGCACGGCATCCACACAGTAGGCAAACAAACAGTCTTCTTCATTTCGATTTTTTATATTTATATTTATGGCCTGCAGCAGACGCCGTCATCCAGATCAGTTGAGGTTTAAAAGTCTTGCTCTAGGGTTTTAAGCCCCAAACTTTAACCACTGAGCCATCACGGCCCTTACGGCTGTAAATCTCTCCCGAACCTTTTTAGTGTGACATGCCATTCAGCATTTTGATATTTTGTTGTTAAGTGTTACTCCCAGTACAAAATATCACTGAGGGATGAGACAAGAAGCTACACCTGAGAGACACTTGTAATAACAACAACATGGTGTGTTATCCTGTGACCTCGAGGTTTACTTTTCAGGATCACTCAAGATCAAATGGGATTGTCTCATTTGAAAGCCCATATATTTTTAGCTATTAGTGTTACATGTATGTTGGAAATTTTTTGTCAAAGTTATAAGTGATGGTATAGGGCACTGGATCGCTGATCCTAAGGTTGGGGGTTCGAGTCCCACTCTCCATAAGGTTGTCATTTTTCTCCCCAGTGCACTAACTGGGTTATCAAAGGCCGGCCATGTCTCTCACTGTCTATGGTGTGAGGTTCATGTAAAAGAACCATTGCTGACTTTTGTAAAAAGAGTAGCTGCAAGGCCGTCAGCATGTTTCTGTCCCTTGCTGAAGGGTTGTGTCAGGAAGGGCATTTGACGTAAAAACCTATGCCAAATCAACCGTGCGAGTCATTCGCTGTGGCGAGCCCTGATAAAGGGAAAAAGCCGAAAGGAAATCTCATAAGTGATAGTGAAGAGTAAAATCTCTGTGATCTTGGTCTGATCTTTACATTCCAAAATCTAATCATCTCTGGGATTCGGGCAGGGTAGTGTCTCAACCAAGTCTGGTGAAAATCTGCTCTTGGGTGTGGTCAGGATTTTGTTCACAGACAAACTGATAAACAGACTAAAATGCAGATGATTACCATATTAAGGTTTCTTGGAACTGTAAAGTGCTGAACAATGACGAGGCTTTTTTTACAACGAAGAATAATTACAGCATTTGCTGACACATTTTATTCTACTAGGGTCACACGAAGGCTGCAGTCTGTCTCAGCCAAATCTGGGAAAAGGCAGGGTACACCCTGAACAGCTCACACAGCCATTTCAGGGCAACACACACACACACACACACACACACACACACACACACACACACACACCCATCCACCGACCCACCCACCCATCCACACACACACACACACACACACACACACACACACACACACACACACACACACACACACACACAATTTTACACTCACACCAACATACATGCATTTATTTTCTGAAGCACTTAATCTAATTAGGTTTGCGTCAGCCAATTTTGGCTGAGAGCAGAGTACACCCTGGACAACTTGCCAAGCCATTGCATAGCCTCAGACAAACACTAAAGAGCAACTTGGAACAGTCAGATAGCATAAAAGTGCATGCCTTTGGAGTATTGGATGAAACTGGAGTACCCAGAGGAAACCCACAAAAGTGTACAGGGAGAACATGGAAACTCCACATACACAAATGCTCTTGCTGAGCCCGGGACTGTCTCGCTGTGACGCGGAATCACCGTGCATCTAAAAATAATGTGAAAGTTGTTAATAAAAGAAAGTACGAATACTTTTATGCGAAATCGTTACATGAGTGCAAACTGACAATATTTCTGTTTGTTTATGATGCCGGCATCCCTCACTTTCCGCGGTTAATTGGGACCGAGCTCCCCAAGCGACCATCAAAATCCGAGAAGTAGGATCATATCCCCCCCCCCCCATATATGTACTATTATTATTATTGTGGATGCTTATATAGTGCAATTTCATACACATGTATGCTCAATGTGCATGAGATCCCAGCGCTCCGGTTACCCGTCACCATTGTACGGCACCAGTTGTTGCGTTGTTCTATCCTTTTTGATTCTGAGCACCAAGCAGGAAGCAACAACTCCCAAATTTTAACGTCTCATGGTATGACAGCCAGATTCGAACTCCAACCTTCCAGAGGATAAAGCGGATGCTATAAATGCTTATAATAGCAATTAAACATAAAAAAAATAACATAAGATATAAATAAAATATAAATACACACACATACAGATGGTATTGCATGAAAAGGAGATGACACACATACATACGCATGCGCACACGCACGCACACAGATGCGTGTGCACACACTTGCAGAAATGTAAGTAGTTTTGATGGGAGATTTTGGGTTGTTTTTTGTTTTGTGTTGGTGTGGGTTTTTTTGCATAATTGGCATTGTTTTGTGGCATTTTCCTTAACTTTTACCCCATTTGTCCATAATTTCGTTATCTTTTAATTAGCGAATATTTATTTATTTAATTTTTCAAAAAACACGATGCACTGAAGCTGCAAGAATTGAAGCGCAAAGTAGCGAGGGATCCCTGTACTTTTAAAAGCTCCAATTAATTCTCATGGAAATTCACATTTCCAAGTGAAAAAAAAATCACCCCAATTTAACTTCCTACAGAAAGTTCCTGCAAATTTACTGGACATTTTCTGACCCTTTTCAATGATAACGGTGCTCAGTGGTGAAGAACGTGATTATTCGTCTGTAGGTTGCGAGTCTGTAAGAGACTAGAAAAGCGTTAAAGCTTGTATCCGCGTGTTGCGTCAGCGGAAGGCCACCATGCGTTCTGTCTTCAAGTGCTACTCAGAAACAAAATGATAAACACATGATTTTAAATGATGCTCGGTATGTTCGCGATGCAGGCAGGAACCATTCAGGTCACTGCAGGCCACGAGTAGAATGTAACAGGGAAGTGGTGAAACAATAAAGACGGGAAATACAGAAACAGGAAAATGACTTTTTTTTTTTTTTTTTTTTTGCTTGTTAAACCATATGAGACAGTCTGTGCATCACAGGGTGAAAGGTTTTGCATTAATGGTGATTGTGTGAGATCAAATGTAGTAAAATAGATAGAGGTATTTCCAACACCCCCACCCACACACACACACACACACACACACACACATGTTTCGCATGCCATAGCACTTCCGTCTGTTTGATCGGATCACTACTTGGTCGCCGAGATTGTGAACCATGTATGACACCTTAACTGCCATTCACATATTTACTCATCAGTTTAAAGTCTGTGCCATTGGTGAGTTCTGCGCTGCACCCGATGCGGTATATTTGATTCCTGCCATTGTTTAGACACTTTTTCGTGCCGTAGTATGCGAGGCAGGAAACGTTGCTTTACTTCCTCATAATGGCACATTGGTTATAAAAGTAAAACATCAGCTTCAGTATGAGCCGTATGTTACACTCAGGTCTGGTTCTGTTGACGACAAGCATTCATAAACATATT
This sequence comes from Plotosus lineatus, assembly GCA_024760905.1. Classification (NCBI taxonomy): domain Eukaryota; kingdom Metazoa; phylum Chordata; class Actinopteri; order Siluriformes; family Plotosidae; genus Plotosus; species Plotosus lineatus. The sequence continues at coordinate 5,603,283 of CM045739.1, forward strand.
AAAATCTTGAGATATCTTAAGAGGAATATTTTTGTTGGTGATTTTTTTTTAAACACCAAAGGCACGAAAAACACCCACAAGACCCCGGGAGAGAGTCCAAATTTTTGAAGAACGAAAACTAACACAGCCTTTTAAATATACACACAGCAAACCCTTCTGTAATAGTATTGTTGCACTATAAGCCTTTATTTTAAGGAAGGAACAAACTACACCAGAGTTGTGTTTTTCTGTGAAAATAATCGACAATATTACGTAATTTTATGGACTCTAAAGCACACCACAGCTCGGAAATAAGGTACTAGCGGGTTGTTGTAACAGTGAAGTGGAACTAAATCTAGATTTGTAAGAGAATGTGTCGTAGCACTAATCCGATGCATGACAATACAGGCAACATTTTACCCAACAGCATGATCACATGGGATAAAGGGGAAGGAATAATGAAATGTATGATATATACTACAGTTCAGTTGAATTAACTGGTGAGAGGTTGTGCACTGTTTTCATACAACAGCACCGTTACACACCAGCTAGAATACGACCTATAGATTAGTATAAATGTGCTTTTTATATGTTATCATTTCTTTGGCAATAGCTTATATGTAGAAAGTTGCTCACTGTCTAAGAAATATATGTTTTTACAAAGTAAACCACTGACGTGGCGCTTTTTTTTTTTTTTTTGGATACAGTTACATTGGGTATTGAAACGAATGATGCCCTTGCAGCCTGAAATAAACACCCACGCGCACAAATTCCCAGCTGTACTTACTTATGGCAACATGTTGCAGACAAGTAAAAAAAGACATAATGGCAACAGTTCAGAAAAAACAAACAAACAAAAAAACAGAATGATTGAAATGGTTAAAGGCCCCGCCCTGCTTCTGAAAAACACTTCTAAACTAAATCAGGTATTACTAAACCACCCATTTTCACTCAACACTGAGCTAATTGGCTTCTAGGTATGATCAACTGTAATCATTTTGATTACTTGAGCAAAAAAAAAAAAAAAAAGCAATTCCAAATTCTGGAAGTGTAACTGAAAAAAAAAATCAACTATGGGTAGCAAAGCAATGTCAAAAGATACAAAAGATGGATATTTAATAATGATGTATTAACAATTGCATAGGCTTCATAGTCATCGGCGTCTTTCTGCCCTGCGGTGGCCTGGTGAGCTGTCCAGGGTGGACTCTGCTTTTGCCCAGAGCCGGCTGAAATGGGCGCAAGCCTCCCCACAACCCTAATTAGCATGAAGAGGTTCAGAAAATAAGTGGATGGATGGATGAATGAATAACAATGGCATTGATGTAATAAACAGGCACAAGTGGAAAACAAATTATAAATAATAATAATAATAATAATAATAATAATAATAATAATAATAATAATAATAATGTTATTCTTTTATTTAAGCTCCAAATAAATCTTTTTCATTATTGCTTTTTGAATATATTGTACATTTTGGAGTTTATGAGTTCAATCTCACAGTACGTGTTGCTTTATAAAGGTAATAAACAAACATAAAATCTATTGCAGGTCCTGGAGCACGTTACCTTTTTAAGGGTTAGTAGGGATTTCACCGACATAAGTACAAGCACGGCGTAAACATTTTAAATGTTGATGGAAATACAAAACTTTTAAAAACGTATAGAATTAACTTTTATGAATTAGTTTAGGACCCCAGTGCACAAACTGGGTTATCAAAGGCCAGCCGTGTCTCTCACTGTCTGTGGTGGCAGGTTCATGTAAAAGAACCATCACTAACTTTTGTAAAAAAGAGTAGCTGCAAAGCCATCAGCGTGATTCCAGCCTGCCATGGCCTGGAGAGCCATCCAGGGTGTACTCTGCCCTCACCCTGAGCTGGCTGAGATGGACACCTGCCTCCCCGCGACTCTAATTAGGATTAGCGGTTCAGAAAATGAATGAATGGATAAATAACTCGGTGTCACTTAAAGTCTTGGCTGTGATGTTACATATTTATGTGATTTGGCCAAAATGTAGAAACACAAGGAAGTGGGTTTCATTGCTATACAAAAATGTGTTATGAAGATAAAACATGAGCATAACTTTAAAAGCGCATCACAGCAGCGGGTTAATATTGAATCATATTGTGACTTGTATTTGTAGAAGGAAGTAGACAAAAAGTGTAAACCTCTCCACGCCCTTCTTGTTCTTATAATACGCGAGTACCCGTTGTTTTACCCGTAGGGGAATTTGTTTTCTTTTAGTTTTTCAAGGAGCACGAAGAGCTTCATCAGTGCAGACGAAGTTTGACTCGTGTAAAACCAGGAACAGGAAATGATTTCGCCGTGCCCCTGTATGCTGTAGTAACACTTCTTTTTGTTCTTGGTAGAGATACACCGGGTTTCCTGTGGAAAGTGTTTGTGTGAGCAACTGAAATGTCACACGAGGAGAAGTAACAGAATAGAAATACTGTACTCCTTTTCCTTTATTGTATAATTAGGATATTGAGCACATTTAAAAAAACAAACAAACACATCAACAAGTCAAGCCAACACCCTCAGAAAATAATGTATATCACATACTATATATATATATATATATATATATATATATATATATATATATATATATATATATATATATATATATATATATATATATATATATATATCTTCTTTTCCTTTCAGCTGTTCCCTTCAGGGGTCGCCACAGCAAATGCCTCCATCTCACCCTATCCTCTGCATCTTCTACTCTTACTCCAACTACCTTCATGTCCCCCTACACCACATCCATAAATCTTCTCTTTGGTCTTCCTCTGGGCCTTCTGCCTGGTAGCTCCAACCTCAGCATCCTACTACCAATATACTCACTATCCCTCCTCTGTACATGTCCGAACCATCTCAATCTAGCCTCTCTGACTTTGTCTCCAAAACATCTTACATGTGCTGTCCCTGTAATGTACTCATTCCTGATCCTATCCATCCTCGTTACTCCCAAAGAGAATCTCAACATTTTCATCTCTGCTACCTCCCGCTCTGCCTCCTGTCTTTTCCCCAGGGCCACTGTTTCTAAACCATACAACATCGCTGGCCTCATCACTGTCTTGTACACTTTTCCCTTCATTCTTGCCGATACTCTCCTTTCACACATCACACCGGTCACTTTTATCCATCCATTCCAACTTGCCTGCACACGCTTCTTCACCTCTTTTCCACACTCTCCATTGCTCTGGATTGTTGAGCCTAAGTACTTAAAATCCTCCACCTTCTTTATATCTGCTCCCTGTAACCTTACCGTTCCTCTTGGGTCCTTCTCGTTCACACACATGTATTCTGTCTTACTGAGGCTAACCTTCATTCCTCTCAGTGTTTGCTTTGAGGATGTTAATAGAGAAGTACAGACAAGGTCAGACGGAGCTGCATTGTGCCTTTGTGGATCTGGAGAAAGCATATGACAGGGTGCCGAGAGAGGAATTGTGGTATTGCATGAGGAAGTCTGGAGTGGCAGAGAAGTATGTTAGAGTGGTGCAGGACATGTATGAGAGATGTAAGACAGTGGTGAGGTGTGCTATCGGTGTGACAGAAGAGTTCAAGGTGGAGGTGGGGCTGCTTCAAGGGTCAGCTCTGAGCCCCTTCTTGTTTGCTATGGTGATGGACAGGCTGACAGACGAGGTTAGACAAGATTCCCCATGGACTATGATGTTTGCAGATGACATTGTGATCTATAGTGAGGGCAGAGAACAAGTGCAGGAAAATCTAGAGAGGTGGAGGTATGCCCTGGAAAGGAGGGGAATGAAGGTTAGCCTCAGTAAGAAAGAATACATGTGTATGAATGACAAGGACCCAAGATGAACGGTGAGGTTACAGGGAGCAGAGATAAAGAAGGTGGAGGATTTTAAGTACCTAGGCTCAACAATCCAGAGTAATGGAGAGTGTGGAAAAGCGGTGAAGAAGCGTGTGCAGGCAGGTTGGAATGGTTGAAGAAGTGTCTGGTGTGATGTGTGAGGGGAAGGCATCGGCAAGAATGAAAGGAAAGGTGTACAAGACGGTGTTGAGGCCAACAATGTTGAATGGATTAGAAACAGTGGCCCTGGGGAAAAGACATGAGGCAGAGCTGGAGGTAGCAGAGATGAAAATGCTGAGGTTCTCTTTGGGAGTAACGAGGATGGATAGGATCAGGAATGAGCACATCAGAGGGACAGCACATGTAAGATGTTTTGGAGACAAAGTCAGAGAGGCTAGATTGAGATGGTTTTGACATGTACAGAGGAGGATCGTCAGTATATTGGAAGTAGGATGCTGAGGTTGGAACTACCAGGCAGAACGCCTAGAGGAAGACCAAAGAGACGATTCATGGATGTGGTGAGATGGAGGCAGATGATTTGGTGTGGCGACCCCTGAAGGGAAAAGCCGAAAAGAAAAGAAGAAGAAAGTCCCTACTTTCAGTCCTAGACTCATGCTTTCCTCTTCTCTCTCTGTCTACGGACACGCCTCCCGCCTCTCCTTCTTCGACATCTTCGACCAACAGTAGTCCAATTTCCACCAGCACCCTGTTGGTTAACAGCACTGATGGCGGTTGTTGTTAACCCGGGCCTCGACCGATCCGGTATGAATTGTGTTTTGATCATTTGCATGAGAATTTTGGCAGATGTTTTACGTCGAATGCCCTTCCTGTCGCAACCCTCTGCATTTATCCGGGCTTGGGACCGGCGTGAGGGTGAACACTGGCTTGTGCCCCCCTCACGGCTGCATTGCCCCCCTCACGGCTGCACATATATATATATATATATATATATATATATATATATATATATATATATATATATATATATATATATATATATATATATTTCACTTTTCCTTAACAGATATTTAAAAATTTGATGTGTCTGAGCTGAGCTGTCATGCCGTTGAACCTCGTTGTGTTATAAATAGCCGATGAGAAAATAACTATAACTCTATTTCAGTCAGCATTAATTTAATCACTATGTGTATTTTTAACTGTAGAATAAGGAACCAGAGCTCCTCCCTCTGCCCGCAGTAAAGCATTGTAACCTAATGATTTGTGCATGTGAAAGTAATGATGCGACCGAGTAAAGCCGCAGGGCTTGGCTCGTCTTTACCGCTGCACATTGAACTACTGCTAGAACTCAGACCAATATGCAGTACTGTATCATTATCATCAATATCTTGCAAAGTCCTCAAAAAAGCTTGAACTGAGACTTCCCGGCTGTAGAAACGGCTGTTCTGACGTAAAGACGCGTCAATCCATCACTCACTCACGTTTTTACTCACTCACTCACTCACTCACTTACTTGTCATCTGATACTGTTAAAGGAAATGGTATTAAAAGTTCTGGATTAAAGTATGTAAGGCTGAGGATGGTAACGTTTTAACTGTATACATGTTTACTTCAGTCGAAACTGTGTGTACATCTCGACAGCAATCAATGACATTACGGGATTTGATACAGGTCCGGCAACTTGGTGGCGTAGTGGTGAGCATATGCGCCTCACAGCAACAAGGTCCTGGGTCCAGTCCAGTGTTTGTGTGGGTTTTTATGTGTACTTTTATGTGTTCCTCTCAAAACATGCACATTAGGCTATTTACCTCACTGGCCAGACCACTGCCGGTCAACTCTCACTCAACCATTCACACCCATTCTCACACCTAAGAGCAACTTGCAACAGTCCATTAGCCTAATGGGTATGTCTTTGAACTGTGGGAGGAAGCATGGAGTAACCCGAAGGAAAACCATGCAAGCATGAGAAGAACATGCAAACTCCCCACAAAAACGCCCGACTCTGGAGCGCAAACCCGGGACGGTCTTGAAATGAGGAGGTGGTGCTAAGTGCTACACCACCATATTATATAGATCGGCTGTTACAAACTGTTTCTAGGTGTGAATGGTTGTGTATGTGTAAGGCTTACGATGCACTAGCTGTTATTCAGGGCATACCCCGCCCTTTCCAAAGGCCGCCTGTAAAGGCCTTAGTGGGATCAAGTGGTTCAGTGAATGAATGAATGAATGAAATGAATATATCAAAAAAGGTCATCTGTAATACTTGAATCCTGTTAAAAACTCTGACCATTTCACTGCTTGCGGTCCGCTGGGAAATATCCAATCAAAATGCTTCCATGCTTCCATATTCATGTGTGACCTGACCGTGCATCCTGTACCGTACCAATGCAAAGGAAAATTCATTTAATCAGGTCAAGGATCAGATTTATTCAGCTTGTTCCTGGGATGATCTGCATGTTTTCCTCTCATGACACGTTCATTGTGGCGGAGATGATTTTGTTTAAAATCACGTAAATCACATGACCAGGATTCCTACAGATTACCATGCACAAGTGGAAGGTGTTGTTTTAGTGAGAACTGGAACCTTTTGAATGAAATAATGCATCCAGGCTTGTAGCACATGATGAGAGTCATGGTGTGTTTTAGAGTAAAACTTGGATTAATCTCAGGTTTTAATCAGGGTTTCTTCTGAGCGAACATCTCGAAAATAAAAACAACTTCTGTTGGCTGGCCGTTCCGGTCCCACTCCAGCTTCAGGTCTCAGGATCAAGGCGATTAAGCTTGACGTCTGCTTCTTTAAACTTTCTATGCAGATCTGCCTTGAGGGGCGATTTCAGTAAATGGAGCGGATTGATGCTTTTCCTTCTGTCACTTCTGACTGGATTTTGAAGCCACAGCCAGTGACGTTAACCCGACGCTACATCGTGATTATGGATTTCCTCAGTGACTCTGCAGAGTGAAAACTAGGACACTGATCTGCATAAACTCTGGCGATCGGAGTGTCACTTTCAGTACATGTAGTGTCTGATTGTTGCACATTTGATACATTTCCTTTATTGAACTCTTTTGTGATTTTTTAAATGCAAAATTTGTGACGACTTCTGTTTCTGAATTAACAGAAGAACATTTTGCGTTACTTTGGAAATAGTTTTTTTTTTAATCAAATCTGCACCATTTATCTCTGCAGGGATCCTTTCCACCTTTTTTTCATTACAATAACTCTAACCAGTAGGCCACAGGGCAGCCAGGGGGCGTGAGCAGCACCTTCCGTTCCTCCACATAAATGGCTGAAGTGCCCTTGAGCAAGGCACCTAACCACTAACTGGTCTAGGGCACCCCCTATGTGTGGCAGCCCACTGCTCCAAGTGTGTGTGTGTGTGTGTGTGTGTGTGTGTGTGTGTGTGTGTGTGTGTGTGTGTGTTCACTTTGAATGGGTTAAATGCAGAGGAAATAATTTCCCTTATGGGATTAATACAGTACAGTATATCAAAATAAACAAAATATTTATGAATCCATCAGTGAGGAAATGTGGATTAGTTTTTTTGAAGCGGTTGTTACCCATCATTCTTACATTGTCATTTTGTGGTTGCCAGTTATAGCAGTTGTAATCATAATGGATTGATTTCGGATTAGTATTATTACTTAAAAAGCATTGGAATGGAACAGAGATCCCCTCCAGGAATTCATCAGTTCACTCAAATCAGCCGGCCCTCGTGCATTCTGAGAGCCCATACAATTCACTGCAACGTTCTTATTTATATATTAAAATATGTGCTGCAAAATTTTGCAGTATGGACCACACTAGTCACTGATGTGTTGAGGGTTGGGATACTAGTTCATCTGACCCTGCGCCAGGGTGGAGTACATCTTAAACAGCTGTCCAAACTATTGTTGGTCCAAAATACACACAACCATTCGTACTCTTACTCGCATCCAGGGGTAATTTGGAACAATCAGTCAGCTTAATGTGCATGTTTTTGGACTGTGGGAGGAAAGAACATGATTGAGCCCGGGATTCGAACCTCAGACCGTCTTGCCATGAGGAGAATGTGCTAATCACGATACCACGAATATATCCCGAAACTTTCGTTTGAAGTTATGATAACAATAATAATAATAATAATAGAAAAAACAGTAGGCAGCATTTCTGTGTAATAATAATTAAAAAATTCCAATAATTGGCAAGTTTTTGTGGTATAAGATGAGAAGAAAACTTTCGGAAAATGGTGTGGCAGCATTAACAGTCTCTGTGTACGCAGATAATTCTTAATGGTACTTTATATTTCCTTTTCGTCATTATCCTTCATCTTGATCCATTACCGAGTTGCCATTTTTATTCTTGAATTATCTTCCCGCTTAATCTTCCTTCTTTTTTCAAGTTATTAAACATTTTAACAGTCAGGAATGGAAATATAATGTCATCAGAATGGAAGAGCAGTTGCAACCTTACTGTAAAGTCCGGGATCTGAGGCGCACAGCGAGTTCAAGGTTTTAATTAGATGAGTGGACATGGTCGAGCAACTCTGTTTGTTCCCCGTGCTCAGAACGTGCCTCACCTTTATCAGTTTCCGTGCAAAGGACGTGGTTGGGTTGTTTCCGTGTCAGACACGTCTTCCTACCAGACACCTTTGACAACCCGAGTCTATTTTTAGTCCCAGCCTAGATTACAGCTACGTGACAAGACGTTTTAGAACATGAAGCCCTTTTTATTTGATTTTGTAAATTTTGTCGAGCAAAGTATGATTCAGTGAAAATGTTCTTTTGGAATATTTTGCATAAAGTAAAAAAAAAATCTCTCAGCACTTCTGCTTTAGAATGAATCAGCCACATTTCTTTCTTCTGTATAAATACGGATATTTCAGCCTGAATCAGCAGTTTCCCAGATGTTTGTCTCGAGCGGTGATGATGCTGTAATGTTGAACGGTGTGTTTATAGCTGTGGAGCCGAAATGCACCTTGGGGGTTTTTAATCACTTTCTTTTCTTTTCTTTCCTTGTTTTTTTTATTTTTTAATTTTTTTTTTTACAGTTACCCTGTACAGAAATACAAAACACAACAAACACTGGCCTTTAGTTTTCTTGGCTCAGACATGGTTTGTGATAAAGTTTAAGTACCTCTGAGTTCTAAACTACAATTACTAAACGGTTAGTACTGATTACATTGATTGGTATTTGGGTTATACTCTTCACCACAGGGTCGTTTTTTTTTTTGTTTTTTGGTGGAAATGTTTTCACTGAGAACCAGAGAACAGGCAATTATCATTGTGCTGTCAAATTAATCTCAAGATTCAGAACTGTCCTTGGCTCTGTGTCTGAAATGGACGTGGCTTACAATCGGCATCTTTAACCCTTTTTACCGAGTAGCTCAGAGTTCTTACTGCGTTGAGTGCCTTTGTCCGAACCGCATCAACGTTCCAAAACAAAGAAACTGGATATTCTTCACAATTTTTTAAGGCCTCTTCAGCAGATCTTTTGTTGCAGCTTGTTGTGGAACAATAAAATAAATTTTCAATAATTTTCTTTTACAAAAAGGCTCTTTTTTAGGGGTAACAGACCTGAATAACTGTTCGATTCACATTCACATCTGGGGCTATTTACAGAAATCAGATGAGCTATCATTCATATCTTTGGACTTTAGGAGGAAACCGGAGACCCCGAGGAACCCGCACAGGCTCTGGGTGAACATGTACACTCAACCCAAAGGCCTGACTGCGATTCAAACATTGAACATCCTCTCTATGAGACGACTCACTAGTGAAGACTACAGAGTCATTATGCCCCACCCCGACCACATGTTCAGAATCAGACCAGATCTAATCGGAGTTTGTGGCACTCGCTTGGACGGTCTTATTAAAAGCCATAAAAAGTGAATGGTACCATGGTAATATAGGGTACAAGCTCACGTCACTCTCAAGTCAGCCTCAGTTCTTCATGGCATGGATGCCACAAAGTGTCGGAAACATTCCTTTCGCGAATGCACTCATTAGCACGATGGTGTCACCATGTGACTTGGCAAATTTGTCGGCTGTACCTTTGTGCTAAGAATCAACTGGTTTACTGCCATCCAGGCATGCTGTATTGATTTATATCTGATGACTGAGGAGCCAATTTGAGATGCCTTCAACAGGCTGTTATTTTAATTTTACACATATGTTTGTACTGTGACTCTCAGAACCCTGAACCAGATAATCCTATCAATCTGTAGGTACCCGAAGGGGAAACAGTGAATCCTTTGTTCTGGTTGGTAATTATTGTATTAGTAAATCTTACTCAGTAGTAGACGTGCATTATTTATCATGGCCAGAGACCTGTGGAGGAAATCACCAGACTTAAGAAACCACCACCCTGAAGTTTATCTGTCCTTCAATCTGTTGTCCTCTTGATGCTGTTATTGATAGGTTGTTAGGCACTGTGATGCTGACTAGCGGTGTCAACTCACTCTTTAGCAGGAACTTGACTTTGAAAAGGTTTTTTTTTTTTTTTTCACTGACAAGAGTTTACCTTTTTAAAACAAGAAAAATAATTACGGGTGGAAAAGAAGCACGATACACAATGGTCATGAGAAGCTCTTTCAGACGGAGCCCACGTCTGTATATTAGATCAACCACATGGTATCGTTTCCAAAAATTTCATCCAGTGGACCGAAAGCCACATGGGCCACGGATGTCAGCCATATTTGGACTGTTTATCCCTTCAGCCCAGTTGCCACTAATTTCTTATAAATATTGAGCTTCCAATGTTAATGTCACTGTAAAAGCCATATTTGAAATTCTGAATGTGTCATGATGGCAACTTTAATTTATCAAGCCACCACTTAGCAGAAACCCTGTGGTTTAACCACTGCACCGCCTGTCAGTTAAAAGCCAGCCATAATTGGAAAGATCTTTTCATTCCTTTTATAAATATAAATTGAAAAAAAAAAATCCAAATATTCTCTTTGCTGTTGTCTGTAACCCTGCATTTACACTGAGGGCACAATCTTCATGATCTCCACGATTTCCAAATACAAAGCCAAGTCGTGGAGTTCCACGATTTATGAGCACACATTTTTGGGGTATAAAAAGGAGATAGGAAACATCCAAGAGATGCAACGTGAAGGAATCGCGCGTCCAAGTTCCTCAGGATCCCCAACAATGGGCGGCATTGAGGTTTGTTGCTCTCTATTAAGGTCTACTACGAATCAGATGGTTAGCGTTGAATCATAATGATCACGATTACAACAAGTTCCTTCAAGATCAACATGATTCCATTAAGTTCCATGAAGATTTGAGCCTGTGACCCCAGTGATCATCATGATTCTCTCCCTCGTGGCCCCAGTGTATAGACGAAGGTTAAGTAGAAAGATTTAAAAGTGGAACAGTTTGGAAAATCATACACCATTCACAGAAAATGTTCCCTCATTGTCGGATGATGAATTTTTTTTTTAGAGTCGATGCAAGAAGGCCAATTGACATTAAAATATCATGTTAGATATATTTTTATTAGCTATTTTTTCTGTTTGCTCATTTGTAATGAACCTAATCATATTCCAACCCCTCCACCCACCCCCCGACCTGACCCATGAGATTCAGCCTCTCTTCCTTTCCATTTGGATTTTAGCGTATAGTCTGCAAGAGGAAGCGAGAGACTTATTACACCTGATTAAATCTCTGGACCTCACGTTATTTTATTTCATTATGATCTCATTGCCCCAGGATCTCGGGCTTAATGAAAACCTGCAATGTTCAGGTCCATCAGAGATTTAATTTCCAGCCTGGACTCGCTTGCTACTCATAATAAACTCACCCATGCGCTGATTTTAGGTTAATGAAAGGCTGAAATCACGTGATGATCCTATACAGAAATTACTTATCGGCTCATTTATGATACTTTGATTCATTTTTTTTTTTTTTTAATGTACAAAAAGCCCCCGTTATTTGTGGGGGTTGTGTTCCGCCCCTACCCGCGGATCCTGAAATCCTTAAATTATTTATGTGGTTTTAAAACCCTATGTATGATATTACATATGCTAAACTATTCTTGTGAAACACATTCTATAGCCAGAGCTTTTTTACACCCGAGCCCAGTGGTTCATCAGGTCGGTGCTTATCCCCGGTTTCCATAGCGTGAAATGACTAGGAGACAACTTCTTCTGGATGGGACGCTAGTCAATCGCAGGTTACCTTCCCAGTATATTTGTACTGGTACCCATTTATACTGCTGGGTGAACAGAGGCACATTTGTGGTTAAGACATTGCCCAGGGGTCTTAGCACAGTGGGTGTCTAACTGGGATTTGAACTCACAACCTCCTGATCATGAGTGCAGCACCCTAACCACTATGCCATCGGCCCCACAGATGAGGCCCACAGTATTATATTACATGCGCTAAAATCTGCTTGTTAAACCTATTCTATAGCCAGCCTTACTCATTAATACAGTAATAATGCAGTAAAATGTAGTAATGATTAAGTAAAAACTTTTTAATTTTCTACTGTGATAATATTTATGAATAAATAAAGCGCTGAGGCTCATTACCAGAAGCTAGAGAAGATGCAGGTCGTTTGAGTGACATCATAGTGCTTAAATAATCATTAAAAACACGAAAAAAAAATACTTTGTAATTCAAGCAATCACGTTGATATCATGTGCTCGAAGGAGGAAAAAAAGAGGTGTACACATCATCTGCAACCAATCAGCAGGAGGGAGAAACAAAAGCTCTCAGCCATTGCCTAAATTTGAATCACCTGCCAGTAATTTCCGGGGCTGCCGTGACCGGTGAACCGCGAATGGGCGGGGGCCTACTGTAATGCCAAATAATAATGCCGCTCAACTGTGTTACGTGACGTATGCCATGCGAGCGATTCCGAGTGAAGGTGAACTTTTAGAGTCTTGGAAGACGCTATTAACTTTCACCGTCTCTATTTTTTCACTGGAGGGGAAAAAAAAATGAATAGATGTAGACATTTATGTCTAATGAATGAACAAATTGTCCGACCAGTCCCCTGAACAACAACAGCAGGTGCATTTGCATTAATCATTAATGCAGTGGAAATTCATTACATCTGCTCGGCACTCTGAAACCGATGCATTTGTAAAGCTTCTGGAGTGTTGGGCGGCTTATGCAAGCTGTGGTGTTACATGTCGAGTCAGTATGTGGGAGAGAGAAGCTGCCACGCTTAGTGCTGGATCACTCATAGTAATGGCAGCAAGTGTTCTGGCCAGTGTCGTCATCGTTACCCTGACTGTCTGTCTGGAATTAGCGAGCTATTTCTGACCAGAGTGGAACCCACCTCAGAAAAAAATATTGCACAGAAACGTTTAAGTGGGTTACGAGCTGCTGGAATACGGCACTTCGACTCAGGTTATTTGAGCCAGGCGTTCAACGCAGCTGGACATACTACTCGGTAACCAGGTTAACGTTCCTCTTGGGAGTGAGTAAATTGTTGAGGAGCGAACACTTAATGTTCTGCATGACAGTCCATATGGAGCCTCGGCAGAGACTGTTTACATTCGTCTAACCCATAGGGATTTTTACGACCGACTAATGCACTCAGTATTCCAAACATATTCCGTTCAAGGTTTATTTTATTTTTAAAAAGATGCAGCCCATATAAGAGAGTACGATATTGTTCTGTTTTGATAATTACATGGGCCTGCGTTTACTTCTAGCCAATGCATTTGGTGCACTTTAGACTGATTACTGATGTCCATCGGGAATTAGAGGTAGAGAGACCCTTATGAAAACCTCAATGCACTGTGCAGTGAGGCAGAAAAAAAAAACGCTCAAGCCATTAGAGGATTTAAAAATAGTTGTTCATCAGGGAAACACAGCCTTTATTTTCGGTTCCGTTTGTTTGTGTTTGATGGGTTTTGATGACACGGCCTTCTGACAACTCTACAGTATGTGGTTTTTGTTTTTCCTTTATTGAAACCTTTCATTGAAAAGAAACCATGATCTCCGAGCAGCGGTGGGCTGGTGGTAAAGCTGCTGGATCACTGATAGTAAGGTTGGGGGTTCAGGCCCCACTCTCAACACTAACTGTACCCCTCAGTGCACTAACTGGGTTATCAAAGGCTGGCCATGTCTCTCACTGTCTATGGTGTGGGGTTCATGTAAAAGAACCATTGCTGACTTTCGACAAGAGGAGCTGCATAGCCATCAGCCTGCTTCTGTCCTGCAATGGCCTGGCGAGCTGTCCAGGGTGTACTTTGTCTTCCCAGAGTTGGCTGGGATAGGTGCCAGGCTCCCCGCGACCCTAATTAGGATCAAGAGGTTATAGAAAATGAATGAATGAATAAATCACAATCTTATAATGGCTTCATTGTTCAGATGCTTCATGTCTGTGTGATATTGGGAGCCGATCCACTAAGGAGGTAAATGATAAACATAAATAAATAAATAAATAGGGCTGAACCTAAAGATTAACCACAGCTGCAAAGTTACAACTGAACTATTTTTGTTTAAGGAACAGGCCAAGCACATCTCACATCCTGAACTTCACACTGTTACATAACATCTCTTATCACTTCCTGTTGTGTTGTCCATGTGCCATTTGTTTACAGGCTGTTGTTACTTGTTTCTCACCATGATTCGCCTTATCTTGACTGGAGTCTCAGTCCCAGTTTGTAAGAAGAAACCCGGCAGCATGATACCGCCAACAACATTCTTCACTCTGGTATTTTATACCCGGAAAACTGGTATTCCTGAAGCTCATCTGGCAACCTTGTTAAAAGCTGAGCGCCTAAACATGACTGGGATAGTTGATTCTGGTTGGGTCTTGTGTATCGATGACTCACATGACAACAGACATTTATGACAACAGACAGAATTTATTTTCAACCCTTTCAACACCGGTAACACTTGTGCCAAAACATCAGCTGCAATTTGTGAGACATAATTTGCTTTATTTTCACTGTGAAAACTGTGCTAACTGTGCTAAAACTTAAAAACTGGCTAATTTTGGTCAATCGAGTGAAATCATGTTACAACAGCAGAAGTCAATCGGACGATGTAAGATGGTCAGTGATTGGCTGTAGGGTGCCGAGGTGTGATAAGAGCTGACAGGTGTTTAAACCTTTACCAGCTGCTGGTGTTCAAAGGGTTAAAAATGAAACTTAAACCTAAAAAAAAACAGACTTATGTGCCACCGTTCATACTCGCGTAGAATTAAAAAAACACAGTGTAACTCGGGAAGGTACAGAGAGAGAGCTTCACCGAGCAAAACCCGAAACATGGAACATGACCTTGATAATTAAACTAACAAGACAGCTGATACAAATATAAATGGAATTCAGGGAGCGAAAGGGCAGTGGTGACTTTGTGGTTAAGGTGATGGTTACTGATCTGAAGGTCAGTGGTTCAATCCCCATGATCACCACTCGCGCACCTGAATACCTCCCATCACCCCTTGAGCGAGGAGGCCCTTAACCCTTAATTGCTGAGTTGTACAAAAATGATAACTAAGTCCATCTGGATTTGAGCTTCTGCCAAATGCTGCAAAGGTAAAATGAAAGGCAGTGAAAGAAGACTCAGTGTTAACCAGCCTGCCGTCAGGAAACGGGAGATTTATTTATTTCGTATGATTCAGCTCTTAAATGAGCCACTTCACGCTTCACAACGCAAGCCTCGGACACTCATCAGTAGACATATCGGCTAGGAGCCTAAATCTACATGCTAAATTCCTTGAAGATTGTTGGTCAGTACTTGAGAGCTGCTCTGTTCTGTGCGATGGCACTGTGGTGCTCCATTTTCTCTGCATGTTGATGACAACCTTCATGATACTCCACCCCCTCTATTTTTCAATAACGAGATCCTGTACATGTGTTGTAAGATTGGAGATTAAAGCTGTCAACACCAACCTCTAAGTCAACGTCATGTTCAGTGCTGCGTAGTTTAACATAACCTGAATGTTATTGGTGTTGAACACACTGATGATTCCCACCCTGGGGCGAAACCGAAAGAGGAAACTCCTTCCAAAACCTATACCAGCAACAGTCATCTCCTAAGAGAATTCATCACAATAACAATAATAACAACAACAACAACAATAATAATAATAATAATAATAATAATAATAATAATAATAATAATAATAACATCACTATTTATTTATTATTAATATATGAAAATCCTTAGGAGTATTTAGTATTAAAATCTTAAATCTTGATTTTTTATTTTTTAACTCATTTACCACTACCAAGTGGAAAGGTCTTGTTTCTGTCTGTCTCATTGATTCATTTTCTGAACCACTTAATCCTAAGTAGGGTCGCCCATCTCAGCCAACTCTGGGCGAAGGCAGAGAACACCCCGGGCGGCTTGCCAGGCCATTGCAGGGCAGAAACACACTAATGGTTTTGCAGCCATTCTTATCAAAAGTCAGCAATCGTTTAGTTACATGAACCTCACACCACAGACAGTGAGAGGCATGGCTGGCCTATGATAACCCAGTTAGTGCACTGGGGTGACAGTAACAGCCCGTTGAGAGTGGGGCTTGAACCCTCAACCTTAGAATCAATGAGCACCTTTACGACCAGGCCACCACTGCCCACTGTCTGTCTGTATATGCCTGTCTGTATCCAGTAGGGAGTCCAAGGACTTTTCAACAGGGCATAATTACATATTTTAAAAGATAATCAGTTGTTTTCTACTGGTAGGCGTCAGATGAAAAACCAGGATGTAGAAGTTTTACAGGTTACGCTACAAAGGAGGTGGTCTGCGCTCCCCGAGTTCATTCCTGATCCGTCATACAATACAATACATTTTGTACAGATGCTTATGGTAATCATCACAAAGTTCTACACATGAAGATGCTGTTTGCGTTCACACCACCTGTAATAAAATCTTGTGCATGATCCATTCACAAAGGCACGGCTTACGTAATTGCATTGAAATATAAATTATTTTGGAAATAATGACCATGAGGGTGGTTTTGCAGCATTGTTTTTCAAGCCCAAAGACACAAAGAATTTCCTCCGACACCAGAAGGAAATCCCAAGTTGGACACATGATAAGGAACCATAACTGTTTCCAAACACATGACCATAACCTGCAGGTCGTACAGTAACACGGCAACAATCAGAAACTAAACAACGCATATTAGTTTATTAAAAAAAAACCTAAATTTTATATGTATATATATATATATATATATATATATATATATATATATATATATATATATATATATATATATATATATATATACACACACACACACACACACAAAATTATATCGTTTTCTTTGTGTACATATCATATGACCTGGGATTCAGTTTTAGATTCTCAACGGGCATCCTGTTTACGTCCTGCTTTTCTCCTCATGGAGAATACAGTGCATGGGGATCATGGGATCACAAATTATAACAAATTGTACGAACGTGCATCAAAATTTGGAAAATAAATTAGTAGTTTGATATGTATACCAGACCAGGAACATGTGTTTGTTCTGTTTTCATAGAGCTCAGCATTAAACTCTGCTACACCACAGTGCTGTAGGTGTAGATGATTTGGGTTTTTTTAGGTTTTTTTTTTTTAATTGACTGTGAATCACAGACGCCAAATCCCATCAATTAAATGATGCTTTCTCAATGATCACGCCAAAAAAGGGAGGGCAAAGGCAAGCACGTGATTACTCTGGCATGTGATGCCAGCCGACAGCATCTTTTTAAAATATTCCACAGAATAAGGGTCTCGGATGAAGAAACTTAGTACAGTGGTACCTCACCTTACGAAAGTCTCACCAAACTAAAAATTCATGTTATCAAACATTTTCCTAAAATTTTTGCCTCAGGATATGAAACAAGTTCACACTACAAAAGCGCCATCTTAAAAATTCAAACACGACATTCAAACATTAAAATGCGCCATTCAAACATTCAAACAATGCACGAGCTGCTCTCCCATCAATGACGTTCAAACATCCCGCCTCGCTGGCCTCCCATTGGCTAACAACTGAGCTGTCGTTCATGTCACCTTCACTCGAGCACCATCTTGGACAGGTCCACCTGATGCCATCTTGGACAGGGATCCCATTGGCTAGGAGGAATGACGCATCTACCTCCCATTGCCTATTATAGAGCTGAATCTACCATGATGCTCTTTGTGTAAAGGACAGAGTTACTGTTGTTTTATTCTTTATTTCTTGACTCAGGCTTTTAACCTTCCATAAACATTTGTAAGATTATAACTCTACTAAGAAGACATCGTCAATACGTGCGCGCACACACACACACACACACACACACACACACACACACACACTGTGTGTGATTTCCGGTGTGAGTGAGGTGAAGAAACGGGCTCAAGTGATATCACAAAGGAATATGGTCAAACCCGTTTACCATCGGTACGATATTGAAGCAGAAGGAGGTCTTAAAGGTATGCTTTTATAATTTTTAAAGGGTTTAGGGGGTAGTATTGGGAGCCTTGGCTGAGCCCTGGGGCCGGTGGTGTAGTGGTTAGAGTGCTGGACTCATGATCAGGAGGTTGTGAGTTCAAATCCCAGTTAGACACCCACTGTGCTAAGACCCCTGGGCAAGGTCTTCACCACGAGTGTGCTTCTGTTCACCCAGCAGTATAAATGGGTACCAGTAAAGATATACTGGGAAGGTAACCTGCGATGGACTAGTGTCCCATCCAGGAGGAGTTGAACTCCTAGTTGCTTCATGCTACGGAAACCAGGGATAAGCACTGGCATGATAAAGCCACTATGGCTTGGGTGTAAAAAAGCCCAACAGACTTTACCTTACCTATTGGGAGCCTTGGAACGAATCACGTGTTTTAAATGTAAAATGCGGTTCAACTTATAAAAAATGCAGGTTATGAAAAAAGCTCTGGAACGTGTTAATTTCGTAAGGTTTTCGTAAAAACCTGGATAGGTTGAATACTGACCTCCTCCACCTTGCTTTTCTTTACTGAGCCATTATCCCACTACTCTGGTAGATTATGACCTTATTGACAATAAAAAGAAAAAAAGGGCGTGAACAAAGCATTTTCATGAAATGCAGGCTGAGCAGCTAAAAACAGGATTGTGTTGACTGCATAGATGCAAAATACTACAGACGCTCCCCGACTTACATTTTTAATTGGTTCCGGACAGCCGAAAGTAAGTTGAAAGTGAACGTAAGTTGTTACAGTGACGTATGACGTATGACGTCTGACGTATGAGACTCATACTGTACTATACATCCATAAATACCATTACCGTATCTTATAAAACACCCCTAAATCAATTATTATAAACATAACATTGTAAAATAATATAAAATATATCAAATAATATCAATATTGATTTCAAATAAGTCACTTATTTATACCAAGTCACTTTATATGAAGCTTAAAACAGTCAATCAATGCTTACAATATGTGAATATGCTTGTAAATAATGTGAAGCGCTCAATACCGAAAGTAGTGTACTTGCTGTGGTTTATACAGACTTCCAGTCTTTCAAGTGCACAAGGGTGCCGTTGAACTCGTTTAGAACACAACCTGCACTGATTATTATTATTATTATTATGGATGCTTGTATAGCACACACATCATACACACGTATGCTCAATGCACTCATCGCCACTGTGCGGCACCAGTTATTGCACGCTTCTATTCTTTTGATGCTGAGCATCAAGTAGGAAGCAACAACTTCCAAATTTAACGTCTTATTCAAACTCCGACCTTACGGAGGATAAAGTGGACGCTCTACCAACTGAGCTAAATCCCCTTCAGTGATGTGAAGCCCAGCAAAGCGGAGAGTTTTTTCTTTTGTGTAAGTGAGTAAGTAAACTTTATTCAAGAGATGCATTCAAAGAACAAGTACAAATCCTAATGAATATTAATATAAAAATAAGTATACACTCTTAGGGTTCTGCTAAAAGATAATAAATATCTGTAATTGTTCTGTAATTTGTGGATTCAGGTTTTCATTCATATTACAACTCTCTTTGCTTAACTGAGTATGCATTAGATTGTGCCGATCTGAGCAGATAGTTAATTCATCTCTGTGTATGAGACTTGCACCCATGATAGTAGGCTTACACTTCTCCCCAACCATATTTGCTTAGGGTTACAAAAGTCCATAAAACAGTGTAAACACAAAGATCACAGAGATGACGTCTTAACACAAGGGTAACACGCTATATAACACGCTCTATATATATATATATATATATATATATATCATTTTCTGAAACCACTTCATTCTAATTAGGGTCGCGGGGAGGCTGGTGCCCATTCCAGCCAACTCAGGGCAAGGGCAGAGTACACCCTGGACAGCTCACCAGGCCATCGCAGGGCGGAAACACGCTGACGGCTTTGCAGCCTACTCTTGTCGAAAGTCAGCAATGGTTCTTTTACATGCCTCACACCATAGACAGTGAGAGACATGGCCGGCCTTTGATAACCCAGTTAGCTGCACTGGGAGGACAGTGATAACCTTGTGGAGAGTGGGGCTCGAACCCCCAACCTTTGGATCAGCGATCTGGCACCTTATACCACTAGACCACCACTGCCCACATATATATATATATATATATATATATATATATATATATATATATATATATATATATATATATATATATATATATATATGTATGTATATATATATATTTTTATATATATATATATCTATATATATATATATATATATAGACACACACACACACACACTCAGTCTGTAGTTTGTAAACAATGAATGCAGCGTCATTACGTCAGTGTACTACGTAGGTAGGTCTAAACTCAAAATTTGACTAAAATTGAAAAAAATGTAAAACGGATGAATGTAAGTCGGGGAGTGTCTGTAAACGGCAGCAAGTGAACATTCAGTGATGCAACACAGACACGTAAAGATAAGTAAATAATAAATAACGCAATCAATAGTGACTCGAGCCACGATAACACATTTTATAAATTTTAATTACCAAAAATTATTCAACTTTTGGCTCGTTCATCCCAACACTGAAAGCACTGTCCACTCTTTTCCATGCATGAGCTCATAGACGCACATGATTGGCTGTCACTGCAATGACAAGCATATGCCAGCCCTCCCTCCATCCCTGAGATCTCACCATATTAGCTCTCATGCTTCCCTACCAATGGATAGTAACACAGCTCACCCTTCCAGTGGTTAATGCCAACGAGGACATTCTACCACTTGAGCGTATCTATAGTAAGAGCAGGCGAAAGATAATAAAAATACACACTTACTGTACATGTAGAGTTTTATTATAACAGTTTTCCAACACATCAGGAGGGAGGAGTTACATGAGTAATTGCTCTACTTTTATTTATTTCGTGAATATAACAAGGTAAAATGCGGCGGGATGTGTACTTCCAGAGAAATAATCCACCTTGAGATAACTTGGTATGGCATCATTGCGATATGAAGTGTGTTGTTTACCACGTGAACAATGTTGTGTGTGTAGAAGTGCGAATTATCTGATAGGCAATTATTACCATTAACCACCCCCCACCTCCGCAATAACTTGCTAGTCAGAGTACTGCATTTTTACGCATAACCTTTCACATCGCTCCTGTGGTATTTGTCGTTGCTTGTCTGATGGTTTGTTTGACACACCGCACTTCTCAGAAGAGGTTTAACACACTCTGTAACTTGATCAGAATTCTTTGAAGAAAACTAGGCCAGATGTTTAGCGTTCTATTTCAGTACGCTTTATAACAGACTGCAGCAAACCCAGGCCACAGATGGTAGTTCGGTCGGTCTCAGTGATCGATTCTGATCAAATACCCTGAGAACCGTAGTGACTGAAATTCGCTTCTTACATACCGCCTGAACTGTTATTTCACTGATTGGAAAAGGGAAGGATGAGTAATATGTCTTGCACCAAGCCCGATATTAATTACATCATTTCAGAAGATGGAAAAAAAAAGTAGAGCAACAGTTTCTCCACACATAGAAACGGTGCATTATTAAACGAGGATCGCTGGATTTCAAACCAAAATAGCATGGAAGACTTCGTGCTAACTTTATCCTCTCAGATCTTTCAGGAGAAAGTTTAATCTCCAACAGCTGTGGTTTGGTGCATGTTACAGTTCTGCTTGTAGAGTCTCCTGGAGGCATTTGAATTCATGTGTAATAGGATACATGGGGTTATTTTACATTATAACTGGTGTACAAAGGCAAACATTCCCCCCTCTAATAACATCCTGTATTCAAATTGCATGATACTTGATTTAGCAAAAAAACTTTTCTTGTGCTGACGGATTGTTCCGTGTCTGTGCACACCTGTGCAAAAAAAAAAAAAAAAAAAAATCTCTCGAGTCTTGGGTTGACCTGAGTCAGTATATCCGTGACACAAAGCTCCACACACCTGGAGAGAAGGATATATTATTCTGCCATCTTCATTTTGCTGAGATGATGTCACCAGAGGTGGGCAGAACATTTGGCTAAAAGCCATTAATGGATGTCTGAGAGCTGAATCACTGGCTGCTGTCAGAGTTGAACAGTGATTAAACACACACACACACACACACACATTCAATTGAGTTGTTTCCTCGGAACAGCACACAGGTTTGTTGAGTTTTTGTCCATGCAAATTAAGTCATCACCATATTTTTTCTCTTCTTCATGATAAATGACGTCAGCTACTTTGGGATTATGCGTCTAATCCTCAAAAGCATTTGTACTAATCTCAGATGGCCACTGATTTTGAACAGGAAATCGAGACTTCCCTTCGACCCAGCTGAGTGGGCTGGAACACACACGCCTTTGTTTTGGGCTATTATTCTCAAGCTGATCACATGGACAGCCTAAGGCTTGGATGGTGACTTGGTCCCACGGAGGCTTTCGCTCACAAAGCTGTGCTTCTTTTGCTTCAGGTCAATATACAGCCTCCTGGATGATGAATGTTTACCTGAATCAATGTGTTACAAAACCTGACCGATATTAAACAATATGGTTCTACTTGACTTGGGTCAGTGGTGGTCTAGTGGGATAAGGTGCTGGATTGCTGATCCTAAGCTTGGCGGTTTGAGTCTCCACTCTCCACAGGGTTGTCATTGTCCCCCCCCAGTGCAGCTAACTGGGTTGTCAAAGGCAGGCCATGTCATGTCTCTCACTTTCTATGGTGAGAGGCATGTAAAAGAACCATTGCTGACTTTCGTAAAAAGAGTAGGCTGCAAAGCCGTCAGTGTGTTTCTGTCCCTTGTTAAAAAGGATTGTGTCAGGAAGGGCGTCCAATGTAAAAGCCTATGCCAATTCAAAACGTGCGAATCATTTGATGTCCAACCCCCTTGTAGGGGAAGAATGGACTCTAAATGCATGGTGATCAAGATGAATGCAAACGAAAAAGGAATTTAATGAGAATTGATATAGTAAGCAATGATAATATGGATAGATATAGAAATGCTAACATTTCCACAGTCTGTTTTGGTGTAAAATAACGATTGATTGCCAATTTGATTCGCAAACAACCAGAAATACAGGACAATCATCAAACTCAGATGGTCTTGAGTTCAAAAGAGAAACCAAAATTACCATGGAGTCCATAATAATTCAGGATGAAGGATATGAGATTTAACAATCTTATTATATCATGAATGGGCAGTGGTGGTCTAGTGGTATAAGGCGCCGGATCGCTGAGCCAAAGGTTGGGGGTTCGAGTCCCACTCTCCACAAGGTTGTCACTGTCCTCCCAGTGCAGCTAACTGGGTTATCAAAGGCCGGCCATGTCTCTCACAGTCTATGGTGTGAGGCATGTAAAAGAACCATTGCTGACTTTTGACAAGAGTAGCTGCAAAGCTGTCAGCGTGTTTCCGCCCTGTGATGGCCTGGTGAGCTGTCCAGGGTGTACTCTGGGATGGGCACCAGCCTCCCCGTGACCCTAATTAGGTTGAAGCGGTTACAGAAACTGAACTGATTATATCAAGATACATGAAATCCTTCCTATGATTCGCCGCACTGTATGTTCTGTATATACCACAATAGTTACATTTAATGCAACGAAGCTCATCATTTTCCCTAACCGCTTAATCCTAATTAGGGTCGTGGGGAGGCTGGCGCCCATCCCAACTGACTCTGGGCGAGGGCAGAGTACCCCCTGGACGGCTCGCCAGGCCATCGCAGGGCGTTAATACGCTGAGGCTTTGCAGTTTCTCTTGTCAAAAGTCAGCAATGGTTCTTTTTCATGAACCTCACACCATAGACATCAAGACACATGGCCGGCCTTTGATAACCCAGTTAGTGCACTAGGGGTAGGGTGAAAAACCATGGAGAGTGGGGCTTGAACCCCCAACCTTAGGATCAGTAATCTAGCAGCTTTACCAAAAGGACACCACTGCCCACGCAACGAAGCTAATAAGAACTAAAAATTTTGAGCTTAAGAGTATTTCTAGAAGAAAGATGTATTGACCAGATTATTTTATAAGTCTGTACCCATTTAAATATTAAATAAAGCCTTCGTGTCAGTGTGGGTTGGTTTTAATCCCACTCTTACATCTCATGTGTTTAATGTAATTATTAGGAAGTTGCACAACAGTCTGACTGATGAGGGATTTTTGGCACTGGATATTGAAAAGACATGAATGGTTCACTAAAATAGAAATGTTTTGAAATACCTTGTGACCAATACAAAATAGCTGCATAACTCATAATTAACATGCCTTTAGTTCTCAGCTGCCTGATTTCAGCAGATACAAGTAATGTTATGAAGCACAATTATCAGCTGATCTTTTCAGCCTTTCAATACATTGGTTGGACCCCGGAGCAACTCTCCAATTCGGCTCAGTGAAGTCTAAGAGACAGGCATACAGTCCACTCTGTTAATTTACTTTTTCATTCCGATTTAACTTACACTGGCACTTTTCAGTTGCCTTTTGTTCCTGGTGGCTCTTCCTAAGCCACACAATGACTTAAACAGTTACTGACTATTCAGCTCTCAGGTATAACTGCCTCTCACTTTCATATGTTAACAGATGTAAAAGAACAAACTTTAATTCTGTCTGTCTGTCTTTTGGCTTTTTTTCCCTTTTACTCGGGAGTCGCCACAGCGAATCATCTGATTCGCACGTTTGATTTGGCAGAGGTTTCTACGGCGGATGCCCTTCCTGTCACAACCCTTTTGAGCCAGGGACAGAAACACGCTGACGACTTTGCAGCTACTCTTTACAAAAGTCAGCAATGGTTCTTTTACATGCCTCTCTCCATAGACAGTGACAGACATGGCCCGCCTTTGAATAGTTGCCACTAATTACACACAGGTGAAACTCATCAACATGCTACTTGCTGGTTCTACCTGGCTCCTCCAGCAGAGGGCGTGCTATCATATCCTCACTGTCACGGGCCTTTTTAGTACTTTACATTACTATTTATTTTTGTCAGGTTTGTTCCTCCATCTAGGTAGTTAATTAAATAAAGATTTATTCATTTTCTGAACTACATAATCTTTATTAGGGTTGCGGGGACGTTGGCACCAATCTCAGTTGACTCTGGGTGAGGGCAGGGGACGCTGTGGACAGCGCACCAGGCCATCACAGGACACTCTCTGATGCACACACACACACACACACACATAGCCAATCTCAAATAACCAATTAACCTACTGTGCATGTTTTTGAACCTTGGGAGGAAACTGGAAAACCTGGAGGACACCCACACAATCATGGTGAGAACATGCAAACTCCACATAGAAACACCCGAACTGGGATCAAACCCAGAACCTTCTTGCTATGATGCGCTATGCCACCGTGCTGCCTTAAATCAAGATTTTTATAGTTTATTTGTACATATTTTGATATGACAAAGTTCTCATGAACAAACCTGATCATTAAGTATTTTATGTAATGATTCTAAAAGCAAAATCAGGACAGTATCACATTGAGAAATGAATTGAGATTGCAAATTTATTGTGGATTTTTTAAAATTTTTATTTTTATTTCATGTATTTATTTATTTTGAGAAACCCAAATCACTACCTGCTGTTGAGAATGTCTGGATGAATGGGCTTCATGCTCTGGATGGAGATTAATTATGCTGTAGTCATAAATCAGTGTGACAGGGACACTCAGTCTAGGCAATGCTATTTCTCTTTGGAGAACTTCTAATATGACTGCATGAGAGAGAGAGGGGGGGGAGGGTTAGATGTTAGTTAGAAAACATCCTTGTCCAATATGAAGATGCATAATTTTATATTTACAGGATGTAACCAAACAACCCTCAGATTAGGAGTAGTGCTCCTGTGCAGGAAGTATTTATGAATCTCACTTATTACACCTTCTTTCTAAATGTTTAAAAAGTGCAAGTCCATTGTTCCCTGATTTTTTTTTTCTTGATTTTGCACTATTTGATATTGAGTCCTCACTTAGCAGTGCTGACCTAAGCCGTATTGTTCAATTTTGTAAATACAGTGCTACCTCACGTTACGAAATTAATTCGTCCCAGCGCCTTTTTTGTAACCTGCATTTTTCGTGAACTGAACGGCATTTTACATGTAAAACACGTGATTTGTTCCAAGGCTGCCAATACTACCCCATAAACACTTTAAAAATTATAAAAGTACACCAATTTTGTATGAAATATGTGTTAAAAGTAAAAGAAAATTATTTATCTTTTTTTAAATCTCTCGAACCACCCATGTGGCACTTTAAAGTCCGGGGGTTGTTGGTCTGAAGAACCCTCACCCCCACCCTCCTTCACGAGGTCCTTAAATATTTTTTCTGAAATAATCACCTCCGTCACTGTATCGCCGCTTTTAATTCCTCCTTCTGCTTCAATAATCGTCCCGATTGTACAGGGGTTTCGGCCATACTCCTTTGCGATTTCACACTCAAAAACACCTCACGAACCAACAGCACAACTGTCTTTCACGCATGTGTTGAACAATGGGTCGAAGGCACACGCAAAGCATTATGGGTACAGTACTGTATTATGGAGATTCAGCTACCTCCTAGCCAATGGGAGGCCAGCGAGGTGGGGTGTTGGGAGACAACCCATGGGAAAGCAACTTGCATATTGTTTGGATGTTTGAATGGCGTGTTTGAATTTTTAAGATGGCACTTTCGTAACGTGAGCTTGTTTCGTATCCAGAGATAAAAATTTTAGGAAAATTTGTTTCTTAGCCTGCATTTTTCGTTGAGTGAGACTTTTGTAATGTGAGGTACCACTGTATATGTAGGTGTTTAATTTGTAGAAAGGTCATGAATTCTGAATCCTGACCCTTGTAGAATTACTTTTCAATTATTTAAGACTGCCCTGTGATGGCCTGGCAAACTGTCCAGGATGTACTCTGCCCTCGCCCAGAGTCGGCTGAGATGGGCACCAGTGGGTAGGATTGGTAAACCATTGTGTAGAATTGAGTGGGACTGGTCAACTTTTGGCTAAAAGTGGGTAGGATTGGTATAACTTTGTATAGGAGTGGGCGGGATTGGTAAATGTTTATGTAGACCCAGGGTGCCAAGCTCGTGCTACAAAGGGTCGGGTCGCTGCTGGTTTTGTTTTAGCCAAGCAGCAGCACACCTGTCTTGGCTCATTTAATGTGAGTCTTCAGGCAGCTGATTGGTCAATCATGATTGGACAATTTGCTCTATACAGAGACTGACCAATCAACTGCCTGAAGAGTCAGAACACTTGATTAAGTCAGTCAAGTGTGCTGCTGCTTGGTTGAACAAACACTTGCAACCACACGACCCTTTGTGACGTGAGTTTGACACCCCTGGTGTAGACATTGGTGGGATTGGTCAAACTTGCTATTGAGGAAGAAACAGATTTCCTGAAAGTCTGATTTGACAATCATGATTTTTTTTTAATAAAAAATAATATCTGATTCAAATAGATGTTAATTAAAATAAAAGTATAAATGTTTTTGCCGGTAATGCTAAAGATTACAACCTTTATTTTCATATATATTAGTATGAAGTCATGGTATTTTTAGACAGCTATATTGAATAAGATGATCTGTTCTTTTACAGGATGGATCAAGGCAGCGCAAAGAAAGAAAAAAGACTGTGTCCTTCAGCAGCATGCCCACGGAAAAGAAGATCAGTAGTGCTAGTGACTGCATTAATGCTATGGTGGAAGGTTCTGAGTTGAGGAAAGTGCGGTCCAACGCCAGAGTTTATTATCGATACTTTCTACTCGATGCAGATATGCAGTCTTTCAGATGGGAGCCATCGAAAAAGGAATCAGATAAAGCAAAGATTGACGTGAAGTCTATTAAAGAAGTTCGAACTGGTAAGAATACAGACACCTTCAGAACCAATGGTGTGTATGATCAGTTTTCAGAAGACTGTGCATTCTCAATTATTTATGGAGAGAACTACGAGTCTTTAGATTTAGTTGCAAACACAGCTGATGTAGCTAATATTTGGGTGACGGGACTCAGGTACCTGATATCCTACGGAAAGCATACCCTGAACATTATTGAAAGTAGTCAGAACAATCTACGTTCTTCTTGGCTTGGGGATCTGTTTGATGAGGATGATATTAGCAGCAAGAACAGTACAAGTCTTTGCACCGCTGTACAACTGATCAAAAAACTGAATCCTGGACTGAAGAATGTTAAAATAGAACTGAAAATCAAGGAGCTTCATAAAGCAAAAGATAAAATAGGGTGTGAGGTCACAAAGGAGGAATTTGTTGAGGTCTATCACGATCTTTGCACGAGACCGGAAATCTATTTTTTGCTTGTTCAGTTTTCCAGCAACAAAGAATTTCTTGATACCAAGGACTTGATGATCTTTTTAGAGGCAGAGCAAGGTATGGCGCAGGTTAGTGAAGACACAAGCCTAGAAGTTATTCAGAGGTATGAACCGTCAAAGGAGGGGCAGCTGAAAGGCTGGCTGTCATTAGATGGATTTACAAACTACCTTATGTCCAACGACTGCCACATTTTCGATCCAGAAAAAAAGACAGTTTGCCAAGACATGAACCAGCCTTTGTCTCACTATTACATTAACTCGTCTCACAATACCTACCTAATCGAGGATCAATTCAGGGGTCCCTCGGACATCACAGGGTACATCCGTGCTTTGAAAATGGGATGCAGAAGCGTAGAGCTTGATGTTTGGGATGGGCCAGACAACGAGCCAGTGATTTACACGGGCCACACCATGACGTCGCAGATTGTGTTCCGCAGTGTCATTGACGTCATCAACAAATATGCCTTTGTAGCATCCGAATTTCCGCTTATTCTGTGTTTGGAGAATCACTGTTCCATAAAGCAGCAGAAACTAATGTTCCAACACCTCAAAAAAATACTTGGGGACAAACTTCACACCAATCCACCCAAACCAGAAGACACCTACCTGCCCTCCCCGAATGACTTGAAAGGCAAGATTCTTTTGAAAGGAAAGAAGTTACCAGGCACCTGCACAAGCTTTGAGGGTGAAGTGACTGATGAGGACGAAGGGGCAGAAATGTCTCAACGAATGAACATTGAAGGAGGGGAACAGCAAACTGTTACTCAAGCTAAAAAGTTTCAGCTCTCCAAAGACCTCTCTGACCTCGTAACCTTGTGTAAATCTATTCAGTTTAAAGACTTTCAGACAGCATTCCAGAGCCAGAAGCACTGGGAGCTTTGCTCTTTTAATGAAGTGTTTGCTAGCAGGTGTGCCAGCGATTCTCCTGGTGAATTTGTAAATTACAATAAGAAATTTCTTGCTAGAGTTTATCCTAGTCCTATGCGAATTGATTCAAGCAATATGAACCCTCAGGACTTTTGGAAGTGTGGCTGCCAAATCGTTGCAATGAACTACCAAACTCCTGGTCTGATGATGGACCTGAACATTGGCTGGTTCAGGCAAAATGGCAACTGTGGCTATGTGCTTCGACCCGCCATAATGAGGGAGCAGGTGTCTTATTTCAGCGCAAATACTAAAGATTCAGTGCCCGGAGTGTCTCCACAACTTCTTCACATAAAGATCATCAGCGGGCAGAATTTTCCCAAACCTAAAGGCTCAGGCGCCAAAGGGGACGTCGTAGACCCTTACGTGTACGTCGAGATCCACGGAATCCCTGCTGATTGTGCTGAACAAAGGACTAAAACTGTCCATCAAAATGGAGACAACCCCATTTTCGACGAGAGCTTCGAATTTCAGATTAACCTTCCTGAATTAGCGATGGTACGCTTCGTTGTTTTGGATGATGACTATATTGGGGATGAATTTATTGGTCAGTATACTATTCCTTTCGAGTGTCTACAGCCAGGCTTCCGCCACATTCCCCTTCAGTCATTAACAGGTGAGATGCTTCCTCACGCTTGGTTGTTTGTCCATGTGGCCATAACCAACCGACGTGGTGGGGGCAAGCCTCACAAAAGAGGTCTGTCTGTCCGCAAGGGCAAAAGGAGTCGGGAGTACGCCACCATGAGGATACTAGTTATCAAGGCATTGGACGAGGTTTTCAAGAGTGCCATACAGCCACTTCGAGAAGGAACTGACCTCAGGGAGAACATGCAGGTAGGAAATTCTTTTTTTACTTTTTTTTTTTTTTTTTTTTTTTTTTTTTTAATTTCTACCTTTTAAACTGGGGATTCTTAAATTTTTGGTTGATGTAACCAATGAGAGCAATGCAGCAGTCATTGAATCTGTTTAGTTCTTCCACCTGTTTATCTGAACTTTTGCATTCTGGGACATTGAATCCAATGGTTGGACCACAATTTCCACATTGTATTTCTCTTTAATGTGTTGTTAAATGTCACTAAATTGAAAAGTAAACAAATAAGCTCTTGATTCATTTGCTTTTAACAGCGAAAGCTTTTGTGATGCCCCCAGTGCACTAACTGGGTTAGCAAAGGCCGGCCATGTCTCTCACTGTCTGTGGTGTGAGGTTCATGTAACAGAACCATTGTTGACTTTCATCAAGAGGAGCTGCATAGCCGTCAGCATGTTGCTGTCCTGCAATGACCTTAGCGAGAAGTCCAGGGTACACTGTGCTCTTGCCCAGAGTCGGCTGAGATGGGTACCAGCCTCCCCGTGACCCTAATTAGGATTAAGTGGTTTAGAAAATGAATGAATGAATGAATGAATGAAAATGTATGTAAAAAGTGAATAAAAGTACATCGAAACTGCAGGAAATTTGACAGAAAATAAATACTACTTGCCAGCATGGTGGCGTAGTGGTTAGCACATTCGCCTCACAGCAAGAAGGTCCTGGGTTCAATTCCCAGCTTGTGCATTTCTGTGTGGAGTTTGCATGTTCTCCCCATGTTTGCCTGGATTTGTTCTGGGTTCTGTGGTTTCCTCCACACAGTCCAAAAACATGCACAGTAGTTTAATTGGCTGTTCCAAATCACCCCTAGATGTGAGTGTGAACGATTGTGTGTGTTGCCGCTTCAGTAGCCTGGCAAGCCGTCCAGGGTGTACCCCGCCCTTGTTTGGAGTCGGTTGAGATGGGTGCCAGCCTCCTCGTGACCCTAATTAAGATTAAGTGGTTCCGAATATGAATGAATGAATAAATATGTATTCAACATTTCATCAGAAATATTGTTGAGAATATTGTTTCTACTCTCTGTATAATATTTTACATTATAGTGTGACTTTCTGTAAAGTAAAAATAAACAGCAGGCCCTAAAACCTGAGCTTTCGACCATCTTCACACATGTATGGTATATGATTGTAGTTGACCATGGGCCAGGCTTAAGAAAAAATCTTTGTTGGCAGTAACATGATAAATAATCAACTGGGAGGGAGGGAGGGATTTTTTTTTTTTTTTTTTTCTGTTCAGGCGACCTGGGATTCACGGGGAAATTTTTTTCATACATCATGTTTGTGATGTAAACACAGTTGAATTAAATAAATAACTTTATATTTGAAATCAACACAATGCAGTCATGAAGGGGAGGCAGCCAGTCCCAAGCCCGGATAAATGTAGAGGGTTGCGTCAGAAAGGGCATCACGCGTAAAACCAATGCCACATATAACATGCGCGTCAAAAATAAGAATTCCATACCGGATTGGTCGAGGCCCGGGTTAATAACGACCGCTATCAGTGCTGTTAATCAACAGGGTGCTGGTGGAAATTTGACTACTGTTGGTCAAAGAAGGAGAGCCGGGAGGCGTGTCTGTAGGCAGAGAGAGAATAGGAAAGGCATGAGTCTGGGACCGAGAGTCGGGACTTTGAATGTTGGAACTATGACAGGAAAAGGTAGAGAGCATGGCTGACATGATGCAGAGGAGGAGGGTGGACATACTGTGTGTGCAGGAGACCAGGTGAAAAGGTAGCAAGGCTAGAAGCTTAAGGGCAGGGTTTAAGCTGTTTTATCATGGTGTGGATAGGGAATATTCTAGAAGTGAAAATAGTATCAGACATAGTGATGAGTCTCAAGTTAGAAATTGGAGGTGTGATGTTCAGTGATAGTGCTTATGCCCCACAGGCAGGATGTGAGCTAGAAGAGAAGGAGAGATTCTGGAGTGAGTTAAATGAAGTAATGCAGAGTACCCCCAGAGATGAGAGTGGTCATTGGTGCAGACTTCAATGAACATGTTGGTGCAGGCAACCGAGGGGACAAGGAAGTGATGTGATATTTAGGACAGGAACACAGAAGGACAGATGTTGATAGACTTTGCAAAAAGGATGGAAATGGCTGTGGTGAATACTTTCTTCCAGAAGAGACAGGAGCAAAAAGGTGACTTATGACAGTGGGGGTAGGAGCACACAGGTAGACTACATCTTGTGTAGGCAATGTAATCTGAAGGACGTTAGTGACTGCAAAGTAGTAGTAGGCGAGAGTGTTGCCAAACAGCATAGGATGGTGGTGTGCAGAATGACCCTGATGGTGAGGAAGGTGAAAAAGGCAAAGGCAGAGCAGAAGACAAAGTGGTTGAAGCTGAAAAAGGAAGAGTACTGTGTTGTCTTCAAGGAGGAGTTGAAACAAGCTTTGGGTGGTCACGAAGTGCTTCAAATGACTGAACAACTACAGCTAATATGATCAGGGAGACGGGTAGGAGAGTTCTTGGTATGTCATCTGGAAGGAAAGTAGATAAGGAGACTTGGTGGTAGAATGAGCAAGTGCAGAAGTGTGTACAAAGGAAGAGGTTAGCTAAGAAGTAGTGGGACATAGAGAGGATCGAAGAGAGTAAACAGAAGTACAGTACAGTACAGGGAGACACAGCGTAAGGGGACTGCAACTGTGTCAAAGGCCAAACAGAGGGCGTATGATGACTTGTATGCTAGATTGGACAGTAAGGAGGGAGAAAATGATTTATACAGTCTGACACAGCAGAAAAATAGAGATGGGAAGGACATTCAGCAATTTAGAGTGATTAAGGACATAGTGGAAAGTGTATTGACTGATGACAGAAGTGTGCTGGGATGATGAATGAGAAAAATGAGAGAGAAGAATATAAGTGACTGTTGAGGACCAGGAAGTAGCAAAAATTAGTAAGGGTGAAGTGAGGAGGGCATTAAAGAGGATGTGGAAAGGCAGTTGGTCCTGATGACATACCGGTGGAGGTATGGAAGTGTCTAGGAGAGGTAGCAGTAGATTTTCTGACAAGAACATTCAACAAGGTCTTAGAGAGTGAGAGGATGCCAGAGGAATGGAGAAGTGTGCTTGTGCCCATTTTTAAGAACAAGGAAGACGTGCAGAGTTGTGGCAACTACAGAGGGATAAAGTTGATGAGCCATACAATGAAGTGATGGGAAAGAATAGTGGAAGCTGGAATAAGGGCAGAGGTCAGCATCTGTGAACAACCGTTTGGTTTCATGCCAAGAAAGAGCACCACAGATGTGGTGTTTGCTTTGAGGATGTTAATAGAGAAGGTCAGAGGGAGCTGCATTGTGCCTTTGTGGAACTGGAGAAAGCATTTGACACGGTGCCGAGAGAGGAACTGTGGTATTGTATGAGGAAGTCTGGAGTGTCAGAGAAGTATGTTACAGTGGTGCAGGACATGTATGAGAGATGTAAGACAGTGGTGAGGTGTGCTGTCGGTGTGACAGAAGAGTTCGAGGTGGTGGGACTGCATCAAGGGTCAGCTCTGAGCCCCTTCTTGTTTGCCATGATGATGGACAGGCTGACAGACGAGGTTAGACAAGATCCTCCATGGACTATGATGTTTGCAGATGACATTGTGATCTGTAGTGAGAGCAGACAACAAGTGGAGGAAAATCTGGAGAGGTGGAGGTATGCCTTGGAAAGGAGAGTAATGAAGGTTAGCCTCAGTAAGACGTTTAAACCATTTTATTAACATATTTATTAATTAAACCATTATTAAACATTTATTAATTCACGCACACCTCTCTCTCTCTCTCTCTCTCTCTCTTTCTCTCTCTCTCTCTCTCTCTCTCTCACTCTCTCTCGCGCACGCTGCAGGCCATGCTCACAAGACGTAGAATTCAAAGTGCATTCCCTGCGCGACAAACTCGACTTTAATTTGATTCCTTGAGGGATCGGGGTTCCAGATAAGCTCAAATGCGCACACATTTATGAAACATTTACCGAATTAAACAACTTAAAAAAATAAAAACTAAAGAGCTTCTCTCTCTCTCTCTCTCTCTCTCTCTCTCTCTCTCTCTCTCTCTCTCTCGCCCACAAGATGTGAATTCAAAGCGCATTCCCTGCTTGACCATTTACTGAATTAAAACAACTAAACTAAAAACTAAAGCGTTATTCCTTCTCTCTCTCTCTGTCTCTCTCTCTCTCTCTCTCATGTGCGCACTGCGGGTCATGCCCACAAGATGTGAATTCAAAGCGCATTCTCTGCTTGACAAACTCAATTTTAATTTGATTCATTGAGGAATCGGAATTCCAGATAAGCTCAAATACGCCCGTATTTATTAAACATTTACTATCTAGGAGGCTAGCAGGTCGGGATGTTGAGAGACAGCCAATGAGAGAGCAACTCGCGCGTCGTGTGAAATTTGGATTGGCGCGTTTGAATTTTGAATTTCTTTTCGTAAGAGGGGTTGTTTCGTATTTCGGGGATGGAAACTCAAGGAAATGTTTTTCGTAATCTGGGGATTTCGTACAAAGGGGTCTTCATAAATTGGGGGCCTACTGTGTGTGTGTGTGTGTGTGTGTGTGTGTGTGTGTGTATATATATATATATATATATATATATATATATATATATATATATATATATATATATATATATAAAATATACGCACACAACTTTTTAATGGCATGTTGTGCAGTTAATTTTTGCTGTTTACACTTTGCTCATCTTGTGAAACAATTGACTCGCCTTGAGACTGTAACAAATCTTCAGTGTCCTGCCAGCTGCTGCCGAGCTTCCTGTACTTTATTTGGATAACTTGGCCCTGTTCAGTGTGAATGGGGTTGTGCAAGTTTATATACAGTATGTTTGCAGGTTTTTTTCCCCCCTTGCTGTTCACGTTTAGTTACTGCGTCCTACTAAAAAAAAAAAAAAAAATCTTGCAGATAGCACAGAGTAAACCACTTCCTGTAGCAACTCAGGTTTCATGTACAGATCACAGAGAGTAACTGTTAATAACTTGTAGCTCAGCCATTGCTTTTTTTTCCCCTCCCTATATTCGAATTAGGTCACATTTAGGTTTGTAATGTGGCATCAAATGAATTATTGTTTTTAACAATATGACATGACTGTGTGTTTCCCCAGAACTCTATAGCATCATTTAAAGAGCTTTGCGGGTTGTCAGCGGTGGCGAATCTGAAACAGTGCATCCTGGCCCTGTCGTCTCGTCTTACCGGTGCCGACAACAACCCTCTCGTGCTGTTCAACCTGAAGGAACAATATCCCAGCATGGAGGCTCAGGGGCTCCTTCCTGAAGTCTTGAAGAAAGTGCTCAATGCCTACGAGTTGGTAGGGATCCTTGCACTGATTTCAAAATAAAAAAAATCGAGGGACATTATGTGGAAATCTCTCCCAAGCTTGTTATATCATACTTTTATCTCACACTGATTTTATGACCAGCCCAGACTAGAACTATATCATTTTTACCCCCATTAAGATTTAACACCGTGCCTTTCACTGAGCTATTACATCAGGAGATGTCAGCATTAATAATGCACAGACCTGATAGACATTAGTAATGACTGTTCCTTTTTAAGGTGGGAGGATACAATTTAATTTAAAGATGACAAATTATGTTGCAGAGCCACTGAACAAGTTTTATTCAGCAAAACGCTGAAATTACTAATGTGGTCATTTAAAACAAATCGGATACATTTCCTCATTGTTCTTCTTCTCCGTTTCACCTCCGATGCCTCAACATTTCAGGCACATTTAAAATTACCGACACTCAGTGGATGAAGGTCTTGCCCCAGGCACCCCAGGACGTGTAGATCACGTATCCAGACTATCAGTTTTTCATTGTCGGTTCACAGACCATCATTAAAAACACCAGCGGCTCGTCGGCCTGGATTTTGGGGCAGCAGGATGATGTTAATAGCATCATCACCTCAAACAAATCGAACCAGCGATGTAATAAAGGAGAAGGGACGAAAAAGTAATGATGGTGGCGGTGGATGTAGGCACATATTCTACCCCCCCCCCTAAAAAAATCATCGGCTGAATTGGGGAACAGATTAAGCTAATTGGGTTGTCGCATTGATAAGATGGCTGCATAGTTGAAGTATCAAGTACAGTAACTCCCTGTTATTCACGGGGGTTGCGTTCCATCCCTACCCATGGATCCTGAAAATCCGTGAATTATTGACGCAGTTTTAAAACGCTGCGTATGATATTACATACGCTAAAATTAAACTTAATTAAAATGCTTGTTAAACCCATTCTATATTCAATCTTACTCATTAATACAGTAATAATGCAGTAAAATGTAGTAATGATTCAGTAAAACCTTTTTATTTTTATCCTGTGATAATATTTATGAATAAAGTGCTTAGGCTCGGGGCAGTGGTGGTCTACTGGTATAGGGCGCTGGATCACTGATCCAAAGGTTGGGGGTTCAAGTCCCACTCTCCACAAGGTTGTCACTGTTCCCCCGAGTGCAGATAACTGGGTTATCAAAGGCGGGCCGTGTCTCTCACTGTCTATGGTGAGAGGCATGTAAAAGAACCATTGCTGACTTTCGTAAAGAGTAGGCTGCAAAGTTGTCAGCGTGTTTCTGTCCCTTGCTCCTTTCCAGAAGCTAGAGAAGGTTCAGGGTGTTTGAGTGACATCATAAGGCTTAAATAACCATTAAAAACTCCTGGGGGGGGGGGATTCACAATTCAAGCAATTATGTTGATGACGTGTGTGAAGGAGAAAAAAAGGCGTACACATCATCGGCAACCAATCAGCAGGAGGGAGAAACAAAAGCTCTCAGCCGTTGGCTATATCTGAATCACATGCCAGTAACTTCCGGGGCTGCTGCTAATCTGCAAGTATGCAGGGGGGCTACTGTACAATATATGAGGAAAAACACATTCAACTTTATTTTAGGGCAGAATACTCTGTCGGCTCCAGTTTAATAAATGTTTAGCAATAACCCTATAATGGACAGTTGAGTGTCACTTGCATGCCTGTGTTTAACACTGTTCCGTACAGTTGTCTGTTTCTGTAGCATTTACAGTTAAACCCTCCTCTTTCTGTCGTTGGAGAGCAGAATCTCACATAATGCCAATTGTCACCATTTTTTTCCATACTGTTTAATCTTACTAAGGTTGCCAGGTGGCTGGAACCTATCCCGCCCAACACTGGGTGAAGGTGGCGTACACCCTGAACAGCTCGCCAGACCATCACAGGGTTGACACACACACACACACACACACACACACACACACACACACACACACACACACACACACACACAAGGACAGTTTGAAACAGCCTAATGCCCATGGTTTTGGACTGCAGGAGGAAACCCACCAACTCCACAAAGAAACCCCCTGGCCAAGCCTGCAACTTGAAGTCAGCACTTTGTCGCTGTGAGCTGAACATGTTAACCACTATATTCTCAATTATTCACCTTAAACCAAATCTTGTCAGCTGTGGAGAAATTTTAAATTAGCCCATATTGGCAACCCAGTCATTTACCATCCTGCCCACTGTGCCTTATCGAAAGTGAGTACGGGGCAGTGCGCGTCCTGCCCCAGTGGTCTTTTTTTAGCACTTGTTGCAATTTTAAGTTTTAAGATGCAGCAGTCAATCATAAGAGCCGAGCAGGTTGATGAATACATCATTTATACATGTTACTATAACATGATTGTGCAACAGCAAAAAAAATCCCCCAAAAAAACAAAAAGTGAACATGCAAAGTATCTTTCAAAAGATGAAAAATTTTCAACAGAATTTAAATCATGCTTAGTTATATTGAGGAGGATTAGTATCCGCTGTGGCTTTTGAATGGACGAGTACGATTCACAATGCTTCAAAATTAAATTCAGACACTCGTTTATTTGCCATAGGCTGTATTAATGCCCATTGTTAGCTTGTTTCCCATCATTAGCTTGTTTGCCCAGCATTAGCATCGTTTATCTTTTAGCTTGTTTGTAACAGTTCGAAAAAAGAGGTAGGTGGCTTGTATTGTATGTTATGGAGGGCACATGTGCATGCTTTCTCCCCTCCTTGCTCAATGGTGGTTGTGTAATAGGGAACCCAATACCTAATGGGTGGGAATTGTATGTGACTAAATTAGGCAGGAAAATGGTTTCATCTAGTGGATTTAATCACCAAAACAAAGGTTGATAGAGACCCAGTTCCATATGAGGATTTTGCTGGAATGTAAAATGCATTGAGGATTGTTCTGAGAAGGATTTTTTTTTTGGGTGGGTGGGTGGGTGCCTTTTCCATTCCAATGGCACAGTGATATGATCCCACAACTGTGGAACAGAATAAAGCCAAAGAAATTAATACAAATGTGGTTTAAAAGAGATTTTCCAGTCAGTCCCACACAGCCAGTGTCAGTGTAATCCTAGACATATAAAAAAGCTGTTCATTGCTTTGAAGATTCAGATTTACAGGGACCCCTCGCTACTTTGCACTTCAATTAAGCGTTTTTAAAAAAATAATAATAATAATAATAAATATTCATTGAATTAAAAAAAATAAGGAAATTAAGGAAGAATAGGGGAAAAAAAGTTAAGGAAAATGCCACAAAAAAGGCCACTTATGCAAAAAAAAACAAAAAAAAAAACCTAAACCAATGACAAACAACCCAAAATCTCCCATCAAAACCCTGGGGAGATGCGAAAAGTGAAACTGAAATGAAATTGAAGAACAAATAGAAATACATATGGAGTAAAATCTATAGAAAGATATATCATGAATATAAGTATTAAATATGATTAAACATCCTGAGGTACACTTAATAGGAGGCTCCAGCAGAGGGGCATGGCTGACGTAGAGGTCCGGGAAGAGAACGATACAATTCTGAACTCCAAAACTTTCAAAGAAGAAACAAATTGACTCCAGTATTATAATGAACTGAATAATAAT
The DNA here is from genome assembly GCA_024760905.1 of Plotosus lineatus. NCBI lineage: Eukaryota > Metazoa > Chordata > Actinopteri > Siluriformes > Plotosidae > Plotosus > Plotosus lineatus. The sequence goes on from CM045739.1 coordinate 5,642,328, forward strand.
GAAACTCACTAAATCTGATCAGATCCGCTGTGCTGTGCGTGAGAGGAACCAGGAGTTTAAACACGGTACGTAATGATATGTACAGATGATTATGGAGAGAGAGAGAGAGAGAGAGAGAGAGAGAAATCGTATACAGTACAAACTCATATATGTTACTTATGCAAGGTTTAAAAATATGTTCCCCTCTAAAGAATTCTCTGTAAGGACTTATAGCATTGAATATGTATTTTTTGATATTATATACACATATACATGTACGTATACGTCAGTGTGTGTGTGTGTGTGTGTGTGTGTGTGTGTGTGTGTGTGTGTGGGGTGATCCTACTTCGCAGATTTCGATGGCCGCGTGGGGATCTCGGTCCCAATTAACCGAGGAAAGTGAGGGATCCCTGTATGTGTATCTGCGGATGAGCCACTTGCGTTACATCTTATAGGTCAAAAAAATAAAAAATAAAAAAATCGCAAACATTTTTATTTCGATAATTTCATTTTATTGGCGGTTTCTCACTGTCTAAGGCATGCAGAGAAAGAGTTCCTTTTACACCATCAATTAAATGGAATGATCAAGTCCAATAAAATGCAGCGGCAGCTCAGTCTGCTATGATAAATCAAATCTTACTAGACTCGAGACTTATTCATATTCTGCTTATTTGCTTAGAATATAAAGAAAACACACCGGGTACATGATGTGCTCTTCAAGCTAGTGTGTTTTATTTTACCAACTACGGGAGACATGCTTTCATTCCCACCTCTTCCTCCTCCTCGTCCTCCTCCTCCTGCGGCTCTTCCTCCAAGTGTCCTGTGCTATAAATACCCTGTGCATACTGCTGGGCCTGCCACCAAGGCTGTAATTTCTGCAGTCATTAGGAACCTAATCACAGTAGACACATTGGCCTCGAGACTGTCGCTGCAGCTGTGGAACGTGACTAAGAGCAGCTTTCACGTCGCCCATCGCTTTCCTCGGCCTCCCAGAGCGACCGCGGGAACCACATCAGACGCTGGAAATCTGGAGCCTGTGGTCCTGTTTGAATTAGGCTCAAGTCTGAGTTAAACTACAGTTGGGAGTACTTGTTCCTCAGTAAACCATCACGTTCATATTATACAGTGAGCCTTTCTGTCGTTTTGTTGGATTTGGAGCCAATAGCGTGCTGATTTTGTTTTTCGCCAAATAAGAGCAATTGCTTCTGGTTAACTTGTGGATCAAGAAACAGACTGTTGTCTACTGTATGTTTGCCAAAGACTTGACAAAAGGAGCATTGATTGATCCATGAGACATGTTGAGCACAGCCCCTTGCTTTTGACGGGCTGGCACACAGCACACTGTAAAAGCAGCTTGTCTCTCTCTCTCTCTCTCTCTCTCTCCTCTCTCGCTGTCTCTCTGTTGCAATCTCTTTCTCTTTCTCTCTCTCTCTATCTCTCTCACTCTCTCTCTCTCTCTGTTGTGCTCTCTTTCTCTCTCTTTCTCCCTCTCTCTCTCTCGCTCTCTCTCTCTCTCTCTCTGATAAAAAGAGACACACTCCTATTTAAAAAGAAACCTTCTGACGTTTTTGCCCACTACGGGAATGTACAAGTCAATTAGTCGAACCTGGCAAGCAGCTCCCTTGATATTAAACGAGCAAAGTTAGAAGAACTCTGCTTCAGATTAGAAATGAATGAGAAATTCCTGCTCCAATTTTACATAATGCGCCATTTTCTTTTGATGACATTAATTGCTTAAGACAGTAGCATCTAATGCCCCATAATTAATGAAATGCCACCACAAAGTGGTTTCTTTTCCCAGCTGTAAATTAACTGTTATGAACCTGTGAGATGTTGAGGTGGGGAAAATGTTCCCATGGATGCAGCTTAAGGATGATAAATAATTTCAATTTTAAATAATTACCATGCACCACGTCTGCCTCACAACAAGAAGGTTGTGGGTTCGATTCCCAACTTGGGTGTTTCTGTGTGGAGGTTGCATGTTCTCCCTGTGCTTGTGTGGCTTTCATCCGGGTTCTTCGGTTTCCTCCCACCGTCCAAAAACATGAACAGTAGGTTAATTGGCTATTCCAAATCTCCCCTAGGTGTGATGGTTGTGTGCATGTTGGCCCTGCGATGGCCTGGCGAGCTGTCCAGGGTGTACTTCGCCCGGAGTCGTCTGAGATGGGTACCAGCGTCCACGTGACCCTAATTAGGATTGAGTGGTTCAGAAAATGAATGAATAAACATTCCAAGCCAGGATAAGTAGATTTTTATTTTGTCACCAAAGTGAGAGAAAATCATCGCACCATTTGTGTTGCCAGCTGTTTTGATGCAAATAAGTGTTTACAAAAATATACACACAGCTTTTTTTGTGTATGTATATGTGTTTGTGTGTGTGTGTGTGTGTGTGTGTGTGTGTGTGTGTGTGTGTGTGTGTATATATATATATATATATATATAATTTTTTTTGAGAAACTATACATCGAGGGAAATTCTATTACACAGAACTTGACATGACGAAGGTACAGTTAACACTTTCAGGTTTATTATTTTGGAAAAGAAAAAAAAACACAGAGTATATTTTATTTATAAATGGAGCTACAAAGCGGAGGATGATAGTAATAGAGTATGGCTTCTATAGAGGTTTTGCAGTCACGTGACCGGTGAGTGGCTGCCGCCATGTTGGGGATGAAAACAAATGTGTGCTTACTTTCTGAGGTTTCTGTTTTTAGTGTGGTAGATTATATAAATACTAGTATAAATGTTGCCAGACGTAATACAATCTCAGTGCTTTCGGAGCTCCCTGGTAATTATGATAACGATCATAAACAACAGTATATTCAAAAACTACGGTGACCAGGGCTAACAAATGACCCATACGTTTTGCCCGATGGTTTCTTTGTTAACTGCATGGATGAAGCAACAGACAGGATACCTGGTTTAACATACCCAGATATCTATAATCATTTGATTAATCGCACATCTGATTATACTCACGAAAAACTGAAAAGTTTCAAAGGGCTTAGAGTGTGGCAATCATTGTTAATGATTACTCCCCTCGGAACTTGGTATATTCCGGTTCTGTAATGCATTGTGGGATTAAACAAGTGAAGCGGAAACCAAAGCACGGCATGTTTGTTGTGCGTTAGAACACATATTAAAGACTGTTAAAGTTAAATCTGGGCAGCGTATGAGTATTTTTTATCTGGATGGGTTTCGGCACTTCGCGAGCATATTATATCCAGGAAAGCCTCTAATATCGCCCATGGCAAGCTGTGTGAGGACACCAAAGTATTAATCATGGCAATGGTAATTATGACTCACATTTTTTTAAATCAATTTGCCTACATTGTATATTAAGCACTGTTGTCTTCCTGGGTTGATGCTGATTGGTTGTTATGTATCGCTGATTTGTGTGACAACGGGTGGAGAATTAAAAAAAGTGAAAAAAGACTCGCGTACCAAAGAAATAGAGGCCATCACGCAGACTCGCACAGAATAAACACAATCTAACTTAGGCAGGCAGAGAAACTTTTTCAGGTAAATAAATGTTCATGTAGCAAATGCTGAAATCAGTAGCTAGACAGAACATGAACTTATTGAAGTACTTAAACTAGATTAATGAGAGAGGTGCTTCGGGTGAAAGCAGAATCGTGTAGTGAAAGGAACGAGACCTATCTGTAGAAAAATGGATCAGGAGTTTTGCCTTTGGCCACTGCCAGAATCTACGTATTATCTGTTTATAGGTGACTTTAATGTTGTAAAACATCCACAAAATAGTTTAGTCTCGGTCATTCGTGGAGCCATATCATCCTAGTATGGTCGCAGGGACATAGCGTATATCAGCTGACTCTGGGTGAATGTGGAGTAGACCCTCAACTTCTTATCAGACCAATCCAGGGCCCACGCGCGCACACACACGCACACACACACACACACACACACACACATACACACACACACATATATATATATATATATATATATATACATACACACACACATACACATAACAATGCACACAAACATTCGTGACTAAGGGCAATTCGGAACAACCTATTAAACTAAAGTGCCTGTCTTTGGATTGCAGGAGTAAACCAGAGTACCTACAGGAAACCCACACACACTTGGGGAGAACATTCAAACTCCACACAGAAATGCCCTCAGTAAGCCCAGGACTCGAGCCTCATCGAGGCGGACATGTTAACCACTACGCTACCATGCTGACCATCACAAAAGTTAACAACAGACTCAGCTTATCCAAAACTGATTTTTTGCAATCCAAAAAAACCCCCACCAAACATGAACTTTTCTGTCTGTAAGACTCTATCTTGCTGATACTTTTACATGGTGAAAACTTGGACCAAAAATTTTAATCTGATTTGACTTTTTTATACTTACTTACTTGTACTTACACTTGTTTATTATTAGCCTTATATTGCGTAACTCGGCGTGTTGCGTGGTGCAGGTATTTTCTTTTTGAACGTTTTCACAGTCATTCTCACTGAAGATGATAGAACAGGTATTGGTACTGGTATCTCCCTTCATCAGCCCTTGATGCAAACCACTCCTTCTGGTTTCTTGGTTAATGAGCCACCACAGATTCTAAGAACCACAGTCGAGTAGTTTAATTTTTAAGTCATAAATATCAAGTTTTGATCTCAATGTCTCAGTATCAAGCACAGACACATATAGAGCCCAAAAGTTGTTTCTTTTTTTTTTTTTTTTTATTAAATCATTAAGGTTTATTTTATTACAGTTTAATCACCAACATTTTTCTTCAAGCAAACTAAATAATATGGAATAACTGCTAAATAAGGAAAGTTAGATGAGTGAAGAATTTATCTGTCATTTCTCTCAGATCCTGTATCTCTGGGTGAAGTGTTTTATTAACTGTAACTGTTAACACATTGAGGGTAAATATCACCCTTTATATAGATGTACCATGGTCAGTATTAACATCACAGATCCGTTTGAGAAATGCGACTGGCATTGAGAAATCATCTGCTTCTCAAGTCTTCCATGTGTGTCAGAAACAGGTCATGCCCTGAACCCAAGGCTAATACATAGCATTCGTAAAATAGGGTTTTAAGGAGATTACATTTCAGGGATAACTAAAAGCGAGAATAATTGTGGTGCCTTCTAAAAAATTTAGCATATTGTGATAAAGTTCATTATTTTCTGTATGGTACTGATAAAATATATGAAGGTTTAATTTTTAGATTCAATGCACAACAAATGAAATAGTTCTTGTCTTTTATTGTTTTAATACTGATGATTTTGGCATACAGCTCATGAAAACCCAAAATTCCTATCTCAAAAAATTAGCATATGATGTTCAGGTAGTCTAAACGAGCTATTAACCTAATCATCTGAATCAACCAATTAACTCTAAACACCTGCAAAAGATTCCTGAGGCTTTTAAAAACTCCCAGCCTGGTTCATTACTCAAAACCACAATCATGGGTAAGACTGCCGACCTGACTGCTGTCCAGAAGGCCATCATTGACACCCTCAAGCAAGAGGGTAAGACACAGAAAGAAATCTCTGAGCGAATAGGCTGTTCCCAGAGTGCTGTATCAAGCCACCTCAGTGGGACGTCTGTGGGAAGGAAAAAGTGTGGCAGAAAACGCTGCACAACCAGAAGAGGTGACCGACCGGACCCTGAGGAAGATTGTGGAGAAGGGCCGATTCCAGACCTTGGGGGACCTGTGGAAGCAGTGGACTGGGCTGCAGGTGCCGCATTCCCCAGGTCAAGCCACTTTTGAACCCGAAACAGCGGCAGAAGCGGCTGACCTGGGCTACAGAGAAGCAGCACTGGACTGTTGCTCAGTGGTCCAAAGTACTTTTTTCGGATGAAAGCAAATTTTGTATGTCATTCGGAAATCAAGGTGCCAGAGTCTGGAGGAAGACTGGGGAGAAGGAAATGCCAAAATGCCTGAAGTCCAGTGTCAAGTCCCCACAGTCAGTGATGGTCTGGAGTGCCATGTCAGCTGCTGGTGTTGGTCCACTGTATTTTATCAAGGGCAGGGTGAATGCCGCTAGCTATCAGGAGATTTTGGAGAACTTCATGCTTCCATCTGCTGAAAAGCTTTATGGGGATGAAGATTTTCATTTTTCAGCACGACCTGGCACCTGCTCACAGTGCTAAAACCACTGGGAAATGGTTTACTGACCATGGTATTACTGGGCTCAATTGGCCTGCCAACTCTCCTGACCTGAAGCCCATAGAGAATCTGTGGGATATTGTGAAGAGAAAGTTGAGAGACACCAGACCCAACACTGTGTATGAGCTTAAGGCCGCTATCGAAGCATCCTGGGCCTCCATAACACCTCAGCAGTGCCACAGGCTGATTGCCTCCATGCCACGCCCGCATTGAAGCAGTCATTTCTGCAAAAAGATTCCCGACCAAGTACTGAGTGCATAACTGAACATAATTATTTGAAGGTTGACTTTTTTCATATTAAAAACACTTTTTTTTTTTTTTTTTTTTTTTTTTTTTTTAATTGGTCAGATGAAATATGCTAATTTTTTGAGAATTTGGGGTTTTCATGAGCTGTATGCCAAAATCATCAGTATTAAAACAATAAAAGACCTGAAATAATTCAGTTGGTGTGCAATGAATCTAAAATACATGAAAGTTTAATTTTTATCAGTACATTACAGAAAATAATGAACTTTATCACAATATGCTAATTTTTTGAGAAGGACTAGTGTGTATATATATATATATATATATATATATGGATTCCTCACTACTTCGCGCTTCAATTCATGCGGCCTCAGTGCATCACGGTTTTTAAAAATAAATAAATATTCATTGAATTAAAAGAATAAGGAAGAATAGGGGGAAATGTTAAGGAAAATGAAGCTGCATGAATTGAAGCACGAAGTAGCGAGGGATCTCTGTATATGTATCGAGCCCTGACTTCGATTCCTGGGCTTAGGTGCTTCTATGTGAAGTTATTGCATGTGTTCCTAATGTTTTCCTGAGTTTCCTCCGTTACTTCAGTTTTCTTCCACAGTCCAAAGCCATGAACATTGGACAGGCACTAGTGCACCCTGCATGTGACACTAGTAGGAGTAAGCGGTTTGTTGAACGAGAATGCGAGTGTATTTAAAAGAAAGTAATTTAAACACAAATGCTATTATGTGTAATTTGTGCCAAGAGGCGCTTGAGAACATCCTATCCAGGGACCTCGGTTTGAGTTGTTTTTAATGCGTCTCTGAATAAGCTGTTAATATCGAGCGTGCGGATTTACACGGAACATTAAGAGGGCGCGATGCCCTTTAAACAACGCAGCGTTTTCACCCGTCTCACTTTCTCGTTTCATTATGAGCAGGGGTGAGAAAAATAAAACACTCTAGATTTGATTACTTTTCCTAATAATACAGGAAATGTGAGCATTACACATGTGTTCCCCTCCCCCACCCCCCACTCCCATGGCCCCATCGTATCCAGAACAGGAAACAACAGCTATCAACTCCGCACTATTAAATAACGATTAGCATCATGTATTTGATTGTGGCACACAGGCTGGCACTGTGCTCAAACCATTTTTTCTCCTTACAGATGATCCAGACGAGTCAGACGCTGCTGGAGAACTCAGACGGCGTCTACGAGAGGATCCTCCAAGTGCAGAAAACAGGTGAGGGCAAGTTGGAGCGAGAAAGATCCATCATGTTCCATGATGGGGAACAGCGCGTGCACACACACACACACACACACACACACACACACACACACACACAATTAAAAGACAGCTCAAAGTTAGTAATCTGATTATGCTGCAACTTGGTATGTTATATAAATTTTTTTCCCTTCTTTATAATCTTTTGTTTTTATAAGTGATGACCTGTTTAGAACGTTTCAAACATGTTACTCTGACGTGTCCTGTGTTGCCTAATTTACAAGGTTGTAAAAAAGGTAAACATCTATTGCTTGATACGGTGCAGCAAAATCAAAGCCATGCAACCAGCAGCCAGTTAAACAGCTGCAAACCACAGCCGGCAGAGACGAGCATCAGATCACATCAGAGGAACTGACGCAGAAGAAAGGCCGCAGTGCATTTTATTAAGCGCCTGTGTTGTTTTACAGCCTCTTGAATCTCGATTGAACTACTTCCTCTTTCATGGGTTTCGCTTGTTATTTGTTGTTTTGTTGTTGCCAAGCCTCAAATAATAGTATGAGCATGAAGGATAATAAGGGGGGAATGACAGGGCAGCACTGAAGCTTTGAATTTCAGCCATGGGTGTTCCCAAATGCCAATAATAACAATAGCCCGAAGAAACTTTCCACTTGTGTCACACTGGCTTGACATGTCAGCTCGCGGCATGCAACACGCCGTGAAAATGGAAACATGCTCAGGGGCTTAAGGAATTTTCCCTCTGATATTGTTTACGGTTTAAACACCGGACTGTTTCAATACACCAGAGGTCACAACTCACTCATTCACGTGCTCGTTAGCTAGACCACTTAGTCCCAACAGGGAGGCTGGAGCCTGTCTCGGCCGACTCTATGCGAAGGCGGGGTACACCCTGAACAGCAACACCAGACAAACATAGGGCGACACACCAGGCCATTCACTGTCACATGCACACCGTGGTGGCGATTTGGAATAACAAATTAGCCTAATGTGCATATATTTGTACTGATTATTATTTTTACCATTTGAATGATCCTTGCTCTTGTTCACAAAGCCCTGCCCACAGGATGTACAGTAGCCCGTAAAGACTCGACAAAATCACTGATGCTTAATTTACATATTTACATGTCCTTTACACCCTCCTTTCAAAAACAGCTATTAACAAACGTGGGAGCCAACCGGCCCTCGAAACACACTTCCAAGTGCTATTGACGACAGTGCTGTATTTAACGTGAATTCCGATTGGATATTCAGTGACCAGGCAATGCAATGGCCTGGCAAGCTGGTGGTGTACCCTGCCTTCACCGGAGTCGATTAAGATGGGCGCCAGCCTTCCCGCGAGCCTAATTAGGATTAAGCGGCTCAGAAAATGAATGAGTGGATATTCTGTAACCTTAATGCTAACCCTGAATTTATTTAAATATTTAGTGGACAAGCTAATTAGCATGGCACGGAGTCTCACCACACATCATGTACGATGACCCCTCCCCTTCTCATCAGATATTCATTCCAAATTTAGTTACTTTTTGTGGAATGAGTCAAGACTGAATAGAAGAGATGGGCAGGAGATGTAGTAGTAGATTTATATAGCAGTTTATCCATACTGAAAGCACTCTTCGGTGTTTTTTGTGCTCCAGGCACCTGTCACCACTGTGCAGCACCAGTTAGTATATTGTTCTGTCCTTTAATGCTGAGCATCAAGCAGGAAGCAACAACTACCAAATTTTAACGTCTCATGGTATGACACGGCCAGATTCAAACTCTGACCTTCCGGAGGATAAAGCAGATGCTCTACCAACTGAGCTAAATCCTCAGTTGGAGGTTAGCATGTTCAACACAATTGATTAGGCTAGAGAATAACAGAGTGATATATTGCCACACCCTGTTTATAATGGCTTCTCACATATGACGGTCTCTCACCGGTATCATGCTAAATTAAAAAAAAAAAAAAACAACAACAAAAAAAAATATATTATTACTATAAAAATACCTTCAAGCCAAATATTTATTCCACTTATCCATGGAGTCCCACATGACCTGTCTGCCAACCAGTGAGTGTTAACGGCTGAATGTATACAGAATCTATGTTGTTGATATCACAGGCAGGTGGCTTGATGCTATCGTGATTAGCATATCCTCCTCACAGCAAGAGAGTTCTGGGTTCGAGTCCTGGGCTTTTGCGATTGCATTTCTGTGTGATTTTCATCCATCGGTCCAAACACGTGTACCTGGGACTGACTGGTTGTTCCAGATTGCCCCTGGATGTAAGTGTGAATGGTTGTGTGTGTTGGCTCTGCAGTGGACTGGCAAGCTGTTCAGGGTATACCTGCATTTCTTTTCTTTTTTATTTATATCACCACTCTTGCTTCTGTTGCTAGGCTACCATGACTGACAGCTGAGCTGATCAGTCCAACAGGTTGGCAGAGGTCCCTATCGATCTCGGTTGACGGAATCTGAGAAATTATCAGAATGTATCATCACTGAGCTCTTTTTCTTCCTCGAACCCAGAGAACATTTAAACCAGCCGGTTTTTAAACCGTTAGCTGAAGGCATCAGTGCCTTTCCTTCCATTTTGATTACATCTCCTGCATCCATTTACTTAGTATGAATGGATAGTCGCAAGAAGGCATATGGAATGTTTGTCGTTTTTACACCATGTGGAATCAGACCCCATGTCGCTCCAGATTGTGAGCATTCGCCATGGCTCTGGGAAAGATAAAGGGCTCAGTGCTAACTCACTGAACACAAGGGGAAACTCACAGGGTGAGCAGCGAGCAGACTTCCTTTCTTTTTTTATATGGCGAATGAGAGTATGAGTGCATGAGCACTGGCGAGCTAGGTGCACGCAAAAAAAGAGACATAAATGATGGATGATAGAGCACTGATCTCGCCAATGGAAGGTTTTTAAAATGAAACAAAAAGAGAATTACACATACAGTGGTACCTTAACTTACGATATTAATCAGTTCCGAGGGTGAGCTTGTAAGTCAAAATGTTATTTAGATAAAACAAAAATTCCTATAGCAAATAATAGAAAATCAACTACTCCATTACAATCCCCTACCATACTCATATAACTGGAAACAAACACATGTATTTGACCTAATATATTAAAGATAAACATGTAAAAACGATAGCTATTTCATAATAATAATAATACATCTAAATTAACATTAATAATATTCTTTTCCTTTCGGCTTTTTCCCTTTTTCAGGAGTCGCCACAACGAATCATCTTATTCGCATGTTTGATTTGGCATAGGTTTTTATATTGGATGCCCTTCCTGAGACAACATTTTTAGCAAGAGACAGAAACACGCTGACGGCTATGCCGCCGACTCTTGCCGAAAGTCAGCAATGGTTCTTTTACATGCCTCTCACCATAGACAGTGAGAGACATGGCTGGCCTTTGATTACTCAGTTAGCTGCACTGGGGGGACAGTGACAACCTTGTGGAGAGTGGGACTGGAACCCCCAACCTTAGGATCAGCGATCCAGTGCCATTGACCACCAGGCCACCACTGCCCATAAATTAACATTAATAAATAATAATAATAATAATAATAATAATAATAGAACAAGAATAAACAATAGGTCAACTAACCCTTCCGATCATCGATTGCGGTGACAATGTAATGTGGCCACGAATATGTCACTTGGGCAGGTATGACGTGCTGCATAACAGAGGAGAAGGTGAATTTCGTGCATGTCCACGATACGAATTCCAGTGAGGAAAGGCTCGTTTGTGAACTCCCACAAAGCCAGTGCTTCTCAAATAGTGGGGCGCACTTCCCTTGGGGGCGCGTGTGATGCCAGGGACGTGTGTGTATGCCCCTGGAGAACATGCTTTTTTGCCATACTGTACTAGAATTAAGTGTAATTGCGCATCCTCTACAGATGGTGGCAGTGGCGCTCTCACTGTGTCCCTAGTTTGTAGGGAAAAAGCATCAAGCAAACGATATGAGGTGCAGTAAACACTATTTACAGTTATGCATGGGGGGGGGGGGGGGCATGAAATGTTTTTTTTTCTTCCTATAGGGAGCATCATAGAAAATAACTGTGAAGCACTGCAAAAGGCGTTCTCGGAGTGCGAAGGAATACACACGGAAGAATACGAGGCTAATCATCCCAGGAAAGCCAGTTCCACAGCAGATCTCGTAGATTAAAATTTTGCTGGTTGGATGGGGCAGATTTTTGGTGTCTTGAAGCTCGTATCATGGAAAATTCATTATAAAAGACACATGTAAGTCAAGCTACCACTGTAGTGAGAAATTGTTATCAAGTCGTCATTGAGTGTGAAATGGAAACAAAAGTCTTTGTTTACTTGTGCATCATTTATGATGTGCATGTTTTATTTTCACTCTACACTCTGTTTGTGCAAAGAAAAAAAAAAGAAATTACCACTTTCTGACCCTCCTGTGGCCCTGCAGTTTCGTTGTATTCGTACAGCAGTGCAGTGCATGAAACAATTACGTGAGTCCACTTGCTGCTGGCAATCTGACCTTGATGTGCAGCTTCACAGGCTATAAAATGGACAGGCAATATTATTAAATAATAAATAAATGCAGGCCATCTACTTATGAAACCCTCTGGGTACGAAAACTCCATGTTACGAAAAGCATTTTTCTAAATTTTTGTCCTCTTTTCATAAAAAGAGGGTGTTTTCGTAAAAAAGCGCCAAACGCGCCATTCAAAATTCAAACCATGCGCGAATTTCTCTCTCGTTGGCTGTCACCCAACATCCCGCCTCACTGGCCTCCCATTGGCCAGGAGGCAGCTGAACTGTACCCATACTTCCTGTACCCATACTTGCTGTTTGTCACACGTGTGAGAGAGGAGATTTGAACAGGAATGTTGGCTCGTGAGTTCTTTTTGAGAGCTCATTGCAGTGGTATATTTCGTGATCCATCATGGACCCGGAAAATACTGAAAAGTGGAAATACAGTGACGGAGGCGATTATTTCGGCACGATATTGAAGCAGAAGGAGCATGGAAACAGAGTGCTCCGTGGGACAAGACCTCCAGTCTCACAAGGAAGCAAGTTAATATTGAATCAGGACCTCTGATCTTTCAAACAGGTACTGTAATTCCGCTTTAAATACAACATCCTGTCCATTTAAACATTTAAATGGAATTGGTCCAACAGTTGCGCGTTGCGTGTGGGTGGAGCCTGCATTCGGCAAAACACACCAGAGAGTTGTGTATGTGTGTGTGTGTGTGTGTGTGTGTGTGTGTGTGAGAGAGAGAGAGACAGAGAGAGAGATAGAGACTGCGTACAGAGTCAGTCAGAGATGAAAGGAGGCGTTCTTTACTCTCTTTCGAGAGAGCACATTGCAGCTTATTTTTCGTGGTTGGATGGGGCAGATTTTTGGTGTCTTGAAGCTTAATAAATGTGGCGCACTCCGTGAGCAAAACGCGGCTCATCCGGACCTCCGATCCCTCAAGGATACAAGTTAAAGTTGAGTTTGAACCTCTGATCTGTCAAGCAGGGAATGCGCTTTGAATTCCCAGTCTTAAAATGCTCCGGTGGCCTGCTTGTGGGCGGAGCCCTCATTCAGGGGACCACGCCACAATACACATTTAATGTGTGTTTTGTGTGTGTGTGTGTGTGTGTGTGTGTGTGTGTGTGTGTGTGTGCGTTAATAAAAAAAGTTTAATAATGGTTTAATTAATAAATATGTTAATAAAATGGTTTAATATGTTAATAAAATGTTTAAATGGCTTAATAAATAATTTTCTTTTACTTTTAACACATATTTCATGCATATTTCATACAAAATTGGTGTACTTTTATCATTTTTAAAGGGTTTATGTGGTAGCCTTTGGAGCCTTGGAACGAATCAGGCGTTTTACATGTAAAATGCACCTCTACTTACGAAACCTCCACGTTACGAAAAAGGCTCTGGAACGGATTAATTTCATAAGTAGAGGGCCGACTGTATCTATTAAATGATTCTTTGGTGGCACAGTGGTGTAATGGTTAGTACATCTGCCTGACAGCAAGAAGGTCCTGGGTTTGAATCCCAGTTTGGGTGTTTCTGTGTGGAGTTTGCATGTTCTCCCCTTAGTTGTGTGGGTTTCCTCCGGGTTCCTCTCACAGTCCAAAAACATGCACAGTAGGTTAGCTGGCTGTTTCAAATCACCCTTGTGAGTGGGAGTATGAATAGTTGTGTGAGTGCTGGCCTTGCGATGAACTGGCAAGCTGTCCAAGGTGTACCCCGGCCTTTCCCAGATTTGGCTGACATGGGTGCCAGCCTCCCCGCGATCTTAATTAGGATTAAGCAGGTCAGAAAATGGATGAATGATATGGATGATTTTTAGAGACAAAGCAACATGACAGGACAACCAGTCTTCTAATAAGTATGCAGATGCCGTGACGCTCACGTGCTCAACTGGATAATTTGAGCTTAATGGACACCTCTGGCCACTTGAAACTAGCACCGGTTATGAATGTGTGCTGTCCGAACCTAGACCCTCTTGTTAATGAGCTCCAGTACTGCCCTTGTCCTGGGTTCGGATCCTGGACTCCGAATGTTTCTGTGTATTATTTGCATGTTCTCCCTGTATTTGTGTGAGTTTCCTCCGGGTACTCCAATCTCCTCCAATATTCCATATTGGACCAACTGGATGTTTCAAATTGACCTTTGGTGTGAGTGTAAAGGGTTGTGCGTATGTTGCCTTGCGATGGTCTGGCAAGCTTTTCAGGGTATGCCGCACCTTCACCCAATGCCGGCTAAGATAAACTCTAACCTCCCCATGACCTTAGTAGGATTAAGCACGACAGCAAAAGATGGAGTGAGTGAATATCACAATGTAATAATATATCAGTCTATTTTGTCAGTCCTATACTGCTGGTAGTCGTAGTGGAAGTGTTGGGAAGTAATATTACTAGTACAAATCATTGGCGGGGGTCCCTCATTTTTTAAATCTCAAACACTACATTAATGCGAGTGGTACTGTGTAAAGTTGCTGAAAAGTGTTGCATTCAGTGCCATCTCAAGGGTGCAACAGTGGCATTCTGATTAACCGTGAAATGAGTGTTTTTTTTTATTTTATTTATTTGACAAAGGAAGTGAAATTATGTACCCCTGAGAATTGAACTACTGCCACATCAGTAGGTCTCCAGAGGGCAACAGAACGATGTCATTATTACACACTGATACAGCTTCGCCTCTGAATGATTTACAAGGCCCTTGTTGTGACACGGAATGCCAAACCCAAGATAGGCTTATTGCACTTTAATTTCATCTGGATGCCTGGTGTCTCTTAAAATAAAGCTCTGAACATGGAGCAAATGTGCATTTGTTAGAAAGCTCAATAATTCAGCACTGAACAAAATCAATCCCCTGCCATCACGTATGATGAGATGTTTCCTCAATCGATCCAGCGTAGAAATGCCTTAAAAAATCCAAGGCTTGTTTTCATGCGAGCTCGAACTGCCTGCTTAATTACAGCGCGGTCTAAACCACACGGCGGCTGCATCATGTTCACTGAATAGGATTAGCTAGAAATTCATCATCAGGAGCTCAAGCATAACACATTTGCTTGTTTGAAAACAGGGGTGGGATCAATAAATAGTACATCGTATTTTTCGGACTAGAAGGCACACTTAAAATCTTTAAATTTCCCCCAAAATTGATGGTGCGCCTCATAATCCGGTGTGCCTTATGTGTTGACGTGGCCACATCGCTTGATGGATTGTCGGAGCATTACAGCTGCTGTATTCGGATGACTCACTGAGTAATATGTGAGTGGCTGAGAGAAGTTTACATCCCGAGATTGTAAGGCATTTTTCCAGAAATCTCCGTCTCTTTTGATCTGCAACTCCATGCGTGCCCATCTCACTGATACCGTTAAAACCCAAGTGAAGCAAACTAATTAAGAGCTTGCCATCATTTTGGTAGATTAACCACAAAACTCCCCACCGCTAGATATTGGTGTCAACAGGTCATAAATTGGAGGGATCCAGGCTTTATGTCCAACTTGCGCAACTGTTAAACTCCGACACTGAAGATGAAGAATTTGATGGATTTGTGGAAGAGGAATGAACTGAAAAAGTGAGTTTATTGTTTTATATTGTTACAGCTGAAAAATGTTGAGAGTTACCCTGTGAGTTGAGTAAAGTTTGACTTATCTGACCTTAATGTGCTGTATATATGGGCAGAGACCGTTCAAGCATCATTCATTGTTATTCAGGCAAGTGATTTTTCCACGAATTCATGGAATTCCGATTTTTTTCATTGGCCTAATTTAAAAAAAATAAATAAAATAAATTTTTTCACGCCAAATATGTCAAAATAACCTTTCCCACTTTTATTTCGTTCTGAGTTTTGCATAAAATGACCTATCTTGAAATGTTGCTGCTGATTGGCTGATGGCTTTCTAATAGCCAATCACTGATGTTGAAACATGTACATAGACATTCGTGCCACTTCCGATCTGTTCAGCTATCGAAGGCATGTCGGTGATCCAGAGAAATGATTCTGCTCGAATCAAAGAAATAAAGTTGTGAAAAACAAGTTTAGGTGGGAATGGATGGAAAAGGGAACTGTAGCATTCAATTGCAGGAATATTTGGTGTTCAAGCGAAGAGTCCAGAACCCTACGGACTTAACCCTTTGTTTGCCGTTCGACCAGAAACTTCCATGCAAAGAAAAGAGCCAGTGAAACAACCAGTTTCTGTCGCCGATCGAGTAGTTTTGAGGTATGTTTGAGAATTTTGTTGTCTAGTTTCCGATTATATTTTTCAAATTATTGTGAATGCATGCATGTTTTAGGCGTAGGACGTTCACGTGTTTATTCCGTGAACTGAATCAAATGAGCCGACTATGGTCACTAAACCATTTTTCTGCTGTTAGAATAAATAAATTATTGCCGCAATAACTCACCAGTTTTTCGTAATTAACTGATGAAATTAGACATTTACAGCAGCGGGAGTGTGTGCTCGTGTAAGTAGCTCATTAATATTGGAAATGTAAAAACTACGAATCAACCTCAACCGAAACGCCTCAGCGTCCAGAAGGACAACAAACTTTCTAAGGCGGCCTCCAGAAGGACAGTTCAGGCTGCACAAAAGGAAGCAAGAAGGTGCCATGCTAAAGCACTAAAGACAAAGAAACATCAATTCAAAAAAACGTATGTCATGTATAGCATGTCGTGTGTATAGTTTGCTTCCAGATTGTGTTTAAAGACAATGACTGTTGATAATAGTGTTGTGAGGCAGGACATATCTAGAAGAGGGACTATTTGATTTGTGACTGTGACACTTTTATTAGTGCAGCTAACTGGGTTATCAAAGGCGGGCCATGTCTGTCACTGTCTATGGTGAGAGGTTCATGTAAAAGAACCATTGCTGACTTTCGTAAAGAGTAGCTGCAAAGTCGTCAGCGTGTTTCTGTCCCTTGCTAAAAGGGTTGTGACAGGAAGGGCATCTGACGTAAAAACCCTCTGCCAAATCAAACGTGCGAATCAGATGATTCGCTGTGGCGACTCCCGAGTAAAAGGGAAAAAGCCGAAAGGAAGACAGACAGACACACTTTTATTAGTGGTGGAATCCCACATGATAAACCCACAAGTTGAGGTACAGTATGCATATGGAGATTAGAAATTAAACTTTCTAGAGCTGTTTCAGTGTCATGAAATAGCCTTTTCCCCCTTCTGAAATGCTTAAAACCTAGGAGCTTCGTGTGTGTGGGGGGGTAATTTATAATATTTATGAATAAATAGAGTGCTTAGGCTCCTTACCAGAAGCTAGAGGAGATGCAGGGCGTTTGAGAGACATCATAGGACTTAAATAATCATTAAAAACACACACAAAAAACTTGAATTCACAATTGAAGCAATCACGTTGCTGACATCTGCGTGAAGGAAAAAAAGAGATGTACACATCATCTGCAACCAATCAGCAGGAGGGAGAAACAAAAGCTCTCAGCCGTTGCCTAAATCTGAATCACGTGCCAGTAATTTCCGGGGCTGCCACTAATCCACGAGTATGCGGGGCAGCGACCGGTGAACCGTGAATGGGCGGGGGTCTACTATAATGCTCAGAAGTATCGATCGTTGCTCCA
>CM045739.1:5665000-5685000 GCA_024760905.1 Plotosus lineatus
CGCTGTAATTGTATCCATTTAATACTGACTGTGTCGGGGCTTTGCACCGAATTAATGACTACTTGGCTCTCAACACAAATCACATCTGCATGGGCTAATTAAACATAACATTACGTACGTGTAAAAGCTGCTCTTTGATTAACGCACGATCCCCCTCGGCCATTCCCGTAAGGTCATTCCTGTTGTTTATCCTGCCGAGGAACTTTGCCAGACTACATAATTAATTAGAGAGCGTGGCCAGAGTGAGCCAGCGAGAGGACTTTCAGGTTGATCGTCAGTGTAATCTGTCAACTCTGCTGTGTTGGAGCGCTGCACTCAGTGTCTCGTTAGGTTGGATGGATGTTAGAAAAAATCCATTCCATTGACGGTTTGTCGACTCAATGCGTCAGTGTTAACTGTGCTTTCCCCCCTTTTTTTTCTCCCTCAGTCCATCCGTCTGTTCACAGTTTTGTTCCAGGCACTAACCGAAACTCACCACCACTAGTCATCACCATATTTGGTGTGAATGTTGGGATTGGGTAACTACAGACGCATATCAGTTGTGTTTGCAGTCTGATATCCAGAATGGCCGCTACAAGCTGAGGGACTTGCTATTGCATGCATTCAGTTCTTCCCAATTTACTGTCTCGCCATTGTGTCTCCAGGGTCAGGCGGACCTGCTGAAGCACGCACGGGCCGAGGTGCTGGAGAACCTGCAGCAGGTGCATTATGCCGCACACACTTGTAACCTGGTCAAAGGCAAAATATCATCCAGGCCAGAGTCCAGAACCCGCTACAGCCTGGGAGCGATTCCAGAAAAAGCGTTAGGAGAGGAGGACGTCAGCGACGACGAAGAGATCTAAGGGCTGGGCAACCTTACTGAGCGACATCGTGACATTCCAGAAGAAGATGAGCATCATCTAGAGATAAACAGGAAGGCAGGATGTTACGCAATCTGTGTCTCTTGTACACTTTTTCCAGCGCCATTCCATACTCGTTGGGCCGAAGTCGTGCCTCAACAGCCCCCTCCCCCAACTCCAACGATAATGCCAACCCCCTGAAACCTCAAGCCTCTCCACCCAACTCAGGGTAGTTGAACAGGACTGCTTTTATTTCCAGAGCCTGCTGATCGCCCTGCTGGTGCGCCGGCACAGTGTTGTGATTCACTGCAGTGTTGAATTCAGACGTGCACTTACAGAGCCTTGCTCCACGATCGCCTCGAAGCACAAATCTAACGGATGTAGAGGATCTGAAACTGGAAAAGAGTGAAAGAAAGCGGAAAAAAAAAAAAAAAGCGAACGAGTCGAGATGTTTACAATATACAAACTAACTCTGTCTGCCAAAACAGTATGTGTATGTATATAAAATAAAAATATATATGGGGATCTGTTTTTTTAAGCTATGTGTGCCATTTTAACGGAGGAAATTTATTTTGTTAAGATAAACAGCTGTTTTATGGAGAATTATTTTATTTGTGCGAACACGTGTAACAGACGAGTGGAAAATGTGAAGCGTACGCCACACACGGCACCTTCAGACTCATCCTGCCAAGTAAACGTTTGTTACTGGTACATGAACAAATCGATCAGTCTCTAGTCGCCATTAGTTGCAGTTCGTGGGAATAATTTGCATACGAGTTCGCAAAAGGAAAAGATTTGTTTCCTTGTGTTTCGCCTCAGCTTAGCCTGCCTAACGTCGCCTGCCAGCGGTGTTCATCCCCGCCTCATCTCGTCTGGTTCCCTCTCGAGCTGCCGCCACGCCCACTGAACCACTCCCATGCCAAGTTCGAGCATCTTATCTTATCAGAACATTATGAAACAGAAAACATTGTTGTTTGATAGATTTCAGTGCTGTAAAAAATAAATAAATAAATAAAAATTGGTGTCTTTTTAAATGTAGTTCAATCATTTTTACTGACAGGAGGAAGGAAGTGTGTGAGCTTTAAAAGAAAATAACAATTTTGTTTTCACCCCGTGACCTTCTCAAAGCTCTGAAATAAATCGTGTTGAATAAATACACTTCTCCTGTGTGCTGCTCTGCAACTCGAACATCAAAACCTCAAAGGTAGGAACGCTTTCACTTTTGGTTCATTTTTATTTATTTATTTATTTTTTATTTTTTATCTTCGCTGAGGAACTTGTGTATGTCAATGTTGGTTTGTTTGTTAGCAACTTTATGCAAAAAGTTATAAACAGATTTTGGTGAGGGTTTTGTGTGTGTGTGTGTGTGTGTGTGTGTGTGTGTGTGTGTGTGGGTGGGTGGAGGGGGGTACAGCCCAAACACCACACCATTAGATTTTGGAGATGATCCAGAACAAACTCTGGATCCAGGACTAAGTAAAAGGTTCTTTAAAGGGGTGGTGTAGTATATATATATATATATTTTTTTTTTTAATTTTTTTTTTTTTTTTTTTTTTTCAAGACGGTAGCCAGAATAACATCAGTGGGGTTATGAAAAGAAGGCTTAATTCACTAAAGAGATGGAAATTGGGTTTAGAAAGGGTGATATACATGAAACAGGTTTGAACAACAACACTGGTAGGGGTTTGCAATGTAATCTCAATCTTTAAAAACTTTTAAAAATGCCATCCTGCTGAGGAACTTCAAGATTTCGAGACATCCTTGTTGCAATACATTCCCATCTGTTCCATGTCCAGTTCAAAAACTTTAAACTGCTCTTAATCTTCAAGTTGAAAGATTTTTTTCTCTAAAACACACCAGTATTCTGGGTATTCGCTGAACATTTACTTGAAGGTAACGGAGCTTAAGTAAAAATTGTGATCTGTCATATTACAGAAAACCCTTTAAAGGGTGCTGTGGACTCATTCATTCATTCATTCCTTTTCTTAGCTGTTGAATTCTGATTAGGGTCATGGGGAGGCTGGTGCCCATCTCAGCTGGATTCGGGCTGTCCGAGTCCACCCTGACAGTTCTACAGGTCATTGCAGGGCCAACACACGTGCAGAACCATTCACACTCACCCACACCTAGGGTTGATCTGGAACAGCCCATTAGCCTATTGTGCATGTTTTTGGAATGCGGGAGGAAACCAGGCATGCACGGGGATAACATGCAAACTCCACACAGAAACACCCTGAACCTTATAATCGAACTTACTAACCACTACACCAGCATCCTGCGCACTGCTGTGCACTTTTATTTATTTATTTATTTGGGGAGGGCGGCGTTTTCTCTCGGTTCTTGTTTGTTTGGTATTTGTTAGGAGAGTTATGCAAAGT
Source organism: Plotosus lineatus (assembly GCA_024760905.1). Classification (NCBI taxonomy): domain Eukaryota; kingdom Metazoa; phylum Chordata; class Actinopteri; order Siluriformes; family Plotosidae; genus Plotosus; species Plotosus lineatus. Next base: position 5,668,218 of record CM045739.1, read on the forward strand.
GCTACGTGTAGACTCTCAGGAAATGTTTACCAGACATGTTACTTTGGACAAGGAAATCTCTAAAAGTTTGGAGACGACATGAATCGGCTGGGCTTGGTGGAGGTTTGCGCTCTATAAGTTTGATTGTTTTGAAGGTCATTATCTGATGTGGAATAAACAATAGTTGTTATGGATTTTTTTTTTTTTTGAAGCAACTGGCCTTGTTCTGTCGCCACAGCATTCAGTGTATGCATTCGCCACTAATTTGAATCTGTTACACTGCAGTCAAGATAACTTGGCTTCCTGTTCAATCAGACACGCCTGCGCATATGTGAAAGCACGTTTAAGATACAGACCTCTCTGTTCGGAAGCCAATCTTGGAACACAAGTCTACTGAACTTGTGACTACATGCGCTGTAAACTAGCAAATATGCTGCATGACTTTTATTTATGTACCTTAATAAAATACGCCTGCTGCATGGAGGTCGAGATCAGCCTCAGGTAAAGATCAGCATTGAGTGCAGAAGACATATTAGGAATATATTATATTAGGTATATATTATACTGATATATTAGGTGACCGTAAAAAAGAAAGAAGGAAACGACTGGAAGATGAAACACGAACTTTAGCTTGTTCTTGCTAACGGTTTTGATGTTGTTAAGCATTCAGAGATGAGACTTTTAAGAAATTAGGCCCACACACCTCACCTGACTTAACCTTAAAAATAATTAGCATAATGATACTTGGTGCATACATCTGAGCTCGCAAAACTGTCGTAATAAATAATCGACGTGCTGAAAATCTCGTCCTGGGCTCATTAGAGCTCCTTGAGAGCTTCAGCTATCACACATGACCGGAGCATTATTTGGCAGGACAAACATGCTGCTATTGGGCTGCAGTAGGGAAAAGGCCTGAGGATGTAATGGATGTGATTTGCTGTCACTGTGAATGGACTCAGACGCCGCTGTCTCCTGTCGTCTGTCCTCGTGTGCTACCCAGTGCCCTATTGCTCTGGATAGATAAGCACGAGCCACTGGGATGGAAAATTCCAGGAGAAGCTTTTCTCAAGAACTGTTTTGATTCTTGCGTAATATTCTGTACAAATTAAATCCTCAATGCAAACAGTTTCAGCGTCCGGGTTTGGATTTGATTAGAGGAAAGGGAGTGAGAGGAAGGACGTTGGGTGCATTATGGCGTTTACTTACTATTGAGGATGTTATTCTTGCACTTACATATCACATGAGCTGCTATCCGCCAACATTACTCAACCACGTGCTGAAACGTGTAAGAAGCTGATGTTCCATCATATAACAACTTTTTGGACAGTTTGGAAATGAGCACAGTGGACAAGTAATGGCATGATCACTTTTTTTTTTTTTTTTTCCTCATGTATCCACCTGGTTAGAATTCCCGATCAGCGATCTGGTTCTTTTGAGAATTTTGACTCTTGAGGCAGTATTTCTCTACATAACAGACCTCCAGGCTAACCGGAAAAGACTTAGCTTTTTATTCACCGACAAGATGTGTGGGGTAGTGGTTCGGGTGCTGGGCTCATGATTGGGAGGTTGTGTGTTTGAATCCTGGTTAGACCCCAACTGTGCTAAGACCCCTGGACAAGGTCTTAACAACAAGTGTGCCTTTGTCCGCCCAGCAGTATAAATGGGTACCAGTAAAAATATACTGGGGAGGTAACCTGCGATGGACTAGCGTCCCATCCAGGAGGAGTTGTACTCCTAGTCGCTTCATGCTATGGAAGCCGAGGATAAGCACCGCCCTGATGAGCCATTAGGCCTCAGGTGTAAAACTCCACCAGACTACCTTACCAATAAGACTTTTAATTACCACTTTTTTTCTGTCTATGGTGAGAGGCATGTAAAAGAACAATTGCTGACTTTTGTAAAGAGTAAGATAAGATACAGCTTTATTAATCTCACAATGGAGAAATTCACTGTTACAGGCTCTTGAGTAGTAGAGTAGGAGGTGCAAAAAATAGATACATATACAAACATACACATATACATATATATTATATAAGTAAATAAATAAATAGATACATAAATAGTATAAATTAATAAACAATAAAAGAAAAGAAGGGAACGACTTTGTAGACTGGCCTATATTCAAGTGTACATTTATCTGAGGGCAGAGTATGATTGATATGATGAGAGGTTTAAAGTGCACGGGGATTTTATTGCACATAACCGGTATTTTCACAGACAGTTACAAAGTGGCGTTGTACAGTCTGACAGCGGTGGGAATGAACGACCTGCGGTAGCGCTCCTTCCTGCACTGAGGATGTCTCAGTCGTCCACTGAAGGAGCTACTCAGCTTCTCTACAGTCTGGTGCAGTGGGTGAGAGCTGGTGTCCAGGATGGATGTGAGCTTTGCTACCATCCTCCTCTCACTCACCTCCTCCACAGAGTCCAGTGGGCAGCCGAGGACAGAGCTGGCCCTCCTGACCAGCTTGTTCAGTCTCTTTCTGTCCCGCTCTGTGCTGCCCGGGGCCCAGCAGATGGCAGCGTAGTGGATTGCAGAAGCTACCACAGAGTCAAAAAGTCCTGAGCAGAGGTCTGCATACTCCGAAGGACCTGAGTCTCCTAAGAAGGTGGAGGCGACTCTGGCCCTTCTTGTATAGGGTGTTGGTGTTGTGGGACCAGTCCAGTTTATTGTTAAGGTGAACGCCCAGGTACTTGAAACTGTCCACTGTCTCAATGTCCTGTCCCTGGATGTTCACTAGTGAGTGTGTGTGTGTGTGTGTGTGTTAGTGTGCTTCTCCTGAAGTCGACCACCATCTCCTTCGTCTTCCTAGTGTTCAAGCACAGGTGGTTGCGCTCACACCAGTCCACGAAGCGAAGTCAACGATGACCGACCGGTACTCCAGCTCGTTCCCCTCTGACACACGGCCCCACGATGGCGGAGTCGTCCGAGAACTTCTGGAGGTGGCAGCTGTCTGTGCTATAGATGAAGTCCAAGGTATAAATGTTGAAAAGGAAGGGTGAGAGGACGGTGCCCTGCGGTGCCCCCGTGCTGCAGACTGCCACCTTTGACTTACTAGTCAAAGTAGCTGCAGTAAGAGTAGCTTGTTAAGCCACGAGTAGCTACGAGCTGCGAGTAGCTGCAAAGCCGTCAGCGTGTTTCTGTCCCTTGTTAAAAGGGTTGTGTCAGGAAGGGCATCCGATGTAAAAACCTATGCCAAATCAAATGTGTGAATCAGATGATTCGCTGTGGCGACCCCTGAGAAAGGGAAAAAGCCGAAAGGATAGAAGAAGAAGATGTATTTATTTTTGACATTTTGATCAGAAACATAGAAGAGGGCAGTGGTGGTCTAGTGGTATAGGGCGCTGGATCGCTGATCCAAAGGTTGGGGGTTCGAGTCCCACTCTCCACAAGGTTGTCACTGTCGCCCCCCAGTGCGGCTAACTGGGTTATCAAAGGCGGGCCATGTTTCTCACTGTCTATGGTGAGAGGTTCATGTAAAAGAACCATTGCTGACTTTCGTAAAGAGTAGCTGCAAAGTCGTCAGCGTGTTTCTGTCCCTTGCTAAAAAGGGTTGTGACAGGAAGGGCATCCGACGTAAAAACCTCTGCCAAATCAAACGTGCGAATCAGATGATTCGCTTTGGCAACTCCTGAGTAAAAAGGAAAAAGCCGAAAGGGAAGACAATCAGAAACAGAAGCAAAGTATTTCACTATCCATAAAAAGTTCACTTTAAAAGACACAAAAGCACTTACAGAGCGTAAACCTCCACCAAGCTATAGCAGTTGTGTACTTAGCACCTCCTCCTGAGGTTACTGGAGTCCTACAGTTGATAAAATGAGATTTTCCTTCTTAAATCCACAAATAAACCCACACTGATAAAAACACAACATTCATGGCAGAGACAATTAAGGAATTAAAAGGGGTTAAAGGGGCTCAGTGATCATTACCCTCAATTTTGAAAATTTTCAATGTTCTCATTAGTCATCTGATTGCCAATTTACTACCAACTTTGAAGCTTTACAGGTTATCCCAATATGGCTTAAATGAATATCATATATTTAAACTCCTCAGTTGAATCTGATCTTTGATCGTTTTTAATACATTAGGTTGCCAGGTGCTTCCCATTTATTCTTAAGCTTGGGCACAACCAAATGCACCTGTGTGGCTACAGTTGACTTCCTGCAGCTTGCTCGTCATCTCTTGCTTTCTCTTGTCTCTATTTACACCCATAGAAACACACCTAAAAAGGTGCTGTTAATTACACACAGGTGAAAGTCATCATGTTACTTGCTGATGCAAGCAGATGGCTAGCCAGTCAGACTGCAACATCCTGTGTAGTACATACTTATGTAAAATGTGTACAGTGGTACCTTGACTTACAAAGGTCTTTTATAACGAATTTTCCATGATCCATGACTCTTTGATCCACCAAAAATCTTCCCCATAAAATGAGCAAAATTTTGATTTATGAGCTCTGCTGGGAAATGGCTTTCCTGAGCCGATTAGCCTCGTATTCTTCCGCTTGTATTCCTCCACGTTCCGAGAACACCTTGTACAGTGCTTCTCAATTATTTTCTGTGATGCCCCCTATAGGAAGAAAAAACCCAACATTTCACACATTCCAGCGTGCTGCGTGTGACTATACTAGTGAATAGTGTTTACTGAACTTCATATTGTTTGCTCAGTGCTTTTCTCCTACACCATAGCATGACAATGAGTGCCACTGCCAACTACTGTAGTGGATGCCCAATTACACTTAATTCTAGTACAGTATGGCAAAAAGCATGTTCCCCAGGGTCAACCACCCCCCCCCCCCCAAGCATCACACCACTATTTGAGAAGCACTGGCCTTGTGGGAGCTCACCACGAGCCTTTCCTCGCTCGCATACGTGGCACACGCACAGAATTCCCCCTCCTCCTCTGTTACGCACCACTTCCTGCCTGCCCACATGACATCTTTGCTGTAGTCGATGATCGGAAGGGTGAGTTGACTTATTGTTTATTTTTGTTTTATTATTATTTATTATTAATTATTAATGTTAATGTACATTTATTATTATTATTATTTTTATGAAATATTTATAATTTTATCTTTAATATATCAGGTCAAATATACGTTTGTTTCAGGTTATATGAGTTTGGGAGGGGGTTGGAATGGATTAATTGTTCATTCATCATTTACTGTAACCGCTTAATCCTAATTAGGGTCGCGGGGAGGCTGGTGCCCATCCCAGCCAACTTCGTGCGAGGGCAGAGTACACCCTGGACAGCTCGCCAGGCCATCGCAGGGCGGAAACACGCCGACGGCTTTGCAGCCTACTCTTGTCGGAAGTCAGCAATGGTTCTTTTACATGCCTCACACCATAGACAGTGAGAGACATGGCCGGCCTTTGATAACCCAGTTAGCTGCACTGGAGAGAGGCAATCGAACCCCCAACCTTTGGATCAGCGATCCAGCGCCCTATACCACTAGACCACCACTGCCCCCTATGCATTAATTGGTTTTCTGTTATTTTTTTATGGGAATAATTGTTTCATGTATTGAACTTTTCAGCTTACAAACCGTTCACAACGAGGGGGAATTTGAAATAGCCAATTAACCTAATGTGCATGTCTTTGGATTGTAGGGAAAAACTTAAATACCCAGGGGAAACCCATGCTGATAACATGCAAAATCCATACACTCTATAGGGGTGGCAGGTCAAGCCCAAAGGCCCAAACCCAGAACCTTCTTGCTGTTAGGCGACAGTGCCAAACCATTATGAATCCATACCCAACATATGGTAGATCGAAAACTAGGCTGAGTTAAGAAATGGTTTCCAAACCTCATACTGACTCCCACTTTTTACATCTGGAAATGAATGCAAGCTAAAGAAAGGTAGGAACTTGTTTCATCGCTAACCGTCAGTGTTAGATTTAACTCAGTGTTTGGAACATTGGTTTAGGACGAGGGGAACAGGCTCCAGAAATGGCCGGTAATACGCTTTGTGCTTTCTTTGTGATAAATGGCTCTGTTCTCTGCAAATGTTATTACAACCCAAGGCTGTCAGGATTATAAAGATGACTGTGAGGAACTGTCCAAGCCAGCTAGTTGTCGGTGTTGTTTGAGCGTCGGCTGCATTAGCAGGCGGACGTGATTCCTGACTGCAGGTTTGGCTTCTGCATTGGATCAACAAGGTTAAGTGAACAGAACAATAACAGAACTGGCCAGCAATTGATGGCCACCTGAAATCTTATCCAAACACCGAATGTGCCAGGTTGCCACAACGCCAAAAGCCTGCCTGAATTTTAACGTGCGTGTGTCAAACTACACCCTTTCGCATCCAAACTGGCACCCACTTGTAGGACCTTTTGATTCTTTAGCTGATGGGTTTGATTCGCTTATAAACCCAAGCAGTGTCCCAGTCCACCATCCAATTGCATAAATCACAGAGCCCTTCTTTAACAGCCTGCCCTTTGTTAGCGGGTGGATCCATTCGTGTATGCTGTTCCTCTCTCCATACTCTGCCCTCGCTGCTCCTCAATTATCATCATAGCTTTCCTTTTGCCTTTTTGCATCAACTTTGATTGAAGAGGAGCCTCTGTAATGTCATTCAAATCTCTCTGTTCACAGTTTACAGGCCTGGAGTCAAACACAATCCATGCAGTCTGAGTATCTCACACTTAGCGTGCTGCTAAATGACCTCACTTAGTCACCCTGTCTGTCGGTGATGGCAGGCTTGGAATACAGACAGCCACCAAATAGACTCTGTAAATGCCTCCACATAGACACTGTTAACCAGCTAATGGGGTGGTTTCTATCCCTTTCATTCCTACACAAAAGGCTTCTTGGGCAATAATTTCTTTGCCCTGACAGCTCAGTTAAAAAAAAAAAAAAAAAGGCTAAGAAGTGCCTTAAGTGTATGTCTGGTTTCCATCAAATATAGTAGAGCCTCTGCTTATGCTCGTCACTTCATAAAAGGCTTAATGTGGCACAAGTCTCTAGACATGAGCGTGTGCAAACACACATTCTCTGCTTTAGTAAAGCGCTATCCTGAGAGACGTCACAGATGGACTGTGTTTCGAACTTAAACTTGTGACCCCGCCAGCCAAGAAGCATCTGGTTCAGGGATGCCTGCAGCGCGACATTCTTCTGTGTGTGTGTGTGTGTGACATGTTCAAACAGCAAATTTAACTTGGTAAAGATGTAAAAGCTAGTATTCAGGCCTGGGAACAACCAAAACAACACACAACAGGGTTGGAAATACCCATTCCTGACCGAGGCTCTAATGTTGACTCAAACCCATTTTTCCCAAGAGGGTCAAAAAGTCGTCTGAGGCTGGATGTGAAAGAAACAGGGCATCTGATTCCGTGGTATAGTTTATAGCTTGATAAGTCATGGGTCCCGATGGCAGCTTCAGCGCATGATGTTAAGAACCATCGTTGCGCTAATCATCGCTACGCTAATTAGCTGCAGGAAATCCAGCCAAAATCAGCAAACTCTTTGACTTTGTGACTTCAGATTAACCCTCTGAAAAAAAAAAAAAAAAAAAAAAATGAAACAAGCCAGTCCTGGGATCGTAGCAGGGCGGATGTTTTCGTCTAACTGAATCATCGAAGAACTAACAGTATTTCTTAGTCAATGACACAATGCCCTCTTGTTTTTGGATTCGTTCAACAGTATGGCTTGCATTTTACGCTGAAGCTTCAAGTGTTCCGCTGCTTCCTTTTGCAGGACAACGGAGCATTGTTTGCTTCCATCTGCTGAAAATGCCGCCATTTAGGTCGACCCCAAACAGGGCTGACCTTGCCGGAGACACTTGTTAAAATGAGGCAGGGTTGCAGTCCAGAATGGATCTTGAGCCTTGAGCACTCGGGGTGAAGTTTAAATTCTTCTATTACTGTGCTGCTAAATTAGCGTTTTTTTCCTGGATCTACGCAATCGTAGCGTTTGGCTTTTGCTCAAGCAGAGTCGTAGGTGAACCATTTGAATGAGGAATGATGTTACCAAGGTTACGTAAACAGGGATATGGGGTATTTTGGACAACTTTTAAACAGCAAACCAGTCTTTGTTTCAAATGTTTTGGAAGCAGTAGTCGTGGTGGTAGTAGAGTTGTAAAGTTCTTGTGTTGTACATTGAAGGTTCCAGTATGAATTCTCTCTCACTCACTCAATTCCAATTCTCAGGACTTGACCCAGGACCCTCTTGCTGTTCAGCCGATGCCCTCACCACTATGCTTTAAGTCCCTCCTCTTTACTCCTTTGCCAAGCTGCTTATCATACTACGATCATCACGCCGAGGCTGGAACCGTTCTCAGCTGACACCCTGCGAATTCAGTTGGGTAAACCATAAATATCTCTTCAGACCATCACAAGGCCAGCACATTCACAACCAATCACACTCACCTAGAAACATCCAGTTAGCCTATTGCTTATGTCTTTGGACTGTGGGAAGTAACCAGAATACCCAGAGGAAGCCCATGCAAGCATGGGAAGGACATACGAATTCCACACAACTCAGTGCCTGAGTACGGGATTCAAACCCAGGACCTTCTTGTTATGAGCAGACCTGCTAACCACAGTGAATTCTCACTCACTTACATTAATCGTAAATGTTTAACCCTTCGAGAGTCACGAGGAGGCTGGAGCCTGTGTCAAGTAACTCTGGGCAAAGGCAGGGTACACCCTGAACAGCTCTCCAGAACATCACAGGTGACACAACCATCTACATTCACTCCCATACAGTTTGGAAGAGCCAATGAGCCTCATGTGCATGTCTTTGGACTGTGGGAGGAAACCAAAGTACTTGAATAAAACCCATACAAGCCTATGGACGTCATGCAAATTCCACCCAGAAACGAGTTCGCCGACCAGGACGTTCTTCGAGCCGAGGACACCGCCATCCACCCACCTGTTTGTGATATCACACACATGTAATTGTATTGGAAGAGGTCGTACGGTGGCCCCTTTCAAAAACTCATTCATTCATCCATATGCTGAACCGCTGAGTCCTAATTAGAACTGCGGGGAAGCTGGCGGCCATCTCAATCGACTCTGGGGTACACCCTGGACAGCTTGCCAGACCAGTGCAGGGCCAACACTCATACATCTATTCATACTCGCACTCCCACCTAGGGATGATTTGGAGCAGCGAACTAACCTGCTGTGCATGTTTTTGGACTGTGGGAGGAAACCGACGCAAGCACGGGGAGAACATGCAAACTCCACACAGAAACACTCGGCCTAGGAATCAAACCCAGGACCTTCTTGCTGTGAGGCGGACGTGCTCACCACAACGCCAACGTACCGCCTCCTTTCGAAAACCTTTAGTTGAAAAAGCACCCAGTGACATCAAAGCCTTTTTTTAAACTTCTGACCAATAAGGTCACAAGTTAAAGGGCAATCAAGAAAAAACATAGATGACAGACAACGAGTGAAAAATGAGTCTGGGTTATTTTTCAGAAGATCCCAAAGTACTTTAGCTGCAACTGCATACAGTCGAGTCTCAGAAGCAGTTTAAACTGTACTAATGTTCTGCTTGTGAAGTTACAACCAAAGAAAACAACCTCCTCGTCCTCAGTTGCACCAGTCTTTTCATGTGCATTACTGATATTGATTCATCACAGTGGTTCACACACAGCAGGAAGGGCCTGGGTTTGGGGCGTTTCTGTGTGGATTTCACATCTTCTCCCTGATACACCGGTTTCCTCCTACAGTCCAAAAACATGCACAGTAGGCTCATTGATGTTTTCAAATTCCACATAGGTGTAACTGTGAGTGTGAGTGGTTGCATAAATGTTGGCACTGATATGGCCTGACGAGCTGTTCAGGGTGTACCCCGCCCTCGCCTAGAGTCGGCTGAGACAAGTGCCAGCCTCCTCGCAACCCTAATTAAGATGAAGAAGCTTAGAAGATGAATGAATGAATAATCATTAAAAGTCGGTGGTTTGATAGGTAGGTAGCTAACACAAAAACTAAGACTGTTATATAGTCAGCTTGCAATGACAATTTTCCGCGCGGGATCATAATGTAATTGTCATTGTAAGTTGACCCGTGTAACACCACTTTAATTATTTGTCATCTTCCCATATGACTTTTGGAAAACAAATAAAAAAAGCACAGAAGTCGTGCGGAAAGTTAAATCACCAATGCCGCCTTATAAGGGCGTCGATTTTTTGCATGATAGTGATGTTACGGTAAATTGTTGTTGCAAGTTGACCAGCTTAATGTTGTTGGTTCCAGCATGGACGCGGCGCATATAGCTTTACTTCATGTCCCTTACAAATTCAACATGTATGTGTTAGCATTGGTATTCAACATACACCGTTAACAGAAAATTAAGTGGATGTATTTTTTTGATAACTGACTCGTCTCCAACGTCTTCAACACATTGTCAATCTCCACCTCCTTCATCCCGCCTCATTAAACTTTAATTTGCACCTCCATAAAAGAGTGAACGTGAACGCTGTGGCGAATCGTGATGCTTGTGTTTGCCTTCAGCATGAAAACACTTCCCACGAGAGGGAGGCGAGAGCAGTAAATGTTTACACGCGAAGGTTCAACCCTCTGTTTCTCGAAAATCAGCTCTGACTCACCACTGGCAGGAGTAAACATTGCTCAGCTCCACCGGCTTCTGTTTCATCACCGACCACAAGACATGAGGATGAGACGCATGTCTTCTTCTACACACGCTGAGCTCCTGGTTTAAAGAAGCATGAACTGTACTTGTATCACAAAACGAAAGGTTCCGTCAGAGTTTTTGGTTCTGAGAATTTATTTTAGAATCACCGAACCTGCTCTCACACCTCAGGTATTTTCTCAACTGCCAGTTGTACATGTAATCCACCAGGAAGCCGCTGTTAAGTGTGCGAATGGGGGCGCAGTCGCGAAGCACTGCCTCCGGTTGTTTTGCGGTCTCGGGGAACATTTCCAAAAGTCTTAGAACTTTTGAGAACAGCACCATATACACAAGTCAAGTGTGTATATTTCTTGTTTTATATCTAATAAGTCATGCGAGAAAAAAAATGGACGGCATTCAGCCACATTGCTCGTCTATTGTAGGGTCATGGGGGAGGGTGGAGCCAATCCCAGCTGACTTTTAATGACGGGTAGGGACCACCATAAACAATCCACAAGGTTAGGTGACAAAGTAACGGCCTGGCGAGCTGTCTAGAGTGTACCATGACCTTGCCCACAGTTGGCTGTGATGGGCACCAGCCTCCCCATGACCCTTAAGTAGTTCAGACAATGAATGAATGAATTCACCTATCTATCCACCCATCTATCCTTCCATTCACGTATTCATCCACCCATCCTGCCATTCATCTATCCAGCCATCCATCCATTCATCATCCATCCATCCGTCTATTAATCCACCCATTTATCCATCTCTCCATTCATCCATCCACCTATTCTTCCACCCATCCATCCACCTATTCATTCACAGATCTAATCATCTGTCCATCCATTCATCCACCCACCTATTCATCCATCCATTCATCCATCCATTCACCCATCTATTCATCCATCCATCCATCCATCCACCTATTCATTCACACATCTAATCATCTGTCCATCCATTCATCCACCCACCTATTCATCCACCCATTCATCCATCCATACACTTATTTTGCCATCCTTCCATCTATCATCATTCATCGAATGATCCATCCACCTATTCATTCACCCATCTATTCATCCATCCATCCATCCACCTATTCATTCACACATCTAATCATCTGTCCATCCATTCATCCACCCACCTATTCATTCACCCATTCATCCATCCATCCATCCATCCATTCACCTATTCATTCACACATCTAATCATCTGTCCATCCATTCATCCACCCACCTATTCGTCCACCCATTCATCCATCCATACACTTATTTTGCCATCCTTCCATCTATCCATGTATTCATTAATGGATCAATTTACCCACCCAAACATCCTTTTAACCATCCACATATTAATCCACCCATTCAAGCATTGATCCATCCATCCATTCATCCATCCATCCATCCATCCATCCATCAGTACCACTTTCCAGTCATAACTTGAGGGTATTTCTCTCCTCATACTTGCATGGGTTTCCGTCAGGTTCTCCGGTTTTCTCGTACAGTCCAAAGCTGTCCACATGATGCTAATAGTTTGTTCCAGATTGCCCCTCAGTGTAAATGAGATTGTGAGTGGAGGTATCTGTATGTGCTGGACCTGCGATGGCCTTGCAAATTGTTCGGCGTGTACTTTATGGCTGGAATAAGGTCCAGTCTTCCTTTAATTGTAGTAGGATTGCCAGCAAATAAATGAAAGGATGGATGGATCAGCTGAACCAGAAACATTTTTTTCAGATTTTTATACAAACATTCAAGTAGTTCGATATCACAATCTCATAAATATCTCAATAATAACACTTTTTATTTTTACTACACCAGCTCTGGGTGCTGTTATATTAATCAGTTATATAATACAGACGTTCGATCATTTAAGATGAACCCAGTTCGAAATGTTCATCTGAACGGACGTGAATGTGGATGTGACACGGTCTTACAGCGCACTCTGGTGGTGGCTGACTGAAGTACAACCGTCTCAAAGGAACAGTCGTTCCAGTGCAACCACAGATTGCTGTTCTGTAGCTCATCTACTTAGAGGGTTGTGTATTCAACATTCCCATCAACGGCTACAGTACCAGTCAACAGCAAAATAAAAGTCACTGAGTTTGACAGTCGAGGCCAGTTCTTGAGCGGCAGCCCGGAATACATTTGCTGCAACCAAAGCCCTCACTTGGTCCTCCTTCCTCTACACAGCTGCCAACCAGTACGATTTGCGGCTGCTGCTTCAAGGCTTAGTGGGGCAGTGTTGCCTCCTTTGAGGTCCCCTTTACATACAGTTTCATGGTGAAGAACAGCCCCTCCTGCAGGTCTGGATTGTGAGTGCATTGACTATTATTCTCATTGTGATTGCGGTTCGAGCTGCTTTCAGGTCATCCTTCAAGTCTTTTTCCAGTAACCAATGATTGATGATATTATATTATTTATAAATATATCATTTGTTTACTTAAGTGTATAGCTCACCTACTCATTTGCCGGATTGCTTAACCATATTATGGCTGCCAAGAGGCTGAAGCCTATCTCAGCCAAAAGTGGGCAAAGAAGGGATGCACCCTTAACAGCTCTCTGGACATTCATTCATTCATTTTCTGAACCGCTTAATCCTAATTAGGGTCACAGGGAGGCTGACACATATCTCAACCAACTCTGGGCGAAGGCAGAGTACACCCTGGACAGCTCGCCAGGCCACTGCAGGGCAGTAAAACGTTGACAGCTATGGAGCTCCTCTTGAGGAAAGTCAGCAATGGTTCTTTACATGAACCTCTCACCATAGACAGTGAGGGACATGGCTGGCCTATGACAACCCAGTTACCTGCACTGGAGGGGGACAGCAGTGACAACCCGCTGACAGTGGAGTTTGAACCCCTGACCCTTGGATAGGTAATCCAGCACCTTACCACTTACCACCACTACCCGCTCTTCGGACAATCACAGAAAAAAAGTCTGTCTTTCAATGGTAAATAACATTTCAAAAATGTCCTGAATCCAGAATGTGGTTCTATATCATCTCCAAAATCAGATGAAGTCTTCCTTGGCCAAAGACCCACCTTTGGTTGATTTTCTGAATTTATGAAATTTATGAAATTCTGCAGATAAGAAAGTACACACCGTCCCTACTGGGCCTAGTCTAATGTGACACACCCAAAAAATATTCACAGCCTTTCACAATGCTAAAGAATCCTTTAAAAAATTGTGGATGTAGAATTTGATCCAGAGCATCTTAAAATCCAACAAAGCCTTGCTAGTCCAAAGCCCCGCCTGCTTTTAATAATAATAATAATAATAATAATAATAATATTCAGCGAACTAAAAAAAACAGTGGCAGTAGTTATACGTGCATGAACTGAGCGTGATTTTGCCTCCAGGAAGTCCTGAATATTTGCTTTGTTTATTATTTTTATTCCTGAAACAGCAGAAGAGAATAACACGTGTGATGATGACACCCTTTTCTGCTCCACTAGATGGCAGGTGGAGCTCAGAGTATGTGTCAATAGCCCCCCACACACACACACACCCACACACACACACACCCGTGTGCGTGTGTGTGTGTGTGTGTGTGTGTGTGTGTGTGTGTGTGTGTGTGTGTGTGTGTTTCCACAACGCCCCTCCTGAGTGTTTGTGTCTAATTATCTCTGTGGTCCACAGAGAGACGAGTCTGACACCTGTCTGTTCTCCCAGTTCACTCACTCTATCTCCCTCTCATTCAAACTCTCTCTCTCTCTGTCTCTCCAGTCCTCTCTCACCATCCCTCTATCATTATCCACACTCATCTCTTCAACAAACGCACACACACACACACACACACACACACACACACACACACATGTGCGCGTTTGAGGAACCCATTTTCCTGTAAAGAAACCAGCGCTGAACCCCTTTGTCTTTGTCTGCGGGTCAGTGCCAGAATTTTTGGCCTCGATCCAGAATCCAAAATTTTAAACCCAGTGAGTTTTATTTTCTTGAAGCTCCTTCATATCCTGTTCGTGATGATTCTCTTTTCGGACGAGAGGGAGCAGTCTCCAGGTTACTGATCAGTAGCTCGAGAGGTTCAAGCTCCAGGACGACCAACCTGGTGCTGCAGGGCCCTTGGGAAAGGCCCTTCACCCTCGGTTTTGGGATGTTGTGTCATTTCTGGGTCTGCTCTGACCACCGAATCCTAATGAGCGGAACGGTGCAATACAGACGTGAAGATGGTGAAGTTCACACATCCGTCCCACAACACCCAGGACCTGGGGTCCAATCACAGATTCAGCATCCTTTCCCCCCCTGCCCCGCCCCGCTCTCTTTATCTCTCTCTTGCTCTCTCTCTCTCCCTCTCTTCATACTCTCCATCATCTCTCTCTATCTCTCTCTCTCTCTGCCTCTCTCTCACTCTCTCTGTCTCTGTCTCTCTCTTGCTCTCTCTCTCTCTCCATCTTTTTCTACCTGTCTCATCTTTTTCTCAGTGTCTCTCTTGTCCCCCTTTCTTTCCCTCTTTCTCTTTTTCTCTGCACCTCTTTCTCTCTCCCCATTACTTTCTGTTTCTCTTTATGTACCTCACAGAGGCTGCATCCCTCCATCCTGACCCACATTTGTCTCCTCGACATATGCCACGTTTGCAAAAGCACGCTTCACAGAGTCACCTTTCTGCCACCTCCCCAAAGCGCCACGCCAGCCCTGCTTTTCGCTTCCGATGCATTTTTAATTATCTTTGTTGCAATGCCTGGACGTCTATTTATTCCCTTGTCCTATTTGCATCCTTAAGGTGACCCCTGACCTTGCACTTCAGCCACTGTAAGAGCAACGGGCGACGATTTAAAATCGAACGCCCATCCGGCACGGTCGCGTTGGCGAGATTCGATGCGCCTTTGTTTATCCAGAGCGGCAGGCACACTGCTGTTCACCTCGTGCTGCAGAACATCCCTGATAGAGTAAATAAATAAAGAAATAAATAAATAAACACGCTCACAAAGTCCATTAAAATGGAAGGCAGCGCCGGGGTGACTTTAGCTCCTAATTAAAAACAGATGTGTCCATTTAATATTCTTAATACTGGGAGGGAGACAGACAATCACTGCAGAAATATCTATTTGCCTCATTAAATTGAGAGGCTTGATCATGATGAGGGAGAGAATAATGAATGAAGACGGGCATGTTTACCAGGTTGTCTAAATAGAGTTTGCCAGGAGAGAAGCGGCGCACGTCATCGAGAGAGAAAGAGAAAGATGTAGACGCAGGCGGCCTCGCATCGAGAGGGAGAGTTAATGTTTATTATGACTGACATAATGAAAGCGGCGCATGCTGACGAAACAGAAAAGACAAGTTTGGGTAAATCACATAACTGTCAAGGAACAAGCCGACTCCGGTTTTAATTGTCTCCCCGAGCCGCTAACACGGAGCACACGAACAACTCGCTGCTTTGATGTCACAAAAGCGCCATTGTTGAGATGTGACTAAATACCGTCAAACAAACACAGAGTCCGTGAGCACTTCCTGTAACGCCGTGACCCTAGAAAGACATTTATCGCCTCATATTATGCTCGGTGGGTTACCGAGGCTGCTCGGCGCTCGGCGATCAGATTTGTGGTCCGGTACATCCCACTTCTCAAAGATTAGGCAGCTAAAGTTTGCTCCAGTGTCCGGTGCAACCCTCCAATGATTAAAGGTGGAGCTCGTCGATTGACGCTGCTATGGCCACATTAGCATGGAACTGGTTATTCGCTTTTATTCGTTTTCTAAGCAATTGCAAGGCCAACACACACAGCCATGCACACTCACACCTAGGGGCAACTTGGAACCACCAATCAGCCTATGGTGCATGCTCTTAGCCCATCGGAGGAAACCAGAGTACCTGGAGGAAACCCATGCAAGCATGGGGTAGAACATGCAAACTCCACATAGAAACCCCCTCCCCAACCCGGAGAACTGAACCCAGGACCTTCTTGCTTTGAGGTGAATATGCTAACCCAGGGGTCGGGAACCTTTTTGACTACGAGAGACAAAAAAAACAAACAAACATATTTTAAAAATCTAATCCTCTGAGAGCCATATATATATATATATATATATATATATATATGTGTGTGTGTGTGTGTGTGTGTGTGTGTGTGTGTGTGTGTGTGTGTGTTAATACTGAATACAACTAAATTGAAAAAGAAGACCAACAATTTGAGAGTATAATAAGACTCACGGTCAATACGACACGACTCGCACGCTGCAGTGTTTTGTATGTGACAGGAAGCGAGTCCCAAGTTC
>CM045739.1:5690000-5697500 GCA_024760905.1 Plotosus lineatus
CGGCGGGTTGGTTTATGTACACTTTTACACTCCCATAAGAAAATCTGCTGCTGAGAATCACAGCCTCTCTTGAGAGACAGCAAGCCTATGTCAGTAGGTGTTGTTATTAGAGTTCGAACTCTTCCACCACTACACCCGCCCCCTTTCCCACACACATTTCCTCCCATTGGTTGTGCACAAAAACCCTGGGGCCCCTGTATACTGTACAGACCCTCCAGATAGCAGCTGGGGTGGAAAACTAATACCAGTGTTAATACTGAGATTCCTGATGAGTTACTGTCCACAGAGAGACAGAGCGAGAGAGAGAGAGAGAGAGAGAGAGAGAGAGAGAGCGAGAGAGCTAGCAGTGCTGCAGGGCAGAAAGGGATCCGTAGTTGATGGCTATAATTATTAGCCAGTGACAACACTGTACACCAGAGAGGAGCGTTCAGAGACGCAACACAGGGATACGGCACGCCTGACACACAGCAATAATTATTAATAACGCAAACAATCATCACATCACTTATTACTTCTGTTAAAGCGCAGCATCCACAGACAGGGCACAGGCAAGCTCCACCCAGAAATACTGTGGCCCTTTACTCGAACCCGAGACTCCCTTGCTGTGACGTGACAGTCAGTTAAAACAATATATAATATTTGTAACTTATTTAGTCAGGGGAAGCTGGAGCCCATCTCCGCCAACAATGTGTGAAAGCGGCGTACAATCTGAACATTTAGAGAATTTGGGAGACGCTCTCATCCAGAGCGACGTACAGTTATCATGCTTTTATACAACTGAGCAATTCAGGGTTAAGGGCCTTGCTTTAGGGCCCAACGGTGGTGATAATGGGATTAAACCACTGACCTTCAGATTATCAAACCATCACCTTATCCATTACCCCACCACTGAACAAGCAATCAGAGTACCGACTCACAAACACACACGTGACTATTCAAATTCACACTCATATCTAGGGGCAATTCAGAACAGCAAGATTTGGTCTTTGGACTGTGGAAGGAAAGCCAGGGCTGAGCTGTTCAGGGTGTACCCAGTCTTCGCCCAGTGTTTGCGGAAACAGGTACGAGCCTCCATGTGACCCTAGAAGGATTAAACAGATCGGGAAATGGGTGAGTGAAGGATGATGAAGTTGCCTCTAGGTGTAAGTGTGGGCCTGCCATGGGCTGGATTTGGCCACGCCCCTGGTAGGGTTAAGCAGTTCAGAGAATGGAGCGATGAACACGTAAAGTTAATGACTCAGCACTGCGGATGATAAGTCATTCGTCCATTCGTTTTCTAAGCCACTCAATCTTAATTAGGGCCACGGGGAGGCTGGCACCCATCTCAACCAACTCCAGGTGAAAGCAAGGTCCACTCCGGACAGTTCACCTGGTCATTACAAGGCCAACACCCACACACAAACAGACACACACACCTAGAGGCGATCTGGAACAGCCAGTTATTCTACTGTGCACGTTTTTAGACTGTCGGAGGAAACCGGAGTGTCCGGAGGAAACCCACGCAAGCACGGGGAGAACATGCAAACTCCACACTAAAACATCCTGAGCTTGAGAAGCGAACCCAGGACCTTCTTGCCGGGTGGCGGACGTGCTAACCACTGCGTCACTCTCCCGATATAGATCTTATTTTCCCCTTCAATACAACGTGACATAAATTTGGACGCTGAGTCTGCTAGAGTTTGACGCCGCGTACCGCAAGCGATGACGCTGAAAACAGAGTCAGACGCCTGTTTACAACGGACCTGTAGAGCGATATTCGTCCGCATTACATCGAGTCCGCTGAATCCATCAGATGATCTCTGGGTCTTTCTACCTGAAAACCAACAACAAATAAACAGAAGCTGGAAAAAGCGGATCCTGTTCATGGGCGACTCGCCTGCGACACTGTATCAAAAGTCGAACTCTTGTCGCACCGCGCCATGGGGCTGATGGGATATCTCCTGGGAGCCATTAGCGTTTTCGATTGAGGAAGGGGCTCGGGGGAGCAAGTGCAAATCACAAGAGAGTGAGAGTGAGAAAGAGAGGGGCGGGGAATCCCTCGCAACACACTAACAACACCTGTCACCCTCAGCACCTAATGAGGGACACAATTAGCAATTAACAGAGTGATCTGTCAGCAGTGATACCAGAGTCCCCGGTGTTTGGCCCCAGCCGACTGGGAGACACATAGCTCTTAATCAGCGCGAGCGCGCACACACACACACACACACACACACACGTACACACTAACCAGCTCAGCGAAAGCGTGATAGAAACAGCGCACATTAACAGGTTAGTACATCATGTTGTTCTTCTTATGGACATGCTGGGGTCATCAGTGCTCATCCCTCTACCTTTTGAACTCATATTGTACATAGAATGGGTGTCACGCAGTGCATTTTGGGTAGATGTAATCATTTCCGGGAGGCACGCTGGCTTAATGAATGGCAGGTTCATCTCGCCGCAAGAAGGTCTTGGGTTTGAGTTGGTGGGGTTTGCATGCTCTCCTTGTGCTTGTAGGGGTTTCCTCCAGGTACTGTACTCTGGTTTCCTTCCACAGTCCAAAGACATTCACATTAGGCTACCTGGCAACGATGGACTGGCAAGCTGTCCAGGATGTACCCTATTTTCGCCCCAGATTGGCTGTGATATGCCCCCGCCTCCATGTAACATTTCCCTATAGTGTATATATATATATATATATCACAGCACGTGATACGCATTAGCCGTAAATAGCGTCAAAGAGTTGTTGTATAAGTCTCTGTGCTTTTTTGTTGCTATAGAAACAAATGCATTAATCGATAATGTGGGCATCAGTGCTACTGCTATAGCGAACGAGTCACCTTCTGACCAATCAGATGGGAGAATTCAACTTTCTAATACAGCCGAAACTTCTTGTTTATCATCCTAAAGCTCCAGATTGAAGTTTTCTTGAGTTTCTCAAAGGCAACTCTGCATAACAATCACCATCAAGAGTATCAGAAGTCTCTCTCGACCGGATAACAATCATTCAGACATTACAGAGCTTTTCGGAAACAGAGCTCACCTACGGGCAGGGCCTGACTCCGGGGTATCGATTGTATCGAGCCCCGACCTGTGTGACACGCACCTCCGGCACAGCACTCGTCTCAGCCGGCGAGGTCGAGAGGGAATCGGATCGTCGAATCCAATTCTGATTTCGTCTTTCACGTACGGGAGAAACCGCCATATGCTACGCTCCTCGATTCCAGCGGATGAATATGGATGAGCTCGCTTTCCGCGATTTTAAAAGGGCTCCACGTTCAGGAGTGGGAATAAACACTCGCTTCCTTTCTTGGTGATGGAATTTGTTGTCCCAAAAAGACAGTCCTGACTATACAGCAGCATATTACACTAATTAATTCTAATTAGGATGATGATGATCAGTATGCGGAATGGAGAATAGGTGTGTACGCAGGAAATAAAACACTCTGGAATGGAACGCTTATCCAGACATGGCCTGGAGTAACGAGTTAACTGTACTATTACCAAGTCGACTCAAATTTATTTATATAACACATTTATAAACAACACAATGCTTTACTCAGGGCAGAGAATAAACACTGCGGATATTATAACCCTAACGTTGATTATTTTCCAATGGCAGCGTGTTATAAAGAACACGCTATTCCTCTGAAACTCTCGCAGTGCACCACAGGGTCTCTCAGTAATTTATTCATATTCATTCATCCGTTTTCTGAACCGCTTAATCCTAATTAGGGTCGAGGGGAGGCTAGCGCCCATCTCAGCCGACTCCGGGCGAGGGCAGAGTACACCCTGGACGGCTCGACAGGCCATCGCAGGGCAGAAACACACTGACGGCTAAGCAGCTCCTCTTGATGAAAGTCAGCAAATGATTCTTTTTCATGAACCTCACACCACAGACAGTGAGAGACATGGCCGGCCCTTCGTAACCCAGTTAGAGCACTATGGGGACAGCAGTGACCACCTATTGAGAGTGGGGCTTGAACCCCCAACCGTGAGATCAGTGATACAGCACCTTACCTCCAGGCCACTATGTACTATGTCCTCATCCAGAGTCGGTTGAGATGGGCGCCAGCCTCCCCGCGACACTAATTAGGATTAAGCGGTTAAGAAAATGAATGGCTGAATGAGCTCCTGGTTTTGCGAAGCGAGTTCACAATGAATTCACACCGTCATCCAATCAGAATCAAGAACTATATACTTTTCTAAAGATAATGTAATCAACGCAAATATTTATTCAGTACGAAGCTCTGGTGTGGCTGATATTTGACACTTTGGAGTGATGTATACACGGTACGCAGTAACGTTGGTCTCCAGCTCATGGCAGACTTCAATCATCTATGTGAGGCGCTCCACCGAATGTAGGCGCTTGGCGCAAGTGACGTATGGTGCTTGTGAGACTAAAGTGCGGCGTGGGCGTTGAATACTTGTTTAGTACTCAACCTTCACTTTCTCACTTGAAAGATCGGTAGTCCGGATAAGCCGTGCATTGTCTCACAACCAACACACGTCACTTGCGACAAGCGCCTACATTCGGTGGAGCGCCTCATATATACAGTGCGTCTGAAATGTGTGACCTGGAAACCGACACACATGCACGTACCAAGTCCTGAGGACATCAGGCGATGTGGTCACCACTCAGAATTAAAGAGGCTTTTTTTTTTTTTTTCACCTTATTGTCAGAGCAATTGCTTTGTTCATCACGCCAGCGCATTAGAGGTGTGGCTCTGTCCTTGATGTGCCCAAGACTCAGCATTCCAGCTCCTTCAACCCTTGTAGGGTTCAGTGCATTAGCAGGGCATTGCCTTCACTCGGGAGGAGCATGAAGAGCAGGAGAACGCCCCCCCACCCCCACCCTCTCTCTCTCTCCTCCACAGAATAAGAAGAGCACTGTAGCCTGCAGGTGCACCGCAACATCTGGTGAAGACAAAGGAAAAAATGAATATGCTTGACATTCGTCAAATGACAAGTTTTAATTGGGCTGTGACTATGCGTGTGTGTGTGTGTGTGTGTGTGTGTGTGTGTGTGTGTGTGTGTGTGTGTGTGTGTGTGTGTGTATGTATGCAGATGTGCATGGCTGTATGAGCATGCTTTAAATGTGCTTCTAATAACCAAGTGGGTATTTTAAGATGCAAGCGCAAACACGAAGATGCAATAAAATAAATAAATAAATAAATAAATAAACATAATTTTTTTAAAAATGCTGCTTTAATGAAGTTTTTTAGTTTTTCATACTTTTACCCGACAATCTAATTAATTGTTGAGGACCATGCAAATCTCGCCCACCCTTGCGCATCACAGGGAGCGGTTATACAAGGCGTGTACTGTGAGTCTTCTTCTTTTCCTTTCGGCTGTTCCCTTCAGGGGTCGCCACAGCAAATGATCCGCCTCCATCTCTCCCTATCCTCTGCATCTTCTACTCTTACTCCAACGACCTTCATGTCCGCCTTCACCACATCCATAAATCTTCTCTTTGGTCTTCCTTGCGGCCTTCTGCCTGGGAGTTCCAACCTCAGCATCCTACTACCAATATACTCACTATCCCTCCTCTGTACATGTCCAAACCATCTCAATCTAAGGCGTGTACTGTGAGTGGAGCATGTAATCGCCAGTCGAAAGGTCACGTCTGTCATTCATCTCTGAGCGCCGCGTCCATTGACAAATTCTCAGGAAGGCAGAACTAGCAATGACAACCTGGCTGGATGAAAGCAGGGATGATAAATCCCTCTCGTGCCACTAACGAACTGCGTTTAACAATAAAATGCAGCAAGAAAAAAAACCCCCTAAAAAACAGAATGCTTCACTTATAAGAAGAGTGACAGCGACGCTACTCACTCACTCTCAACGAAGCGCCGACGGCCTTGGGTTCCGGCTGCCGCGCTATCAATCACGAGATAGAAGAACAAGCAAATCGATCAAACGAGCGGCTCGGGGGAAGGGGATGGGGAATAAAACTAGTCATTCGTGGAAAGACGAGAAGAAAGAGATTGTAGAGTTCTCAGTGTGAGACGAGCGAGCTAGTGAAAGTCGGAGTGAGTGATCACGAACCGGGTCAGGAAGCGCTCCATCACCTCTGTCTCCATCTGAGAGGAGACGTTTCATAATTTCAGGCATCTGCTTTCATTAAGTGAGTGTTCTTTTGATCTCCAGAACGCCCATGCAGGCCATGTTAAGGCTAATCTTTTTATTAGGTGCAACGTTTAAAGTGACATACATGGAGGACTAGGGGCAGTGGCGGCTCGGTCGAAGGTCAGGGGTTCAAGCCCCACTGTCGTGGAGTTGTCACTGCTGTCCCCCCCACTGCAACTAACTGGGTTCTGGCGCTGTCTCTCACCTTCTGTGGTGAGAGGTTCATGTATTGCTGTGATTCATGATGAGTTGGACATAGGGGTTGCCATCAGTGTGTTCCTGCCCTGTGATGGATTGGCGAGCTGTCCAATGTATTCCCTGCCCTCACCAAGAGTCAGCGGAGAGGGGCAGCAAGCGTCCCCACAACTCTAATTAAAATTAAATTGTTCAGAAAATCAATGAACGGATGAACGTCTAGAACTCTACCCCAAGTACCATTCACTTCATCACCTTGTCTTTATGCTCTACTCAAGCTTGACCACAGATGATCCTCAATCCCTGCGTTCCTATCTTCTCTGGTATACGTACCTTCTTCCCAGTGGCATGATCTCAAGGTTAAAGCTCAGTCACCCTGCTGTTCCTTTGCCCCAGCATGGAGCAAAAACCCATCTCCTCACTCTTATCCTTTTTATACCCAACCCATTCTGGATTGTTCATCAATCTTCTCTTCTTAAAGTCTGGACATGGACAGTCCCCTATTTCATCTTTATAGCGCACCAAAGACCAGACATGGTTCAATCCCTCCATCTCGTCCTTATACAATACGACTCCCATGATATCCTGATGGATTTCTTATTTGTAGTTCAAGTCTGCTGGGCTTTTACCTCTGAGCCCAGTATCTTATTCAAGGTTCTGTTGCATCAAGTGACTCGAAGTTCCACTCTTCCTGGATGAGATGTTAACCCATTTATGTGGACAGAGGTACATTTGTGTAGAAGACCTTGCCCAGGGGTCTTAGCGGTGTGGGTGTTAAACTGGTACTGAAGCCCACAACCTCTTGGTCATAAGCCCAGCACTCTAACCGTGCTACACCACCGGCTCCATCTTAATTAAAACGAGGACTGATAAGTTCTTCACCTGACCATGATGCAGTGGCCAAAGTCGACCAAATGCAGTTCATTTTTCAACATAATCACCCAGGTGGTCCAAAGACTTCTCCCATCAGTGCTACGGTGCTCAGATCTCCTTGTTTCGTTGATCTGACGTGAGACCTTCTTAATCAGCCAATGGACCTTTCAGGCCACCCTCGTAAAGTACTAAAGCCTTGGCATGGGCCAGCTCCCCATGCTGTCTTTAAACAATACTGAGTAAGCAAATCCCTCCATCCCTTAGCCTGTCCCCAATGCTTTTCTTCTTAACCCATGGTCCCTGATGGCTCGACCTCTCACT
>CM045739.1:5707500-5712500 GCA_024760905.1 Plotosus lineatus
AAAAAGCGCAACGCACTATGCGTGCAAATCAGAAATCTGATCTAATTGTAGCCAGTAATGAGCATCTTAGCCATATTACAGCTGATTTATGATTCCATAAGAAGAGAAAGAGTCTGACCTCAAGCGCAAACGCAAAAGTTAAAGACGACTCATATGTCTGCTCGGTGTGTAACCTGATACCGTTATTTGTTTATGACTAGTCTTTTAACTATCGGTTCCTGTATTAGGATTTAAACACACACCGGACATGGCCTGAACTCGGTGGATTTGGTTCGTTTGTTCGGGGCACAATGCGTACCATATCTCTGTGTATCAGTAAAAAAGGGCGGGTCTATTAAAATGATGCTAAGTGGAGTCACATGGACAATATTTCACCCAACTTAACCTTTGAACTGTTTGAAACCAGTAAGAATTTGGCTTTTATAGTAAATAACATTGGTGGCAATGGACACCTGGCTGTGGGTCTTGCCTCTAGGTGGTGCTATATGCATACATTCATTCATTCGCCAACCCGATTACTCCTAGTACTGTCATGGGGAAGCTGGAGTATATCTCAGCCGTCTCTGGGTGAAGATGAGGTACACCCTGAACAGCTCACTAATCCATTACAAGGCCAACTCTCTCTCACATACACACACACACACACACACACACACACACACACACACACAATCAATCAATCAATCAATCACACTTTACACCGAGGGGGATGTTTGGGAGGGAGGACACCAGAATACCTGGAGGAGACCCATATGAGAATGGACGGAACATGTGAGGCCTGTAGAGAATCACCCTCGCCGAACATGGGTCTCAAACTCGGTACCTTCTTGCTGTTAGGCGGACATGTTAACTCAGGTGTAAATAGCTACATTGTACAAATAGCATTGCCCCCCAGCACACACACACACACACACACACACACACACACACACACACACACACACACACACACACACACACACACACAAACACAGAACAAACCAATCAAACAAAGCAGTTTCAGCATGGTGTGTGAATTTCCCTCCAACGCACTCTATAAACTCACCAGCAGCCTAATTTAAATCTGCATGATCCTGCGCAGCGGTGGTGCAGCGGTTAGCATTCACGCATCACAGCAAGAACATCCTGAGTTTGAAGCTAATTGTTCCAAATTGCCCCTAAATGTGTGTGTGTGTGTGTGTGTGTGTGTGTGTGTGTGTGTGTGTGTGTGTGTGTGTGTGTGTGTGTGTGTGTGTGTGTGTGTCAGTGTTTGTTGTGTGTTGGTCCTCCTGATGGTCTGGTAAGCTGCTTCGAGTGTACGCAACCTTCACCCAGAGTCACAGTCAGCTGAGGTTGGCTCCAGTCTCTTTGCAAATCTCATAGGGATTGAGAGAGAGAAAGAGAGAGGGAGAGAGAGAGAACTGATTTGTAGAAAGTGTAAAACTCAGTGATAAGTGTGCTGTGCTCTCGCTTGCCTCAGGATGTTTAGTGTGACCATGGTGCTCAGTGCAGGGCCTCCGGTACTTGAGGTACAGGAGTAAGCAAATGGTTTCCGAAAGCCATCATTACCGATCTCCTGATTCTTATTTCTCCGACACGACCCTGCACGCTTCCTGTTTATTCAATACACCAGAGAAGCAAATGGACCGCTTTAAACCTCGGCCGGGTATCATCATTTGTATCTGTTCCGAATACATTCATCTGAAATGTCTGGAAAGCTGGCGTGTAATTAACAAAGAGAAACTACAAGGCAACGACGCAAAACGAGAAATTCCGTTTAAAAAGACCTTTTGATAAAGTAGTTTTACACCGAGTCTGCTACTGCGAGGCCTCTGTGACCGAGAAGTCATTAATTATGGCTGTTATATTTCACAGGACAAAACTGTAAACAGCAGCGTGCAATGAGGTTACTGAGGAGGAGGCGGAGGAGGAGGAGGAGGAGGAGGAGGAGGTGCTTATGAGAGTTTAGTAAGAGACAAAATTAGGGTACGATGTTGAAAGTGAAAACGCTATGGTGATTTAAGATGGTTTCTCTCAGATGGTGCGTGAGAGAGAGAGAGAGAGAGAGAGAGAGAGAGAGAGAGAGAGAGAGAGAGAGAGAGACCGAGCCAGCCAGTAAGGAGGGGCTTTCTCTTTCTAATTATTCTAATTATCATGGCACGCTATGAAAACGTGATTAATAACACTGAAGATATTGTTGTGGCAATTAGCCATATGGTAGTGGGACCCTGCTCTGTCACGATTTTGCCATTAGCATCTCCTTATGTTTGTCAGGAGCGTGCACCCATGACGAGCTCGACTCTGCCTCACCTTCCTCCATCCACCTGGGAGAAACGCAAAGGCCTCCGAGCTTCCTGCTTCACTGAGTTTTGCATCCAGAATCCAGTCGGATCGTGGGACAAACATTACGCGGAGCCTAAGAGGAAGAGCCGCCAGAGTCAGTAGTACAGCTACGAGACTGCGTTCACTCCGTTCTGGCAGAGTCGCTGCTTTTTTTTTTTTTTTTTCTTTTGCGAGCTATCAGAAAGATTTTCTTGTCAAGCAGGTTGTGTGGGGCGTTTCACTCCGCCGCTGCGATCCCGACTATGGCCATGATGAGATGCCAAGTGCTAATGAAACTGCTGCAAGAACCTTGTTAGCAGTGTCGGATTCAGGACTCTCAAGATGAGGCGAAGAATAAACTGAAACCAGATGCTGAAGTGCTTTGCACAGTTAAAAACAAACAAAAACAAAAAGTGAAAACGAAACGGCAACTTTGTAGAATCGGACCCAAGATTGCGTCTTTGGAGTGTATCGTCGTCACATGATCCCCACTAAGGAAGCTATGCTATTAAATCAAAACTCAATGGTCTCAAATGGGATCACATATTACTCTTGTAATGTTAAAGGGGCGGGGCCAGATGGAAGGCCTTACATACATCTGGTGGTTATAGAGAATTGGAGGAGGCGTGGCCAGTTGAATTGCCTAAGAGTGATAATACAGTAGGGCTGAGTGGATGACTCCAAGAAAGATGAAGAGGGTGGGGCTAAAGATTAAAGACTAAGCAAATCTAACGATGGGGCCAGAAAACTGAGTGGGTGGGGCTACAGTAAATGTGTTTCCAGGGTTTCTCAAGCTAGTAGATATGTTTACACCTGTGTTAGATTGTTATTGGATAGTATGGTGGTTGTAGTGGTCCTGGCTTCAAGTCCTGGTCTCAGACAGGGCGTCGCTGTGTGGAGTTTGAATGTTCTTGCTGTGCTTGCATTGGTTCCAAAGTATCTCTCGGCGAAAATGTGAGCGTGAATGGTTATATGTGATTGCCATAAAATGGTCAGGTGGGCTGTTAAGGGTGCAGCTGCAAGGATTTCAAACTTGACCTCCCACCCAATCATATATGTTGTTCTTTATTTCCTAGACCAATCAGGTTTGTTTTAGCGGCAAACTATCTGTATGCAATGATGAGCTGGTGGTACCAGTACAATTGCCCCACAGCAGGAAGGTTCTGGGTTCTCAGGTGTCCCCCTTACCATCTTCTCCCCAATTTAGTCGTATCCAATTCCCACCCGCTCTGTGATAGCCTGGCAAACTGTCCAGGGTGTACTCTGCCCTCACCCAGAGTCGGCTGGGATGGTCGCATTCCTCCCTCCAACCCTAATTAGGACTAAGCGGTGACAGAAAATGATGATGAATGAACCAATTCCCACCCATCAAGTATTACCTTACCAAGCACATGACCACCACCAAGCAGGGAAGGGCGAAAGCATGCACACGCCTCCTCTGAGACATGTGATGCGAGCTATCCGTCTCTTTTCAAACTGCAGTGCCATGTGTATTTTAGGTCGGTCTAAGACACCCGGAGGGAAAGTGCTGTCCACCCCCTTGCATGAATGAGCTCACAGATGCCCATGATTTACTGGTTATTGCTGTGAGTGACAGGGAGGTGAACGTATGCCATCCCTCTCTCCAGTGAGATCTCGACAAATCAGCTCTCAGGGACTCCCGGTCATGGAAGGATATGGCATTAACCTTGATTCAAACTTGCGATGCGCCACTCGGGAGCCTTTCATGGGTAATTGTGTGTGGAGTTGCATGTTCTGTCAGTCGGTGCACGGTTTCCTCCGGGCACTCCGGTTTCCTCGGGGCGCTCTGGTTTCCTCCTACAGTCCAAAGACAGACACATAAGGATAAGAGGCTGTTACAACTCGCCCTAGGGTGTAGTGTTGCGGTGTGATGGTCCAGTGTGCCATTCAGGGTCTTCCCTACTTTCACTTAATGTTAGCTGAGATAAGCTTCAGCCTCTCTGTGACCATAATTGAAGTAAGCACTCAGTAAGTGAGAGCGGCATAATAGAAAGCACTCCACCCTTGAGTGGGGCCGATGGTGTAGTGGTTAGGGTGCTGGGCTCATGATCGGGAAGTTGTATGTTTGAATCCCAGTTACACCCCCACTGCGCTAAGACCCCTGGACAAGGTCTCAACCACAAGTGTGCCTCTGTTCACCCAGCAGTATAAATAGGTACCAGTAAAATATACTGGGAAGGTAACCTGCGATGTACTCGCGTCCCATCCAGGAGGAGTTGAACTCCTGGTAACTTCACGCTACGGAAACGGGGAATACGCACCAGCCTGATGAGCCGCTACGCTCGGCTGTAAAAATCCCAAAGGACTTTATCTTTTACTCCACCTTTGAAATGTTTATGAAATGTGGACGTGCTACACATAAATATCACGGGGAAACGGACAGACCATTGAGGGACAAGTGGATAACAACCACCTTGATGTTACACCGTGAACAAATCTTTCTGAGCCAAGTACACCAATTATAGCTTTAACACACACACACACACACACACACACACACACACACACAGACACATTAATTTGTACATGCTCCTACACACACACAAACACACACACACACATTTCTACATGCTCCTACACACACACACACACACACACACACACACACACACACACACGCCACACACACACACACACACACACACACACACACACACACACACACACACACACACACA
>CM045739.1:5720000-5740000 GCA_024760905.1 Plotosus lineatus
GTAAGACAGAATACATGTGTGTGAACGACAAGGACCCAAGAGGAACTTTGAGGTTACAGGGGCAGAGATAAAGAAGGTGGAGGATTTTAAGTACTTAGGCTCAACAATCCAGAGCAATGGAGAGTGTGGAAAAGAGGTGAAGAAGCGCGTGCAGGCAGGTTGGAATGGATGGAGAAAAGTGTCCGATTGTGATGTGTGATAGGAGAGTATCGGCAAGAATGAAGGGAAAAGTGTACAAGGACGGTGATGAGGCCAGCAAGGTTGTATGGTTTAGAGACAGTGGCCCTGGGGAAAAGACAGGAGTCAGAGTTGGAGGTAGCAGAGATGAAAATGTTGAGGTTCTCTTTGGGAGTAACGAGGATGGATAGGATCAGAAATGAGTACATCAGAGGGACAGCACATGTTAGATGTTTTGGAGACAAAGTCAGAGAGGCTAGATTGAGATGGTTTGGACATGTACAGAGGAGGGATAGTGAGTATATTGGTCGTAGGATGCTGAGGTTGGAACTACCAGGCAAAAGGCCCAGAGGAAGACCAAAGAGAAGATTTATGGATGCAGTGAAGGCGGACATGAAAGTCGTTGGAGTAGGAGTAGAAGATGCAGAGGATAGGGAGAGATGGAGGCAGATCATTTGCTGTGGCGACCCCTGAAGGGAACAGCCGAAAGGAAAAGAAGAAGCTGTGTGTTTTTCCTTTTTTTAATTTCTCAAGCATTTCTTTATTTTCTCAGCAAACTCTGGTATTGTTATCACATCGACTTTTTACTAAATTATAATAAGTAAGAACTGAAATTTCTGAAGGCCATCAGGGTGGCCTCGTGGTGGTCATATCCACCTCACACCACGAAGGTTCTGGGTTCAAGATCCAGGCACGGTGAGGACAATTCTGTGTGGTGTTTCCATGTTTTTCCCATGCTAGTGCAGGTTCCTCCGGGTAGCTCCAGTTTTCTCCCATATGCCTAAAAAATGCACATTCGACTTACTGGCGGTTGCACATTGCTCCTGGGTGTAAGTAGCGGCGTGAATGGGCCTCTGTGTTTGCCCTGCATTCGATTGGCAAGCTATTTTGGGTATACCCAGCCATCGACCAGATTCGGCTGAGATAGGCTCTAGCCTCTAGTGTGAAAAGGCACGGTTCACTCCAAACAGCAGTCCAGACCATTGCAGGGCCAACACACACACACACACACACACACACACACACACACACACACACACCTGTTTTGTCAACCGTTTTCAACCCCAGTGTTGCACTTTCCTGATATTGTAGAGGATTGTGAGATTGTAGTAACTCACGCTTATGTTGAAGGTCACTGTGTGACCCCCACACAGCCCACACACACACCCCCCACACACACAGCCCACACACACCATCTACAATTCTGCAAACAGCCATGTTTTTGAAGTTCAAAGCCTGTAAATGCATTGATTTCCTGAGAACCCGAGAGACTGATCGCTTACTGGCGTTTCAAAACGCTAACCACAAACTGTCAGATTAGAGGGTGTCACATCTATAGAGCTCCACGCGTGTCTCACCGAAGTGCTCGTTATGACCCCAGGCCTGTTGTCTCTCATAAACGTGCCGCGTCCGTTGTAAGCCATCGCACGACCGTTGAGAAGCTGTGATGGAGGGTTTTCGTTTAAGTGGCCGTCAGGTGATACATTCCCTGCTGTCACAACACACAAACTACCAATCAAGGCTGCGCATTATGCAGGAAGTGAATAAATACAGTAAGGATGACAGATGAAGACTATCTGGATAATTATTACTCATCGTCCTGACGGTTAGTCGTTGGTTTGATGAAGCATCTTGGCTTGGAAAGTGAGGAGAAGTGTATTAATAAAACATCCAGTAAACCTGGATCAGGCTGCTACGTCAGGTGTAGACTCCCGAAAAAATAAAGACAAAAACGAAAAAGAAAAGAAAAAAAAAAAACTCGACGTACTGTCACGATTTACTGATAATAAAATGTCGGGATTAATTCATTCATTCACTTGCCCTGCTTAATCCTCCTAGGAGGAAGCTGGAGCCTATTTCAGCCAACTTTGTATGAAAGTGAGCTACCCCCAAATAGCCAGTTTGTTGTCTGGTCAACACACACCCAGCCACTCCCACTCCCACCTAGACACAATTTGGGACAACCAGTAATCCTAATCATTCATTCATTCATTTTCCGCATAAACCGCTTAATCCTAATTAAAGTGGGGCCGGTGGTGTAGTGGTTAGGGTGCTGCGCTCATGATCGGGAGGTTGTGTGTTCAAATCCCAGTTAGACCCCCACTGTGTTGAGACCCCTGGGCAAGGTCTTAACCACAAATTTGTGCCTATCCACCGAGCAGTGTAAATGGGTACCAGTAAAATATACTTGGACGGTAACCTTTGCTGGACTAGCGTCCCATGCAGGAGAAGTTGAACTCCTGGTAGCTTCACGCTACAGAAATCAGGGATAAGTACCGCCTTGATGAGCCACTAGGCTCGGGTGTAAAAAGTCCAACAGACTTTACCTACCTAATACTAATTAGGGTTGTTGGGAGGCTGGCCCCAATCTCAGCTGACTCCGAGCAAGGGTTGGGTCCACCCAAGACAGCCCACCAGGCACAACCATTCACATCTAGAGGAGATTCGGAACAGCCAATGAACCTACTGTGCATGTTTTTGGACTGTGGGAGGAAACCAGAGAACCCAGAGTAAACCCACACAAGCACGGGGACAACATGCAAACTCCACACAGACACGCCCATGCTGGGGATCAAACCCAGGCCTGCTTGCTGTGAGGTGGACGTGCTCACCATTATGCCACCATCTCACCGTTATCCTCATCAACCTAATCCTAATTGTAATTGGACTATGAGAGGAAACCAGAGTACCCAGAGGAAACCCACACACGCAGAGAGGCAACATGGAAACTCGTACAGAAACATCCCTGGATTTGAGCCAGGGTGGACGTGTTACTCAAACATGGATCCAGGGCAAATGAGTTACATATACTGCACCAGATGTTCAGATTGATGGTTCTGGTCTTCACATCACACTGAGCACAAGAACCCTGAACATCCCTTCATGTATCAGAACTCATGTCATTCCACCTCAAGATATGATCCTTTACTTCTCCATGAAGACTGTGAAACACTGAAAACGTGTCAAAACAGAAAATGTCCAGTTTTCAAGTTCATGTTACGCCCTTTCTGTGTCCATGTCAGGAGGAAACCGGAGTACCCTCAGGAAACCCAACTCAAGTATTCAGAGAACAAGCAAACTCCACTCAGAGTTACCTTTGCAGAGTCCAGAATTTGAACCCGGGACCTTCTTGCTGTTAGGTGCTCGTTCAAAGAACTACACTACGGTGCCGTCTCATTTTTAAATAAATGAAATAATTTTAATGAGCTGTGTCATAATGTCCAGAAAGCCAGTCATGATGAAAGCAGACGCCGTGACCAAATGTTCAGGAAATGTTCATTTTCCTACTTTTAAAGTGGTGTTGTGTAAGTGTAAACAAAACGCATCAGGGTGTGGCGGAATAGGAAAATAATCAATTCCCTGTGGACTGGTATACTTTAACAGTGACGTGAGGCCGAGGATTGAGAGGTTGTGAATTGAAATCCCCTTTGTGACCCCCAGTGTGTTAAGATCTTCTGCCTCTGTCCACCCAGCAGTACAAATGGGTACGAGTATATATGCTGGGAAGGTAACCAGTGATGGACTCATGTCCCATCCAGAAGGAGCTGAAGTCCAACTGTCATGTGCCTTGGGTGTAAAAAGACTTAGCTACCTTACCTGTATCCTTTACAGACAGTGGGTTTACACCAGGGGGGACAATGTCCATAATCTCCATGATTGTGAGAAGAGTGGGGTGGGGCAGAGGGTTGCTGGATTACATTGTGATGATCTTGAGCTAAATGGGTTGATTCATGATGATCTTGGGGGAAACTTGGTGGAATTGTGATGATCTTGAGGGAACTTGAGGAACTCATGATCATCTTGAGGGAATTTGGTGGAATTGTGATAATCTTAAGGGAACTTGGTGGAATAGTGATGACCTTGAGGGAACTTGGGAACTCATGATCTTCTTGAGGGAACTTGGTGGAATAGTGATGACCTTGAGGGAACTTGGGTACTTATGATCTTTTTGAGGAAACTTAGTGGAATTTTGATGTTCTTGAGGGAACTTGGTGGAATTGTGATGACCTTGAGGGAACTTGGGGACTCATGATGTTCTTGAGGGAACTTGGTGGAATTGTGATGATCTTGAGGGAACTTGATGGAATTGTGATGACCTTGAGAGAACATGTTGGAATAGTGATGACCTTGAGGGAACTTGGGGACTCATGATGTTCTTGAGGGAACTTGGTGGAATTGTGATGACCTTGAGGGAACTTGGGGACTCATGATGTTCTTGAGGGAACTTGGTGGAATTGTGATGATCTTGAGGGAACTTGATGGAATTGTGATGACCTTGAGAGAACATGTTGGAATAGTGATGACCTTGAGGGAACTTGGGGACTCATGATGTTCTTGAGGGAACTTGGTGGAATTGTGATGATTTTGAAGGAACTTGGTGGATTTGTAATGATGCCGAAGGAGATTGGTGGATTTGTGATGATCCTGATGGAACTTCGCTTAGGAACTTTGCCTGTCAAAAAAAAAAATCCCACAATTATTGCGATGTATTACAATTTGACGCCAATCATAATAGAATGTGTGAAGTGCTGTAGAGCACAGTCGAGCTTTACAGACCAAACAGGGTGTAGCAGAGGTCGATGTGCCATCGTGGGGGATCTTGATGAGCTTGAAAACACAATTCCTTCAAGTTTCATCTCTTGGATGCGAGCTGCCCTCTTTTCGATACTCCGGTTGTGCTCTTGTCTTCTCATAAATCATACAGTGCCATTTTTTTTTTTTTTTTTTTTTTTAAATCAAGGAAATCACAGGCATCGTGTCCCAGTGTGAACTCAGGGCAACATTCACTCATTCATTTATTTTATAAGCCGCTTAATCCTAATTCGGGTCACTGGGAGACTGGTGCCCATTTCGGCCGATTCTGAGTGAGGGCAAACTACACCTGGACAGCTCACCAGGCTATCGCAGGCCACAAACATGCTGATGGCAATCCGGCGGTCGACTGTTTATGAACATCAGCAATGGTTCCACAGGCAGTGAGAGACACGGCCGGCCTTTGATAACCCAGTCAGCTGCACAGGGTAACATCATGCTCTTTTTTTTTGTGCTCCAGAAATTGCCAATTCTAAAAGAAGTGGTGGTTGGTCTGTGCTTATATAAGAATAGTTCTACAAAAGGAAGAAAAACAAGCGGTTGGCCGGTGGTACGTTGAGTTGTGTTGATGAAAAGGGCAATCGGAAATGCAGACGGTGTATTTCTGAGTACAGAGATCACACTTTCACAACGACTACCACCAACAGCCCCATGCATAACCCTAAATACACACACACACACACACACACACACACACACACACACACACACACACACACACACACACACACACACACACATATATAAATCTATGTATACATGTATTTCTAGAAAGACATTGCATACTTAATTCACACCTGAGTAAAGAAACCACAGAGGTTTGTAACTTTCCGCTGAGCTCGCACTCGTGCTGCCTTCACTTCTCAAGGCTCTGAAGAACAGGAAGGAAGACCACTTCGTCCTGTGTCTACCGGCCATGCTGATGTATCTCTGTGCAGCCCGGGAGAAATTTACAGTTCTTAAACTTGTGGTGAAAAATATTTGTCATATTCCAGACGACAGGTCAAAAATACCAATTGAGACTTTGGTTGGTATTTTCAAAAGTATTTACATTTCAGTTTTATGCACAGACTCTCTGTCTCTCTCTCTCTCTCTCTCTCTCTCTCTCTCGCTCGCTCTCTAGCTCTCTCCGTCTCTCTCTCTCTCTCTCTCTCTCTCTCTTGCACTCTCTGTCTCTCTTGCTCTCTATCTCTATCTCTCTCTGTCTCTCTCTCTCTCTCTTTGTCTCTCTCTGTCTCTCTGTCTCTCTCTCTCGCTCTCCCTCTCTCTCTCTCTCTCTCTCTCTCTCTCAATTATTTACTGTGCATCTTAATTCTACTTGGGTCACAGGAAGGCTGGAGCCTAACTCGGCCAATGTTGGGCTCAGGTTGGGTGCATCTTGACTAGCTCAAACACACAAAAGCAATGCACACACGTACACCGTTCACACTCACATGTTCACCAAGGGGCAAATGGGAACATCCATCTAGCCTAACGTGCTCGTCTTTAGACTGTTGGAAAATAAATCTAGAAGTAAATTTCATAAAAATATTTTTGTAAATAATAATAATAATAATAATAATAATAATAATAAAGCTCAACCATCCGGCATGAGCTCAGAGTGGAACCTGCTGCTCCTCTGTTTTGAGAGGAGCCAGTTGAGGTGGCTCAGGAATTTGGTTAGACCTCCTCCTGAACGCTTCCCCGGTGTGGTGTTTTCAGAATGTCCAACTGGGAAGAGATCCCTGGGTCGACCTAGAACATGCCTCTCGGCTGGTATGGGAATGCCTCGGTGTCCCCCGGGAAGAGCTGGAGGAAGTGGCTGGGGAAAGGGACATCTGGACCTCATTGCTTAGGGTGCTGTCGCCACGACCTGACCCTGCATTAAGTGGAAGAAAATGAAGAAGATAATAATAATAACAATAATAATAATAATAATAATAATAATAATAATAATAATAATAATGTAGGGGCGGAATGGCAGTGTACGGATTAGCATGTTTGCCTTACAACAAAAAGGTCCAGTGTGTCCTGGGCTCGACAGTGTTTTCCTGTGTGGAGTTTGTATGTTCTCGTTGTGCTTGTTTGGGTTTCCTCAGGTATTCCAGTTTCCCCCAACAGCCCCAAAACATGCACATTAGGCTAATTGGCTATTCTAATTTGCCCCTGGTTCAGTGCTTCTCAAATAGTGGGGCGGTATGATACCAGTGGGGCCGAGTATGACCCTGGGAAACATGCTTTCTGAAATAGTGTACAAGAATTGACTGTAATTGCACCTCCACTCCAGTAGTTGGCGCTCTTATTGACGGGCGATGGTGTAGTGGTGTTTCTCACAAGCAAACAATAAGAAGTGCAGTAAACAACTCCTCAAGAAACAAAACTTCTAACAGGAATGAAGAGAAAGGTGGAGAGAGATGGAAATATTAACACACAAATAAGTTGAATGAGTTTAAATAAGGATGGACTTTTTTCATTTCAGGCACATTGGTGCACTTTAAATCTTTTCAATTTCACATTAAAAAAACAATGTTAAAGAAGTTTTTCTTTATTGTAAGTTGACCTATATTTCTTTCTTTTCTGTTTTTAATGTTAATAAAGATACAATCTCATGCAGAGGTGTGCTAATAACAATTTTATAGATAAAAAAATTACTATTTATTGTCACTCGCGGGCCGGTGGGGGGCTTGAAATGTTTTTTTTCTTCCTAGAGAAGGCACCACAGAAAATAATTGAGAAGCATTGCCCGAGTTGTAAATGTGAATGCGAATGATTGAATGTGTGTTGGCACCACTGCTTGTACCCGGCCTCCAAGCAGTGTCAGCTGAGATGGGTGGAGTCTCCTGTGACCATAGTCGGATTAAGATGGTCAGTGAATGGATAAATAAAGAATGAATATGTATATATATGGTAGGCCTCCGTCAGTCCCGAAGGACTATGGCTGCGCTCTGGCTGGTATCCCGGCTGGTGATACCCCCCAGTGTGCAGAGCCCGGGTAGGGAGTAATGAGGGACAGGCTGTTACCCAAGCAGCAAGTCCCCCGTCTCGGCACCACCGGAAGGATCCAATGGAAGGGCAAGTGCCGATACGACTGGGTTCCAGTGCCACTGCAGGAGAGAATCTACGGTCAATTTAGAACGGCCAATTAACCTACAGTGCACGTCTTTGGATTGCGGGAGGAAACCGGAGCACCCAGAGGAAACCCGCACAAACACGGGGAGAACATGCAAACCCCACACAGAAATGCCCAGGCCGGGAATCAAACCCAGGCCTTCTTGCTGTGAGGTGGACGTGCTAACCACTACGCCACCGTGCCATATATATATACACACACACACACACACACACACACACACACAGTGGTACCTCACCTTACAAAAGTCTCAACAAACAAAAAATTCAGGTTACGAAAAGCATTTTCCTAAAATTTTTGTTTCTGTATACGAAACAAGTTCACGTTACGAAAGCGGCATCTCAAAAATTTAAACACGTCATCATTGACGTTCAAACATCCCGCCCCACTGGCCTCCCATTGGCTAACAACTGAGCTGTTGTTCATGTCACCTTCACTCGAGAGCCATCTTGGACAGGTCCACCTGACGCCATCTTGGAGAGGGATCCCATTGGGTAGGAGGAATGACGCATCTACCTCCCATTGCCTATTATAGAGCTGAATCCACCATGATGCTTTTCGTGTAAAGGACAGAGTTACTGTTGTTTTATCCTTTATTTCTTGACTCAGGCTTTTAACCTTCAATAAACATTTGTAAGATTATAACTCTACTAAGAAGACATGGTCAAAACACATACATGCACGTGTGCGAGCGCGCGCACACACACACACACACAAACACACACACGTGCTGGTGATTTCCGATGCGAGTGAGGAGAAGAAACGGGCTCAAGTGATATCCCAAAGGAATATGGCCAAACCCGTTTACAATATTGAAGCAGATGGAGATCTTAAAGGTATGCTTTTATAATTTTTTAAGGGTTTAGGGGGTAGTATTGTGAGCCTTGGAACGAATCACACATTTTATATGTAAAATGCGGTTCAACTTACGAAAAATGCAGGTTACGAAAAAAGCTCGGGAACGGATTAATTTCATAAGGTGAGGTACCACTGTGTGTGTGTGTATGTATATATATATATATATATATATATATATATATATATATATATATATATATATATATATATATATGCTAACATGCTTAACATTAGCCAGCAAGTTTATAATAGTTGTGTGTGTTACCATAGAAACCAATCAACAGCTTTGAACTTGAAGTCACCTGAAAAGCAGTCACATTCTCGTAGGTGTTGAAAGATAAAAGTGATGTTGTTCCAGTATAGAATTCTCTGGAGCTTTGACCCGCCACCCCAGAATAACCAGTCTCATCACTCAAGACACATGTAATGTCTCCACCTGCGGTTCGAAAACTTGAACAAGTATTCAGCCAATAATAAAATTAAAAAGCAAACTTCACGATAATGAAACATTTCATCATAAATGACAGATCTGTATTAAAGATATTTTGATGTATCTAAAGATAGGTCATTAAGGAATGAGTGACAACTCCTGCTGTAAGCTTGATGTGTGCTATTAATGCTGTGAGGAGCAGAGTACGAGGAGCATGGAGGAGAAAATGGAAATTTTTACATGCTCCTGACAGGCGGATATAAGGGGGGCGTTAATCATACGACACCAGCTTATGTCGGTCTTGACAGGTAATATAATATTTCATTTTTAATACATACAAATATATAAACAAACCACTCTCACCCCACAGCAGGAAGGTTCTGGGTTCGAGGCCAGGGTTTCGAGGTTTCTGGGGGGAGTTTTTATGTTCAAATATGTATACATATATATATATATATATATATATATATATATATATAATGTGTGTGTGTGTGTGTTATATATTTTTATATCTAAAAATTCATCCATCCATTCATTTTTTGGATTTTCCCTCTAATTTATTCATATCCGATTCCCACCCATCAAGTATTGCCTTCCCTATTACTTGATCACTACTAACCAGGGAGGGGCAAAAGCATGCACACACCCCCTCTGCATCATGTGATGCGAGCCACCTTCTTCTTTCTGAACTCCGACGCATGCATATTTTTTAGGGCGGTCTAACGGACCTGACGGACCCCCGTGATTATGAGAGTATGCTGTCCCTCCCTCCCTGTCTCCCGTGAGACCTCGGCCAATCAGCTCCCACGGACTCCCGGTCACAGATGGCTGGGACATTAACCCGGATTCGGACTTGTGATCTTGTGTGAATTTGGGTGGTGGTGAGGGTGGCACCCATCCCCACCCCTTGAACAGCTCAATAGGCCATTGCAGCCCAAGAAGCACACAAGCATTCACACTCACCCTCACGCCTAGGGGTGATTCGGAACAGCCAATCAATCGACCCTGCATGTTTTTGGACTGTTGGGGGGAAACCCGTGCAAGCACGGGCAGAGCATGCAAACGCCACATGGAAACACCCCGCACTCAGGACTCAGACCCGGGACCCTCTTGCTCAAACCGCTGCACCGGCGTGCCGCCCCTGGCCCAAATTATTAATGAATAAAAAGCTTAACCGATAGGTTCCTGTCGAAAAGTTTCTCCAACTAAACCGTCCATAATCTCTTCATATATCCCTATAAGTCAAATGTAATGAATTGCTTCCTATGTATAGAGCTTCTGCAATTTCCCCCAATGATTCATTACATCTTACTTTTAAATGAGCTCTTACAAGGCAGATGAGACTTTATGACTGTTCTCGAGACTCCTAATATTGTTGACTCTCGAACAGAAGTTTTGTTTGTTTATATTGGCTTTTTCTCCCTCAATTTTATTTATGATTTATGGCAGCATTGTAATTAGCCTGGAGGATGCACTGGTGGTTTATGGGAGGAATCGTTTTTATACCCTTATATAAATCAACCGCACTTATAAAGCGTCTCCAATTAATGACAGGCCTCCATATGACTGAAAATCTCATTTTAATGGGTCCAAGTGGGTCCTGCGGTGCTATTAATAATTCTAATTATAATCATTTTTAAAAGGAACAGTTGCTCAATCAGAAATTCATCAACAACCCATGTAACCCCGAGTGCTGTAGAAGCCTATCATGGGAAACAGGAATTTTATATATATATATATATATATATATATATATATATATATATATATATATATATATATATATATATATATATATATATGAATGATGTATGTTGATCCTGGGATAAATTCCGTGGTTCTTTTTGCCTCGTGTGCTACAGCACGAAGCGTTCGAGCCGCCATCAATACGCCGCGACCATATGTGCTTTGATGCGGCTCTTTGTTCGCGTGTGCTTTGTCTCCACATTGAAGTCTTGCCAAAGTACATCGTCAGGGGAGCAAAATATCGCATTTCTCTCTTTTAAAGTGATTGTCCTTTTGAATTTTATCGACTGACAACATGTGGCAAGGTAAAGAGTCATGTAGTGTACGGCTGCATCTACGCGCAGCACGCGACCGGCTCCGTTATCCTCACGCACTGCGTTTGAGGCCTGTGTGCTTATGACGCTATTAATTAATTAATATATTGTCTTTGAAGTCCATCAAACGGAGACAGGATGTAAATTATTGCTCATCTAAAGGTTGAAATATTGAATGGATCAAATGATTTCTGAGTTAAAGCGAATCGTCAATGAAGCAGATGAGCAGATTATTCTTCAAATTATGATGCGATTAAAAAAAGAAATGACAGTAGAGCACATTAAATGTCCCCAAATTATATATATATATATATATATATATATATATATATATATATATGAGTGTGAATGGATGGATGTATATATGTACGCATGTTTTTGGCCAGTGGGAGGAAACTGGAGTACCCAGAGGAAACCCACACAATCACAAGAACATGTAAAGAACATATCCCAAGCCCAGTAATGAAACCTGAGGCATTTGAAGTGGACATGCTAACCATTCCACAGGTTGTTCCCCCCCCTCACTGCAGTTAACTGGGTTATAATAGGCCGGCCGTGTCTCACTATAAAAACTATAATAATAGTGCATACTAAAGGCAAACTAAAAACTTGTGAAGATGAGTCGGGTCAGGCTCTGTAAGCACATGAACCTCGTAGCTAACAGCATCTGTTAAGCTGACATGCTGCACACTTGTACTTTCATTCATTTCCTGAGCTGATTAATCCTAAATTAAAGATCGTGGGGAGGCTGGCACCCCTCTCAGCCAACTCTCGGTGAGGGCAGAGTACACCCTGGACAGCTCCTCAGACCATCGCAGGTCAGAAACACCCTGACGACGTAGTATATATTATACTGACGATGTAGTATATATTATATATACTACACATAAACACCAGGGGGGTGGAGTCCACGATTTTCATGGTTTTTAAAAAATTTCAAACCCGTTCAAAAAAAAAAATCAACCTCGTCAAGGATGACATTGACAGCTCATCAGGCCATCACAGGGCCAACATTCACACATAGGGGAGATTTAGAATGGCCAAATAACCTACTGTGCATGTTTTCAGACTGTGAGAACAAACCAGAGAGAGGAAACCCACATCAGCCCGGCAAGGACATGCAAACTCCACACAGAGACATCCCAGCTGGGAATCGAGCCCAGAAGCTTCTTGCTGTGAGGCCACTACGCCACCATGCCGCCAACAAATACCGGTATTTGTTTGTGGTTTTATTATTATTATTATTATTATTATTATTATTATTATTATTATTATTAAGGGGTGTAGGTATGTAGTATTTCAGTGACCAAAGGCGATTTAATTTAAATTTAATAAAAACCCACAGTGTGTTGCCATAATTTGATTATTCTTATAAATATTAATTTCCATGTTCACTATTTTGTTTTTCTGTATAAAATTATTTATATAGTTAAATAGCAGGATAATAAGTTACACCATTCATCACATTATGTACTTTTAATTACAAGTGGAGTTTGTTAGTTGTATATTTCAATGGGGTGTATATATATATATATATATATATATATATATATATATATATATATATATGTATGTATGTATATATATGTATATATATGTATATGTATATATGTATATGTATGTATGTATATATATGTATATATATGTATATGTATATATGTATATATATGTATGTATATATATATATATATATATATATATATATATATATATATATATATATATATATATATATATATATATATGTGTGTGTGTGTGTGTATTATTTCATCCTAAACAGGAAGGTGTGAGTGTAAAAGTAAAGGAAAAAAGAACAGATGAAAAAATGAAAAAAAGGAAAGACCGGCGGAGACAAGACATCGAAAAAGATCAAAAATGTGCTGTTTCCCTGTTTTTCCTCCATCATCGTCCTTTCCAGCAACCGCCTTGGAAGCCGATGCGCTGCATTCGACCATTAATCCCCGCCTGCCGGATCCTGGCCAGGTAATTACTGTTTAAAAATATTTCATCCCGTTCTCTGGCTTAGAAACAAAAGACGAGGACAAAGGCGACGCAGTTACAAACAACGACAAAGGCCTGCGTTAAATGCTCTGCCGGAACCGGGCACCATTGTTCCTACAATGTACAAGGTGTCTGAAACGGCAATCGTTCACTGTTTCATATTCAAATGGCGCAGTCACGCTCCGGTTTCCTGCAGTCACTAGTTAGGCCTGTTTCATTGTGATGGGAAAACACACATTTTCTGGTCTGTTAAAAAAAAAAAAAAGGAAAAGTAAAGTAAGAAGCTAGTTGTCTGTCTGCTCCAAAAGTTCATCTTTTGGGTGAATTTACGATTAGGGTGCCACTAAAACCAGAACTTTTTTTTCCCGCTCCCAGGTCAGTACAAGCAGACTTTACCACTCCAAATATTTTGAGTCATTCTTTTCCGAGTCATTTTATTACAACATTTTAAAACATTTTATTAAGTCCAGCTACTTCGACATATTCAATCTCACTCATTTGCCGAACCGCATAAAACCCATTAGGGTCGCGATGAGGCTGGAGCCCATCTCAGCCCGAAAGTGGATGAAGACACGTTGAACTGCTCACCAGGCCATCACAGAGCACACATGGAGAAAACCCGCGCAGACCCAGGAAGGACATGCAAACTCCGAACAGAAACGTTGAGTCCAGAACCCTCTTGCTGTGAGGCGGACGTAGTCATGGTAACCACTGTCGCATGAATGCAGAATTTGATCCGGATCATTTCCAAAATCTAACGAAGTCATATTTGCCCACACGCACGCAAACCGAGGGTAACCCTGAACCCTTCTCGCCTGAGATCATTCATTAGTGAATCATTAGAAGGTCCTTTATCTTCTCGTCACATTAGCGGAACCTTTGAGGCGGACATGCTAACAACTGTGCCACCGTACCACCCACTTATTTATTTATTTATTTATTTTGTATTTGGGAATATCCTGCTATGTATTCCTTTTTGTTGTTATTGTTGTTGTTGTCACTTCATATATTTCATTTAGCTGTAGCACATTAGCACTCGGTAGTAATTGTCGCCTGTTAATGTCTAACACCTGATATTCACTCAATTAGCCTGGTCCCTTTATGCATAGCATTATCATTCTGAGCGCTTTCAGCCAACACCGTCACAAGTTTCTGTCCTTCTTTATTAAATAATTACAGAAACATATTGGTATGTAGGTTCGTGGGGCCGGTGGCGTAGTGCTTAGGGCGCTGTTCTCATGATGTTGTGTGTTCAAATCCCAGTTAGACCCCTGGGCAAGGTCTTCACCACAAGTGTGCCTCTGTTCACCCAGCATTATAAATGGGTACCAGTAAAAATATACTTGGAAGGTAACCCGCGACGGACTAACGTCCCATCCAGGAGGAGTTGAACTCCTGGTAGCTTCACGCTACGCAAACCGGGGATAAGCACCGGCCTGATGAGTCGCTAGGCTCGGGTGTAAAAA
The DNA here is from genome assembly GCA_024760905.1 of Plotosus lineatus. Lineage (NCBI taxonomy): Eukaryota > Metazoa > Chordata > Actinopteri > Siluriformes > Plotosidae > Plotosus > Plotosus lineatus. Next base: position 5,734,695 of record CM045739.1, read on the forward strand.
GCCTAACAGACTTACATGAGTTAGCGCGATGCTAATCGCCGGTGCCTTTTCCGTGACTGATCTCTGACCGCTTGCAGATTAATGTAGTTGAAGGTAAGGGAGTGTGTGAGAGTTAGAGAGTCAGTAACCTCAGGGTCTTTAGAGTTGCTGAATTAATGTATGAAATGAAACACTGTCTGGTGAAAGAAAACAAAATCTGCAAACTTTCTTTTTTTACTGTTAAAAAGAAAACACAATGGAATAAAATATTTAGAATGGTACATCATTGCTGCCTAGCAAGCATTTCATTCATTTTCTGAACTGCTTAATTCTACTTAGGGTCACAGAGAGGCTGGCGCCCATTTCAGCCGACTCTGGGTGAGAGCAGAGTACACCCTGGACATCTCAGGCTAGCAATCATGCCCTCTGTATTTATACATGCATACCACATATATATATATATATATATATGTGTGTGTGTATATATGTATATGTGTGTATATATATATATATATATATATATATATATATATATATATATATATATATATATATATATATATATATATATATATATATATCCATCTTTGCCAATGAATAATCTTAATAATCTTACCACGTCTTCATTTTGTGTTATAGCACAACACAATATTTAGCCAACTGCTAGCTAGCTGGACACCATATATTTCCTCCCTACAGTACAACCATCTCAATACACTGAGCTGTCGGACTTCCTGTCTGATGTTCGGGCCTTGATGGGACCTTAGAAGGCTTAGAAGTCCAACTTCTGAGCAGTTCCGTTGCGAGCACTGCAGTCTGAGCAAATGAATTCAGCAGTGGAGGCTTTGATTGTAGGAGCTCACGCAACAGGCTGATCAACGCGCTTAAACTTTGGCAGTGTGATGGAGCTCAAAGTGTTATACACCAACATAACAAGTTGATTGACACACAGTCTTTCCCAAGTATGCCCCAACCTTTAGCATTGGATATTAGCACATCATTATAGCATGCAACAATTAGCCTAATGTTACCTAGCTGGCTAACAAACATGAACTTTTCTCTTTAATTGCAGCACAGTACCACAATTACACTGATTTAACTAACTGGCTCGCAACAGGTCTTCTCTCTTTTGGATCGCAAGCCAATGTTTAGCTCGCTGAATGCCAAATTTGCCTTTTCCTGTAATAAATAAATCAACAAATACAGTACAACTATTAGCTTGATTTTATCTCTCTGTCTATCAAGTCTTTTTAATATAAATATGCTATAACAACTAGCCCAACGTTGGCTAGCAAGCATCCCTTCTTTTTTTTCCAGGACACGATGTCTAATCTGGCCTAGTTTTAGTTAACTAGCTAGCAGACGTGTCGTTTCAGAGCACAGCACAATATTTAAAACCACATCCTATTAAACATGTCTATGATTTAGCCATTACACGCAGTAACTGGCTAGCAAACATACAATATTTAGTGATGTTAGCAAGCTGACGAGAAAGGCTTTAATGATCACATTGACTACCAATGCTGTCTTAATTAACGGCAAGCAGGTGAAGAACACAAGCGTAATGCTACATGTATGGGGCTGGCTGGCTGTGTAGGTTGGTTTAAACAGTGGTTAACTTCCTATCTATCTATCTATCTATCTATCTGTCTGTCTGTCTGTCTGTCTGTCTGTCTGTCTGTCTGTCTGTCCGTCTTGTATATACTATTTATCCATTTAAAATAAAAAAAATTACATCCGATGTTGTGGAATATTTATGAACTAATTTAATTTCTGTTATGACTTATATAAGGAAGACTATAAACAATTATTACCTCAATAGCCCCCTATCCCATCTTGAAATTAATCTGATAAAAAATAATAATAATAATAATAATAATAATGATGATGATGATGATGATGATGATGATGATGATGATGTTCGGTAGAAAATTATTTCCAAATAAATTACCCTTAATTATAAAGATTTGTTTTTAATTGAAAACATAATTAAAACATATAAAGTGAGGTATTATTTTATTTTAAAAGACCTTAGCATTTAAAAAGCAAGTTTTTTTTTTTCTTTTAAGGAAAGTAATACCATTAAAATGACCCTGTAATTAATTATTTTCTATTCTTCATCTCTTCTATTCTTATTATAATTACATTTTTATTATTTTCTCAGTGCTTAACAATGAAAAGATGGAAAGTGCAATCTCAAAATCCTCCCTGAAGACTTTGGGATGAGGTGATCTTCCCAGTCACTCAAGTCACTCGGCGGAAGTGATCGAGAGCAGTGCACATTACCGACTAATGCTCTGCCTGTCATTAATAAACCCCACTGAGGGAAACCCACTGAAGGGCCCTTGGCTCCTTGCTGCCTACGCTCTATGAACTTTCCGCCAATTTGAGCATGGCCAACTGTGTCAGCGCTCCTGACGGCTTAATGCCGCCGAGCCCAGGTGTGCTGAGGGGTAACGGGGGAAATCACGGTGCGCTTGGGCCCTGCGCGCCCCAAACCACTCAATGTTTACCACATGATGGGGAGTAAACAAACAGAAGGATGATGATGAAGAAGAAGAAGATGATGATGATGATGATGATGATGATGATATTTATGATGAGCATCAGTACCAAAGAAATTTATGGAAGAGAGAAAAAAAAAAGTTAAAAAGATCCATTTAAAAGATCTGGTCTTTATTTTAAAAGGTAATACGAATCCAGGAAGTATACGAATAATAAAATATTAAAATGAATTCAAAAAATAAAGACAATTACATTACAACGTTCAACATCCTATTATTCCTAATTGTGCACGATCAACCCAGTGAATATGTACAAGGTCATGATATCTAAACGTTTAATCCATGGCCTCATGTATTGTGTGTCATTTGTCTGAGAATACTGGTCCGGAAAACCCGTTCCTGTTGGGCGATGCATCTTGTAAGGCCAAGATCCTGGGGCAGCACTTCATTAATATTTTCTTTGGTTTTTCTATACGTCTTGGCTAATGCTATGATCTGGTAGTGGTCTGCTACTTATTTTTAGACATTTATGAAAAATTATTTTAGAATGAATGGATTATTTTCAAACTTGGCCTTGTAGGTCCAAAAACAGGCATGGGTCACGTGATCAACAAATTACAACACTTTGGGAAAATATGATGGCAAAAACAAATAGAGTAATAAAACTCAATCGACACTCATAGAGTGCAAGGAACCTCTGATGTACTGCATGGACCAGGTCGCTGAAAGGTCCGTTATGGGTTCTGGTCTTAGTTACCCATGTCCTCATCTGACATTTTGAACAAAATCCTGCATCAAACCTGGTGGGGACACTACCCTACCTGAATCTCAAAGATAATTTGATTTTCACATGCTAAGGGCAGAGGTGAAGGTCAGAGCAAGGTCACGTGTTTTTTTTGGAAATGGAGCACTTGGAACTTTGAAAAGAGTGCTGATAGACATGTCGTTACTATGGAACGCTACAACGAAACTATATACAGTGACTTAACTTACAAATGTCTTTTATAATGAATTTTCCATGATACGAGCTTCGATCCACCAAAAATCTACTGGGGAAATTGCTTTTCCGGGCCGATTAGCCTCATATTCTTCCAAGTATATTCCTCCGCTGTCTGAGAACACCTTGTGCAGTGCTTTTCAATTATTTTTCAGTGATGCAACCTATAGGAAGAAAAATACCCCCCCCAGCACCCCGCATGTGATTATAAATAGTGTTTACTGCACTTCATATCGTTTGCTCGGTGCTTTTTCCCTATACCGTAGGGAACACAGTGAGAACGCCACTGCCACCTACTGTAGAGGATGTACAATTACACTTAATTCTAGTACAGTATGGCAAAAAGCATGTTCCCCAGAGTCATACGTGCCCCACCTGGCATCACACTCCACTATTTGAGAAGCAATGGCCTTATGGGAGCTCACTACAGCCTTTTTTCACTGGCATTTGTAGCATGCACATTCACAAAATTCTCCTCCTTGTCTGTTACACACCACCTCATGCCTGCCCACGTGACATCCTCACTGCAGTCAATGATCGGAAGGGTTAGTTGACTTATTGTTTATTCTTGTTTTATTATTATTTATTATTAATTATTATTAATGCTTATGTATATGTATTATTATTATGAAATATTTATTGTTTTTACATTTTATATTTAATATATTAGGTGAAATATACGTGTTTGTTGCAGGTTATATGAGTTTGGGAGGGGCTTGAAACAGATTAAGTAGTTTTGAATTATTTACAATGAATTTTTGTTTTATCTAACGCACATTTTGAGTTATAAGCCCGCCCTCGGAACGGATTAATTTTGTAAGTTAAGGTACCGCTGTGTAGACTTTCAAATGAGATGATTAGATTTGATCTTGAAGAACCTTGGAAGGTCCAACCCAGCCATCTTGTAAAACACTTTTGGCTAATGTTTGTATGATTGACAGTGGAGAATATATGCCCCTTCCACCCAGACATCATGACCAGTGGAACGTCAATCAGGAGTCCTTCATGATGCAAAAACTCCTTACAGCTTTGATGGAACTTTCTGACCAATAGTATTCCAGAATTAACCAGCATTAGTATGATATATATTCACTGCCTCACTAGTTATGTTCTATATAGTTGGATAAGTTACTATATTTAGATCATTTGGCAGATACTCTCATCCAGAGTGACTTACAAGTATCATTTTTTTATATACGACTGAGCAATTGAGGGTTAAGGGCCTCGCTCAAGGGCCCAACATTGGTGACAGTGGGAATTGAACTGCTGACTTTCAGTTTAGCAACCCATTGCCTTCTCCACTAAGCCACCTCTGTCCTTACTATGTGGCATTCATTTGCCCAACTCATTTGCCCAACTGCTTAATCCTATCGTGGTTGCCGGAAGGCTGGAGAATATCTTAGCCGACACAGGCGAAGACCGAGCTGCACCCTGAACATCTCACAGGGCCAACACACTACCAACCCCTCACACCTAGGAGCAATCTGAAACGGCTAAATTAGCCTTATGATGATGTCCGGACTGTGGGAGGCAACCGGAGTACCCGGTGACATGGGTCTGTTTGTAGGTTTCTGTCACTGAAAGCCACTTTACTTTACACAATCGTTCGACCACAGTGGAGCCGGGCTGATGTGCGGCAGATGTTAGCAGAGTGCGAGTTCGATGAAAGGCTGCGGCGGTTGTTCCGTCTGAATTACGGAGGATCCAAAGGACGTGAGCCAGCGAGGGTGGATGGTTTAAAGCTGATGTGCTGTACTAATACCGATTATCACACACACACACACACACACACACACACACACACATTCACACACAAAAACACACAC
>CM045739.1:5755000-5762500 GCA_024760905.1 Plotosus lineatus
CGTTTGCACAGGTTGACAAGTTCTAGATGCTTGTAGCTCCACCCACTAGTCAATCACATCGCCGTGTCCTCAGCGATGTTTCAGTTGCAGGATCGTGTTTTATTCTTTACACAGCAGGCGATGAGATTCTCTGTTCAGAACTTCACCAGATTATTACTAACGCCGTATGTAGACCAGCTTGTTGATCAGAGACGCTTCCGTGTGATCGCCTCAAAGTTAATAACAAGCTAATCAAAAACACCAAAATGATGTTCGCATCAAAAAAAATAAATAAATAAAAGGGCTGAAAACAGATTGTTTTTTTATAATCAGGCATGCAGCCGTCGCCTGTTTTGACACAGCTAAAGAAACACGGCAACCCTCTTCCCTTCATTAAAAGCAATAATAACGCAGGTGTGCGCAAAATGGCATGCTGGCAGCAATATGAATTATTAATGCCGAACTTAAGTATTATAACAGGAAATCGATGAACTTACCTGGCACAATTAAAATGCAAAACACCTAATTTTTTCCATAATCCAGCACAGTATAATTACGGCTCTCTTTTCTGGAACACGATAACTTTGGATGTTTTTTTTTTTTTTTTTTTTTTTTTTTCGAAAGCACACAACACCTGCTTGCTTTGTTTACACTTGTGTGTTCTCGCTCGTATTTCGGGGAGGGTGCTCAGATGTCCTCCTACCTAATGCTGTGCAAAGACATTTTCTGACAAGTTGCATCCAAAAACGCTTTGATTCTCATATAGATGGAGGAGACTTTAACGTGACCGATGATATGACTATGCAAATAATCTACAGTGAAACTTGCATGTGGAAGACGTTTTTTTTTTTTTTTTTTTTTTTTACCTAAATGGCAATGAAGTGTCTATTCGTTTCACCCTTTGGAAAGTACACTGCATTCTTACAAGGTGGAGCAATACTTCATTCGTAATTACTAAACACTTTAGAGGCACGTCAGAAGTGTACGTGCACATGTGCCCGATTCATTTCCACCCCAATGCTGTTGAATTTAGAAAATCTCGTTGGACCAAAGGTTGAATAGTTTATAACAATAAGTGACAATACTGCAGTGGTTGATTAATTGACTGGTATACAATAAATCACATGTAGAAATCAATGAATCATGTAAAAGATTCACACATGGAAGAAATTAATAACATGAACGACTCACCCATGGAGATTAATGGATTGTGAGTGTGTGTGTGTGTGTGTGTGTGTGTGTGTGGGGGGGGGGGGTGTTATGTTGAAAAGAATGAATCATATGAAAGATTCAGGTGTGAAAATAAAATCTGAATTAATTACAAGTAGAATGATTCATGAATGATTAATTAGTGAATGATTCATGCAATACAACCACAAGTGAGAAGAAAATAATTATTTGAAAGAGTCACAAGTGGAAATAAATGAATCATATAGATGAGTCAAATGTGAAAGTGAATGATTTATTTCACAGAATCACATGTGGAAATAAAAGAATCCCGCCAGATCCGAGTGTGAAAATAAAAGAATCATATGAGGAAATGAATTGTTTCGAAAGAATCACATGTGGAAATAAAAAACAAAAAACAAAAATCAAAAAAATCCTGCTCCATTCGAGTGTGAAAGTAAAAGAATCATATGTGGAAATGAACCATTTAGAAAGCATCACATGTAAAAATCAACGGAACTGGGGTTGTCCTGCTCCGGCTTACAGCAAGAAGGTCCCGCATTCGATTCCCGCTCTCAGGTCGCTTCTGCGTGTTCTCCCGTGTTTGCATGGGTTTCCTCCAGGTATTCCGGTTTCCTCCCACAGTTCAAAAATGTGCGCATTGGCTACTTGGCCGCCCCTAGGTGTGAGTGTGAGTGTAAATGTACGTGTGTTGACTGTTCAAGGTGGACCCGGTCTTCGCCCGGAGTTGGCTGTGGTGGGTGTCAGCCTCCCTGTGACCCTAATTAGGATTACGTGGCTTAGAAAATTAAAATGATGCATGTGTGAAAATAGAATAATCATCTGAAAGGGTCACGTGTGCGAATAAATGATTCATGCTAACAAATTCATCTATTCTTTATCGATATCAATTATTCATCAGGGTCTCGGGGAAGCTGCAACGAGAAACACACCCTAGGTTTACACCCTAAACAGGAAACAGATGCGTTGCAGAACTGATACACACACACACACACACACACACACACACACACACACACACACACTTTTATTTATTATTCTTTTTATCATTATCTTCAACAGAAAGTGTTTACACTGTTCATACCGTAGCACGGTGGTGTCATGGTTAGCACGGCCACCTCAGGGCAAGAGCAAGGTTCGATTCCCAGCTGGAGTGTTTTCTGTGTGGAGTTGGCATGGTCTCCCCATGCTCGTGTGGGTTTCCTCAGGGTACTCTGGTTTCTTTCCACAGTCCAAAACCATGCACCGTAGGATGACTGGCTGTTCCAAATCTCCTGTAGGTGTGAATGTTTCTGTGAGTGTTGACACTGTGATGGCTTGGCGAGCTGTCCAGGGTGTACTCCACCCTCATCCAGAGTCGGCTGAGATGGGCACCAGCCTCCCTGTGACCTTAATTATAACGAAGTGGCTTAGAAAAAGAATAAATGAATGTTTCCACCCAAGCCGACTCCATGTGAAAGTGCGGTTTGTACACGATGAACAGATCGGATTTATTTATTTATTTTTATTTGCTCGTGTGAAAAACTAAAGTGCAATGGCAAAGATTAGTCAACAAAAAATAAAAATCAGGTTGCCTTTTTGTTTGTTTGTTTATTTACTTATTCATTGCATTATCAATTTTCTCGTATTATATATATATATATATATATATAATTGTACAGTTAATTCATTTGAATATTACATTTTTTTCAATTAATGTTACATTAATTAATAATATTTTATTATTATATTTTTACTTCATTCATGTTTAGAATGTATAATGTATTTATTTATAATTATATTTTTTATATATAATATATCTGCGATGGCCTGGCGAGCTGTCCCGGGTGTACCCCGCCCCCGATCAGACTCGGCTGAGATGGGCTCCAGCCTCCCTGCAACCCTAATTAGAATTAAATGGTTCATAAAATGAATATATAAAATATAATTTATGTATATTAAATATGCATATATTTATGTATATATTTATTTTTAATGTAAACATACCTATGAAAGATAAAGAGTCGACCCCCTATTTTTGTGGCCTGTTTTTAAGGGAAAATAAATAAATATTAAGGAAAGGCATCCAGACATTATCACGGAAAAAACATTCCTGATCTTTTGACTGAATTTTTTTTTTTTTTTACATTTTACTTCAAATCTGATTAAAATAAAAATAATAAAACAACAGGAATCGTACATATACAAACGTCGTGCATGTACAGCATGTACAGCGTGTCCACACATCCTCAGTGAACAGATTTTAGTGTAAATTAAAAAAAACAAACAAAAAAAAACAACAATGCATCTGAGAGGCTGAACCAATCACTGGGGCGTTTATTTTCAGTCCAAATGGCAGAACAGCTTGAGCGAAGTGCAACATGGGAGAAACGTTCCTCTTTTGGCAAGTCAAACTTTATCAGCACAAACACGCACAAATGAAAACAAACACATCCCGGCTTGCTAATTACAAACACGCCGGGCTCACCGTCCCCTGGTTTTGGCCAGACGTCGGGATGACCCGGTTGTACTTACGTAGAGCTCCAGGAGCGAAGGGGTTTGATTCGATAAACACGGCGCCATTTTTCAAGCTTATTATTCCACGGGTGAAGTTACAAATGGCGTCGAGCGCCACCAGGCTGGTATCTCTCGGGCCATGTGGCCCGGTACCCTCGCCAAATCCTGCGCCACTAATTTTACTAATTGCCTGGGCACGGCCGACGCTTTCCATTGGTCCACACAGCCGCCGATGTCACGGCAAGCTAATGAGGACTAAATAACGCACGTGAACCTCTCTAATTGCTCCATTTCTCATCGTAGATACCATTTCTGCAATAAGAGCCCGGATGCCAAAACGCTCGCAATATAATTATTTTGGACAGCACAGCCGGAGCATTTCCAAAAAAACATTACGAGTCCTGGAGTAATATAAGTTTATTTATATATTTATTATTTGAGGGTGTTGCAGTGCATAATCAGAGCTATTTTTTCCCCCCGAATGCTTCTTGGCCTTTCATTTAGGATGTAATAGCGATCTTTTTAACGCACTTTTCCTCCGACTCTCACCGACTATCCCTGATTTTGTTTTTCCCACAAGGTGTGTGAACAATGCGGGTTATGCACAAGTCTGTGTTTTGATGCTGATTTCACTAATGCACATCTATCTTCATGCCACCTGGGGCTGGAAGTGTGTGTGTGTGTTTGTGTGTGTGTGTGATGTTCCAGGTTTGGCCACGTTCCCATTTGTGTGCGTGTACCTACACCCCCCCCCCCACCCCACTAACAACGCCCCCATCTCAGCCCCACCCCCACCCCCACTCCCCTCTCTCTCTCCCTCCCTCTCTCTCTCTCTCTCTCGCTCTCTCTCTCTCTCTCTCTCCCCCCCACCTTGCCTCTTCACATCTACATAAGAACATGTGCTGAATATTTGAATATTTAATGTTTAGTAAAACTAAAGCAAAATTGAGCTTGATTATTTATTTACATCCTCGCCCTTCTCAGGAGCATCAGGTGGTCGGAGTCGAACGGAGACCTGCGTGACGCAAGTTATTGACCAATAATCTATCTTCATTCCTGTCACATCACACTTAATAATTCAGGCAGGACGTGCGTTTACTTTTACTTCGGCTACGCTCGTGTGAAAAAGTGCTTGGCGGGAAATGGCGCAATCTGATTAAGTAAATGACGACGGCGGACACAACAGCGTTTAATCTGAGAACATTCACTGTGCTGGAGATCTGTCAATCTGCCGAACCGTTTAATCCTATTCGGGTCGGTGGAAACTGGCGTACCCAGAGGAAACCCCCGCAAGCACTGGGGAGAACACGCATACTCGACACGGATACGGGACCGAGGGCACGCTTGCTGCTGGCGGACATTCTGACCTTGACGCCACCGTACCGCCCTGGAGAAACACCTCCCTCCCCATACACACACACACACACACACACACACACACACACACACATAGGCGATAGCTGATATTTTTAGTATAATTTATCTAAGTGAGACAAAATATTCATTAAGAACAAATGTTAAAGCTCTTATACATCGATTATAATCTGCCTCTGCGTAATGAGGTAAAGATATGTATAGTTTATAGTTTATTAACCAATTAAAAGGAATCCAGGTTTTATGGGTAATCGAGTTATGTTACATTATATAATCAAAGCATCGTCAAGGTAACGATCATGTACGTTATATATATTTATACTTTCATTTACTTGATGAACTAATTAACTACAAGTGTTGTGGAGAGACCGGAGCCCATCTTAACATACTCTGTGTGGGGTGTGGGGTGGGGGGCGGGGTGGGGCGTACACACCGAACAGCTCGGTAGTCCCACGCTCTGGAGGAAAGCAGAGAACCCAAAAGAAACCCACACAAGTACGGGGAGAATGCAAACTCCACACAGAGACACCTGAGCGTGGGGCTTGAACCCAAAACCCCTTTTGGCGGAAGGTGGACATGCGAGCCAGTATGTCACTTTGGATTCTTTTTCCTGGGTTCTCTGGTTTCCACCAACAGTCCAAAGAGACGCGCATTAGGCTGATTGACTGTAAAAGGTAAAGTATGTTGGGCTTTTCACACGCGAGCCATAGCGGCTCATCAGGGCGGTGCTTATTCCTGGTTCCCGTAGCGTGAAGCTACCAGGAGTTCAACTCCTCCTGGATAGGACGCTAGTCCATTGCAGGTTACCTTCCCAGTACATTTTTACTGGAATCATTTATACTGCTGGGTGAACAGAGGCACACTTGGGGTTAAGACCTTGCCCAGGGGTGTTAGAACAGTGGGGGTTAACTGGGATTTGAACACACAACCTCCTGATCATGAGCACAGTACCCTAAGCACTACGCACCGGCCCCACTTGATTGACTGTAATTGTATATTAAATCTATTTGTAGGACAGTTTTTTTTTTTTGCATTAATTCACATTTAAACATCAAAGATTTCAGCTGATTAAAAAAAAAAAAAATCTCTATAAATATGATGAAACATTTAAAATTTTTCACAACATCTCTGGATTGGTTCCACCAAATTTAACGAATGTCTCAATTCTCTAAAAAGAAATAACTGGAAATTATGGCGGCATGGTGGTTTAGTGGTTAGCACGTCCACCTCACAGCGAGAAGGTTCTGGGTTTAAGTCCTGCTCTATTCTATAGTGTTGCTATAGGTGACTTGGTGTGTGGTGATGTGATGGGTTATTACTCCAAAGGTCACTGATTCAATCCCCACTGTCAACACTGTTGGGCCCTTGAACAACACCCTTAACCCTCAATTGCTCAAGCTGTATAAATGATAATTGTAAGTTGCTCTGGATAAGAGTGTCTGCCAAATGCTGAAAATGTAAACGTTGCTGAGTGGAGTTTGTGTTTTCTCCCTGTGCGTGTGTGGGTTTCCTCCGGGTTCTCTGGCTTCCTCCCACAATCCAAAGACATGCACATAAGACTGAGTGATAAGGTCCAAATAACTCCTTGCAAGTGAGTATGGGTGTAAGTCATTGTGTGTGTTGACCCTGCAGCGGTCTGGCAAGCTGTCCAGGATGTACCCTGCCTTCACCAAGCATCCACTGAGATCTGAGGCTTCAGCCTCCCCGTGACTCTAGTAGGCGGTTCATAAGCGATTCGGGAAATGATTGAGTTCAAGTAACTGAAGATATAAAATCTACAGTTAAAAAAAAAAAAAAACACTTTCAGTTTGATTCACGACTTTCTTTTCCACTAATAAAAAACTCACAGTGGCAGGAAGTATTTGCAGTAGAGGTCGTTGTACCTAATAAACTGGCCAATATTAAAGGAACAGCATTAATACCCACTAAAAATAAAAATAAATAAATAAATAAAAATAACAAGGCTCTGTTGACAGCTGCCTGCCCTGAACAGAACGGCCTATTAGCAACATGGTTTGGCCTTGAACCCCAAAGAGTGCAAGAAACGTGCTAACCGGGCGATAATTGAACCGAAAATCAAACATTTGCTGTTCACTTCCCGGTAATTGCGGTCATGACAAAAGCTCCTGGGCTTTTTCATTCTCTGTGGCCTTCTGAGCACTCACTGCAAATAGCCCAGCATTCAGTTAATAAAATTGTAGCGGTAATCAGGCTGTACACAGCGGAGGGAATCCCACAGTCGGTGACAGGGGAAGGGCAGTTGATGAAAATAAGTGGCGTGCTACAGTAACTCTGACTCGAAACGAAAATAAAACAACCCCATCCCTGAGTCACTGTGGTTACATGAGCTTGTTTCGCTGGCATTTCCCACACAGATCTCACTCTTTTATATATCAATTATATATATATATATTTTTTTTTTTTGTTGTTTTGTTTTGTTTTTTTTGTTTGTTTTTTCTACTT
>CM045739.1:5775000-5780000 GCA_024760905.1 Plotosus lineatus
TGTTGAGTTCTTTGACAGTTGAACAAACAGGTAATCAAGTCACATCCAATAATGAGAGAAACTGGAGTGACAGAATTTTTATAAAAAAAAAAAATGCGTCAGATTTTTTTTTTTTTTTTTTTTTTTGACATCGTAGGGGTGCAGAACAAGTGTATACGGTTACTGTGGTTGAAGTATGGAGTACACGGTACCCCAGGAAGACTAGGACTGGCACTGCGCTCCAGTGAAATAAAAGAAACACACTAACTCCGTAACGATCTCCTTTGCACGCACCTTCCCGAACTTTTCTCACGACCTTTTTTTATACGTAAACGCATTAAAACTAAATACGCAATACAATCACATTCACTTTTGTGTCCCGTGCAACTATTTCTTCTTATTTTCAGTCTCCTTTTTTTTTTTTTTTTTAACAAATATGAGGCCGTGCACTTTTCTCCCACCCTCTTTTATTTCCTTCTCTAGTTGCCTACCTCACACACACGCCCGCACAGCGGTAATACGATGTTTCCCAGAGGGCCCATCAATTCCTGCATGTTGCAACTACAGAATCAGAGGCGCCATCAAAATCTAAACAAGATCCGTCAGCAATTAAGGCAAAGCAGAGGGACATTAGAAAGTTGAGCCGCTATCCGGCCTACTTTCTCTCCCGTTCCCTTCTCAGCGGGCGTGAGGAATGAGCCTGGCACGCTCAACCCTCTCTGCGGATGCCCACACATACCCTGGGTCATCAATATTCCACCCAGGCCTTGGCAATATTGATATTGGCAGGCAAGCCACTGATATCGGGGACATAATGATGCAATTAAATCCCGAAGTGTTTTACTATTATTGGCGAGCGAAGGCTAAACTCCCACCTTTCCCTCCCACCCTTGTCCCCCCCCCTCCCCACCCTTGCCTGCACCGTACTCTTCCCTCTTTATTTTAGGAGGCAAATATGATTTGGAATCCATAAGCGCCGAACTGGAATGGGTGTAGTCGTAATAAAGAAATTCATCTTCTTGTCTTTAGTCCATCCATCATTGAGTCGTACGAAGGGTATCGGTGTAGCTGACGGGGTGCTTGATGCACTGGCAGAATAAGCTCAGTGATCTTGTAATATCCGTATTCGCTGCGTTTAAGTGGTGATATATTTCACGTAATGATTAATTTTCAGTCAAGGGAAATCTCATGTTTGACTCAAATGCACTCCGATGGGAAATGAATAACAGATTCCACCTCTGCTTGAAATCTGCGACGAATCATGAAAGACATCGGGAAAGATGCGGAAAAACATGCGTGTTTGCTCGCAAAAAAAAAAAAAAAAAAATGCTAGTTAGTTCAGAAAGCTCTAGTTTGTTTTTGTTATTGTTGTTGTTGTTGTTGTTGTTGTTGTTGTTGTTGTTGTTTTTGTTGTTGTCCCAAGTAGGTTATCTACCTTGGAAATGAAAATAAATAAATAAATGAAATACGGCTTTCGAGCCATATGCTGTTCGTTTTTTTTTTTTTTTTTTCCTAGAGGGGAGATGGCTTCATGTCACTTATGTTTCTGATTAGCAAAATGATTTATGCCACGATCACTCAGAAATTCAGCTTGCAAATGAGAAAATGTATTGTGACTCGACCAGATGTGCACAATAAAATGACATTCCCATTGTAATCTAGGGTACTTAGTTTATATGAAGCCAATATAAGGCACACTTGAATGTGGCCGAGTCACTCTTTTTAAAATTTGACTATAAATGATCGGAAATAAATTGTGTGTTTTATGCCCGATGGCATGAGTGGGTTGATAAATTAGGAACAGTTTTGTACCCCGACTTATCTACAAGACAAACCTGGCGAAGATCACAGGGATTAATTGCCTCAGAGGTGTGAAACGGCGCGTTCCCATTCTTCGCCACACACTCGGTGCCTAAACAATGATTAATCACCCTTTAACTATCCTCCAGAGGATCCTGCCGGTTGCCAAGATGGGAAAATCCGTGGAAAAATCCGCGTGGCGCAGATTCGGCGGTAATTGCCAGGTACATGGAACACAACCTGTCCCCATCCGTTATCAGATTAAAGTGGTGTCACTGAACAGAAACTGCACGAGGTAGGCTGCTGTTCCACCCCCCAGATCAAATGGGCTTCCATCGCTGGTGTCATCGTCATGAGGCCTGATGGGGGATTTGGGAAGAAGTTCTGAGATGGATCTCATTCCCTAGATAGCATTATCAGGGTCAGGATTTCGGTCGGAGTTGAGATTAGGGTTACATGTAGGCTCAGAGTTGCTTCGATTCCTGATGACGGCAAACAGGAGCATGTTTAATGATTGGTGTTGCCTTCCAGTGGACACAATTATGATGGATTGAGCGCAAATATGTTGCATATGGGACTATAACATGCAGAGCCTTGGTACTATCATCTTACACACTCAATACATTTCTTCTAGCGTCGCAGGGAAGTCTATCTGAGCCGACACTGGTGAAGGTGAGGGACATCGCAGGACAACAGACACACACACACACACACACACAGCCATTCACTTACCCCACACCTCGGGTCAAATTGGAACAGACAATTTACCTCATGTGCATGTCCTTGGACTGTTTGAGGAAACCAGGAAACCCAGAGGAAACCCACCCGGGCAAAAATGAAGAGCCTGCAAACTCCACACAGAAACACACGAGGCCGAGAATCGAACCGTTGACCCTCTTACTTTGAGGCAGATGTGCGAACTACTACACCATCGTGTCACGCCGCACTATTCATTCGACTTTTAGAACTGCTTCATGAGGGTCAGGGTGGATCCAAAGTCTATCCCAGGAACACAGTGTGCCATTTGGTAGGGATGGATGGCTCCAGCATCCTCAAGCAACTGTTACTCATTGCGCTCAGACATGAGAAACACACCAGGTCAAGGATAAAAAAAAAAAAAAAAAAATGTAAAGAGTGTAAGAAGACCGACAGATCTTTGGGTTCAGTGGAGAGTCCTGGTACCGAACCACAATGGACAGCCGGAACCAGATTATATCTCAGAACACAGTATTTCGGATGCATGCATGGATGAAGTAGCCTGATTACAAATACAGAGATCCCTCGCTAGTTCGCACTTCAATTCATGCGGCTTCAATGATTCGCAGGGTTTTAAAAAAAATATTCATTGAATTAAAAAATAAGGAAATTAAGGAAGAATATGCAACAAAAACAAGGCCAATTATGCAAAAAAAAAAAACAAAAAACAAACAAATAAACAAACAAACAAACAAACAAAACAACCCAAAACCCCTCAACAAAACTACTTACATTTTTTATGTGAGTGTGCATCCATATGAGTGTGTATTTATATTTTATTTACAAATTCTGCATTATTTTTGAATGTTTAATTGTTATTATAAGCATTTATAGCATTGAATATGTATTTATTGATATTATATACACATATACATGTACGTATACGTCAGGGGGTCAATCCTACTTCGCGGAACTCACCGGTCACGAGTGATCTCGGTCCCAATTAACTACGAAAAGTGTACGCCCTCACATCTGTAGTATTTGGGACCGAGATCCCCATGCAACCATCGAAATCCGAGAAGTTGGATCACCCCCACCCCCACCCCCCACCCACGACTGACATATACGTACATGTATATTTGTACATAATATCAGTAAATACATATCCAATGCTATAAATTGTTATAATAACAATTAAACAATGAAAAAATAACATAAGATGTAAATAAAATATAAATACAGATGCTCTTCAACTCACGAACATTCATTTTGCAAACATCTGGAGATACCAACAAAGCTGTCCAACGTCAGAAATGAAAGTGAAAATGAAATGAAATTGAAGAACAAATCGAAATAGAAATGGAATAAAATCTACAGAAAGATAGATCATAAATATAAGTATGAAATATGATTAAACATTATCCTGAGGTTCACTTAATACTGTACTAGGCTCGGGCGGGGAGGGGGGGGGGGGGCTGGGCAGACGCGCACCCACAGATGCAATAATGTAAATAGTTTTGATGGGAGATTTTGGGTTGTTTTTTGTTTTGTGTTGGTTTAGGTTTTTTTTTTTTTTTTTTTTTTTTTTTTTTTGGAATAATTGGCCTTGTTTTTGTGACATTTTCCTTGACTTTCCCCTATTCTTCCTTAATTTCCTTATTCTTTAATTTGATGAAAATTTATTGATTTGTTTAAAAAAAAAAAAAAAACATGATGCACTGAAGCCGCATTAATTGAAGCTCGATGTAGCGAGGGATCCCTGTATTTGACGTTTATGACAGACACCCTTTATCTGGCGCTGTATACATTTCCTCAACAACATAGCAATTGCTCAAGGGCCCAATACAGGGCACCTTGACGACACTGGGGGTCAAACCCCGGACTCTTGACTCTGTGATCCAGAGCATTAACTGCTGAGCCGCAACTAAATCACGTTGAAAAAAATTGTTGTGTTGGTGTCTTACTACAAAAGTATAAACAGTTATGCTAAACTAACAATAATGCTAATGATCAGTAATGCTAACAAACAGTAATGCTAATGATCAGTAATGCTAACGTACAGTAATGCTAATGATCAGTAATGCTAACGAACAGTAATGCTAATGATCAGTAATGCTAACGTACAGTAATGCTAATGATCTTTGATGCTAACGAACAGTAATGCTAATGATCAGTAATGCTAACGTACAGTAATGCTAATGATCTTTGATGCTAACGAACAGTAATGCTAATGATCAGTAATGCTAACGTACAGTAATGCTAATGATCTTTGATGCTAACGAACAGTAATGCTAATGATCAGTAATGCTAACGTACAGTAATGCTAATGATCTTTGATGCTAACGAACAGTAATGCTAATGATCAGTAATGCTAATGTACAGTAATGCTAACGAACAGTAATGCTAACGAACAGTAATGCTAACGAACAGTAATGCTGACGGATTGTCGATGTCATCACTTTCAAATACAATAGAAATATCACAGTCATGGCGTTAATGTGTCTGATGCTCAGTTATCTTGAAGG
>CM045739.1:5787500-5795000 GCA_024760905.1 Plotosus lineatus
ACTATAGCACCGTGTTACCCTCATTAATTATAGCCGATAAATAAATAAATAAATACCTATTAAGCAGAAATCTTGATCAGTTTTTGGTAATATTTACTATTTTTAGACCAAAACTATTTCCCAATATCTTGGATAGATTTATACTGTCAACGGAAATAGAAGCCTATCAGACCTCTTTTCACAAAAACCGCACCACCCCTCCCCGCCCCAACACACAGCCCCCTACTTTTTTTTTTTTTTTTTTTTTTTTTTAATACCCTGAAGGTAACTGCAATACATCACACTTTAAATCTATTATCTAATAATAAACCTGGCCGTCTGCTCTCTTCCTGTCAGTCACAGATTTTTGGTCTCTTGGGAATTTTGCACCTCCAGTGAATCCATACACTGATTATTCTCTCGAGCCACTCGGAAGCGAAAGTGCGCTCTGGGGAATAATATCCAGCGTGGCTTCCGAGCTTTACCTCCAGCTTCTGTGACAAGGCTGTGAAATAGAGCTGCCACCTTCAACAACAGGGGATTTGTTTACTGAGGAAATCGTTGCAAGATAATTTTAGTGTGTGTGTGTGTGTGTGTGTGTGTGTGTGTGTGTGTGTGTGTGTGTGTGTGTGTGTGTGTGTGTGTGTGTGTGTGTGTGTTTATGCCTGTCTTTATTTTTGGAGGTGATCTTCCTTTAAATGATGGATTTGTTGATTAAAAAAAAACGAGAGGTGATGGAATTTTTCAGGAATTTTCATTCAAGAAAAAGAAAGTGATAAAAAAATCACTGAAATAAAAAAAAAAGATGTTTGAAGACAAACGAGGTTGAGATATAAGAACAGTGAATTTTATTTAGGGCGACTGTCGTTGCGTGAGAATAAAACAAGGATGAGGAGTTTCCGATTCTAAAGACTAGGGAGTGACTTGACAAAGTGAGGATGAGGAGAGAGGATGGCGTGGAAAGTCAGGGTGAACCAATCAAACTGAAGATGAGGTATGTGAGTGGACGAGGATGAAACATACGGGTGAAGTGTGAATAAAATACAAGCGCGTGCACTATTGTGCCAGGGGGGAGGAGTCAAGGGCTGTCTTACGTCTATCTGAAGGCTACTTGAGGCTTGTAGACTGAGTCTTTCTGCCTCATGCTGAAAACATGCGTCCGTTCCTCTGGTCTCGCTTTAGCAGTTTCCGACCCACATAAAGGGTCAGAGTAAAGTGAGGATGAGGATTAAGGGGTCAGACTGAATTAAGGATGAAGATTTAGGGTCTGATTGAAGTGAGGATGAGGATGAAAAGCTCAGAGTAAAGTGAGGATGTGGATGAAGGCTGCGAGTAAAGTGAAGATGAGGATGAAGGTTGTGAGTAAAGTGAAGATGAGGATGAAGGTTGTGAGTAAAGTGAAGATGAGGATGAAGGTTGAGAGTAAAGAGAGGATGAGGATGAAGGGTCAGAGTGAAGTGAGGATGAGGATGAAGGTTGAAAGTAAAGTGAGGATGAGGATGAAAGGTCAGAGTGAAATGAGGATGAGGATGAAGAGTCAGAGTGAAGTGAGGATGAGGATGAAGGTTGACAGTAAAGGGAGGAGGATGATGAAGGGTCAGAGTGAAGTGAGGATGAGGATGAAAATTGAGAGTAAAGTGAGGATGAGGATGAAGGTTGAGAGTAAAGTGAGGATGAGGATGAAGGGTCAGAGTGAAGTGAGGATGAGGATGAAGAGTCAGAGTGAAGTGAGGATGGGGATTAAGGTTGAGAGTAAAGTGAGGATGAGGATGAAGAGTCAGAGTGAAATGTGGATGAGGATGAAGGGTCAGAGTGAAATGAGGATGAGGATGAAGAGTCAGAGTGAAGTGAGGATGAGGATGAAAATTGAGAGTAAAGTGAGGATGAGGATGAAGGTTGACAGTAAAGGGAGGAGGATGATGAAGGGTCAGAGTGAAGTGAGGATGAGGATGAAAATTGAGAGTAAAGTGAGGATGAGGATGAAGGTTGAGAGTAAAGTGAGGATGAGGATGAAGGGTCAGAGTGAAGTGAGGATGAGGATTAAGAGTCAGAGTGAAGTGAGGATGGGGATGAAGGTTGAGAGTAAAGTGAGGATGAGGATGAAAGGTCAGAGTGAAATGTGGATGAGGATGAAGGGTCAGAGTGAAGTGAGGATGATTATGAAGGGTCAGCATGAAGTGAGGATGAGGATGAAGGTTAAGAGTGAACTGAGGATGAGGATGAAGATTGAGAGTAAAGTGAGGATGAGGATGAAAGGTCAGAGTGAAGTGAGGATGAGCGTGGATGAAGATTTCCAGTAAATGTGAAGTAGGCGTGAGTTTGTTGAGAATGAAGAAAGAAGACGGGCCGGACTGTTGGTGAGACGAGGATGACGAGTTCTGAGGAATAAAGGAGGGTGAGTGGATATCAAGCCTGGTTGATGCTGTGTGGATGGAGCGGCAGGGGAGAGATCCGTCACTGCAGTCCTCTGACCTGAGAGAGGCAAACGTCAGCTCCAGCTGTTTAACATGACGTGACAGAGAGCCGTGCCACAAATTATTTATTACTTGTTTATTTTGCTCGTAACCCTCTTCAGGGCCAAAAATAATAATTCTCCAACGCCGAGCCTTCAGTCCATTAATTCTCATCAAAATCCTGTCCAGATCGTGATGCATTCAGCCAGAGAGTTCAGCAGATTTATAGTGTGTGCATAAATAAAAGATATAATATATAATATAAAAATGTATATACACACAAAATATATAATGCATAAAATATATAATATATAATATATAATATAAAATATGTATATATTATATATATATATATATATATATATATATATATATATATATATATATATATATATATATATATATATATATATATATATATATATATATATATATATATATATATATATATATATATATATGTATGTATATATATATATATATATATATATATATATATATATGTGTATACATATATATATATATATATATATATATATATAAATACACACATACACAGTTATGTTCAAAATAATGAGAGTCAGACATCACGAATCTGATCAGTCCGTGTTTTTGACCTGATGTCTCTACACGGTAAATAATGTACTATCAGGTGTAGTCGAGTCATAGAATCCAACAGAACCAACAGTCCTGACCCACATGCTGCTAATTCTGTGTCATTTAATCACTATTGAAAGGGGCGTGTTCAAAATAATAGCAATCTGGAGTTCAATTAGTGACATCATTCATTCTTTCAAAACCAGATGCCAGTCATTGTCCTTATTTAAGGAAGGAAGCAGCGGACGTTGTACCTGCTGGTTATGAGCGTTCATCTCTGAAATTCTGAGGTAAGTGGGTCGCTCAATCAACCCAAAAGCTTCAAAATGGCAACCAAAACCTGAAAGAGGTGAAAGAAAGTGAGAAGCTACCATTCGAATGGATGCAAGAACCAAAATGGCGAGGACTCGGCCACCAATCAGCGCCAGGAAGATCTCAGAAGGTCTAAAGTAACCTGTGAGTCTTGTTACAGTTAGAAGACACCGATGTGAAGCCGAGCTGTCAGCAAGAAGTCCCACAATGTCCCACTGCTGAGAAAAAGACCTGCTGAAGAGGTTCCAATTCACCAAAGAGCACGCTGACCGGAATGAAGAGAAACGGACCAGCATTCTGTGGACTGATGGAAGTAAAATTGTACGTTTTGGGTCTAGTTGCCCGACTAGACGAGCCCCAAACACTGAATTCAAGCTACAGTCCACTGTGAAGACACTGAAGCCTGGTGGCACACACATCATTATGTGGGAATGTTTCTCATACTATGATGTCGGAGCTTATTGATCACATCCCAGGGATCATGGAGCAGTTTGAATCCATCAGAACACTTGAGGAGGTCATGCTGCCTCATGCTGAAGAGGAAATGCCCTTGACATGGCTGTTCCAACAAGACAACGACCCCAAACGCACCAGTAAACAGGAAACATCTCAGCTCCAGAACAACAAGATCGAGGTTATGGAGCGGCGGCCCCATCCCGGACCTTTAATCCAATAGAAACTTATGGGGTGACAAATGCAGCTTGTAGAAATCCAGAAGATCTGAGGAATGGAGTCCAATATTGTAAAGAAGAAAACAGACACTGGTATTTTTTTAACAGTTGAATATTCACTTTTCTTCAATTTTTTTAAAGAAATAAAATGAATTTGATATTTTTTCTTCATGTTTTGATTTGGAATGAAACGTGTTGTTTTCCCAATGCATTTCTGTGAATGGAAATAAAAACTATTATAAAGATATTGAGCTGCATTCAATTTACACACGCTGATATTATGTATTTTGAATCCAACCACACACACACACACACACACACACACACACACACACACACACACACACACACTATGATTACTTTTGTGTAATAACATCGACTTCTGTTTAAAATTGATATTTACATTATTCAGTTTTCTTGTGAATTTTGGTTTACTGGTTCCATGGGGAATGCATTTATAACAAAAAAAATCAAAATTATTTTAGGGGAAAAATATATATTTTGGGAAACCCTAAAATTTAGTAATCAATCATGGAGCATTTTGCAAACAAACAAACAAACAAACAAACAAACAACAACAACAACATCAACATCAACCAGTTTCCAGTACGCAGTTCATATATTCAAACATATTTTAATTTCACAACGGTTTCCCAGACAGCTAAAAATGGCTCGTCTCAGTTTTAAATAATGTATTCTTGAATAATTAATATCAACTGAGTACAATTTTGTATTAGTTTTTGATAAATGATGAAATAAAAACAGCTCTTGGCCCGCGAACTCAGACTTTTGGACTGTATTGCTTCTTGAACACTGCATGGTGTTATGGAGCGTTGTTCAGGCCTTTTCATACACACAACAATCTCACTTAAATTGAAGGTAGCCGGACAAAATTATCCTTTTTTTTTAAATTTCTTTAACGGTACACGTACAACCCACGGACATTCCACGCTGTTCAGAATCACAGAATTTCTGTATTTATAGCTTTGGAGATGGTCTGGTGCGTAATTAACTGGCTGTGGATTGAAGCTCGAATTCAACATTGTGTTTACTACGGCTCAAGTACACTTCAACTTATAAACAGCGCGCATATGTAATGTACTGCCTCCCTATTATTAATTATGGAAATAACGCAGCAGAAGCACATCCCAAATCCATTACTGTAGGAAGCTAGACTTGTCTCAATAAATCAGCATCTACAATCAAAAGTGAAATAATTTTTTATGCATAATGTATGTGCTTGTTGCCACAACAGCTGTTCATTATGCATAGTAATGCATTCGGGGTAGTTTTTTAAAAACTTCAAACCTATAAAATAATCATAATGAATGCTTCATTATGGGGCAACTGAGAAGACAGGAAACGCAGTTTACCATACATCGCATCTTTTACTGTTCTTTGTGCATTTTTATTGGCGTGACAATCTCGCAAGTTTTAAATAGTGCTGAAAGTGATGATGAACAGCCTGCGGGCGTGTTTTAAATGAATTGTGGAGGGGTTTTAAATGAGGGATCGAGACGCAGCCAGATGTGAGATGATTATCTGATGTCAACACTAAGTGCCAGTATAAGCCAGGCTATGAGACACTGTGGGGAAACTGGGGCAAGATGTCAGACGTTCTGATGGTCAGCGATGTGGTACTGAGCTCGGATTAGTAGCAGCGGCAGTATTCACAAAGCGAGGACGTGCTACGCTGCAAAGAAGAAGAATTAAAAATAAAAATTAAAAACTCAAAGAATCTCCACAGACGGTTCACAGGGAGCCACTGGCATGAATAGGATTCCTGAAGCAGTTGTACCGATAGTTACTTAGCTACCAGGATGCTGTGTGTTCAAATCCCACGCTTGTCAAATAAATATAAATAATAACAATGAAATGCAGACGTATCCGACTCAACGTGACGCTTGCTGTGCTGTAAACCTTTTCAGCATGTCTTGGAACTGTGGCTTTGACCTTTGACCTATGTTCTTCAAAAAGGTTCTGGAACATTTAGTAATGAGTAACTCGTGAGTTGTGTGGCAATGGTGGCCTGGTGGTAAAGGTGCTGGATCACTGATCCCAAGGTTAGGGGTTCAAGCCCCACTCTCAACGAATTGCCACTGTCCCCCCCCCAGTGCACTGACTGGGTTATCAAAGGCTGGCTGTGTCTCTCACTGTCTATGGTTTGAGGTTCATGTAAAAGAACCATCGCTGAAGTTCGTCAAGAGGAGCTGCATAGCCGTCAGCGTATTTCTGCCCTGTGATGGCCGGTGAGCTGTTCAGAGTGTACTCTGCCCTTTCTAAGAGAGAGAGCGGATACATGCACGGGCCAGTGATGCCAGAAGCATGTCAACACACCAGTAACTTGTGAGTTTGATTCGATTCAAAACAAAAACGCTGAGCTTGCTGAGTTCATACTTTTTTTTTTTTTTTTAAGATAAAGTCATGTGACCTTGACATTTGAGCTTTGACTTCAGAACCAGTACAAGCCTTCTGCAGGAGGATTGTGATCAAGGTACGTTGAGGGATTTGGAAAATCAAGTAAACATTATAAAGTTGAGATGGACAGAGACATAGAATGTGTAAACATAACCCCGGCACCACCGGACTGGGAAGGTACGTCTGTTGGGCTATGATACCGGAACCTACTGGCTCATCAGGAGGTTTTCGTAGCATGAAGCAGCTAGGAATTCAACTACTGGAAGGGAGGTTGGCCTATCACAAGGCCCCGCCCCCTGTACTTTTTTTTTTTTTTTTTTTTTTATACTGGTACCCATGTGGACTGCTGGGTGGACAGGGGCACACTTGAGGTTAAGACTTTGTCCTGGGGGTTTAGCATGGTGGGGTCTAACTGGGATTCAACCCCACAACCTCTCGATCATGAGACCAGCACCCTAACCTCTACACCACTGGCCAAACCGAGACACCATCCAACATATCATATTCTTTTAGTTTCACTGATGATAGAAATCTCCTCCTTTACCCACAATTCCATTTAACTACCTGCATCAACTTCCATTGATCTGCGGTGCGACTTAGCTTTTGTTTCATCCACACATAAAGCGATCAATGTGGCATCTCATTCATCCATTTCATCATCATCATCATCATCACAGGGAGGCTGGTGCCCATCCCAGCCAACTTCGGGCAAGGGCAGAGTACACCCTGGACAGCCTGCCAGGCCATCACAGGGCAGAAACACACTGATGGCTATGTAGCTTCTCTTTATGAAAGTCAGCGATGGTTCTTTTACATGAACCTCTTACCATAGAGAGTGAGGGATATGGCCGGCCTTTGATAACCCAGTTAGGTGCACTGGGGGGGTTGAACCCACAACCTCACAACCTTGGAATCAGTGATCCAGCACCTTACCACCAGGCCACCACGCTTGTCATATGTATGTATATTCTACACAAATAGATTAGCTTTTGAAGCATTAAATATGATATTATTAGCACCTTAAACACCACGACAATCGTCAAAAGCTAACTAGCCTCCCACGCTACAGC
>CM045739.1:5800000-5802500 GCA_024760905.1 Plotosus lineatus
GCCAGATCGTTTCCCGTGTTTATCGACTCGAGCTCATTTAGATTAGACGAAGGGCCAAAATATTCATAAATGTAAAAGCCTCACTCACTTGGCAAAAGTTATCAGTCGCGGTCTCGCGGGGGCCGAAGAGACATCGCTTAACAACGGCTCTCAAAAGATGCGGAAAATTGAAAAATCTTATTTCCCAAAGCCACAGTAGGCTCGGGTACGAAGCTTTATTAGCCGCCTGTGTGTTGGATTCAATGGCGCCGAATTTGTGACAAAAGAAAAAGAGCTGTAGAATAAAAACAAAGAAAAAAAGTAAACAAAAAAAAAAAAAAAAAAAGAGAAAAAAGGAAAAGATTCTCATCGCCGCGGGATTGACGACCGAGAAGCGCCGCTCAGTGCCAAAGGTTTGTTCTGTTTCGTTTTACTGACACTGTCATCACCGCCATTCTCAGCAAATTTACTCCAGAAAGAAGAAAGAAACAAAGAAACAAACAAACAAATAAATAAATAAATAAATACATTTTAACATAAATAATTGTGGAATTTTATGGGATCCATTGAAATCTGTAAACAGGAGAACCGCACAGATTTTGTTGTTTGTAGTTTTCTCTCCCGAGTCCATTTCTCTATCAACCTGAACTCAACCACCAGGATCAATGCATTGATTGATTGACAGATTGAGTGATTGATTGGCAGATTGATTGACTGACACGGGGATTGATTGTTTTCTCAGCCACTTTCTTCCGTCCTCGTTCTTTCTGCTAATTTGTCCCATTAGTTTAAAACAAAGCCTTTTCTATTTGGTCTTCCGTTTGTTTTTATCTTTTCTGGAAAAATAAATTCAGAATCCATTCATTCTTCACTTTCATCTCTCCTTCAACCTTCACTTCTCCACTCTCTCTTTTTCTCCCTTTTAATTCCCCTTCTCTCTCTTTCTCTCTCTCTCTCCCTTCTCGCTCTCTCTCGCATTCGCTCTCTATCTTCCTCTCTCACCCCTTCCTCCCGCTTTCTCTCCCTCCCTCTTTCTCTCACTCTCTTTATTTCTCTCTCTCTCCCCTCTCTCTCCCCCTCCCTCTCCCTCTCCCCTCTCTCCCTCTCTCTTTCTCTCACTCTCTTTATTTCTCTCTCTCTCTCCCTCCCTCTTTCTCTCACTCTCTTTATTTCTCTCTCTCTCTCCCCCTCTCTCTCCCCTCTCTCTCTCCCTCTCCCCTCTCTCTCCCTCTCTCTTTCTCTCACTCTCTTTATTTTCTCTCTCTCTTTTCCCTCTCTCTTCCCTCTCTCTCTTTCCCTCTCTCCCCCTCTCTCTTCCTCTCTCTCTTTCTCTCACTCTCTTTATTTCTCTCTCTCTTTTCCAACTTTCGCTCATCCTCTCTCTCCCTTTCTCTGTCCCTCCTCTCCCTCTCTCTCTCTCTCTCTCTCTCTCTCTCTCTCTCTCTCTCTCTCTCTCTCGCTCTCTTCTCCCATCTCCATTTATCTCTTGCTCTTGCTCTCTTTCTTTTTCTTCTCTTCTTCCCTGTTACCTGCGCCTCCCTTTCCCTCTTGTTTCATTTTAATATCTCTTTCTGTTTCTCTGTCATTCTCTTTTATTTTCCTCTCCTTTACTTTCTTTCCCTCCTTACCTTCTCTCTTTTTCTTATTCAATTTTTCATATCTTTCCCCATTTCTGTTTCTAATCCCCCTTCATTTCCCCGCATCACATTACTTTCCTCATCTTTTTTTGTTTTTTTCTTCGAGTCATTTCCATTCATGTTTTTCTTTTTCTATCTTTCTTCCCCTTGACCTTTTTCTTCTTTATTCTTTCCTTGCTCTGTCGCTCCTGCTCTGATGTTTCTTTGTGTGGTGTCGAGGCTCAGCGTGCTGCTGCTCACACCTCAGCTCTGGTTGGTTACTCGTTCCCTTGGCGTTGAGTCCTGAGTTGTTGGTTCAGATCGATGTTTTATTAAACGCAGTTATTAAATACACTCGCTTGATTTTTAGCATTTAGGAATTTATTATTAAAGCCTGAGATTAATTAATTATTTAAGCTCTTCTCATTCCTGTGTTTTTCACTCGATGGCGGCAGGCCTGATGTCTGCTTAATAGAATCTGACAACACTGCATGTTTTCAAAATGACTGCAGAGATGCGTTTGGAAGATGCGAGCGGTTCAGACACCTCCTCGATAAATCAGGCTCTTTTGATTCGCTCTTTCGAGATCTGAACTCAACACCTTCCAGGAAACTCCATTAAAGCACCTTCTGCAAACAGACACCAAGTAGAACCGGGCCTGGTAGAAGCCAGGCTCTCACCATGGCCCCGTCTTTGTGCCGTGGCTTAAATCGACCGAACACCAGCCGACCTGCAGTTTTCAATTATTCAGGAAGAAAGATTCGGAGATGCTAAATGCTCCCAAAGTGAAAAATGAACTCCATAAAAAGGGAGAACACACCTTATGGGCCACGAACTCATACCATTCTACCAACAGTACTGAATGCCATATCACAATTAACACACTATTATTAATTAATACAAAT
>CM045739.1:5807500-5827500 GCA_024760905.1 Plotosus lineatus
AGTGGTACCTTAATTTACGAAATTAATCCATTCCGAGGGCACATTCATAACTCAAAATGTTCGTTAGATAAAAGAAAAATTCCCATCGGAAATAATAGAAAACCAATTAATCCGTTCCAATCCGTATATTTCACCAAATATATTAAAGATAAACACGTAAAAACTATAAGTATTTCATAATAATAATAATAATAATAATAATAATAATAATAATAATAATACATGCACATTAGCATTAATAATAATTAATAATAAATAAAAAAAACAAGAATAAACAATAAGTCTACTAACCCTTCCAATTGCAGCAAAGATGTCACATGGGCAGGCATGAGGTGGTGAGGTGGTGCATAACAGATGAGGAGGGGGAGAATTTTGTGCATGTGCACACTACAAGGCCAGTGCTTCTCAAATAGTGAGGTGTGATACCACTGGGGGCGCGTATGATCCTGGGGAACATGCATTTTTTCTCATACTGTACTAGAATTAAGTGTGATTGTGCATTCTCTACAGTAGGTGGCAGTGGTGCTCTCACTGTGTTCCCTGTGGTGTAGGGAAAAAGCACCATGCAAACGATATGAAGTGCAGTAAACACTAATAATAGTTGCACACGGAGCACTGGGTGTGTCTGTGTGTGTGTGTGTGTGTGTGTGTGTGTGTGTGTGTGTGTGTGTGTGTGTGTGTGTGTGTGTTTTTCCTATAGGGGGCGTCACAAGAAAATATTTGAGAAGCACTGCACAAGGCGTTCTCAGAGCATGGAGGAATACATGAGTAAGAATACGAGGCTAATCGGCCCGGAAATACTATTTTCCCAGCAGAGCTCCTAAATCAAAATTTAGCTGGTTGGATGGGGCATATTTTGGTGGGATCGAAGCTTGTATCATGGAAAATTCGTTGTAAAAGACATTCAAGTAAAGGTCCCACTGTATCATCAGTTCAGTTAATTTTCTGTAAACGTTTAATCCTAATTATGGTCGTGGGGAGGCTGGCGCCGATCCCAGGCGAGGGCAGAGTACACCCTGGACAGTTCGCCAGGCCATCACAGGGCGGAAACACACTGACGGCTTTGCAGCCCACTTTTGTCAAAAGTCAGCAATGGTTCTTTTACACAAAACTCTCACCATAGACAGTGAGAGACATGGCCAGCCTTTGATAACCCAGTTATTACACTGGAGGGACAGTGACAACCTTGTGAAGAATGGGACTCGAACCCCCAACCTTTGGATCAACGATCCAGTGCCCTATACCACTAGACCACCACTGTCCTCCACTACTGTATCTCCTTTTACAAATAAATAAATAAATAAATAATAAAATACATTTTCCTCAAGAAATCAGGATTTTTTTTCCCCAGTTCCTATGCCCCCACTCCGCCCCCCACACACCCAGACACTTTCTGAAGTCAGCATTCATGTTGACTGGATTTTTCAAGCCTCTACACACTCATATTACAAACTTCACTTGAGCTCAAGAAATAATCAGTCAGCAATTTAGGATGACGAGATGAGACAAATAAGGGGAAATGGTGAAAAGAAGTTGACGAAAATGAGGGAAAACCGTCATGTTATTGAAACAGTGCCATGATCTCAAGCTGCCAGTCAGATTTTACACCATAATGCATCTCCAGACGCATAAAAAATATTCCCCAATTTACAGCATGCAATATGTAACAATGTAAAATGTATTGCTAATTAAGTTTCTTTTACGTTAAAAAAGAAAAATCTCAACTGTGTGGTTTATTTCCTCCCCAAATGGTCCACCATCTGGATATGGAGCTGCTTTTTTTTTTTTTAACTTCCACTTGCTAATACTGAAATTAGTCTAAAAATAATGCAAGCCTGCACACACACACACACACACACACACACACACACACACACACACACACATATATATATATATATATATATATATATATATATATACATACATACATATGAGATAGAGATGAGATATATATATATATATATATACATAATAGTATGGAGCTGAATTTTATTTTTGCCAGTGTATAAAAGTTGGAGTATCTGAATTACTTCTATGAAGCATCTGAAAGATAAAATACAACCAAAAAGATAGTGGTATGGAGCTGGTTGACTGATCCCAAGGTTGGGAGTTCAAGTCCCACTCTCAACAGGTTGTCACTGTCCCCACAGTGCATTAACTGGGTTCTCAAAGGCCAGCCATGTCTCTCACTGTCTGTGGTGGAGGTTCATTAGAAAGAACCATTGCTGACTTTCATCAAGAGGAGCTGCATAGCTGTCAGCGTGTTTCTGCCCCGTGATGGCCTGGCAAACCATCATACTCTGCCTTCGCCCAAAATCAGCTGAGATGAGTGCCAACCTCCCCGTGATCCTAATTAGGATTAAGCGGTTCAGAAAATGAGCGAGTGAATGCCTGAATGAATGAATGAATGAGTGAGTGTGTGGATGAAAAGCTAGTCTTTTGTGGAAAGACAGGACACAAATTCCATCCGGCGAGTGCTGGGTCTGCCCTGGGGCTTTCCAGTTGGAGGTGACTGGGAAATTTCGAACGAGAGGCAGCCAGGAAGCATTCCAATCAGATGCCTGAACCACCTCGAATGACTCTTTTTAATGTGGAGGAGCACATTATCCTTCCTATCAGAGCTCCTCGCCCTGTTCCTGAGGCACAAACAGCAGACACGATTCTTCAGAAATATTCATTTCAACAGAAATGTAAAAGTAGCCTAGTACATCACGGGTACCGAATGGGAAGTGACATGATTGGATCGGCATGCTTGGTGACTACAAATGAATAACCTTAATAACCATGTGGTCTACTGCACATCCTGGATGGGAAGAAGGTAGAGCAGGAGGCAGCGTGATGCCACTACAGTGGGCCTCCTTTAGTGTTCATATCAGTTCCCATATTATATTAACTCTATGGACCAAATAGGCTGTGTTAAATCACTGGTCCCTCAAAAGAGCCACTACTGGCAAAGTGAGGCGGAATCCAAGACGAGAGGATTTTAGATGATTTACTAGTAAGTGTGTGTCTGAGGGGAACGAGCTGGAGTACCGGTCGGTCATCGTTGACTTCGTGGACTGGTGTGAGCGCAACCACCTGTGCTTGAACACCAGGAAGACGAAGGAGATGGTGATCGACTTCAGGAGAAACACTCAAACACACACACACACACACTTACTAGTGAACATCCAGGGACAGGACATTGAGACAGTGGACAGTTTCAAGTACCTGGGTGTTCACCTTAACAATAAACTGGACTGGTCCCACAACACCAACGCCCTGTACAAGAAGGGCCAGAGTCGCCTCCATCTTCTGAGGAGACTCAGGTCCTTCGGCGTATGCAGACCTCTGCTCAGGACTTTTTATGACTCTGTGGTAGCCTCTGCAATCCTCTACGCTGCCATCTGCTGGGCCCCAGGCAGCACAGAGCGGGACAGAAAGAGACTGAACAAGCTGGTCAGGAGGGCCAGCTCTGTCCTCGGCTGCCCACTGGACTCTGTGGAGGAGGTGAGTGAGAGGAGGATAGTTGCAAAGCTCACATCCATCCTGTTCAACATCTATCACCCACTGCACCAGACTGTAGAGAAGCTGAGTAGCCCCTTCAGTGGACGACTGAGGCATCCTCAGTGCAGGAAGGAGCGCTACCGCAGGTCGTTCATTCCCACCGCTGTCAGACTGTACAACGCCACTTTGTAACTGTCTGTGAAAATACCGGTTATGTGCAATAAAAACCCCCGTGCACTTTAATCAACCACATCTACCCCACTGACTGTGAACCATATCAACCCATCTACTCTGCACTCAGATACATTACACTTTAATATAGGCCAGTCTATAAAGTTGCTCCATTCTTTTCTTTTATTGTTTATTAATTTATACTATTTATGTATCTACTTATTTATTTACTTATATAATATATATGTACGTGTGTATGTTTGTATTTGTATCTGTTTTTGCACCCCCTACTGATGGTACCTCAAGAGCCTGTAACAGTGAATTTCTCCATTGTGAGATTAATAAAGCTGTATCTTATCTTATCTTAAAAAAAAAAAAAAAAAAAAAAAAAAGCCTTTCACTGAGTTGTTGAGTTGCAGCTCGAAGAGCGGATGAAGTTGTGGTGGACATTTATCACTCATGAAGTGAAACATTTGTTGCATGTTAATTAGGAAGAATGTTGAGCTTTAGAATTTTTCTAAACTTCAGTAATTTCAGAACCGTTAAAATACAGCCTGCAACTCTTTGAAACTAAATGCGATAAATACACAGATTCTGGAATTAGGCAGGAAAAAGTAAACTGTGAGACCAACGAGAACATCTGGCTGCTTAGAAAAACACAGGTAAAGTTGCATGTATGCTAATGACTTGCCTTCGTGTTTCATATTTCATTATCATATCATTTTGGATGAGTACAAACGGCTTCCTTGTGAAACCATCACAGCTCACAGGCTTAGAGTTGTTTGTATATCTTGTATCTGTCTCACTGTGACTTGCTTTGATTTTGTGTCAGATTAAAACAACAATAGCGAGGATGTGAGACCAGATCATGTGGCCACCTGATTCATGATGGTTTTGCGAGAACTTGGTGGATTCGTGATGGCCTTGAGGGAACTTGGTGGACTCGTGATGGCCTTGAAGGAGCTTGGTGTATTCGGGATGCCCTTGAGGGAACTTAGTGAATTCGTGATGGTTTTGAGCAAACTTGGTGGATTCGTAATGCTCTTGAGTGAACTTGGTGGATTTGTGAAGCTCTTGAGAGAACTTGGTGGATTCGTGATGCTCTTGAGTGAACTCGGTGGATTTTTGATGGCCTTAAGGGAACTCGGTGGATTCGTGATGCTCTTGAGTGGACTTGGTGGATTTGTGATGCTCTTGAGTGAACTGGGTGGATTCCTGATGACCTTGAGGGAACTTGGTGGATTTTTGATGGCCTTGAGGGAGCTTGGTGCATTTGTGATGTTCTTGAGTGAACTTGATGGATTCGTCATGGTCTTACGGGAACTTGGTGGATTCCTGATGGCCTTGAGGGAGCTTGGGGGATTTGTGCTGGTCTTGAGTGAACTCGGTGGATTCGTGATGCTCATGAGGGGACTTAGTGGATTTGTGATGCTCTTGAGGGGACTTGGTGGATTCGTGACGCTCTTGAGTGAACTCAGTGGATTCCTGATGGCCTTGAGGGATCTCAATGGATTTGTGATGGCCTTGAGTAAGCTTGGTGGATTCGTGATACTCTTGAGTGAACTTGGTGGATTTGTGATACTCTTGAGGGAACTCAATGGATTCATGATGGTCTTGCATGAACTTGGTTGATTCATGATGGCATTGAGGGAGCTTGGTGGATTTGTGATGCTCTTAAGAGGACTTGGTGGTTTCGTGATGGCCTGGAGGAAACTTGGTGGATTGACCATCAAAAATTTTGCAACAATTATTACCCTGCATTACAATTTTACACCACTCGTTATAGAACGTGGGGAGTGCAGAAAAGTGCAGTAGAGCTTACGTACATAAACAGAGTGATAAAGACCTTTATGCGAAATTGTAGAAGATCTTCAACTTGCCAACATGACTCTTTCAACTTTCTTCATCTGGATGTACACGTGCATCCTTATATTCTGAGATCGGACTCCAAACGTGATGATAACTCATGAAGCATTTTTGTGCTCATTTTAATCACAGATATCACAGGCACTGTGCCTCGGTGCCTCACTGCCTCAGTGCCTCTGGGTTAAATAATATCATGGTGCCCATTGCAGGGGTCACTGACACTCATGTACAGGAGTACAGGATTGGTTCAGAAGGACATCATGGCTGCTTCCATATCATTCTCAAGGAGCGTTCCTGTGGATCTACTGTACCTGGGAAGTGAATGGGCTCCTTTAAACCTTTCTGCTCACTGTCACCACTGTTTCATGTGGACCAAATATCTTTCCTCCAGGTTAAAACAGGAACTCACGGCCTCAGATGATACCTCCACAGGGCCATCACCCGAAGCCCTGGAGAGTGTGTACCTTCGATCGGAAGTATTCGGAGAAACCATAATGCGGATGGAATTTGGTGGAAGTTTCCTGATGAACAGGTTGCGTTGTTGTTCTCTCAGGCACACAACAAGATATTATTAATTCATCTCGCTGATTCACTGCTTCAGCTTTTCTTACGGCGATTACTGTAAAATATAATTTACCAAAAATGTGATGTTTTACAGCTTGTTAAACCAACGCAGCGAGACAGGGTAAAAACAAAAAAAAAGAACGACAACAACAACAAAAACAAAAATGAGTGTGTTACACCTGCTTTAGCATCTCGATTCTGGCCACAACTTTCATTTAAAGCTCATTTCAAAATCCTTTTAGCGCTTAAATGCCTCGATCTTAATGACTTCAACAGCTGCAAACCATCTCAAAGTAAAAACAAACAAAAGAAACAAAAAAAAATACAACTTCAAAAAATAAATGAATAAAATAAAATAAATCTTTTCACCAATTTCTCCAGAATTACACAGAATCATATTATACACACATCACACAAACACTCGATGATAATCTTTCTCCATATATGTGTGTGTGTGTGCGTGTGTGTGTGTGTGTGTGTGTGTGTGTGTGTGTGTATGTATTTTTTGTCATATAGCATTTAATGTTGTTATCACTGAGCTTTAGATCAGCAGTTTTAAATCCAGCTCCTACAGGTTACAATCCAGGTCAGGTCAGGTCAGGTCTGAGGGAATGCATGCGCCGGGACGGCACTTCGCTGCGTCCACCAGCCGCCTCCACTCATCCGGCCGTCTCCTGGCGATCGATCAGGCCACAAGTGAGCGAAAGACTCAGGCTTTAGTCTGCCTGCTCAGATACCTCGACCGCCACACGGTCCTGTCCAGCGAGTTCATCGCCCCGTAGGCTAGGCCAAGTTGACGATTGATCTCGGCCCTGCAATCAGTGGAACAATGGACCATGCTGCCAAGGTAAGTGAAAGACTCCACGATCCACAGCGATAGAGTCAACAGCAGCATCCAAGAGGTAGTTGTTTTGATCCAGGAGACTCGCAAACCAAGCGGTTCCGCATCCTCACCCAGCAAACAGAGAGTCTCCGTCAGGACATCCACCGTCTCCGTGAAGATCATTGGGTCATCGGCAAAGTCCAGATCAGTAATCCGAACTTCACCGAACGACACACCGCAGGCCGATCCACCCGATACCGCCGCCATGATCCAGTCCATTGCAGTACTGAAGAGAGTACGTCGGCATGCCACGTAGACGAAGTATGAGAGGAACGGAGGCTCCACAATGCTCTGTAAGCCAGCGAGAGTCACTCAAATTCAAGTGGCTCTCGACCGTTTCACAGGGATCGCGGACCACAGACTCCCGATCTCTTTGCACCGCCTTGACGGCTTCGTGCTTCAGGTCCCTGGCCAGTCCAACTCTGCCGTCGAGTCGAGCCTGTCTTGCTCTCTCAATGATGCCGATGGTCTCAGAGGAGATGGCCGTTCTCGGTCATCTGGGGGACCCCGGTATGCAGCCACGGGACACCTCCAGGATGCAGTCTCTGAAATCAGCCCAGAAAGCCTCCATGCCTGCACCCGCGTCAAGATCCTCCAGGGATTCCCCAAGCCTACTGGCTAACTCTGAAGACACATCAGGGTCCACGAGTCGGCTTATGTCAAGTCACATTTGACAAGCCGGGGCTGGTCTCCTGAGAAGAGCTGGGCACTTCTGAAGACATGGCAGTTCTGGACCAGCCACCAGCGACTACCTACGACAACATGGTCGATCTCCTTCCTAGTGATGCCGTCGTTGGAGTACCAAGTCCAGCGTCACAGATCCGATCTCTGAAACCACGAGCCAGCAATCCTTAAGCCCCGACGTTTTGCAACGTCAAGAAGCATTAAGGTGCTTTCATCGCGGCATCAAGAGCCGTGAGGACCGACACATGCTTCGTAGCCATCCCGGTTAATGCCAGTGGTCGCATTGAAGTCCCCCAGTACAATCAGGGTGTCCCTTCCTGGAACCCCCGACACCACTGAGTTGAGCTGGTCGTAGAAGGTTTCCTTGATAGATCGATCACTCAACCCGGTCAGAGCGTACAGTGCGACGATAGAGAGCGTCCCCACTGTGTGAGTCACCCTCAGTCGCATAATACGCTCATTGACTGGGACCACCTCCGATACCAAGAGAGCCAATCAATCAGCGACAGTGACGGCCACTCCCTGAGTGTGAAGACCGTCGGCCTGGCTCGACCAGTAGTAGGTGTACCCACCGACACTTGTCTCGCCGGACCCAGGCCTCCGCACCTCAGAGAGGGCCGCAATGCCGACGCCAAGCAGACTAAGTTCCCTTGATATCAGAGGCAGGTAAGAATCATCCCGCAGGGAAGTCACGTTCCATGCGCCGACCCGGACTGACCGCCTCAGATTCAACCGAGGCGACCGAAAGCAGCTGGTGTCCGACACCCTTGCACCGCCCGTGTCACTCACCCTATCACGCCCGACCTGGTTGCTCCAGGATTTCACCCCCATCATGGAGTGGGGGTCCCAGAGGCTTTGTCCCACCCCCTCATACGACGTCACCTGAGGCAGGGGTCGGGGTTACTCCCCCGGAGCGGACTCCAGTGTTTAGTTGTGTGTTTTGCTGGTGTTTTTAAGAGGGCGGGGGTGCAAACCGCACCCCACCCCCGAGGCTCCTCTAGGGCAGGGGCTCCGCTCCCTGACAGGCAGATGCCCGGAGGTACCCGAGTAAGATGTCCTCTTTGAGACCATGTACTTCTCAATAAGCTTGTTTAAATCAATGATTTTGTTTTAAAGGACGAGACTCAAAGGTCACCTGCTGATCAGACAGAACCTCAACAGAGCAGAATGGATAATGAAGCAAACTGGTCCAATATGGGCCTTGGTTTTAATTTCCCATATGCTCATCCTATGATCTATTCTATAATGTGCAGATGTGGACAGAGAGCGGTCAGAGATAGAGAGAGACAGAGAGAAATATACTATAACTATAAAGATAAAGAAAAAAAGGGTAGAGTTAGAGGGAGAGAGAGAGAGAGAGAGAGAGAGAGAGAGAGAGAGAGAGAGAGAGAGAGAGAGACAGAGAGAGAGAGAGAGACATGCAGGAGGAGAAGGACAGAGAGATACAGGTGGAAAGAGATAGAAAGTCAGGGGGCAGAGGTAGAGAGAAGAAGCAGAGAGAGAGAGAAAGAGAGGGACAGAGAGACAGAGAGGGGGCAGATATAGAGAGAAAAGGTAGAGTTAGAGGGAGAGAGAGATAAGCAGGAGGAGAAGGACAGAGAGATACGGGGGAAAGGGACAGAATGTCAGGGACAGACGTAGAGAGAAGTAGTAGAGAGAGGGAGAAGGAGGGGGGTCGATACAGACAGACAGTCAAACAAACAAACAGAGAGAGTGGAAGAGAGACAGACAGACAGACAGACAGACAGAGAGAGAGAAGGAAAGAGAGCAAAGCATGTTTCTCTTTACACTCCAGGTTGACCTACATTACCTACACGTGTCCCTATCCACCCTTCAGATCCTGCACTATATCTGTTGCATCTCACACACACACACACACACACACACACACACACACACACACACACACACACACGCACACACACACACACACACACCACCACCACACTGTAGATAAGAGGCTGAGCGCATGAAGACGGCAGGATAGTGCAGAAGTGTGTGATGACACAGGCTGATAAGGTAATTTCATGTCACCGCCGCCGCCGTCATCATCGTGTTAATCTGTATTGAAGTTTCTGAGCTGTCAACTTTTTCTTTAACCTGTTGGCAGTGACGGAGTTAACCACAGTGTATGAAACCAAACAATCCCCATTGTGGAGATAAATACTGCAGCAGGTGCGCGCACACACACACACACACACACACACACACACACACACACACACACACACACACACACACACACACACATTTCCACCCACAGCGTTGAGCACCCGTCATGCACAGATGTGTCCGTGCCGGCGTAGCTCACATGCCTCTGCGGGCCACGCCGTGCCTGTACGCTCACTTTTCAGGCCGTCTTGTTTCCCTCCTTATTTTTTTCTTTTTACAGCATGTCTTCATGTGACGCATCACTTAATGTTTTTTGGGTCACACGTGGCCACGGTGCATTCTGCAAGCTGTGATGGGCATTTGTAAATTGACAAGAAAAACTGATAATACCATAGCAGAGTTGTTAGAGGAATGTGTGGCAGAGGGGAGAGGAGAAGATGAGTGGGTAGAGAGAGAGAGAGAGAGAGAGAGAGAGAGAGAGAGAGAGAGAGAGAGAGAGAAAAGGGGAATGATTGAATAACAGTAATTAAAGCGGTTATTCGTTCGGCGAGCACCTGCACGAGGGATGATATTGCTCCTTAATTCAGCTCCGTTTAACTCCCCTCAGCCACTGGATCTCGACTGCGCCTCATTAATCGCTGATTGGCATCGAGCTGTGTTTTTTTGCAGGAACAAAATGTTTACTCGGCTCTGGACTGCTTCTGAACGCTGCTGCTGCTCGGAATGAGGAATTTTATCCCTTCCTCCTCCATGTTTGCATTGTGTGTGTTTTTTAATGTTTCAGGTTTACAGCATCAAAGAAAGAAAGAAAGAAAGAAAGAAAGAAAGAAAGAAAGAAATGATGATCAGGTTTATTGATAAAATAATTTAAAAAAATTAAAAACATTGTGGTAATTTATTTTGGGTAAAATAAGTAGAAAAATTTATATTTTATGGCCGAGTTTATTATTAACACAATGAAAGAAAGTGTGATAGAGTGCAATAATAAAAAAAAAGAAAGAAAGAAAGAAAGAAAGAAAGAAAGAAAGAACGAAAGAAAGAAAGAAAGAAGGAAAGATAGAAAGAAAGGGGCAGTTGTGGCCTGGTGGTAAAGGGTGCTGGATCACTGATCCAAAGGTTGGGGGTTCGAGTCCCACTCTCCACAAGATTGTCACTGTCCCCCCCCAGTGCACTAACTGGGTTATCTAAGGCCGGACATGTCTCTCACAGTCTATGGTAAGAGGTTCATGTAAAAGAACCATTGCTGACTTTCATCAAGAGTAGGCTGCAAAGTCGTCTGCATGTTTTCGCCCTCCAATGGCCTGGGTGTACTCTGCCCTCACCCAGAATAGCTGGGATGGGCACTTGCCTCCCTGCAACCCTAATTAGGATTAAGCGGTTACAGAAAATTAACTGAACTGAAAGAAAAAAGAAAGAAAGAAAGAAACAGGCAGTGGTGGCCTGGTGGTAAAGGTGCTGGATTACCAATCCCAAGGTTTGGGTTTCAAGCACCACTATCACTGGGTTGTCACTTAAACCCTTCCACCCCCGGGCAGCTGACTGGGTTATCTAAGGCTGGCCATGTCTCTCACAGTCTATGGTGAGAGGTTCATGTAAAAGAACCATTGCTGACTATTATCAAGAGCAGCCGCGTAACGTGTTTCTGCCCTGCGATGGCCTGGCAAGCCATTCAGGGTGTACTCTGCCCTCACCCAAAATAAACTGGGATGCTTGCTAGCCTCCCTGCGACCTTAATCAGTATTAATCTGTTCAGAAAATGAATGAATGAGAAAGAAGGAGGTAGTAGAATGCACAAAAAATTAACAAAGAAAGAAAGGATGGTACAGTGCACTGATAAAAATTTGAAAGAAAGAAAGAAAAAAGAGAAAGGTTGAAAGAGTGCACTAATAAAGAAAGAAAGCGGCAATAAAGGGCACTAATTTATTTCTTCGTTTTGGCTTTTTCCCTTTCTCGGGAGTCGCCACAGCGAAACATCTGATTCGCACGTTTGATTTGGTTCATAGGTTTTTACCGTCGGATGCCCTTCTTGTCACAACCATTTAGCAAGGGACAGAAACACGCTGACGGCTTTGCAGCTCCTTGTATGACAGTCAGCAATGGTTCTTTTACATGAACCTCTCACCATAGACAGTGAGAGACATGGCCGGCCTTTGATAACCCAGTTAGCTGCACTGGGGGGACAGTGACAACCTTGTGGGGACTCGAGCCCCCAACCTTAGGATCAGCGATTCTGCGCCCTATCCACTAGACCACCACTGCCCCAATAAAGGGCACTAATATAAAATAAAAAAGAAAGAAAGAAAGAAAGGGCGGTAGAGTGTTTGCATTAATAAAAATTTAAATAAAGATAAAAAAGAAAGGAATAATAAATGATGGTAGAGTTTCACTAATAAAAATAAAAAATGTGAAATATGTACATTCACTTGTATTGATTACAGGTTACTGGATTGTTCTGCTATTACTGGATTTATAACTGTCCTGAGTGTTTCTATTAAACTGATGGACACTCACGGATTGTTGCGGTCGAGTACAGCAGGTGGCGTCGTCGTTATTTAACCTTGCAGCGTCTGGGGTTTTGTGTTTCCATGTAATATATTAAATTATAAATATCTACACTCTTCAGGTTTACTTACATTTGTGTGTGATATATAATGATATAAAAAGATGGCTTTATCTACACTGTGGTGAGTTCAGCAGGGGACCCCTCATCGAGCGCCAAATAATCACCACGTACCTCTT
The DNA here is from genome assembly GCA_024760905.1 of Plotosus lineatus. Classification (NCBI taxonomy): domain Eukaryota; kingdom Metazoa; phylum Chordata; class Actinopteri; order Siluriformes; family Plotosidae; genus Plotosus; species Plotosus lineatus. The sequence continues at coordinate 5,820,009 of CM045739.1, forward strand.
CATAAAGGGGCAACCATGAAATCTGTATGACAAAATAATCTAGTCTTCATTTATTCACGTATCTTTTCTGATGACACTTAACAGCAATAAGTTAGTTTGTCTTCTTTCCCGACTCATGAATAACAGGCTGTTTACTCGCAATACGTGTCTGCGATTGGTAGTAGGATGCTGAGGTTGGAACTACCAGGCGGAAGGCCTAGAGGAAGACCAAAGAGAAGATTTATGAATGTGGTGAAAGAGGACATGAAGGTAGTTGGTGTAAAAGAAGAAGATGCAGAGGATAGGGCGAGATGGAGGCAGATGATTTGCTGTGGTGACCCCTGAAGCGAACAGTCAAAATGAAAAGAAGGAGGTCTAGTGGATAGAGGATGAATTATGCTTCATGGTAACGGCTGATGCAAAGAATGTATGATAATCATATTCTTTAAGACCCCCAGGGGGCCACATAAAATGAATTGGGCAGGCCAGATTTGGCCTTCGAGCCTTGAGTTTGACATTTACAAGCTAGAGTTTACAGGACCCACCATGAAAAAGTCTTTTGGGCTTTTTGCACCCGAACCTAGTGGCTCATCAGGCCGGTGATTTTCACCAGTTTCCGTAGCATGAAGCAACTAGGAGTACAACTCCTCCTGGATGGGACGCTAGTCCATCGCAGGTCACCTTCCCAGTATATTTTACTGGTACCCATTCATACTGCACAGTTAAAATGTCTAAAACATCTTAATTTACTTTTTTTTTTATATTTGTGTAGTAAATACTAAAACAATTATATGTCTCAAGCTAAATGTTGAATTGAACAGTTGAACTATTACACGACATCCACCTAGGCACCTTCAGATACACCTGCATGCACTCACTTACCCTTTTTGCAGAACCGCTTAATATTACTCGGGTCGCAGATAAGTTGATGTCTATTTCAGCCATCATTGGGTGAAGGCGGGGTATGGGAGGAATCAGAGTGCCCAGAGGAATCCCATGCAAGAACAGCGAGAACATGAGAATTCCACAAACGCTCAAACACTGGGTCAAACCAGGACCTTCTTGCTATGGGGCAGGCACGCTAACTACTACCCCACCATGCCGTCTCCTTCATAAAACAGGGATCCCTCAATACTTCGCACTTCAGCACTTCAATTCATGCGGGTTCAGTGCATCACATTTTTATTTATTTATTTATTTATTTTTATTCATTGAATTAAAAAATAAGGAAATTAAGGAAAAATAGGGGAAATAGGGGATGTGGTGAAGGAGGACATGAAGGTAGTTGGTGTAAGAGAAGAAGATGCAGAGGACAGGGTGAGATGGAGGCAGATGATTTGCTGTGGCGACCCCTGAAGGGAACAGCCGAAAGGAAAAGAAGAAGAAGAAGAAGAAGAAGAAGAAGAAGAAGGGGGAAAAGTTAAAAAATGCTGCAAAACAAGGCCTACTATGATAAAAAAAAAAAAAAAAAAAAACACAAAACAATAAACAGCACAAAACCTCCCATCAAAACTATTTATATTTTTATGTGTGGCGCGTGTCTGAGTGCACACATACAAAATATGTATTTATATTTTATTTACATCTTATTCATTATTTTTGAATGTTTGATTGTTATTATAAGCATTTATACAGGTGAATATGTATTTATTGATATTATATACACATATACATATACGTATACGTCAGTCATAGGGGTCGATCCTTCTTCACGGAATTTGGCAGTCATGGGGGGATCTCGGTCCCCATTAACCGCGGGAAGTGAGGAATCCCTATATATAAATATAAAAATGAAATGCTAACAGATTACAATGAACACATTAATATTCACCGGTGATTTGAATTATAGTTGTTATTATTGTCAGGGATGTTTATATAAATTCTGTGAATGCATCGTTTAACTATTTCATTTTTTTAACGATTTCATTTTTTTTGCCTTACCGCCTGCAGGGTTGTTCATGTCAGATCAATGACATGTAAAGAGGAAGAGGTTTATACTATTGGAATCCAGCTGAGAGAGACTGTCACACACACACACACACACACATGCACACACACAGCCGAGTCAGGAGAATGCTCTTTAAACTGGGATTCTGATAGCTTTATCTCCAGTCAAGAAGAAGCACAACCCTCGAAGCTCCTAGATGGGCGGAAGATTCTCCTTGCATGCTTTTTTTTTTTTTATACCCCTTCATATTTTGTGAGATAATACCTCCCGTTTATTGGATTTCCAACCATTTCATCAAGCTCAATCTGCCGTTTTAAGGTGAAAAGAAGGGGGGAGAAAAAAGACGGCATTGAGCGGCGGCGTGTTTGTTCGCGGCATTGTGCTTGATGCAATGTAGGTCAGTGTTCTGCAGCGGCGAAGATAAGACTCTTCGAACAAGTGTTGTGTGTACTTACAAGCAAATATCTGTCAAAATAGCAATTGACAGATCTTCACAAACATGTAGTTTTTTCTTTTTGTTGTTGTTGTTGTTGTTGTAGTTGTTTTGTTATTTTTGGCTCCTGAAGAGTTCCTTCATCATTAGCATTAAAAACGACAACAACAACAACAAAAAAAAAAAAAAAAAAAAAAAAAAAAAAAAATTGAGGCCAGAGATTTGGACCTATCTGGCACCAGTGGTGGCAAAGCCAGCCTGGCCCAGGTTGTTATCTGTTCCGCACAGAGGTGCAGCTGTTTAGCAAATGGATTTGTTGATTTTTAAAGGAAGATGACTGGGAGAGAAAAATAAAAAGAGCTGAAAAATCAGATACGGACAAGGAACCTCCTGACAAAATATACGCTCTTTCATACAAACTCGCTCCGGCTGCTTTCATACTTCGTCATATTTAGAGAAATAGTATTAAATATGGGGGCGGTGTCATGGCAGGACGCTTATTCTATCCAATTTGTTTTCCCTTCTTCACTTTCCAGTCTCCTGAGGGGTTGGGGACGAGACCACAAAAGTGGCCTGCAAGGCTACGCACTTCGACTAGGGCGCGGATGCAGCTGGCAAGGGTGCCGCCTTTGTCTGAAGCTATCCTATCCTATCCTATTGCGACACACACACACACACACACACGTAGAGGAATTCTGGCCCACTGAAGAGTCCCAAAGGGGCGGGAAGATGGCCCCCAGCCACAGAGACTTAACGGGTGGCTGCCTTCATTGATTTTCTCTCTCTCTCTCTCTCTCTCTCTCTCTCTCTCTCTCTCTCTCTTTCACACACACACACACACACACACACACACACACACACACACACACACATATACACACACAAACGACTCATGCCTGTCAGGAACACAGGCCACACATTTTAATTTTATCTCATCAGTTCCAAAAGCGCATGCTATGATGCTATCACGTGAAACAGGAAACGGAAGTCTGCTCGCTTGAATAATTTCTAATAAGATAATATAATAACAAATTATGGTAATTCCTTGATTATTTATATGTGTTACCTTCACAGATAATAGATTATACTTTTATAAATTAGTTTACAATGTTTACCAGCACTTCTCTTAAAATAAATAAAAATAAATAAATACTGTAAGCAGATTAGCTCACGTCCGCTAGCTACCTAGCATTATCCGTGATAACTCGGACTTCTGAATAAAAATCCTCCCAAAAGCTGTGTCTTTAAGCTTATTAGCCGACCGACTATTATTACCAGTAAATGTTTAAAATGTGCCCAGAAAGCCCCGCCCTCAATCCTGTCAGGATAGTTTATTAGCAAGTTAGCATGTTACCCAGCATATCATTGACCGTTACTCCCTACAGTTCATTAATGTGACCAAAATTCCTCTCAGAAATGGTCCAGGTTAGCTGATGTTACAAAGTTAACTCCTGTGACTGTGAAGGCTCAGGACATCCTCTCAGATTACAGAAGATATCAACATTAGCCTCGCTGGTTAGTATCATTACAAACTGTTTAAATAAATTGTAATTAAATTTCTTGAAGCAAATCATCTCAAATTCGCATATGAAAGCTAACAGTTGTGATACAAGTGTTTCTTCTTCTTTTCCTTTCAGCTTTCCCCTTTTTCAGGGGTCGCCACAGCGAATCATCTGATTTGCACGTTTGATTTGGCATAGGTTTGTACATTGGATGCCCTTCCTAACACAACCCTTTAGCAAAAAACTGCCCTTCCTAACACAACCCTTTAGAGCTGCACACAAGTGTTTATATATATATATATATATATATATATATATATATATATATATATATATATATATATATATATATAGAGAGAGAGAGAGAGAGAGAGAGAGAGGATTTTCTGAGTAGATCCTTCCGTAGGAGAGTGCTCAATACTTTTTGGTAGAGCAAATAACAAAAGGACAGGACAAAGACTTTCTATTGAAACTCCATTTATCACTACAGATCTGTTTCGAGGGGTGGTGAAACCATCCTCTCTCTTCAGGTGATTATAGAAGAAATATAGATATATAGAAATATAGATTTCTTCTATAATCACCTGAAGAGAGAGGATGGTTTCACCACCCCTCGAAACAGATCTGTAGTGATAAATGGAGTTTCAATAGAAAGTCTTTGTCCTGTCCTTTTGTTTTTATATATATATATATATATATATATATATATATATATATATATATATATATATATATATATATATATATGATCCACCAAAAATCTTCTCCTTCTGAAGAGCAAAATTTTGATTTACGAGCTCTGCTGGGGAAATAGCTTTTCCGAGCCGATTAGTCTCGTATTCCTCCATGCTTCAAGAACGCCTTGTGCAGTGCTTCTCAATTATTTTCTGTGATGCCCCATAGGAAGGAAAAAAAAAAAAATGTCACACACCCCCAGTGCCCCGCATGTGACTATAAATAGTGTTTACTGCACTTCATATCGTTTGCTCAGTGCATTTTCCCTACACCATAGGGAACACAGTGAGAGTGCCACTGCCACCTACTGTAGTGGATGCGCAATTACACTAAATTCTAGTACAGTATGGCAAAAAAGCATGTTCCCCAGGATCATACCCCCCCTCACCCCCCCGACATCACACCCCATTTATGAGAAGCACTGGCTTTGTGGGAGCACACCTTCAGCCTTTCCATGCTGGCTGGTTATAGGGTGTAGGAGGGGCTTGGAACAGATTAATTGTTTTTCTGTAATTTCTTATGGAAATGATTGTTTCGTCTAATGAACATTTTGAAGTACAAGCTCACCCGTGGAACGAATTAAATTCATAAGTCAAGGTACCACTCTGTGTGTGTGTGTGTGTGTGTGTGTGTGTGTGTGTGTGTGTGTGTGTGTGTGTGTGTGTGTATATATGTATGTATCTTTCTTGTGCTAGCTTACTGTGGCTACCTGACTATCATGGCTCCAAAAATTTTTAGCGAAACTTGTAAGTAAGCTTGTCTGGGTATCTGATGTTAGCGAGCTGATGTTAGCAGCATAGCTTCGCTTTTCTGTCAGGTTCATGTTAGCTAATAAATAAATAATGTATACTAAAAATACAGGAATGTTTTTCTTAAGATGATATATTTCAGTTTTATAATTATAATTGTAAATAATCACGTGAGGCATGGCACTTTATTTAATCATCATGTTTTTAGTCATAATTAATGTTTCTGCCATGTCACTTGCTGCAACTTTGCAGAAAATAAACAATCTTGTGGTACAACTCTCTGAATTGAAATGAATAGAGATAAAAAGACATGCGCTTAACTTACATGGAGTCAGATGACTTCTATTTCTAAAAATAATTTTTAAAAAGTGTTTAATTTATTAAATGACAGACAAGTGCAGACATCTTTTGATTTATTCGTCTCTGACGTTTTTTCTTCTTCTTCTCATTCATTTCCGTGCCTCCTTTCATTTCATTAATCTATTGAGTGGGCGTCCAAACTAACAATTAGGCTATTGTGGAGGAAAACGAAAATCGGGAGGAGATGCCGTTGACAGTGATGATACTCGGATATCACTGTTCTGCAGTCACGACTTCAATGCTTAACACTGAAACACACACACACACACACACACACACACACACACACACACACACACACACACAGGAAAAAATTCCATTCATGATAAACAAAATCAAAGGCATAAATAACGCCACCGTGAGCAATTCAAAAAGACAAATGCACATTGAAAAAAAAAAAAGGAAAAAAATGACTTCATTTCATAAACTCATAAATAATCATCAAAAATCAACTAAAATTGAATTTACAGCCTGTGCGACCCTGATTGTACCCTGAACTCAAATTACTGTATTTGTGGGGCACTGCATGTTCCTCGTGTCTCACCATGCCTGGGTGTTCTCAGGGTTGTTCTGTTTGATCCAAGCGGTATTGCTGCCGTAAACACTTCATTCCCAATTCAGATCTCACCCAATGGCCCAAAAGTCCTGTGGGCTTCTTAACACCTGAGCCCAGAGGGTCATCAGGCCGGTGCTTATCCCCGCTTCCTGGATGGGAGGCTAGTCCATCGCAGGTTACCTTCCCAGTGTATGTTACTGGTACCCATTTATACTGCTGAGTGAACAAAGGCACACTTGTGGTTAAGACCTTGCCCAGGGGTCTTAGTGCAGTGGGGGTCGACCTGGGATTTGAACACACAACCTCCTGATCATGAGCCCAGCACCCTAATCAATACGCCACCAGCCCCACCTTAATGACCCAAAACCTTCCTTTAATGTAATAACACAACTTGAGATATTCATGCAATCTTTATTTTAATTCAATGTGACATTTGTAATAAAATCATCATCAATCTATTCACATTCTCACGAAATGTGTGTGTGCGTGTGCGTGTGTGTGTATGTGCGTGTGCGTGTGTGTGTGTGTGTGTGTGTGTGTGTCTAATGTCAAGTTTTATTGGTATTATTTGTAGACATATTTAAAAAGTAAGACTCCACCTCTGAAACTTAAGTACGCCATTGTTACCATAGAAACAAACGCCTCGCTGTGCCTGGATAACTTGTTGCAAGTTCCATTTTGTGTAAAAAAAAAAAAAAAAGGTTTTGCGTGACTTGAGAGTTGCACACAGCAATTAACTAATAACAAAAAGAAAAGACAACAAAAAAATCCAGTAAACCTATTTATATTGTCTGTGCACTGAGCTAAATCATTTTAGAATCACATTTTCTATGCTTTATAAAGTGCACTTTGCTTTTTAAAGGATGACTAGCAGTTTTATTATTATTATTATTATTATTATTATTATTATTATTATTATTATTATTATTATTATTATTATTATTATTATTATTATTGTTGTTGTTGTTATTATTATTATTATTATTATTATGTCAGTGGTGGCCCAGTGGTAGGGTGGAGGATTAATGATCCACAGGTGAGGGGTTTGAGCCCCAGTCTTACCGGGTTGTCACTGCTGTCCCCTCAGTGCACTAACTGGGTTATAAAAGGCCAGCCGTGTCTCTCACTGCCTGTGGTGTGAGGTTCGTGTCAAAGAACCATTGCTGATTTTCAACAAGAGGAGCTGCATAGCCGTCAGTGTGTTTCTGTGCTGCTATGGCCTGGCGAGCC
>CM045739.1:5837500-5875000 GCA_024760905.1 Plotosus lineatus
CAGTGACTGCAAAGTAGGAGTAGGTGAGAGTGTTGCCAAACAGGATGGTGGTGTGCAGGATGATGCTGATGGTGAGGAAGGTGAAGAAGGCAAAGGCAGAGCAGAAGACAAAGTGGTGGCAGCTGAAAAAGGAAGAGTGTCGTGTTGTCTTTCAAGGACGAGTTGAAACAGGCTTTGGGTGGTCAGGAAGTGCTTCCAGATGACTGGACAACTACAGCTAATGTGATCAGAGAGACAGGTAGGAGAGGACTTGGTGTGTCCTCTGGAAGGACTGTAGATAAGGAGACTTGCTGGTGGAATGAGGAAGTGCAGGAATGTGTAGAAACGAAGAGGTTAGCTAAGAAGAAGTGGGACATAGAGAGGACTGAAGAAAGTAAACAGGAGTACAGGGAGACATAGCGTAAGGTGAAGGTAGCTGTGTCGAAGGCCAAACAGAAGGCATATGATGACCTGTATGATAAGTTGGACAGTAAGGAAGGAGAAAATGATTTATACAAGTTGGCACAGCAGAGAAAGAGAGATGGGAAAGACGTGCAGCAAGTTAAAGTGATTAGGGACAGAGTGTGAAACTTATTGACTGATGACAGAAGTGTTCTGGGATGATGGAAAGAGTACTTTGAAGAGCTGATGAATGAGGAAAATAAGAGAGAAAAAAGAGTAGAAGAGGTAATCGTTGAGGACTGGGAAGTAGCAAAAATTAGTAAGGGTGAAGTGAGGTGGGCGTTGAACAGGATGAAGAGTGGAAAGGCAGTTGGTCCTGAAGACATACCGGTGGAGGTATGGAAGTGTCTAGGAGAGGTAGCAGTAGACTTTCTGACAGGAACATTGAAAAAAGTCTTAGAGAATGAGCAGATGCCGGAGGAATGGAGGAGAAGTGTGCTAGTGCCCATTTTTAAAAACAAGGGAGACATGCAGAGTTGTGGCAACTACAGAGGGATAAAGTTTATGAGCCATACGATGAAGTTATGGGAAAGAATAGTGGAAGCTAGACTAAGGGCAGAGGTCAGCATTTGTGAACAACAGTTTGGTTTCGTGCCAAGAAAGAGCACCACAGATGACTGCATGTTTGCTTTGAGGATGTTAATCGAGAAGTACAGAGAAGGCCAGAAGGAGCTGCATTGTGCCTTTGTGGATCTGGAGAAAGCATATGACAGGGTGCCGAGAAAAGAACTGTGGTATTGTATGAGGAAGTCTGGAGTGGCAGAGAAGTATGTTAGAGTGGTGCAGGACATGCATGAGAGATGTAAGATAGTGGTGAGGTGTACTTTTGGTATGACAGAAGAGTTCAAGGTGGAGGTGGGACTGCATCAAGGATCAGCTCTGAGCCCCTTCTTGTTTGCTATGGTGATGGACAGGCTAACAGACGAGGTTGGACAAGAATCTCCATGGACTATGATGTTTGCAGATGACATTGTGATCTGGAGTGAGAGCAGAGAACAAGTGGAGGAAAATCTAGAGAGGTAGAGGTATGCCCTGGAAAGGAGAGGAATGAAGGTTCGCCTCAGTAAGACAGAATACATGTGTGTGAACGAGAAGGACCCAAGAAGAACGGTGAGGTTACAGCGAGCAGAGATAAAGAAGGCGGAGGATCTTAAGTACTTAGGCTCAACAATCCAAAGCAGTGGAGAGTGTGGAAAAGAGGTGGAGATGTGTGTGCAGGCAGGTTGGAATGGTTGGAGAAAAGTGTCCTGTGTGATGTGTGACAGGAGGGTATCGGCAAGAATGAAAGGAAAAGTGTACAAGATGATGATGAGGCCAGCAATGTTGTATGGTTTAGAAACAGTGGCCCTGGGGAAAAGACACGAGGCAGAGCTGGACGTAGCAGAGATGAAAATGTTGAGGTTCTCTTTGGGAGTAACAAGGATGGATAGGATCAGGAATGAGTACATCAGAGGACATGGAAGACGTTTTGGAGACAAAGTCAGAGAGGCTAGATTGACATGGTTTGGACGTGTACAGAGGAAGGATAGTAAGTATATTGGTCGTAGGATGCTGGGGTTGGATTTACCAGGCAGACGGCTTAGACTAAGGAAGACCAAAGAGAAGATTTATGGATGTGGTGAAGGAGGACATGAAGGTAGTTGGAGTAAGAGTAGAAGATGCAGAGGATAGGGTGAGATGGAAGCAGATCATTTGTTGTGGCAACCCCTGAAGGGAACAGCTGAAAGGAAAACAAGAAGAAGATTAGTCGTATCCAATTCCCACCCATCAGGTATTAATTGCCCTATCAAATGACCACCAGCTATTCACTGCCCCCTTAGTGACATATGATGCTAGCCACCCACATCTTTTCAAACTGCTGCACATGTATATTTGGGGGCAGTCTAACACACCTGTATCCATGCCAATCACCGCCTGTAAACACACAAATCACCACCTGTATCCACACAAACCAAGGCCATACATGATACTGACGGTTCTAACTTTTATTTTGGTAGGTGAGATTTGTTTTCTGTTTTGTATGTGCATAATTTATTCTTCACACTTTGTTTGTTGTTGTTTCTTTAAAATCAACATCCTAAACAAATTTCTCAGATTACAAAAATCCAGTTTTGGCGACCAGAATCTTCTTCTTTTCCTTTCGGCTTTTCCCTTCAGGGGTCGCCACAGTGAATCATCTGCCTCAATCTCACCCAGCCTCAGCATCCTACTACCAATATACTCACTATCCTTCCTCTGTACATGTCCAAACTATCTCAATCTAGCCTCTCTGACTTTGTCTCCAAAACGTCTTACATGTGCTGTCCCTCTGATGTGCTCATTCCTAATCCTATCCATCCTCGTTACTCCCAAAGAGAACCTCAACATTTTCATTTCTGCTACCTCCAGCTCTGCCTCCTGTCTTTTCGCCAGGGCCACTGTTTCTAAACCATACAACATCGTTGGCCTCAACACCATCTTGCACGCTTTTCCTTTCATTCTTGCCGATACCCTCCTGTCACATATCACAACGGACACTTTTTTCCAACCATTCCAACCTGCTTGCACACGCTTCTTCACCTCTTTTCCACACTCTCCATTGCTCTGGATTGTTGAGCCGAAGTACTTAAAATCCTCCACCTTTCTTATCTCTGCTCCCTGTACCCTCACCGTTCCTCTTGGGTCCTTGTCATTCATGCACATGTATTCTGTCTTACTGAGGCTAATCTTCATTCCCCTCCTTTCCAGGGCATACCTCCACCTGTCTAGATTTTCCTGCACTTGTTCTCTGCTCTCACGACAGATCACAATGTCATCTGCAAACATCATAGCAAACAAGAAGGGGCTGAGAGCTGACCCTTGATGCAGTTCCACCTTCACCTTGAACTCTTGTGTCACACCGACAGCACACCTCACCACTATCTTACATCTCTCATACATGTCCTGCACCACTCTAACATACTTCTCTGCCACTCCAGACTTCCTCATGCAATACCACAGTTCTTCTCTCAGCACCCTGTCATATGCTTTCTCCAGATCCACAAAGGCACAATGCAGCTCCTTCTGACCTTCTCTGTACTTCTCCATTAACATCCTCAAGGCAAACACTGCATCTGTGGTGCTCTTTCTTGGCACGAAACCAAACTGTTGTTCACAAATGCTGACCTCTGCCCTTAGTCTAGCTTCCACTATTCTTTCCCATAGCTTCATCGTATGGCTCATAAACTTTATCCCTCTGTAGTTGCCACAACTCTGCACGTCTCCCTTGTTCTTAAAAATGGGCACCAGCACACTTCTCCTCCATTCCTCTGGCATCCTCTCACCTCTCTAAGATCTTGTTAAATGTTCTTGTCAGAAAATCTACTGCTACCTCTCCTAGACACTTCCATACCTCCACCGGTATGTCATCAGGACCAACTGCCTTTCTATTCTTCATCCTCTTCAATGCCCTCCTCACTTCACCCTTACTAATCTTTGCTACTTCCTGGTCCTTAAGAATCACCTCTTCTACTCTTTTTTCTCTCTCATTTTCCTCATTCATCAGCTCTTCAAAGTACTCTTTCCATCTTCCTAGCACACTTCTTTCATCAGTCAATACATTCCCCTCTCTGTCCTTTATCAATCTAACTTGCGTCCTTCCCATCTCTATTTCTCTGCTGTGCCAACCTGTAGAAATCATTTTCTCCCTCTTTACTTTCCAACCAAGCATACAAGTCATTATACGCCCTCTGTTTGATCTTTGACACCGCTACCTTCGCCTTACGCTGTGTCTCTCTGTACTCCTGTTTACTCTCTTCGGTTTTCTCAATGTCCCACTTCTTCTTAGCTAACCTCTTCCTTTGTACACACTCCTGCACTTCCTCATTCCACCACCAAGTCTCCTTATCTACTTTCCTTCCAGATGACACACCAAGTATTCTCCTACCTGTCTCCCTGATCACATTAGCTGTAGTTGTCCAGTCATCTGGAAGCACTTCCTGACCACCCAAAGCCTGTTTCAACTCGTCCTTGAAAACAACCCGACACTCTTCCTTTTTCAGCTTCCACCACTTTGTCTTCTGCTCTTCCTTCGCCTTCTTCACCTTTCTCACCATCAGCATCATCCTGCACACCACCATCCTATGCTGTTTGGCAACACTCTCACCCGCTACTACTTTGCAGTCACTGACTTCCTTTAAATTACATCGCCTGCACAAGATGTAGTCTACCTGTGTGCTCCTACCTCCACTTTTATAAGTCACCCTATGCTCCTGTCTCTTCTGGAAGAAAGTATTCACCACAGCCATTTCCATCCTTTTTGCAAAATCTACCAACATCTGTCCTTCTGCGTTCCTGTCCTGGATACCAAACCTACCCATCACTTCCTCATCCCCTCTGTTTCCTGCACCAACATGTCCGTTGAAGTCTGCCCCAATGACCACTCTTTCACCTCTGGGGGTACTCTGCATCACTTCATCTAAATACCTCCAGAATCTCTCCTTCTCTTCTCACTCACATCCTGTCTGTGGGGCATCAGACTAACAACATTGACCATCACACCTTCAATTTCTAACTTGAGACTCATCACTCTGTCTGACTCTCTTTTCACTTCTAGAACATTCCTGACAAACTCCTCCTTCAAGATGACTCCGACTCCATTTCTCTTCCCATCCACACCATGATGAAACAGCTTAAACCCTGCTCCTATGCTTCTAGCCTTGCTATCTTTCCACCTGGTCTCCTGAACACACAGTATGTCCACTTTCCTCCTCTGCATCATGTCAGCCAGCTCTCTACCTTTTCCTGCTATAGTTCCAACATCCAAAGTCCCTACTTTCAGTCCTAGACTCATGCCTTTCCTCTTCTCTCTCTGGCAACGGACACGCCTCTCGCCTCTCCTTCTTCGACGTCTTCAACCAACAGTAGTCCAATTTCCATCAGCACCCTGTTGGTTGACAGCACTGATGGCGGTCGTTGTTAACCCGGGCCTCGACCGATCCGGTATGTCATTCTTTCTTGTGATTCGCATAGTTTATTTGGCATTTGTTTTACGCCGGATGCCCTTCCTGACGCAACCCTCTGCATTTATCCGGGCTTGGGACCGGCGTGAGGGAGAGACACTGGTTTGTGCCATTGAAAATAATGGTCTAAAAGTTTTTAATGACTGTCAGTGTAATTACTGGTTGAAACATTAATTCATTTTCTTCACCACTTAATCCGAATTAGGGTCACAGGGAGGCTGAGGCCAATCTCAGCCAACTCCAGATGAGGGTAGTGTACACCCTGGACAGCTCACCAAACCATCGCACAGCTGACACTCACAAACATTCACACTCACACCAATGGAGATCTGAAGCAGCCAATTATCCTACTGTGCATGTCTTTGGACCGTGGGAGGAAACCAGAGTACCAGGAGGAAACCCACACAAGCATGGGGAGAACATACAAACTCTACATGGAAACACCCGAGCTGGGAATCGAGCCCAGGACCTTCTTGCAGTGAAATGGATGTGTGAACCACTACAACATAGTTCCAACTATGCAAACAAAAACAAAACAAGCAACACATGATCATGACATCATGGTAGAACATCAACGTTTTTCATCAGTTTTCGACAGTTTGGAAAGACAGTGGACTCGATGTTAGCGAAGTGACAGGGTGCAAATGGGATGGTTTCATTTGTACATCAAGAAAAACATCAACGATAAAGCTGTAGTAAGTTTGGTTGGGCAGTGGTTTGCTGTAAGAATCACTTGAGTGAAATTATTATGAATTTAAGACATTAACATTGCGATGGCCCGGCGAGATGTCCAGGGTGTACCCTACCCTCACCCAGAGTCAGCTGAGACGGACGGGCTCCAGCCTCCCCCGTGACCCTAATTAACATTAAGCGGTTCAGAAAATGAATGATGAAGAAATTAAGCAGTATATATTCACTTTCCCACACATTGTTAATTCTGATGACACTGGCGTGCGCACCGCGTTATAGTGCGTTAGTTGTTCTGATGAAAATCATTGCCATTCTTTTGAAAACGATATTTCAAAAATCCATCATTCATTCATTTTCTAAACCATTTAATCCTAATTATGGTCACTGGGAGGCTGAAACCCATCTCAGCCAACTTTAGGTGAGGGCAAAGTACACTCTGGACGGCTCGCCAGGCCATTGTGGGGCACAAACATGCTAACAGCTATGCGGCTCCTCTTGAAAAAAGTCAGCAATGGTTCTTTTACATGGAGCTCTCACCATAGCCAGTGAGAGACATGGCTGGCCTTTCATAACACAGTTAATGCACTGGGGGGAACAGCAGGGACAACCTGTTACAAGTGGGGCTTAAACCCCCAACCTTGGAATTAATGATCCAGCATCTTACCATCAGGCCACCACTGCTTCTTTTTCAAAAATACTGAGGGAACTGCTTCAAATTTTGCATGAATGTGCTATTCCGACTCACATATGGTCTGTGTAGAGTTATGAGGTCATAGGTTAATGATAAAGGGCACTGCAGCTATGCTCAGGAACGTGTCTTGATAGTGCTGGCTCAGTTGTTAAGGATCTGGATTACTGATCTTAAGATCAGAGGTTCAAGCCCTAATATCACCCAGCTGCTGTTGTTAGGCCCTATGAAGGTCTTGAACCCTGAGTTGTATAAATATGATAAACTCTGGAGATGTGCATCTGTCAAAAGCCAGCAATGTAATTGTCTTGAATGCTTTCAGAACTTTTTTTCAAACTGTGAAAAACATTTTTATTCTAACTCAACTATCATCAAAATAGATTGTGGAGCCCATGGGTCAAAGGTTAAAAGTCAGTGTGGTCTCCTGTGTAGATCATTCTTCCGGGCATGATATTTAAAGGGTATTTTAACGTAGTTTTTTTTTTTTTTCAGCCCCTGCACCGTCCCCACCTAGAGTCAGGGAGGAACTCTTTACATTTTGGAGTATGTATTTTGTTGTATCCACCAGCTGGTAGTTCACAGCTAAAGCCATCAACCAATCAGAGCAAAGCTATTAATATATTTAATATTTAAAAAACAGTTACAGAATCATCCAGTCTTATACTATAATGTTTCCATACCATACTACAGTGGCATAGAAAAAAAATCCTCCAATATAAAAATGTTTACAAAAAATAAAATAAAAATAAAAAAGCACCTCATCTTAAAAATTAAAATACAGTGGTACCTTGATTTACCTTTGTCTCTTATAACGAATTTTCCATGATAGGAGCTTTGGTCCACCAAAAATCCATCTCACCCAACCAGCAAAATTTTGATTGACGAGTAAATGGGTAAATGGATTTTTAGGCTGATTAGCTTTGTGTTCTTCTGCGTGTGTTGCTCTGCACTCCGAGAACGCCTTGTGCAGTGCTTCTCAATTATTTTCTGTGATGCCCCCTATAGAAATAAAGAAGAAAAAGCACATTTCATGCCCCCTCCCCCCGTGCATGACTCTCAATAGTGTTTACTGCACTTTATACCATTTGCTCGGTGCTTTTGCCCTACACCACGGGGAACACAGTGAGAGCGCCATTGCCACCTAGTGTAGAGGATGTGCAATTACACTTAAATCTAGTACAGTATGGCAAAAAAGCATGTTCTCCAGGGTCATACGTGCCCCCGCTGGTATCTCAACCCAACTGTTTGAGAAGCAGTGCCCTTGTGGGAGCTCACCATGAGCCTTTCTCTCACTGGCATTCGTAGCGTGCACACTCTCAAAATCCTCCTCCTCCTCCCCCTCCTCCTCTGTTATGCACCACCTCATGCCTGTCGATGAGGACATCTTCGTGCCCACGTGACATCTTTGCCACAGTCGATGATTGGAAGGGTTAGTTGACTTATTGTTTATTCTTGTTTTATTAATATTTATTATTAATTATTATTAATGTTAATGTACATTTATTAGTAGTAGTAGTAGTAGTAGTGGTAGTAGTATGAAATGTTTATGGTTTTGACATTTTTATCTCTAATATATTAGGTGAAATATATGTGTTTGTGCCAGGTTATATGAGTTTGGGAGGGGGTTGGAATGGATTTTTTGTTTTATCTAACGAACATTTTGACTTACGAGCTCGCCCTCAGAACAGATTAATTTCATAAGTCAGGGTACCGCTGTAAAACAATTGACTTTAAATAAAGCTGCAGTACAGTCTTAGGTTTTTTTTAATTATCCAAGTAAATCTTATTGAATTACAGTCAAACTTATATTCTTAATACCATCAGGAAATTTCCATTAAAACTTAAGAACATGGCAGATATTTATGGTCTGTATTTAAATTCACAAGCTTCAGCGCTCTCAACGCAAGCATGATGAGAAAAATATCTTTGCTGTGTGTGTTCATTTCAGTTAAGGTGAGAAGAGCGGGAATGTAATTTTCTGTACAGAACATGCACTTAAACTGATGTATTATAAGTGAGGAATAAAACATCTGGGGGCTTTACAGGTATAGGAAATCAACGGTGAGGTAATCTGATGTCTGAGTTACTGTTGGTAATATTATACTTCAGCAGTGTTGAAAAGTTTAATTCTCGTGCACATTTATTTATTTATTTATTTATGGGTCTATTTCATTCTACTAAGAAAACTGAATAAATGGTATCTGTCTTCAGATTTTTCTGGTTGGAAGCTAAAAGAATCAAATAAATAAACAAACAAATAAATAAACAAATCAATCAATAAATTAATAGTACAAGTTTTCAACATACAAGTCCCTTTAAATGTGCAATTATTACAAAAAGGATAATGAATGGATCCGTTTCTCCAAGAACTCGTCATTTTAGCCAATCACAACTGCTCACTTGTCCATCCACTCAACGTATTATTCTACAATTTCCACCAATAAGTCCTCAACTCATATGTTGAGCCAGTGTGTCATCACTTCCTTGTCTATGTCTTGAAACTTTTTTCTTTCAATTTTGATGCAATCCTGCAATTTCCATTACATTTTTTTTAATGAACGTTTTAACTTCAAAGTTGTAGATTTTAGATTACAACAAGTTCAAAAACGAGCCCACAATATCCAGGAGGGACTGTTTCTTAAAATATATGATTTAAAATCCTCAGGCAACGGAATTTGACCAGAGGAAATGTGTAGAAGGCACACGGTAACAGTTTGATATGATTGGTTCACTTTCTGGCTGGTGATGGTGGTGGTAGTGGCGGTGGGGGGGTGGGGCGGGCAGGGAGGACATATCTTGGCATAGTGGTTAGAACGTCTGTGTCACAGCAGAACGAGTCTGGGTTTTGGTCTCAGGTTCAATGAAGACTTTTGTTTATCGAGTTTCCATTGTTAGTGTTTGCATAGTTTTCCTCCGGGTACTTCTGGCCCCCAACCCCCCCACTGTCCAATAGACATGGATGTTAGGCTGAGTGGTCTAAATTGCTCCGAGGTGTGAATGTGAATGTGAATGAATGCGTGTAAGGCCTTGCAACAGATTGGTGAGCACTTCAAGGTGTACCCTGCCTTCATCCAAAGTTGGATAACATAGGCTCCGTCCTCCCGGTGATTCTAGTAGGATTAAATGGATCTGAAAATATAGGCATTGACTTTTTGAAAGTCAATAAATATTATTTCGAGTGAATAACTCTTAAATCAGACCTATCCTGGTTTGTCATGGTCACCTGACACAGGCCACACCACCATTCCCACAGTATACAAAAGAAAAGTAAACCATAAAGAGTATGCTTCTAAAATGTCACTGTAGTGTGTTCTCCTGTGTAGTGTGTACTAAAATACCAAAATTTCATTGCAGTCAATTTACATGAAAACTCTGTTATTAATAAATAAAAAAATTATTTAAAAATCAACTATTGAAATTTCATCATCCGTGCATTTACTGTAACTGCTTAATCTTAATTAGGGTCACAGGGAGGCTGGTGCCCATCTCAGCCGACTCCGGGCGAGCACACCCTGTACACCCTGGACAGCTCACCAGACCATCACAGGGCAGAAACACGCTGATGGCTTTGCAGCCCCTCATGTCAAAAGTCAGCGATGGTTCTTTCACATGAACCTCACACCACAGGCAGTGAGAGACAGGCCGGCCTTTTGATAACCCAGTTCGCACCACTGGGGGTATTAAAATCTCAATTTACTAAAATTCTACTGATGCAATATCTACACAATAACAATTCTTAAGCTCAGGTTCAGTACATGTTGCTGAATTGAATAGTCCCACCGACGTTGTGTATTGAGGACAATTTAGTGCCATCAAACTCATCCTCAAGGGCAGTGGTGACCTGGTGGTAAAGGGTGCTGGATCACTGATCCTAAGGTTTGGGGTTCAAGTCCCACTCTCAACGGGTTGCCCTGTCCCCCCAGCACAGCTAACTGGGTTATCAAAGGCTGGGCATGTCTCTCACTGTCTATGGTGGGAGGTTCATGTAAAAGAACCATTGCTGACTTTAGACAAGAGGAACTACATCACCGTCAGTTTGTTTCCGCCCTGTGATGTCCTGGTGAGCCGTCCAGGGTGTACTCTATCCCTCGCCCAGAGTAAGCTGGGATGGATGTCAGCCTTCCTGTGACCGTAATTAGGATTAAGCGGTTCAGAAAATGAACAATCCTCATCTTTACTGAAAAAGTGTTAAACACCTTCAATCAAAGAGATTCAGCAGGGTATGAGTGGGAAACTACAAACCAGATCAGGAAAGAAAATAACAGAGATAAAGTTGGCGTATTAATTATACTAACCAACAACTTTTATTTTTGAGCTCAAAAAAAAAAAAAAAAAAGTGAGAGGAGACAGAGGGGCGAAGCAGAGATCACCCGAAATGACTGACTATATTGACAGATGAATTTGAGCATAAAGTCCCCCGGCAACTGCTCAGTTCGTGTGTCAACACGGTTCATTCCACTTAGTCCCTGCACCCACAATCCTTAGCTCATGTTTTAATCTGGTTTCATCAGTCTGGCAGTATTTCACCCAAGTCAAGCTGTCATGTTTGGTTCATAGTTCATCCAGCTTAATGATCTATGCGAGATGATGGTACAAGCAGCCTGATTCAAGGCATCCTTGACCAGAGCTTCTCAGATTTCCGCTGTTCCTGGGTGTGTTGGTTCAATGAGAACACACTCTGTGTCCCCTGAAAGACACGGTAAAATGCTATTATTATTATTATTATTATTATTATTATTATTATTTTCCAGAACTTTCATCGTTCCACAACTATAGACCTGCTACATTACTAAAGCTACTTCATCATCCACTTTCCTGAGCTTTGGGTTTCTCAGTAACACCAGGCAGGTGCTGGCTTATATGTTGATTTTTCTGTAAATATTGACCTTCTGGATATTCTCCCAATTCTCTGCATCATTCTTCCCCTCCTTCCTTCCTCATTCCCCTTCTTCTATCCTCCCTCCCTAGGCTCCTTGCCCGAGACGCACCAATTCCCAAAGGCGAGTGGTAAAATCGTTAGCACGAGGTATCATCTACGGCCCTCTCTCATGCCCAGCTACACCCACCAGGGCATTGTGGGTAGCGTACAACTGTTGCGAGTGGGTGGCACATCTGTTCCCTGGGACAACTCAGGCCCTGAGGGTCGCCCGCTCCATGGCTATCGTTCCGCATGCTTTGCTAATAACTTCCTTGATATCCCCCCTTTAAATGGGGACAAAGAGCATGCACAGGCTGTGGGATTGTCTGATCAGAGAAGCGGTGCAGTTAATAGCACAAGTATTAAAGGCCAAGCACCTCTCTATTTGTCCCATCTGTCACGCTTTAGTCAGACGACAGGTTAAGTACTTTCAAAAATCATGCATTATGGAAACAGAATATATTAAGAACAAGCACAATCTTGTTAGTAATACCATATGCACATGGTGAAGATTAAACGCCGTTCCCGCAGCATTCAAGAAAAATATTTCCACTTCCAGAACTAGTGGAAATGCCCTAACTAAGACTCTTGCCGAGTTTGAGACCATCATCCAAATCCTTGCAGCAGATTTGAAGCGTCCGGTCGAACACAGGGTTACATGTGTTTCTAGCCTTGTGTATTTTTTTTTTATCATATCTCCACTCAATTCACTCCTTCTCCAAGCTTGTTTTTTTTTCCCCCCAGAAACTGGGACAAGGTAAGTTTCCTCAAAAACTTGAAGGTATGTGTTGCGTGATGCGTGTGACCATGACTTGACTCTGTTGGATAGAGCCAATGAGCTTGGACAGGAGAGGGTGGGCATAGAGCATCAAGGATGAAAGATGGAGTCTAATCCTCCACATGTGGCTGATTTTTTCCCCCCCACTTTTTAAAAGGAAAGCCAACTGGATCCGTTTGTTAGACTTCAGGCCAAGGGCTCCAGGAAAGCATCGCCGGGAGCCAAAGCACACAGTGTGAAATGAGGAGCTTGGGCTCGAATGTGCTTTTGTTTATCGGAAAAATGCACTCTAAGTGGGATTGGCAGTGGAGGACCCAAAACTCCGTAAGTCATATAGATTTGCGCCGACCGGCACAGCCGAGGCTCGAGGCGCAGGCAGTCTAATCTTAACTCCGGCACAAAGCAGGAACAGTGGGGTCAATCCAAAGTAAAGAAATTTGGTGGCAAGTTGAGTCACTGCTGGATAGACAGAGGAAGGATTCAGAGGAGGACGCTAAATCGCAGTAGGCCATACAAAGTCTTGGGAATTGAGGACGCAGATTTCTGGGCAAGTGCGCAGTCGACAAAATGCCAAGGACTGATCAAATCTCAAACAATAGCTGCACTTTTGTACTTGATAGAGCTGTGGGATCCATGCAAACTATTTCACAGGCATGTCACCCAGTGACAGCATTGCCTTCAAAGCAAAGTCTGAGGAAAGTTAGCAGAACAAACCATTTAGAGGCGACCCGTGGTTCCCATTTCATCGGTAAACCTGCTTTATTTTCATCCTGTGTCTTGAGCATGGCAGACTGAAGTATAGGGGGATTCTTCATAGAAAATCTTTCTGGAAATATCCATGATAAGCATAGAACTTACACCAACATTTGTAATGAAGTAGGGCAATAATATTTGTTCAGACAATACTACTTACTATTGTCCACATATATAAAGAAATAAAGCATCATTCACTTCAGTTTCATTCATTCATTTTCTGAACCAATTAATTAGGGTCACCGGGAGGCTGGCACCCATCTCAGCCGACTGTGGGCGAGGGCAGAGTACACACAGGATGGCTCGCCACACCATCGCAGGCCAGAAATATGCTGACGGCTATGCAGCTTCTCTTGATGAAAGTCAGCAATGGTTCTTTTACAGGAACCTCCCACCATAGACAGTGAGAGACACGGCCGACCTTTGATAACCCAGTTAGCTGCACTGGACACACACACACACACACACAACCTGTTGACAGTGGGGCTTGGGATCACCTTATCACCAGACCGGTACTGCCCCGTTTCAGTTTTAATAAACTAAACAACGGTGGTATGGTGGTGTAGTGGTTAGCGTGTCCGCCTCACAGCAAGAAGGTCCTGGGTTTGATTCCCAACCCGGATGTTTCTGTGTGGAGTTTTCATGTTCTCCCCATCCTTCCATGGGTTTACTCCGGGTACTCCGGTTTCCTCCCACAGTCCAGAAACATGAACGGTAGTTTAATTGGCTGTTGTAAATCAACCCTAGGTATGAATCGTTGTGTAAGTGTTGGCCCTGCCATGGCCTGGTGAGCTGTCCGGGGTGTACCTTGCCCTTGCCCAGACTCAGCTAAGATGGGCACCAGCCTCCCTGTCTCTGATTAGTTATTGCATGTTCATATCTTGCATGCATGGGATACCTTCAGGTACTCCAAAATGTAATGTACATTAGACTAATTGGTTGTTCCAAGATGCCGCAACATCTAAATGGTTGGATTTGTGTTGCCAGGGATATGGACTAATGAGCTGTTCAGGGTATATCCTGCCTTCACCCAGAGCCAGCTCAGATAGGCTTCAGCCTCCTCATGCCTACAATGAATTAAGCAATTCAGCAAACATGTAAATAGGAGATGGCAGTAACCGTTGTCTGAACAGACGCTTGAAGTGTTCAACCCTACTTTCAACCCCTCGACTTATAATCTGTACTCAGCAGTGGAATTTACCATCCAGCAGAAAGGAAATTCCATTTCCAGACACGGCCTTTGATTTTTATTTTATTTTATTTCTTTCTTTTAGGATGATGTTTTTAATGCACCAATTGAGATACTACATATCAATACTTATTTCCAAAAGTTTCAGCATGTACGAGCTGGCATTTGACGGAAGGCGCGTCAAGCATTACCTCAGACAGATTGTTGATTTTGCCATCCGTCTCCCCCTTGTAAGATCCCACTCTTCTTAAATGAGTGTGTGTTAAGTGAGCAGGCAGGCGCTTTGCTGCCTCTCAATGCGACGTTCCATGAAGTGTTGGGGCGCACGCCACCAGATGTATGTCTAGACATCGATCCTTATCACGTCAGGGAGGAAGCGGCAAAGTGTGTGAGTGTGCAAGTCTGATCTCTGGTGCCAGCTGCTTGCTTAAATTGCCTCGTTTTACAAACAAACCAACTCTGGGAACTTTCACACTGCTAAATGTGAAGGGAGGAACGCTCGGCTGAGCCTCATAACGGCCCTGGAAATGTGGAACGCAGTGGAAAATCAATGACTGTGATGCGTTTCATTCAGTGTGTGAAACCTAAAGCATGAACAAGAGGTCAGTGTTGAGAAACTGTGCCAAGTTCTTCCTTATTCTAAGTCTTAACAAGATGTTTAAAAACAAAAAGACAACCTAAAAAAAGTCAAGGCCAGAAATCACTGCGCTTGAGAAGCGAACCCAGGAAGACAGACGTCACTTTAAAAGTTGGATGCTAAAAGAGACGCTTTTAATGGGGGAAAAAAAAGAAAGAGAAGTAGAAGAAACATCTTAACAAGACAATAATCAGCCAGTGAAGCAAGTGGAGGATGTGAAGATACACAAATAGATACCGACTGTCACTTAAATAACGAACCAGTTTGTGTAACTGAAAGCCAGAGCAAGGTAACCAGAATGCATTGCTGTTAAAGAATAGAAAACATCCAGGATGGACAGAAAATGAGTCTCCACTGTACACGTGACCAGTTTCAGGGAGTTGGAGGCCCTCTGTAACCTCAGATACATTTTTAAGTTTAGTTTTGTACATGGGACAGTGTTGGCTTGGTGGTAGGGTGTCAGCTTACTTCAACCAGTTCTTGCTGTTATACACCCCCCCCCCCCCCCCACACACACACACACACACACACACACACACACTGGGTTACCACAGGCCAGCCATGTCTCTTGGTGCCTGTAGTGAGAGGCACATAAAAGTTTCTGAGTTTCATCAAGAGTAGGCTCCGTAGCCTTCAGATGTAGAGACGGTTATTTGATTCAACGGAGAGTCACCGTTAACTCAAAGCAAGAAAATCTGGTCAGTCATAAAGCGTCAATCTCATCTGGAAGAGAAGATCGTTCATCAGTTCATGTTCTGTAACCGTTTCATCCTAATTAGGGTCGCAGGGAGGCTGGCGCCCATCTCAAGCTACTCTTGACGAAAGTCAGCAATGGTTCTTTTACATGAACCTCTCATCATAGACACTGAGAGACATGGCCAGCCTTTGATAACCCAGTTAGCTGCACTGGGGTGACAACTTTGTTGAGAGTGGGACCCGAAGTTCCAACCTTTGGATAAGCGATCCAGCACCCTAGACCACTAGGCCACCACTGCCCTGCAAGAAGATCATAAAATGGTCAAAATCTGATCAATTTTTACGTTGGGCGCAAGCTGGAGTAGTTCTCCAGTTTCCTTCCACAGTCCAAAAACATGCATGGTAGGTTAACTGGCTTCTCCAAATTACCTGTAGTTGTGAGTATGAATGGTTGTGTGAGTGTTGAGCCTGCAATGGCCTGGCAAGCTGTCAAGGGTGTACCCCGCCCTCACCTGGAGTCAGCTGAGAGGGGCCTCCCTGCGACCCTAATTAGGATTGAGCGCTTCAGAAACTCAATGGACGAGCCTTAAAAGTCGTAAGTGCTCATATGTTTAAATATTTTTTGAGATCATTAACTGAGTGTTGGTAAGGGGGCTGTGGTGGCCTGGGGGTAAGGTGCTGTATCACTGATCCCAAGGTTGGGGGCTCAAGCCCCACCCTCAACAGGTTGTCATTGTGCCACCCAGCCATGTCTCTCACTGTCTCTCACTGTCTATGGTGAGAGGTTCATGTGAAGGAGCCATTGCTGACTTTCATCAAGAGGAGCTGCATAGCTGTCATTGTGATTCTGCCCTGGGGTGGCCTGGCAAGCCATCCAGGGTGTACTCTTCTCTCACCCAAAGTTTGCTGAGATGGGCGCCAGCCTCCTAGCGATCCTAATTAGGATTAAGCGGTTCAGAAAATGAATCAATGAATGAATGACTGAGGGTTTTCCTATAAGGTCAAATCAAAAGATATTCAAAGGTCAGTTTCCCTTCCATACATGGTAAAGGGCTCTGTGAATGGAAGGGGCTCTGACCTTCAGTGGGAAGGTGGTGTTACATGGGGCACCTTGAATGCTGGATGTATGATTACTGCAGGACCTTGAGATATCCTAGTATTCCACGGTGCGAATGACTAAGGTGTGGTTTGATATGTTTCGCTCTTGAGTATGATTAAGGTGACTGATTAACAAGATGTTTCTACTACAGAATGACCTTTTACTGGAAATGTTTTGATCTTCATAACCAATCTGTTTTATTTTCTGAAATATTTAAGCTTGTCTAAGCCAAATAACCATGCGTTGCCATACAAAGGTTCATTCAGTCATTTTCTGAACTGATTAATCCTAAATAGGGTTACGGGGAGGCTGGTGCCCATCTCAGCTGACACTGGGTGAGGGCACAATACACCCCGGACAGCTCCAGGCCATGGCAGGGAAGAAACACGCTGACAGCTATGAAGCTACTCTTAAGTCAGCAATGTTTCTTTTACATGAACCTCGCACCACAGACAGTAAGAGACATGGCCGGCCTTTGATAACCCAGTTAGCTGCACTGGGGGCACAGTGATAACCTTGTGGAGAGTGGAGCTTGAAGCCCTGACGTTGGGAACAGTGATCCAACACCCTTTACCACCAGGGCCACCACTGCCCTAACACAAAGGTTAAATTTTCCAATTTTGTGTGTATTTCCCTGTTATGATCTGTTGACCCTTTTACGGTGTACCTCACCTTCATCCAGGGTCAGCTGAGACAGGCTATCAGCCGCAACCCTAGTAGGATCAAGCAGTTCTGCAAACGAGTAAGGAAGAGAGATGCCTTACCTGAAGTTCTTGTCCTGCATTTTTTTTATCATTTTATGCATCATATTGCCTCCATATTGTTGAATCTCCCTCAGTTTCTGCCTACCAGCTGACTGCTGCTGGTTTCACAAACTAAAACATGAGTCAACCATTTTATTCCGTTTACATGCACCAGCCTCTGAAATTGGAACTAATGAGCCGACCTTTTATTTTCCAACTACATTTCACCGAGTGTATAAACCATGTAGAGCGACCCTGGGAGGTTAATTAGCTGGTTTAATACTATGCATCAGGGGTTCAGTGGACCAAACCAGGAAGCCTTATCATTAGCACCACCAAGCCAACCATGCTTTGACTAACCTTACGTTGTAGCACCATCACACCCAATGCAACTCTGGCATCAAATATCATTGAAACTCAAATGTATTGAAAATTATTTTGTTTGTTCAGGGAAATACTGTAGATGCTAACTGGAGTCTATTCTTCTACATCATTATCTTCAGTATAAAGATATGCAACTCAACTTCCAGGCCAGTTTAATGAATAAACTTAAGTAGCTAGCAGTGGCACAGTGGTGTAGGGCTTAGGGCATTGGTCTCACAATAAGGAGGTCCTAGGTTCAAGTCCCAGGGAAGACATTTGGGTTTGGACTTTGCATGTTCTTCCTGTGTATGCATTGGTTTTCTTCTCTGACCGAAGAGCTCTCAGGTACTCCAGTGTCCACCACGGCATGCACATTATGCTAATTGGCTGATCCAGATTTCCTCATCTGTGTGTATTTATGTTGTGAATGAGTGTGTTGCCTCTGCAATGGACCTCCTACCTGCTATCCTGTAGTTCTCCTCCACCTTCCCAAGCTTCTCTCCATTTAAACCTCTTTAACATTCTTTCCCTCTCTTTATTTCCAATTTCCTTATAGTACTTGTCCATTTTCATCAATCTCCACCACTTCAAATATCCAGCTCACCATTTCAGGTCTTCTCCATCTCTTCAAGTCCAGTTCTTCTGGTTTCTATACAGCTCATGTATTCTTCCATTGCACTCTGTGCATCTTCTTGTCTCTTTATCCAAATTCCAGCTCTCAATCTCCAAGTTTCTTCATCTTCATCCTCACTTATGTTCATATCGAGGCTTCTTATGTTCAAGTTTGATCATCTTCAGTAACAAAGTTCTATTCATATCTAGTTGCATCTCTGACCCAAGTGCACACTTCTAGATCTTCATCTCTAAATCTTCATAAAAATGTCTCCCAATCTCCTCTCATCTCGATCCCTATGTCTAGTATTTATATTTTTTCCAGTTCGTTCCATCTCCATCAGTGATGTCAATCTTTGTGGAACAGTCTTCACCTTCAGCTCTTTCCATTTCCATCGCAATTCTCACATAGCAATCACCATCTCTCTATATCTACCTTTCTTGTTCTCCAACTTCAATTTCCAGCTCTTTGCACCTCACCTCACCACCACCACCACCACCACCCCACCCCATCTCCATTTCAGTTCATCTCCGTAGAGCTTTTCTCAGCAGGAGGCTGGCTGTCGAGCAATTTAAGGCCTCAGGGCTGCACTCTGTGTCAGTAGATAGTGGAGGAGGAGAGCCTGGGCAAGCCGGAGGGGGCAAATCACAGGAGCTAGGCCTCGCCAAGACCCACACTCTCTTGGCATTTTGGCAGGGTGGAGTGGCATGGCGAAATGATCCAATTTAAGCTGGTTTGGGAGCGCATGAGATTGCTCAAATATTGATGCTCTTGAGCGCAGGAAGGCTGCGTTGCTGCTCTGGAGATCACCACAGTGCTGAGATTCTCAAATCTAGTGAGAGGGCCAGCTGGCAAGCAATGGAACCAGGGTGGGCCTGACCAATAATATGCCCACTCTGGTACTCTTTTTCAAAAACCTCTCCATCTTAGACTTTTCTGAAATGTTCATGCTGGAGAAATTAATATTAGTCTGAAATGAAATAATAATGAAGAGACCAAAAGCAACAATAATATTAAACGTTGAGTTGTCTTTGAAATGGCGTACGTCGGCATATCATGGAACAGCCAATCTCATCTGTTTGTCTGAGCTACTCTTATTTCCCTTATGTTTTAACCTATTTCCTCCCCTCAGAAGAAAAATAAATAAATAAATAGATATAAAAAAAAAAAATACACAGACCTGATTTAATCTGCTCTATAAATGACTAATGCCCAGTACACTCTACACTCTGACATTATTGATGTTGATGATGATGAGGACCACTGTAATAATTGCCTTTAATGTGGTTATTGCTATTACTGTTATTATTACTGCTAATGAAGGAAATGCCGGCCCACATCGCCCCGGCAGAAATTTCACCATGGAAATAAATGAAAAAATGCCTTTATTGGATTACACTAAAAGCAATTCCAAATAAATGGGCCTTGAATACGTCTCTGTGAGATGAACATCGCAAACATGTAATTTCATTGTGCTGGGAGCAAGGGCACAGAACTCAGCAAGACACACAACGAAGCAGCGTTCACCGATCTCGGCTCAAGAAACGCTGCGGCTCCTGATGGATAAAGGAGTATGATTACACCTTTCCCTGCACCAATCCACTGAATATTAATTCTGATGTCTGAATTATACCATGCACAGATTTTATACGTATATAGCGTCCAAAGCGTTTTATTTACATATTTATATACCTAATGCTTACGTAAGAAAAAGCATATATTTTTTTTATATAGACCTCAATTGTTTTTTTTTTTTTGTTTCCCCTCAGCACTGTAAAAATCTCCATGTTGTTTAATTAAGTGGCGTCGCAATCGGTCTACGGCATTAATTCTGCTGAGTTAGTCATAACACTTTTAATGAGGCCCATCTGAGCTCCAAAATACGACTACAACGGCTAATATCCCAGAGTCTTGCACTTCGAGTGCAGAAACCCAGGCCCTGTGAGAGATTTTAAAGCCCCGCAGTGTGAAATCTTTTAACAATTAGAATGATCCACTCTTCTTTTTTCACTCTGAAGGCAGATCGAAGGGAAAAAAAATAAAGTGACGCATCACAATGATCCTGTCAATGTTGATATTGCCGTGAATCAATATTAATGGTTCAGTAACACGTTCCATGGGGTGCGACATAAATAATTCTACCTGATGTTATTCTGTTGATGAGAGATGTCATTAAATATTGCAATAAGAAGAGGTTGGGTTTTTTTGGTTTTTTTTTTTGGTTGTTTTTTTTTTTTGTTTTTTTTTTTGGTTGGGGGGGGGGCTGTACAAGTTGGCATTAGCATGCTAATAGCTTAGCTAATAAGCCATTCTGCAGTATTTAGCCACTGCAGCAAGAATCTTAGTGCATTTCTACTGCATATCTTGTTTTGTAATGGAGAAAAGATTAAAAAGCCCCGAATCTCTCGGCCCGAACCCTCCATCCCCCACCTTTTTCTAAAAGCTACTTGGTCCCTTTACTGCACTTTACACTTAATTGATTTTTTTTTCTTTTTTTTTTTTTTTTTTTTTTTTTTTTTTTGCTTTAGTCAGTTGATTCATATGATCATAAGTGCTATAATAAGTATTTTCTTGGATTTCTTTTTGCTGACGTCTCTCATGCATAGTTTGCTTTTAGATTTTTACACATTTTCAACTTTTGGGTGTTTGTTTTTCCTGAACATTGAGTACAGCTCCATGTGTAAAATATTCCAAAAAAAAAAACATTTCCCCAATGCTGTTTACACACCCAATGAAAAAATATCCCACAAATATTCCCACTTACATTCATACTAAACTGTTGTGTAGTTGGTTTATGTACAACAAACAGGCAAACTGGCCATTAACAGGCAAACTGCCGTAAATAAAACCGCCAATTTAATTTTTTTTTTATTAGGGTGGTGAGGAGACTAGAGCACATAACAGTTGATTCTGAGTGAAGGAAAAGTAAACCCTGAACAGTGCCAGTCCATCACGGTGCCAAAACACACACACACACACACACACACACACACACACACACACACACACACACACACACACACACACAATCATTAAAGCTCACACCCAAAGCCGATCAGGAATATCTGATTAGCTTAACACGTGTGTCTTTGGACTATGGAAAGAAAGAAACTCGAGTATGCAGATCAAACCCCCACAAACACGAAGCTTGACATAGAAACTCCCTCAGCAAGTCCAGGGACTCAAACCCAGGATCTTCTCACTCTAAGCCAAAAGTGGCAGCATCAACTCCCAAATATTACTGATTACTGGTGTGTTGACATGTTTCTGGCATCACTGACCCTTGCATGTATCCGCACTCTCTTAGGGAGGGTTGAATCCCTCCTGGACAGCTCACCGGCCATCACAGGGCAGAAACATGATGACGGCTATGCAGCTCCTCGTGTCAAAAGTCAGCAATGGTTCTTTTACATGACCCTCTCACCAGAAACAGTGAGATACATGGCCAGTCTTTGATAACCCAGTTAGCTGTACTGGGGGTACAGTGACAGCCTTGTGGAGAGTGAGACTCGAACCCCCAACCCGAGGATCAGTGATCCAGCACCCTTTACCACCAGCCCACCACTTCCCAAAATCTCAAATATTTTATTCAGCATAAAAGTGGAATATTAATGTTTAGGTGAGTGCCATACTTTTGAGAATTCAACCACCCAGCTTTAATTCGAACACTCAACACTAAAGAATACAGGACTGGAGAATTCTTTAAACTCCAGAAGGTGTCCGTCCATCTGAAATACATTAATAAATAAAGTTCAACAAATAGATCCATCTTGAAAAATTTATGTGTTTATATTTATGGAATTCAATCAAGTTACATTTCAGCTGAATTTGACACATCAATATAAAATAAGGTGTAAAAAAGACATCAGATGTTTCTGCGAGTTATCACCAGCCTCCAACGTATCTTCAGCTTCTTTTATCATTGATGATCAAAGTGAATAGGACAGATCACACTAGCAAGGGGACATTAAAAAAAATTCCTTTACCATTGCAAGTTCTTTCATATGCAGCAAACACCTCCCAACCACTTCCTGTTTCAGATCTGCCCTCGTCACGCCATCTAATCATTGGGTTCACCTCTATCTAGTTGGTCTTTAGTTGCATCAACTCTCAGAAGATAGTTTGGTAATTAATTTATAAGTTATAATACTCAAAACCCTGAACTCATTTATTCATTTTCTGAACAGCTTAATCCTAAGTAGGTTCGCGGGGAGGCTGGCACTCATCTCAGTCGACTCCAGGCGAGGGCAGGGTACACCCTGGACAGCTTACCAGGCCATCACAGGACCAGCAGTCACACAATCATTCACAATCCCACCTAGGGGTAATTTGAAGCAACCAATTGACCCACTATGCATGTTTTTGGACTGTGGAAAGAAAACCTGAGTACCAGGAAGAAACCCACACAAGCAGAACATGAAAACTCCACACAGAAATGCTCAAGCTGGGAATCAAACCTAGAACCTTCTTGCTGTGAGGCGGGTGTGCTAATCAATACGCCCCCATGCTACCTGGAGGGGGATCAGTTTTAACCCTTTAACGCCCAGCAGGACCCTATGGTCCTCTTTCAAAAATGCTAATAACTACCAGATGCAGTGCTGCTGCGGTTCAGAACGTGTTCTATACTTGTTGTGGCATCGCCTGATGCAACACAACCTGGTCTCACGTACCTCAGTCAGCTGTGAGACGACCTTGAGTGTGCAGGATTGTATTGTTCACGAATTTGTGAGTGTGTTTTTGTTATTATTATGAGCGTTATTATAATTTTGTTGAAAGAAATGTGTTCAGGGTGTTTCCTTTGGCTTTTTTGATTCGGGAAAAACTAGTGATATATATTTTTTTAACTGCAAAAAATAATTTGGGCATAAAAGAGTTAATATTTACTAGCTTGCCAATAAATAATTTTTCCCTGTGATTCCTTTTTCCAGACGCATATTTATTTATTTTTTTTTTCTGACTGCTCTTAATGGGCTGAAATTGAGCAATAAAGAATTTTTTTTTTTTTTTTTTTCTTTTTCCTCACATACCTCACTGGTCGATCTGCCAAGATGTGTTTGGTTTCTAAATTCTGCTTCTTTGCAAATAAGAAATGGAAGCTTTTGGGCACCAATTATCATGATGAACACTGTGTGCCAAAATTATCACGTACTTGCCTGAAACTACATTGCGTTATTAAGTAATGTCAAATTATATGGTTTTTGGTGTTGCATGGATGATTAAAAATAAACAAAAACAGATCACGTAGCTGCAGCCTGAAATCTGAGTTCTTAAAAGTATTTATTATTGTTTATTTTTTTAGTTTGAGATAATCATTAAATATGGTGCTCAAACACTATGTACCGGATTACATTACATGTTATGACCATATTAGGAGCTGGAAAATTGCTTGAAAAGATATTTGTTCAGTGGTCCTGGGGTTGTCTCTGGATCATACAAGACCCAGAATAACCGTACGCTGCCTTCAGAGCTCATTACATTAAATTTTAGGTTTCCACGATTGTTGCCACTTCCCTGTCCAATGTTCCAATTATGACCAGCTTCAGGTCTCTGTATAAAAGGTCCGCTATCGTTCATCTGTTTCCTGAACCGTTTAACCACAATTCGGAGTCACCAGGAGCCTGGCGCCCATCTCATATGACTCTGGGTGAGGGCAACTTGGACAGCTCGTCAGCCCATCACAGGGCAGAAACACACTAATGGCAATGCACCCTACTTTACTACAGACAGTAAAAGACATGACTGACCTTTGATAATTAGTTAGGTACATCAGGGGGACAGTGTGGGGCTGGTGGTGTAGTGGTTAAGGTGCTGTGCTCATGATTGGGAGGTTGTGAGTTCAAATCCCACTGAGACCCTCACTGTGCTAAGACCCCTGGGCAAGATCTTACTCACAAGTGTGATCCAGCAGTATAAATGTGTACCAGTAAAAATATACTGGGAAGGTAACCTGCGGTGGACTAGTGTCCCATCCGGGAGGAGTTGAACTCCTGAGGCCAGTTGTTCAAAACACACTGTTATTTTAACCACCAGCACAGACAGCTGCCACCTCCAGAAGTTCTCGGACGACTCCGCCATCGTGGGCCGTGTGTCAGAGGGGAACGAGCTGGAGTACCGGTCGGTCATCGTTGACTTCGTGGACTGGTGTGAGCGCAACCACCTGTGCTTGAACACTAGGAAGACGGAGATGGTGGTCGACTTCAGGAGAAGCACTCAAACACATACTCACTAGTGAACATCCAGGGACAGGACATTGAGACAGTGGACAGTTTCAAGTACCTGGGCGTTCACCTTAACAATATACTGGACTGGTCCCACAACACCAACGCCCTGTACAAGAAGGGCCAGAGTCGCCTCCACCTTCTGAGGAGACTTAGGTCCTTCGGAGTATGCAGACCTCTGCTCAGGACATTTTATGACTCTGTGGTAGCCTCTGCAATCCTCTACGCTGCCATCTGCTGGGCCCCCGGCAGCACAGAGCGGGACAGGAAGAGACTGAACAAGCTGGTCAGGAGGGCCAGCTCTGTCCTCGGCTGCCCACTGGACTCTGTGGAGGAGGTGAGTGAGAGGAGGATGGTAGCAAAGCTCACATCCATCCTGTTCAACAGCTCTCACCCACTGCACCAGACTGTCGAGGAGCTAAGCAGCTCCTTCAGTGGACGACTGAGGCATCCTCAGTGCAGGAAGGAGCGCTACCGCAGGTCGTTCATTCCCATCGCTGTCAGACTGTACAACGCCACTTTGTAACTGTCTGTGAAAATACCGGTTATGTGCAATAAAAACCCCCGTGTACTTTAATCAACCACATCCACCCCACTGACTGTAAACCACATCAACCCATCTACTCTGCCCTCAGATACATGTACACTTCAATATAGGCCAGTCTACAAAGTCGTTCCCTTCTGTTCTTTTTTATTGTATATTAATTTATACTTTTTATGTATCTATTTATGTATTTACTTATATAATATATATGTATGTGTGTATGTTTGTATTTGTATCTATTTTTGCACCCACTACTGATGGTACCTCAAGAGCCTGTAACAGTGAATTTCTCCATTGTGAGATTAATAAAGCTGTATCTTATCTTATCTTATCTTAGTTAACCCCTAACGGCCAGCTAAATGTTTAACCCTCTGTTTTATATATATGTGTGTGCGTGTACGTTTGAAACTCTCAATGCGCGATTCGCTAACCACCCGCGGTGTTGCATATCTGCAAAGTCTGCAATGAATACAGTACTATCCATCAGAAACATTAGAAGGCAGCTGATCAAGGTCATAGCCCCCCACCCACACACACACACACACACACACACACACACACACACACACACACACACACACACACACACAGCAGGAGTTGAGTTCTGCTGGACAAGAAATTATGAGTATTCGCAATCTTATAAATAAACTTAATGAGTGTTATTGAAGAGAAAGTCGGAGATAAGTTCCGCATGACTAGAGTCAGGAAGTAAACCGGAAGTTAAGGTGAAACGGGCACTGCGCATGTGCACGCCCGAGCTGACCAATCAACAAACATAATATTACCAGTAAGCAATAATAGCTGAACACTGTGAATCAAACAAAGTGCGAGTGTGAGAATAAAGCACAGTTTGTTAGTCCCGCCTCCGGCTCCTGCACATGTGTTAGAACACAAACATTGCCGCACAGAGAATGAATGGATAAAATAATCATAATCCATCCAGCCTGGATCTGCAGCCTCATGCTCAGGACTTTTATAAAATTAATAGTATGTTTTTGTGCTGTAAATATGTATTAATATTTGTTTGTGCCTTGGAATAGATAAATAACTTTTAACTCAATTTGTGAATGTATTTATCACATGTACTTGCAGATGCAGTTTGAAATATATTTGAGAATGCTTTTGGTTGAACTATAATATGAATAATATTTATAAGAATCCACCCCCGCTGATGCGACATCATGAATGCAGCGTTAGCCATGAACGCCATCTTGCAAGTTAACCACACTGTTGAAAATTTAACGGCGGTGCTTAGGTGTGTTAACTTTAACGTCAAGTTAACCCAGTTTTGAACAACAAGATAACAGCAGCGTTAAATTTAACGGTCGGTTAACTCTACTTAGCCAGTGGTTAAAAAATAACTGTGTTTTGTACAACCAGCTCCTGGTTGCTTCACGCTACAGAAACCGGGGATAAGCACCGACCTGATGAGCCACTAGGCTCGGGTGTAAAAACCCAATTTTACCTACTGGGGGGACAGCCCGTTGATAGTGGGACTTAAACCCAGACCTTGGGATCAGTGATCTTCCTACCACTGGGCCACCACTGCCCCTGGTCTTCTATCAGTGGAATAAAAAGCATTATCTAAAGTGGATAATGTACTCTGTTCTCACCCAGAATCAGCTGAGATAGACGCCAGCCTCCCAGCAGCTCTAATTAGGATTAAGCGGTTCAGAAAATGATTACTTGGATGAATGAAGGGTAGCACGGAGGCATAGTTGTTAGCACGTCTGCCTCCTGGGTTCGATTCCCTGCTTGGACGTTTCTGTGTGGAGTTTACATGTTCTCGCTGTGCTTGCCTGGGTTCCTTCCGGGTACTCTGGTTTCCTCCTACAGTTCAAAAACATGCACAGAAAGGTAAATTTGCTGCTTCAAATCACTCCTTGGTGTGAGTGTGAATGGTTGAGTGATTGTGGCCCTGCAATGTCCTGATGAGCTGTCCAGGGTGTACTGTACACTTGCCCAGAATCGGATGAGACAGACACCAGCCTCCCAGCCACCCTAATTATGATTAAGTGGTGCAGAAGAGAAATGATCGGATGAATGAATGATAGTGTCCCAATCAGATTGTGCTGTAGTATTGAATACATACTAACTGGTTAGTTTATGCAGCAGTCTAAAGTTAATGCAACCACTTATATCCGAAGTCCCACCTGAGGACAATTTGGAGCCAGTTGCCCCTGCAAGGTCTTAACCACAAGTGTTTCTCTGAACACACAGCAGTACCTATGGGTACCAGTAAACATACTGTGGGCAGTTGTGGCCTGGTAATATGGTGCAGAATTACTGATCCCAAGGCCGGGGGTTCGAGCCCCACTATCACCGGGTTATGAACGCGCCCCCCCCCCCCCCCATCCCCATCCCCCCAGTGCATCTAACTGGGTTATCAAAGGCCTTCCTTGTCTCTCATTGTCTGTAGTGTGAGGTTCATGTAAAAGAAACATTGCTGACCTTCATCAAGAGGAGCTGCATGGCTGTCAGTGTGTGCCTGTTGAGCCATCCAGGGTGTACTCTGCCCTCACCCGAAGTTGGCTGGGATCAGACCCAGCCTCCCAGTGACCCTAAATAGGATTACGCAGTTCAGAAAATGAAAGATGAATGAAAAAAAAAAATTACTCCCTAGTTATCCTGCAATGGACTCATGGAGGAGAAACTGAACTCTGAGTCGCTTCAGGCTACAGAAACCGGGGATAAGCCCCGCCCTGATGATCCAGTAGTTTCTGGTGTAAAAAAAAAAAAAAAAAAAAAAAAAAAAAAAAAAAAGCCCAACAGACTTTCTTTACCTCATTTAGATGTTGCGTGTCATGCTGTCAAGAATTGAATTAAATAATTATGATGAACACAGTACAAGAACACTCAACTAATTAATTAAAAGGTTTCATGAGGTTCGTTTAAGTGGCATAGCAAAGAGTCTGATGTTCAAATCATCACCAGGAAGAATGTGCCATGATGGTATCGAGTTCCTTTGGTTATTCAGTCGGCATCCATCAAGGACTTGAACTTTACTCATGGCAGGAAGCCAGCGGAGAGAAAAGAAGATCAATAAAATATGAAGAAAGTGAAATAAATAAATAAAATTATGAATAAAATAGGCCCATGCTGCTGCTGTTTGAATTCCCACAGCATGGGGACAGCATTGGAGCAGAAACAGTGGTCTGGACACACACACACACACACACACACACACACAGATGCTCATTTTCTAGGTTTAGAAACTGCTACTGCACAGAAAGCCTCCTCTCTATTTGGAGTTAGCGGCGAGAGAAGTACCAGCTAAGTCCTGAAGACTAATTAAGCACATTGCGAGGAGCCACAGCGAGGCTTGTCTGGAGATAAAAAAAAACAAAACATGATATGCAGAGAAATCCAACTCGACCAAACACAATTCACATATCAGAGCAGCGATTTCAAGAGATACAAATACGATCGTCCAGATATACGTGTGGGTTCCTGTCACATTCTTCAAGTTTATACCCGCGTCCCATAAAGACACAACTGTAGATTGAGCAGCTCCAATCAGTTGTACCAGAGCATGAATGAGTGTGTGAATGTGTGTGTGTATGGAGGCCTGTGAAGGCCTGGCATCTGCTTAAAGGGTTTATTCCAGTGGTTCTCAAATAGTGGGACAATGCCAGGGGGGGTGACCACAGGGAACATGCTTTTTTTGCCGTATTAGGATAAAGTGTAATTGTACATCCACTACAGCAGGTGGCAGTGGCTTCCTCACTGTTAGAGTGTTCCCAGAGGTAAAATAAGAAGTGACGTTAATAAACCCACCATGGAAATTTTTAACAGGGATGGAAAGAGAGGCGGAGACGGTGAGAGAAACGAAAGTCTCCCGAAAGCTAAGTGGAGGAGGTATGATGAAGTGGATGTAGCGCTCGGCTTCACTGTGCTGCGCTGAGAAACGAGGAGGACCGCTGTGTTTACTGTGTCTGAAAGCATTGGCAGTGGACAGCACGAACCCAAATAAATTCAGGCGTCACTTAAAGACGTCACACCCCGATCACGTGATGAGCCGCGTGAGTTTTTTCAGCGTAAACGTGCCAAATATTGCCACCAACCATCCCGCTTTGTACTCCAGCAAACCAGCGAGCTCTGTTAGCATCAGATAAGGTAGAGGTCCAAACTGCTCAGTGTAGAAAACCCCACAGCACAGCAGAGGAACTGATCCGACCTGCAGCACACACGGTCTCTGTCATGCTGGATGACGTCACTGCTGCGAAAATAAGTCCAGGTCCCAGTTCAGCATTGAGCAGGAGCTGAGCGTACAGTATCGTGCTTTAAACCCGGCCTCGAAAAGCTGTGCACTGAGAAACAAGCTCATTATAGCCATTAATCTGGACTTAATCATTTTAACCAAAAAAAAAAAAAAAATCATAATTATTTATTTAATAATAATAATAATAATAATAATAATAATAATAATGATTGTTTTATTTATTTTTGTTTTGTAGGTTAAAGTGTTTTATATATTGTGCTCCTGAGATAATATTGCTGATCAATTTGTATTTATTATTATTTATTGATTTTATTTAATTTTATTTTTCAGTATTGAATGGTTCAAATTGTTGGTCAAAAAATGTTTACAGTTTAAATAAGGATACTTTTTTAAATTTCAGGCAAATTGATGCACTTTAAATCTTTTTGTTTTAAAGACTAAAACATTGTTCATAAAGTTATTCTTTGTTGGAAGTTGATCTATATTTCTTCATTTTTTTGTATTCTATAATGATAATAAGGACAAAGTGTTATGCATAGGATTACTTATAACAATTTTGGGACAAATAGCACTATTTATATTGGGGGGGGGGGGTGTTTTCCTCTTCCTGGGGGGGCTCGACAGAAAATAATTGAGGAGCTCTGCTCTATTCCTATGTGGACGGTATTGGTGGTTAGCACGTCCACCTCACAGCAAGAAGGCCTGGGTTCAATTCCCAGCCTGGGCATTTCTGTGTGGAATTTTCATGTTCTCCCCATGCGTGTGCGGGTTTCCTCCAGATGTTCCGGTTTCCTCCACAATCCAAAGACATGCACAGTAGGTTAATTGGCTGTTCTAAATTGCCAGTAGGTTCGCATTGTGCAGAAGGCAATGGCAAACCACTGCACTAATCCTGCCAAGAAAACCTCCATGAAGATGATGACCAGGGTGTTATCCTTCATGGTGGGTCGCCAACGGTCATCTTATGACTCAGACACTAGATCGATAGATTCCTAACTTGTGCCTTGTGCTCCTGACAAAGGTGAACCAGGGATTTAGCTCAGTTGGTAGAGTGTCTGCTTTATTCTCTGGGAGTTTGAATCCAGCTGTGCCATACCATAAGACATTAAAATGTGTGAGTTGTTGCTTCCTGCTTGGCACTCAGCATCAAAAGGATAGAACAATGCAATAACTGGAGCTGCATGGTGGCGACGAGTGCATAGAGTATGTGCTATACAAGCATCCATAATAATGAAGCGGAGCCAGGAGACCATTTTTAACCCTCTTGAACTAACCAACATCTCAATCCTGCCTTGTTGCTGGAATGGTGGATTTATGTTCTGGACCTTTTAATATGTATCGTTCATGCGGGGCTGGTGGTGTAGTGGTTCAAGTGCTGGGCTCGTGATTGGGAGGTTGTGTGTTTTAATCCCAGTGAGACCCCCACTGTGCCAAGACCCCTGGGCAAGGTATTAACCTCAAGTGTGTTTCTGTTCACCCAGCAGTATAAATGGATACCAGTAAAAATGTACTGGGAAGGTAACCTGCAATGGCCAGCATCCCATCCAGGAGGAGTTGTAAACGTGGTAGCTTCACGCCATGGAAACTGGGGATAAGCACCGCCCTGATGAGCCACTGTGGCTTGGGTGTAAAAAACCCAACAGCCTTCACCTTTTCATTACGAAATTGTGACTTTAACAAATTTTAAGAGGCTTACATAGACCTATTTGGAACTACATCCATAGCAAGTGTTTTATTTTTCGTCACGGCTGTATTGGGCTTTCAATCATTTATTTGTACGTTGATTTTTCTTGGGCTGAATTACCACCCAACTTGAGCACACAGAGAACAAAAATTGGTGGAAGTTTTACTTCATCTTAGGTTCTCTGACGTTGTTGCAGAAAAAGAATTATACACAGAACTTTAAAATAATAAAACCCACTGAACTGGATGCTTTTGGTAATCGTCAGCAAGCTTCTGGCAGAGTTCTGGTTGGATATTTTGCCACTTTTCTTGGCAGAGAACGTAGCTCTCAGTTAAATTTACTGGCATGGACAGAAGGTCAGGACTTTGGGAGAGCCGTTCTGAAAGCATAATGTTAGCCTGCTTTATCTATCGCACAAGCAGCTTTGATGTCTTTGGGGTCATGATCCTTTTGGGGCAACCATCCAGCTGATACGCTGAGGTTAAACTGAAGAATTACGAGGTATCCATGTTTCTCCATGATTTCATCCACTTGATACTTGACTGTAGACCGTGATAATGGTTTTCCAGTAGATACCAGTTCACATCAGGTCAGTTTCTTGGTGGTTCCTGGTTTGCTGCTGATCATCCTACAGGTTTCCTTCCTATTTCAGTTTTTCAGAAAAGTAAAATTCTCTGTGCCAAAGATGAAAGTGACCATCCAGTTTGTTCTCAGTAAAACTTTTTGAAGCTAGCATGGGGTGCATCAATGCCCACGGTATGGGTGAGTTTTATGGGTGTAAAAGTTTCACTGACACAAAATCCATCAAGACAACATCTCTTCACAGGAAGTCCATGCTTATTTCAGCAAGTTTCATTCTGCTGGAGTTACAAGAGCTTGGATTTGTAATGTGCTGCACAGCTCCGATTAAAAATGTAAATCATGAAAAGGGAACGAGAACAAGAACACGGACTGATAAGTGCTTCAAGTATTCACGAAAAGTCTAATTGCAAAACTCCAGGAATGAGTATTCTAATTCCACAAATGACTTAAACATAGCTGGCGATGGTGGCCTGGTGGTAAAGGTGCTGGATCACTGATCTCACGGTTGGGGTTTCAAGCCCCCATATCAACAGGTTGTCAGTGTCCCCCCTACCCCAGTGCACTAACTGGGTTATCAAAGACCGGCCTCTCACTGTCTATGGTGAGAGGTTCATGTAAAAGAACCATTGCTGACTTTCAACAAGAGGATCTGCAAAGCCGTAAGCAGGTTTCCGCCCTGCGATGGCCTGGCAAGCTGTTCAGGGTGTACTCTGCCCTTGCCCTGAGTTGGCTGAGATGGGTGCCAGCCTCCCTATGACCCTAAATAGGATTAAGTGGTTCAGAAACTGAATGAATGGATGATGATTTAAATGCACAATTAAAAGTAAAGGTGATGTACCATAAAAGGAAACATGCCTAGGGCTCAGCATGTGGAAGCCATTAAATTATAAATCTGTTTATATTTACAAAATATCCTTAGCGGTAGCGGTGGCCTGGTGGTAAAGGTGCTGGATCACTGATCCCAAGGTTGGGAGTTCAAGACCCACTCTCAGTGGGTTGTCACTGTCCCCCCAGTGTACTAACTGGGTCATCAAAGGCCAGCCGTGTTGCTCCCTGTCTATGGTGAGAGGTTCATGTAAAAGAACCATTGCTGACTTTCGCCAAGAGGAGCTGCATAGCTGTCAGTGTGTTTTTGCCCTGTGATGGCCTGGCGAGCTGTCCTATGGTGTACTCTGCCCTCGCCCAGAGTTTGGCTGGGATGGGTGCCAGCTTCCTCATGACCCTATTTATGATTAAGTGGTTACAGAAAATGAACTTAAGGGGAAAATTCAAAGGTTTGTGGAAATGGAGTTAAGTTCATATTTTTATGATTTTTTTTTTTTTTTTCGCACGTATTTCAGTGACATAAATGTTATGGTTATGTGACACACAGTCACAAGTAAAGGCCAAACTCTCCATTTGCAATAATGATATAAGGTGCAGTGTAGTCTACTGAATGGAGCATGAAGTACATAAAAACTTTGGGGTTTTCATACATGGTGTAAATTTATCATAATGACACTGCTTTCATAATTTACATTCGTTTAACAATACATTATATTGAAAAGTTGATGGACACCTGTCCATCACACCCATGTGTGATTATTTTTACATCATATTCCAGATAGAATTCCCCATTCCAGTTAAAATACCCTTCATAGTTATTCTATACTATTGTGTTCAATGTGTGTCGAGGTCACGGCTCTTTGCAGGAGTATATTATATATTTTATATATTTTATATATATATATATATATATATATATATATATATATATATATATATATATATATAGGATTTTCTGAGTAGATCCTTCCGTAGGAGAGTGCTCAATACTTTTGGTAGAGCAAATAACAAAGGACAGGACAAAGACTTTCTATTGAAACTCCATTTATCACTACAGATCTGTTTCGAGGGGTGGTGAAACCATCCTCTCTCTTCAGGTGATTATAGAAGATATCTTCGATAATCACCTGAAGAGAGAGGATGGTTTCACCACCCCTCGAAACAGATCTGTAGTGATAAATGGAGTTTCAATAGAAAGTCTTTGTCCTGTCCTTTTGTTTATATATATATATATATATATATATATATATATATATATATATATATATATATATATATATATATATATATATATATATATATATATATATATATATATATATATTCATGGGGCTGGCTTTAAGCACGGGGATATTGTCTAACTGGAATCCATTCAGGTCTCTTACTTCCATTGGAGGAAGTTTAAAATGCAACAGGAAACAAAGGCATTCTATATGTCCAATTGTGTGCCTTAAAATCTGTGGAGACACTGCAGCAAACAATCGTATGTGGCTGAAATGAAGCTTTATTTATTCGTACTATAGTGTACGTCCAGAAATCTCATCCACCTTATCATATCCCTGTAGCTAATAAGTTTAGCTTTCATTTTCTGTAACAGCATAATCCTAATTAGTGCCACTGGGAGGATGGTGCCCATCCCAGCCAACTCCGGGCAAAGGCAGCGTACACCCTGGACGGCTCGCAAGGTCATCGCACACATGAAACACACTGATAGCTGTGTAGCCTACTCATGTTGAAAATCAGCAATGGTTCTTTTACATGAACCTCACACCACAGACAGTGAGAGACATGGCCAGCCTTTGGTAACCTGGTTGGATACACTGGGGGGACAATGACAACCCGTTGAATCCCAACCTTAGGATCAGTGATCCAGCACCTTCAACAACAGGCCACCACTGCGAGGTTTTTATAAGTGTGTTTATGTTCATGCTAACTCAGGCTAGCTCTATTCATCCATTCATTTTCTGAACCTTTTAAACCTAATTAGGGTCGCGGGGAGGCTGGGGCACATTTCAGTCAACTCTGGGCTAGGGCAAAGTACACCCTGGACAGCTTGCCAAG
Source organism: Plotosus lineatus (assembly GCA_024760905.1). NCBI lineage: Eukaryota > Metazoa > Chordata > Actinopteri > Siluriformes > Plotosidae > Plotosus > Plotosus lineatus. Next base: position 5,872,224 of record CM045739.1, read on the forward strand.
CCATCACAGAGCAGAAACATGCTGATGGCTGAGCAGCTCCTTCTGACGAAGGTCAGCAGTGATTCTTCTACATGAACCTCCCATTACATACTGCACAGGGGGACTTGAACACACAACCTTGGAATTACATATATATATATATATATATATATATATATATATATATATATATATATATATATATATATATATATATATATATATATATATATATATATATATATATATATATATATATATATATATATTTATATATATATATATATATATATATATACACTAGTATATATATGTATATATACTAGTATATATATGTTTTATGGTATCACGGTTCCTGGTGCAAGCAAATGGTTTCAGAAAGACCTTCTGGTTGATTCCATTTTATTTCCAAGAGATTCCACTGCATTTCATGTTTATTTAATTTACATGGGAGGTGATGACCCCTATAATAGCGCTGTGGAACTTTATGTAATCCTCATACCTGCATACGGTTTTCTGATTCTGACCTCATCGCGTTCGTCCGCACGAACTTTTGAAGCCAGTACGGCACAGTCAGCCGAGCATCTCTTGACCCGCGCTTCAAACTGCAGCAAGTTCATTATAATCTTTCATACACTGCATGCCGCATTACTTCATATGCAGCCCTATTATTCTCTCAGCTCAATGTGCAGGGCTTTTTTTTTTTTTTTTTTTTTTTGTAATTTTCTTTAATTTCATCTACAATTATTGCTGTATTCATAAACAACATATGGTGTAGTGCAGTGCGTGGGCATGATGGGAGACTTACAAGTAATAAATTACAAACTCAACGATCGACTGAACTCTTTTTCTTTTTCTTTTTCTTTTTCGTCCTTCCGCAGGAAGAAAGACTGAGAAATGTTGTCTTGCACGCCTATCTGACACCAGCAAAACATTTGATAAGGCAAAAGCGCTCCGGGAGACGCAGAGTTTGCATGCTGAAAACGATTTATGATCAAAAAAGGAATTAAAGTGTGTCAGGCAAGCAGGGAAATTCTCACACGGATCAGAAAATGTGAAACCATGTCGAATATCCGAGTTCAAAACACATGTTTTAAGATGAGCTGCGATCGGAAAATATCAGGTGTCCGAGTCTGAGGACATGAATATCGAACTGATTGGTTGTTCCAGATTGCCCCTAGGTGTGGAAATCCGAGTGAATGGTTGCATCTGTGCTAGCCATTTTATTATTACCACTCAAGGTCCTCGGTGGTGCATAGGCAAGCTACCGTGACTATTAACCCAGAGATCGCGAGCTCAAATCCGATGTAAATCACAATTACCCGATCCCGGGAATCCGTTGGAGCTAATTGGTCAAACTCTAACAAGAGGGAGGGATGGCATACACTCACTTTCCTGTCAGTCACAGCGATCACCAGCCAATCATGGGCATCTGTGGGCTCATTCATATGAGGGGGCGGGTAGTGCTTTCCCTCTGAGTGTGTTACACCGCCCTCAAAATGCGCATCATATGTCACGAAGAGGGCATGTGCACGCTTTCGGTCCTTCCTGATTGGTGGTGGTCATGTGATACGGAAAGCAAAGACTTGATGGGTAGAAATTGGATGCGAAAGAAAAATGGGGTAGAAAAAAAAAGAAAGAAATTTCCTCGCCAGACACAGGACGTAAACCCGAGACCTTTTTGCTGTGATGCGGTCGTAGTAACCACTACACCACCAAGCCAGCCTTGTTCTGAAAGGTACGGTAATATAGAGATTCATTTATTTATAGAGTTCCTATCCTTTGGCCCCATCCTTTGAAAAAATGACCACAGACATTACACGTGATACAAGATGAAAGATTTCCTGTGACCTTGTTCAGATTCATTCCGCCATCTTTCAGCACTCACCTGGATGGGCGTGAACGTTATGAGCGCCATGTGACATCTTTCGGTATTAACGATTTTTTCAGCTGCTTTTTACTAAATATGGTCACAGGGAGGCTGGCTCTGAGTAAGGGAGGGATATACCTCAACTTACCAGGCCATTGCAGGGCCAACGCACATACAACCACGTTTGTGCTCATATCTAGGCGCAGTTTTGAACAGCCAATGTGCTTATTTTTGGACTGAGAAGGTAAACTGGATGACCCGGATGAAACCCATGCAAGTATTCGGAGAACATTAAACTCCATACTGAAACACCCCAAACCCGGAAATCGAGCCCAAGAACTTCTTTCTGTAAGGCGGACATGTGAACCACTGCTCCACTGCCCCGCCCTACATACGTATATATAACTGTGCTGGCCCCCCAGTGCACTAACTGGGTTATCAATGGCCGGCCGTACCTCTCCCTGTCTATGGTGTGAGGTTCATGTAATAGAACCATTGCTGACTTTCGTCAAGAGCATATGCATAGCCGTCAACGTGTTTCTGCCCTGCTATGGCCTGATGAGCCGTCCAGGGTGTACTCTGCCCTTGCCCGGAGTCGATTGGAATGGGCGCCAGCCTCCCCACGAACTTAAATACGATGAAGCGGTAACGGGACATGAATGAATGGATACTTGTGCTGGCCGGTGTGAAAAGTTCTCCAGGGAAGTTGGCGCATATGCTAACACCAATCTGTATGTACGTCTACACACTGTGGCTTTCCTAATACCACCAACACCGTCACTGCCACGTCAACTTGTCATCTATAAGAATATTTTTGATGCGGTGTAAGATACGATAAAAGCAGAAATAACACACGACATCACATCACGTTGATATTATTTGCAGGTTTTTCTGAACAAAATGGACGCTGATTATACAGCGTAGAGTC
>CM045739.1:5880000-5927500 GCA_024760905.1 Plotosus lineatus
GGGCAGTATCGCTAACGGCCGTATTCGTAGCATGTATGACGTTAAAGAAGACGTTTCAGTTATGACAGCGTGACAGAAGGGGGAGGGGAGATGGGGGGGGGGGCGCAGCGTATGAGATGCGCCTGTGTGTTCCTGGCCATCGGAATATGGCTGATGGGAGCATAAATAAAGCATCGCGGAACATCTGGTCTTTGTTGTGCGTTCAGCTTTTTAATGTCTTCCAAGAGCGACTCTGACGCTTCGCTGCCTGCCATTTCTTGCTCCTCGCTTGGTTTTAGCATAGAATTATAAACCATCTTTGGGGAATTAAGCACCCGCCGCCGCCGTCACCCCCCACCCACACACACACACACACACACACACACACACACACACACACACACACACACACACACTATTCCACCTCCTCCCCTCCCCATTCCATCAACTCCATTCACAGGAACTTTCCTACTTATTTACTTCGGACTTTTAAATCTTTTATACCTCGTGGGACGCCGTATGCTACACAGTGTGTTTGAGTGTGAGTGAGTGTGTGGCTACAATTAAAATTCGCGTGGCTCCGTCCTCGCCGTTCCGTTCACGCCGACACGACAGAGGCTTCTAAATTTATGATTACTTTCGGAAAGGACTCGTCGTGCAAGAGGTGCAATTAAGAAGCCGCAGACAATGAATTAAACAAGTAGCATTTTTAAAATGTGGAACCATCAAGGTAACACACTCGACCAAACAGGCCCTTGACAACACAGATTCATTATCACGCCGTGCCTGACCAGCTCTAAAGTTCTTAACAACAACAACAACAATAACAACAAAAAGCTAAATAAGAACTTTTGAAGAGAATCTCTACGTCTGTGTCGGTGTGTGTGGAGCCCAGTGGCACCATTGTTAGCTCTGAAAGATGTTGAAACATACACAGCTGTGTGTATTTTGGGAACTCGTCCATTTTTCTGAGAAAAGTGATGGAAAACCCAAGAGTGGTCCGATTCCAGAGAGAACGATCATTTTACTGGGATACAATCTGAGGAAATGGTGGGCGACAAAAAGCGGTTTTATAACCATATACATGCTCTCTCACACACACACACACACACACACACACACACACACACACACACACACACACACTCACAAAAAAAAAGCCTTGTTATGGACTCAGTGCTGTGAATTGGGCCTGAGAGAGCGCGATATTATTGGAGCATATCCTGCTTCAGATGAGGCTCGGGCTATTCATGTATTTGGATTTAGGGTTCAGCAGATGTGTGAATTGCGAGGAAATGACGTGAGTTAAAACTATGGAGATAAGCGTTAGCAGCCTGATTGAGTGTTAAATCATAGTGCGGCCTGGATGCGGAAATGAGATAGAAAGATGCCATTGAGTCATTTATCAGTCAGGCGGGACAGGAAGATGATGATTTGATGATTTTTTTTAGGGCCTCTGATGGCAACTGCTAAAATGGCACTCTACACTTTTATATGACCTCAAGTTTGTTTCTGGTTGAAATTCTCATGTCAGATTTAGACCCACGTTACGGTTATAATAAGCTTCACTGTTCTGGGGTAGGCTTTCCAATGGATTCTATATTTACAACATTTGCAAGACGCCCTTATCCAAGGCAACATACATTTATCATTTTTACTGGTTACTGGTGTGTTGACATGCTTCTGGCATCACTGGCTCTCGCATGGATCCGCTCTCTCTTTGCGAGGGCAAAATCCCTCCTGGACAGCTCAATGGCCATCACAGGGCAAAAACACGCTGACTCTTGATGAAAGTCAACAATGGCTCTTTTATGTGAATTTTCACCATAGACAGTGAGAGACATGGCCGGCATTTGATAACCCAGTCAGCTACACTGGGAGGGGGGGGAGGGGGGGGGGCAGTGACAGCCCATGGAAAGTGGGGCTTGAACCCCCAACCTTAGGATCAGGGATCTAGCAGCACCTTTTACCACCAGATCACCACTGCCCTAGTTATCATTTTCATACAACTGTGCAATTGAAGGTTGAGGTTCTTGATCAGGAGACCAACAGTAGCAGCTTCATGTTGCTGGGGTTTGAATCCCTGGCCTTCAGATCAGTAGTCCAGAGCTTTCAGCACTGAAGAAATCTTGTCCCTGGATTCTCACCCATTTTCAGTGTAAAAATACTGAATCTTTTCTGTAGACTGCGTGTCGCGCCTTTCCGCTACACGATCCCAGTGAAAAGGGGGTATAAGAATTTCCACTTTTCCATAAGATTTGCACCCGTTGTCTGTGTAAAAATGCCGAAGCTCTTCCGTAGACTGCGTTCCGCGTCTTTTCGCCACGATCCTTGCATGCCGTCTTCTTCTTTTCTTTTCGGCTGCTCCCTTCAGGGGTCGCCACAGCGAATCATCTGCCTCCATTTCACCCTACCCTCTGCATCTTCTTCTCTTACACCAAGTACCTTCATGTCCCCCCTCACCATGTCTATTAATCGTCTCTTTGGTCTTCCTCTAGGCCTTCTGCCTGGTAGTTCCAACCTCAGCATCCTATTACCAATATACTCACTATCCCTCCTCTGTACATGTCCAAACCATCTCAATCTAGCCTCTCTGACTTTGTCTCCAAAACGTCTTACATGTGCTGTCCCTCTGATGTGCTCATTCCTGATCCTATCCATCCTCGTTACTCCCAAAGAGAACCTCAACATATTCATCTCTGCTACCTCCAGATCTGCCTCCCGTCTTTTCCCCAGGGCCACTGTTTCTAAACCATACAACATCGCTGGCCTCAACTCCATCTTGTACACTTTTCCTTTCATTCTTGCTGATACCTTCCTATTACATATCACATCGGACACTTTTCTCCAACCATTCCAACCAGCCTGCACACGCTTCTTCACCTCTTTTCCACACTCTCCATTGCTCTGGATTGTTGAGCCTAAATACTTAAAATCATCCACCTTCCTTATCTCTGCTCCCTGTATTCTCACCGTTCCTGTTGGGTCCTTGTCATTCATGCACATGTATTCTGTTTTACTGAGGCTAACCTTCATTCCCCTCCTTTCCAGGGCATACCTCCACCTCTCTAGATTTCCCTGCAGTTGTTCTCTGCTCTCACTACAGATCACAATGTCATCTGCAAACATCATAGTCCATGGGGAATCTTGGTTAACCTTGTCTGTCAGCCTGTACATCACCATAGTAAACAAGAAAGGGCTCAGAGCTGACCCTTGATGCAGTCCTACCTCCACCTTGAACTCTTCTGTCACACCAACAGCACACCTCACCACTGTCTTACATCTCTTACACATGTCCTGCACCACTCTAACATACTTCTCTGCCACTCCAGACAGCCTCATGCAATACCACAATTCCTCTCTCAGCACCCTGTCATATGCTTTCTCCAGATCCACAAAGGCACAATGCAGCTCCTTCTGACTTTCTCTGCACTTCTCTCTTAACATCCTCAAGGCAAACACTGCATCTGTAGTGCTCTTTCTTGGCATGAAGCCAAACTGTTGTTCACAAATGCTGACTTCTGCCCTTAGTCTAGCTTCCACTATTCTTTCCCATAACTTCATCATATGGCTCATCAACTTTATCCCTGTGTAGTTGACACAACTCTGCACCATCACACTTCTCCTCCATTCCTCTGGCATCCTCTCACTCTCTAAGACCTTGTTGAATGTTCTTGTCAGGAAATCTACTGCTACCTCTCCTAGACACTTCCATACCTCTACCGGTATGTCATCAGGACAAACTCAAGCTCTTCAAAGTACTCTTTCCATCTTCCCAGCACACTTCTGTCAATAAATTGTCAATAAATTGCCCTCTCTGTCCTTAATCACTCTAACTTGCTGCATGTCCTTCCAATCTCTATTTCTCTGCTGTGCCAACCTGTAGAAATCATTTTCTCCCTCTTTACTTTCCAACCAAGTATACAAGTCATTATACGCCCTCTGTTTGGCCTTTGACACCACTACCTTCACCTCACTGTGTCTCCCTGTACTCCTGTTTACTCTCTTCAGTTCTCTCTATGTCCCACTTCTTAGCTAACCTCTTCCTTTTAACACACTCCTGCACTTCCTCATTCCACCACCAAGTCTCCTTATCTCCTGTCCTTCCAGATGACACACCAAGTATTCTCCTACCTGTCTCCCTGATCACATTAGCTGTAGTTGTCCAGTCATCTGGAAGCACTTCCTGACCACCCAAAGCCTGTTTCAACTCCTCCTTGAAAACAACCTGACCCTCTTCCTTTTTCAGCTTCCACCACATTGTCTCCTGCTCTGCCTTTGCCTTCTTCACCTTCCTCACCATCAGCATCATCCTGCACACCACCATCCTATGCTGTTTGGCAACACTCTCACCCACTACTACTTTGCAGTCACTGACTTCCTTCAAATTACATCGCCTATACAAGAGGTAGTCTACCTGTGTGCTCCTACCTCCGCTTTTATAAGTTATCCTATGCTCCTGTCTCTTCTGCAAGAAAGTATTCACCACAGCCATTTCCATCCTTTTTGCAAAATCTGTCAACATCTATCCTCCTGCGTTCCTGTCCTGGATACCAAACCTGCCCATCACTTCCTCGTCCCATCGGTTTCCTGCACCAACATGTTCATTGAAGTCTGCCCCAATGACCACTCTTTCACCTCTGGGGGTATTCTGCATCACTTCATCTAACTCACTCCAGAATCTCTCCTCTTCTCACTCACATCTCGTCTGTGGGGCATAAGCACTAACAACATTGAACAGCACACCTTCAATTTCTAACTTGAAACTCATCACTTTGTCTGACACTCTTTTCACTTCTAGATCATTCCTGACAAACTCCTCCTTCAAGATGACTCCTACTCCATTTCTCTCTCCATCCACACCATGAAAAAACAGCTGAAACCCTGCTCCTAAGCTTCTCGCCTTGCTACCTTTCCACCTCTGCATCATGTCAGCCAGCTCTCTACCTTTTCCTGTCATAGTTCCAACATTCAAGGTCCCTACTTTCAGTCCTAGACTCATGCCTTTCCTCTTCTCTCTTTGCCTACAGACACGCTTCCCGCCTCTCCTTCGACCAACAGTAATCCAATTTCCACCAGCACCCTGTTGGTTAACAGCACTGATGGCAGTCATTGTTAACCCGGGCCTCGACCGATCAGGGATGGAATATTTTTTTGTTGTGACTCGCATATTTTATTTGGCATTTGTTTTACACCGGATGCCCTTCCTGATGCAACCCTCTGCTTTTATCCGGGCTTGGGACCGGCGTGAGGAAGAGACACTGGCTTGTGCCCCTCCCTCACGTCTGCATTGATCCTTGCATGCCGTAGTCCAGTGAAATGGAGGTATTATCTGAAGAACTCAAGTTTTGAGAAAGTGTGTTTTCAATCTTGCGCTGAGGGCTTTTTGCAAGTGTTTTTCCACACTAGTCATGGCTAATCATGTCTTTCTAGAACTTTTCTGAAGACACGTCAATCTTACCAGACCACGACTTAATGGAACTTATCTGAAGGCACGTCCAAATTTGGCAAGCCATACACACCAATCTTGATAAACCACAACATCAGGTTTGAGGCTGGAGCTGGTTACAAACATGTCTTCCACTCCATTCTTTGCAAATCATGTCTTCATGGAGCTTATCATGTCCACAGGATTGTAAGTGGTTTCTCAGATCTTCTTACAGGAAGTCGTTCCTCAGATCTTTGTACAGGAACTGGTTCCAGGCCATTTCTTCCCTGACCAAATCATTACACATTTTAAAAAGATTTGGAAGTTGAGTTCTTGGACAATAAAATGTCATTTAGGTTGTACAAATGGGCGGTGGTGGCTCAGGTGGATAAAGCCCTGGATTATTGGGCCAACGGTTAGGGATTCCAATCCCAGTACCGTCAAGCTGTCATTTAGCCCTCAAGAGCTCCGGTGTACATATAAATGTAGGTTGCTCTGGATGTAAAACATTTCTATAATGTCAGGAATGCGAGTTTGAATCTCAGTCTTATTTCCTGAAAGGAATTTCCTAAATACTATGGAGGTGACATTTTAAATAAGTATACACTGGGAGAGTGTAGTACCATTATTTCAATGAGAGTATTGTTGACGGCATTGACTGGGTTTATGCTAATTCTAATGAGTAAAATGTTTTGGGCTTCCTCAGTGTTGTCTGGTGTCATACCACCTTCTATAAAAACATGTACATGGCCTGTAGAGTGATTTGAAAATGGGAGGGCTAACTGAAAATGTTGGAAGCCCATGCAGTCAGTGAATGATGAGAGCAGTGGTCGGGAACCTATGGCTCGCAAGCCAGATGTGATTCTTTTGATGACTGTATCTGGCTCTCAGATAAATCAGGTGGCCTTTCTTTACAGAATAACGAATACATAATTTCACTCAATTTTAAATAAAAAATTAAAAAACATCAAATAAAACAAAAACAGATGAATAAATCTCACGCATTTAAATCTATACATCTATTTCCAATGCCACATCACTGTGGCGCGAAGCGGAGAGCCAATCCTTTCTGTATGTGGGCAGATCCGATACCTTGAAACTCAAGCTGCAGTGTTTATGTGACAGGAAGCGCGTCCCAAGTTTTGGCAATCAGCTGGTCTGCGGGTTGAAGTTTTTCCATGTCTTTCCTTTTGTGTTTGCTTGCCAGCTGTGCTTGGCTTCATGCAAATGAGCCGATCAAATATGAGGGAAATGTATCTCTTTACCCAAAAACAACACTGTGGCTGTTGTTATAATCCAATAAGGTATCGGACCCGCCCGCATAATGGAGTACAGAAAGGATTGGCTCTCCGCTGCACGCCACAGTGACGTGGTATTGAAAATAGATGTATAGATTTAAATGCATGAGATTTATTAGTCTGTTTTTGTTTTATTTGATTGCTTATTTTGTATTTTATTTAAATGTGAGCCATAGGTTCCTGACCCCTGATCTATATGTGTGTGTGTGTGTGTGTGTGTGTGTGTGTGTGTGTGTGTGTGTGTGTGTCTTGGAGGATTGGATTTTAAAATATGTCTTTTTTTGGCTCTCTCAGTCAAAAAGGCTCCCGACCCCTGGACTAGAGCATACAGTTGGCCCCCACTCATTTGCGGTTCACCGATCGTGGCCCCGTATACTCGCCGATTAGTGACAGGTCCGGCAAATTACTGGCACATGCTTCAAATTAAGCCAATGGCTGAGAGCTTTTGTTTCTCTCTCATGCTGATTGGTTGCAGATGATGTGTACACCTCTTCTTTTTCTCCTTCTCACACGTTATCAACGTGATTGCCTGAATTGCGAAGTAATTTTTTTTTGTGTTTTTAATGATTATTTAAGCCCGATGATGCCACTCAAATACCCTGCATCTTCTCTAGCCTCTGGTAAGGAGCCGAAGCACATTATTTATTTATAAATATTATCACAGTACAAAATGTAAAAGTTTTCACTAAATCATTACTACATTTTACTGCATTATTACTGGATTAATGAGTAAGATTGGCCATAGAATGTGTTCAACAAGCAGATTTAGCACATGTAATATCATACATCGGGTTTTAAAACCGTGTCAATAATTCGTGGATTTTCAGGATCTGTAGGTGGGGGTGGAACCCAACCCCTATGAATAACACGGGCTTTCAGTATATATCTCCACAAGGATACTGTGCATGTCCAATTTCCAGATTTTAGATAGCGGGTGTATTCTGTGTGCTCATATCCATTGATTTATTTATTTTAAAGTTCCAATCCAATCATGCTTCGGCTCAAACGAATCCAAAAAAAGAAGGAATACCGGTACCGGTACATTCTCTAGAAGGCAGCCACTATATTACAATATTCTTGGTGCATAAGCATTTATGGTACGTGATGTACATCTGGTTATTCTCTGCTTGTACAAACTATGCAGTTTAAACATGTTTGAGCGGTCAGTGGACACATTTAAACATTTCTTTGGGTTGAAAAAAGTGGGGGAGGCCTTTAGCCCCCCTTGCCACCCAGCCCCCAGCCACCCAGCCGCCACCCCCTCCCCACCTCCTGGTTCTGTGGTCCCTGATGTACAGAGGTTTGGTGGTTGAGATAGTAGATATAAATAAGTTCCTGGATGTGAATGGTTCTCTGTGATGGACCGGTGTATTCCCGCCCCAGAGCAACCATTCACAGAAAAGTCTCTTAGCGCTGACCAGAATAAAGAGGATAAATTATAAACTTCCCTCAATAGTTCGCCACAGTGAATACATACAAATTCATATTCTGCTAGGTGTATAAATCAGAATAATTAAATTTTCTTCAGCCTTCGCTAACACATGTGACCTCAATATGTACGGCTTTATACAGATGAACTCGAGCCTTTGTCTTTGTTCACATCTGTTCTTTGGAAGTTTTCCTTACTAATTGCATTTTTTTGTTCTTTTTTGTTTTTTCTTCTTTGTTTGTTTGTTTTTGTTTTGTTTTTTTTTTCTTTTATGGTGTAGGACAGTTTCCCAATCAAAAGGATTATTCGCAAAGCAATCACAGCTCATTTTCGGCTAATACGCATCTCGTATTGTGAAAAAGCAGGTGTGACGCCACCGCGTGAATTTATGAAATCTTCAGACTGGCTTCTTCCACCCTCCGCCCTTAAAATTGACCATTAATTAGCCATAAACCGTTTCTTTTTTATTTCTAATTGCCGTTTATTTATCAGTCTAGAGTTAAAGCAAATGTGTAATTAATTAAACATGAAAGTCGCACCTTTCCCGGGTGTCTGAGAATACAGATGTAGCAGATGATTTTCTTTCTTTCTTTTTTTTTTCTCCTCTTCCCCTTCGTAAATCCAGCACTGGCATCAGATTTGTTCAACTCTTTATCACGTTAATTAGCACCTCAATCCTGTCCCCTTTGCAAATGAGGGGTAGGTGACGAGGTGGGCTTCATAATGACTTAAGACGCACCGAGATAACAAGTTATTCCTCCCTCTGCAGCTGTTCGTTCCACTTAAACACGTCAAACCCTGTTCTTTCTCCCTGCTTTATTTATTACATCCTGTATTTTTAGTCAGGGTGGCTAACCGGGTTGTTGTGTGTGCAGTCTGCTTTTTTTTTTTTTTTTTTTTTTTTTCCTCGCACCTTTGTAATGTGGGAATACTCTGGGCTTCTGAACATGAAGCAGATCTGAGGAAATTAGATTCATTGATAGTTTAAAAGAGCAGGTGTGATATCTCGGAAATTAGGCTGTGACTTTGTTTGTCATGTGGCAGAAATATTGTTGGGGAAGTGGAGTGAAGCGGTAAAGTTTGGTGAAGCACTTCATGGTTCATAAATATCAGAGTTTTGATTAAAAATTCTCATTCAAATTTATGTTTAAAAAAAAAAAAAACAACAACCCTCAAGTGCATGCAGGAAGTTTCTCAAAGGTCTCAGTCACCCATGGATTATTTATTATGGTACCTGGGGGAAAGAAATCCTGAAGCATGGAAAGTCTTCCTCCAGTTTTGATAAGTGCGATGAAGAACACAATTTATATATATATATATATATATAGTCCTGTTTTGACAAGAAGAACACAGGAGCCTAAAAAGTAAAGCTGCAAATTAGCTCTCTGTCCTTTAATAGCTAACTACTAGCATGTGTGCTAACACAAAAGCTAACAAATAATAACACATTCAAGTGTAAAACTTAGCAAACATAATATCTATATATAAATGTGTAAAATTACACAGCGCATGAACAGTATAGAAGCTTCTAGAAGAGCCACTATAAATACCTGTATTCTTTTTGTTGATTCATTAGCTCACTGTTACTGATAACATGTCAGCTAACAGACAAGAATAAGCGATTCATAGAAAAAACAAACTAACAAACAACAGCATCAACATAATAAGTAAACAATAAGTAATAAGTAAATAATAAGTAACAAGACATTTGCAGCAGTTTAGTTATAGAAATTTTAGTAGAAGCATTATAAAATAAACATGCTGTAAATTTGCTGTTTTAGGCTATTTGTGATCTTGCCAGGGGCCTCCCAGCTAACAGAACAAGTAGCAGTTAGCAATATGTAAATATGTATAAATCAGTTGGGTCAGAGCAATTCTGTAAATTATATATATATATATATATATATATATATATATATATATATATATATATATATATATATATATATATATATATATATATCCCTCACTTTCTGTGGTTAATTGGGACCGAGATCCCCACGTGACCATCAAAATCCGTGAGGTAGTAGGATGCCTGTATATATATACACACACACACACACACACACACACACACACACACACACAGTGGTACCTTGACTTACGAGTGTCTTTTATAATTAATTTCCATGATACGAGCTTTGATCCACCAAAAATCGTCCCCATCCAACCAGCAAAATTTTGATTTATGAGCTCTGCGGAGAAATGGCTTTTCTGGGCCAATTAGCCTCTTGTTCTTCCGCATGTATTCCTCCGCGCTCCGAGAAAGCCTTGTGCAGTGCTTCTCAATCATTTTCTGTAATGCCCTCTATAGGAAGAAAAAAAATTAACATTTCACCATTTTGAAAAGCTTAAAAAACCATAAAGAAAATTCTAGAAGAGTCAAAGCTTCAGTATTTTATTCCATGTATTAGCTAGTTAGTAGCCAATCAGCTACAAGATAAACAAACCACTGTGAGAAGCATCTTTTCATTCATTCATTTTCTGTACGCACTTAATCCTAATTAGGTTCAAGTGGAGGCTGGCGCCCATCCCAGCTGACTCCGGGCGAGGTCAGAGTACACCCTGAACAGCTCGCCAGGCCATCGCAGGGCGGAAACACGCTAACGGTTATGTAGCCTACCTGTGAGGAACAATAACTTGAAATCAGTTGACTAAAACAGTTTGTAATATTTTTGAGAGCCAAAGTTTTTACACCATTAAATCTTTACCTTCAGTTTTCACGCACGGGAGAAATAATAAATGATAAATATTGTTATAAGCAAAAGTGATGTTTTGTTTGTGATGTTTTATATTAATGAAGCCATGAAAAACAACCTGTGGTAATGGTATCCATTTCTAACTCTTCATATAAACTGACTTGTGAGAATTATTATAAACAACACTGCACTATTTCTTCTTTATGTCCCTGGCAGAAACCCGCGGTAGTGTATTAATATCCCAAATTTAATGCGAGGAGCAGAAGAAGGTGTAAGAACCGATCTTCAGTGTAATCAAAGCCTTAGTGGCAAAAAGAGAAAATAATAATAATGCAAAGTGTAAAATAATCTGCTCTCTTCGAGGATGAAAATGGAGCTTCGTGGTCAATTAGTGATAAATAATGCTGAACTTTAGTGGGGAAATATTTCATGAGGAATCATCGATGGTCCTGAAGAAGCTGAGCTGCAGTTTCATAACATAATAATAATAATAATAATAATAATAATAATAATAATGGGCTCCCAAATAGCACATCAACAACATGTGTGACAATTAACCCGGAGGTCGAAAGTTCAAATCTCGTTTAATGTCACAGTCTTCCATGGCCGGGAGTCCATGGAAGCTAATTGGCCGAGCTTTCACCAGCAAGAAGGACAGCACATGCACACTTCCCTGTCACTCACATCAATCGAAGACCAATCACGGGCATCTGTGAGCTCATCCGTACAAGGGGGTGAATAGCACTTTCCTTCCAGGTGTGCTAGACCGCCCCTAAATACACATGCGCAGCAGCTCGAAAAGAGGTGGGTGACTAGCATCGCATGTCATGGAAAGGCGTGTACATGCTTTTGCTCCTCCCTGGTCTGTGGTAGGCATGTGATAGGGAACCTGATGGGTGGGAATTGGATACATATAAATTAGGGAGAAAATGGCGGGAAATCCACAATGAATAAATTAATCATAATAATAATAATAATAATAATAATAATAATAATAATAATAATAATAAACAGGGTACCGCCACCATGCAGTACGTATGACTGTTTTATACATTTTATGCTTTATGTGGGTCCAGATTGTAATCACCCTGGTGCTCAAGAGCTATGACACTTGGTGACCTCGTGGTATAGAGTGCTGGATCGCTAATCCAGAGGTTAGGGGTTCAAGTCCCACTCTCCACAATGTTGTCACTGTCCCCCCAGTGCAGCTAACTGGGTTATCAAAGGCCAGCCATGTCTTTCACTGTCTATGCTGTGAGGCATGTAAAAGAGCCATTGCTGATTTTTGACACGAGTAGCTGCAAAGCCGTCAGCGTGTTTCCGCCCTGCGATGGCCTGCCAAGCTGTCCAGGGTGTACTCTCTCTTGCCTGTAGTCGATTGGGATAGGCGCCAACCTCTCCATGAGCCAAATTAGGATTAAGTGGTTACAGAAAATGAACTGAATTTTTCCATTTCAAAGATTTATGGATGGCTGGTGTTTGACCTTTCAAGGTCACCCAAGGTAATTATCTTAATTTAAACACATATATTTTTTTATTTTTTTATTTTTTAAACCCATATATGGTTTATTATTATACAGACGCTCCCTGACTTATGTTTTTAATTGGTTCCAGACAGCCAAGCATAAGTTGAAAGTGAACGTAAGTTGTTACAGTGACGTATGACGTATGACGTGTGATGTATGATGCTCATACTGTACTATACATCCATAAATACCATTACCGTATCTCATAAAACACCCCTAAATCAATTATTATAAACATAACATTGTACAATAATATCAAATATATCAAATAATATCATTCATTCAAATTTCAATTAAATTAAATTCAAGCAAAATAATTTCAAATTGATAAATTTTAATTAAATTCACTCATCAAATATCAAATACAGTATCAAATATAACCTTTAACATTCTCTATGATGCGATCTTTCTGCTTGTAAATGGTTCCGATGGTCGACGGATGATCACTTGACATGAAGCTGAGCCGACTCACTTTACATAAAGCTTAAAACAGCCAATCAATGCTTACAATATGTGAGGCGCTCAAAATTGAAAGTAGTTTACTTTATGTACTTGAAGGCGGGTTATACAGACTTCCAGTCTTTCAAGTGAGCAAGGGCGCCGTTGAACTTGTTTAGTACTCAGCCTACACTGATGTGAATCACCAGCAGAGCAGAGAGTTCTCTTTCTTTTCTGGATTCGGGTTTTCATTTATTTTACAACTCTCTTTGCTTAACTGAGCATGCCTTAGGATCAGCGATCCTGCGCCCTATCCACTAGACTATCACTGCCCCACACACACACACACACACACACACACACACACATATATATAAAAACTAAACTGGGAAGGAGGGGCACATTCATTCTGTCATTTGTAAACAATTGCGCAGAACATAAAAAACATAAAATCGAAAAAACGTAAAACGGATGAATGTAAGTCGGGGCGTGTCTGTATATGGTTACATTATGCGTACGCTCTCTCTCTCACATTCACACTCATTTAGTGAACCGTTTAATCCTATTAGTGGGGCCGGTGGTGTAGAGGTTAGGGTGCTGTGCTCATGATCAGTTTGTTGTGTGTTCAAATCCCAGTTAGACCCCCACTGTGCTAAGACCCCTGGGCAAGGTCTTAACCACAAGTGTGCCTCCGTTCACCCAGCAGTATAAATGGGTTCCAGTAAAAATATATTGGGAATTAACCTGCGATGGACTCGCGTCCCATCCAGGAGGAGTTAAACTTCTGGTAGCTTCACGCTATGGAAACTGGGGATAAGCACCACCCTGATGAACCACTAGGCTCGGGTGTAAAAAGCCCAAAAGACTTTATGTTTAATCCAATTAAGGTTGCAGGGAGGAAGGAACCCATCTCAACCAACATGGGGCAAAGGCAAGGTATGCCTGGAACAGTTTGCCAGACCACCAGGGTCAACATAGACAACCACTCACAACTACGGGGAATTTGATGCCAGCTAGTTATCCTAATGTGCATGTCTTTGGGGTGTGGAAGGAAACTGGTGTATGCTGAGGAAACCCATGGAGCCATCGGAAAAACATGCAAATTCCACACAGTAATGACCTCGCCGAGCCCAATACTTGAGCCCAGGACCTTTTTGCTGTGAAGTAGACACGCCAACCGCTGTACCACATTATATATGTTTACATAATATATATATATATATATATATATATATATATATATATATATATACATAAATCTGTGATTTGCCTCACAGCAGGCATTATTATCCGAGCTGCTTTTATAGGTAACGCTTCACCACCTTTTGACGAATCAGAAATGCCGTAAATAGTGATACATAATGCTACACTTAAACTCCAGCACTTTTCCACCAAGGCCACGCAGCGGCTCTGAATAGCCGTGCTGCTGAATGTTTGATGCGTTTATCGTGCACCTGTTTCGTTCGCAAGAGGAGCCATCAGAGTGAGTGCTCGCCCATCGAGTGGCGTTGCACATCGATGAGTTATTGCTTTAAAATGGACGTACGGCGACATTTTGCGAGAGAAAAAAAAAGGAAAACAGGTTCAACTAGTGCTTCAGATAATAAGAGGCTACTTCAGCTGAAATTTCTAGAAAATGAACAAGTGGGCATGCAGTGAGTAAATAGTGTTGGATAATGTTTGGAGTGATTGTTTCAGAGAACACGTAGCGCAGAGAAACAACGGCCTCCTATAGTTTCATATAATTTCATCATCTCGCTGTTGTTGCAATATCGCTGTCAACGTTGTTATATTGACAGGTATCCTCTGTCTTTGTCATATTTCTGTTTTGCTCGGCAATAAAAACAAGAGAACGACCATGGTATATACGCCCTAAATATCAGATTTTTCAATCAGGTAGCATTAATACAGGACAGAACTGGTTTGAACTGGTTCCTCCATGAGTCACTTGCCAGTTTCTTGAAACTTGTTCATGCATCTCATGGAAGACACGTACAGTCACTCTTAACTATATCTGTGACTTTGTTTTCCCGCCATAACGCAATGAATCATATTTCATCACCTGAAATAGCAATAACATTAGCATTATGCTGTAAGCTGTATATATTCTGTAATAGGTGTATATTAGCCTTAAGTATAAATAATGGCATCACATAAAACTTTTTTCTTTCCATGACGTCAGGAGAAAAGGATCCTCCGACACTGTTCTGTTTCACGCCGCAAAGAGAAACATGGTCCTCCCTCAGAACTTTGAAAAATATTCTTGAAAAAAGTTTCGAGTGAAATATTTCATTTAAATGTTTCCTTCAAAATGTTCAAACTTCTGAAAACTGAGCTCATTTTCTCAATCGCCTGATTCTACTGGATAGGGGACGCTGGAGCCTGTTTCAGCCGATTTTTGGGCACAGGCGGGCCACATCCATTGCCAATCCATCACATATCCACTGACATGCACAACTAGGGAAAGTTTCATCATTCATTTTATGAACCGCTTCATCCTAATTAGGGTCGCGGGGAGGCTGGCGCCCATCCCAGCCGACTCCGAGTGAGGGCAGAATACACCCTGGACAGCTTGTCAGGCCATCAGAAACATGCTGACAGCCATGCAGCTCCTCGATAACCCAGTTAGTGCACTGGGGGGACAGTGACAACCCGTGAGAGTAGGGCTTGAATCCCCAACCTTAGGATCAGTGATCCAGCACTTATACCACCAGGCCCCCTGTGCCCTAGGGGCAATTTGAAACAGCCAATTTGCAATGACTTTAAACTGCGGATGGAAACCGGAGTACCCAGAGAAAACCCAGACAAGCACACGGCAGAAAACATGCCTGCTTCATACAGAAAACCCTCGCCAAGCCTGGGACATGATCCCAGCACCTTCTAGAGTTGATCTTTTTGAGGTGGATTTGTTACCCGCTACACTATGGCGGACTCGTGATGACCTCAAACATATTAGTCAGCCTTAACATAAAATGTTCAGCAGCAGAAAATTCAAAATTTATAATCATTCATCCGGTGTATTTATTTTCTAAGCTGTTTAATCCTAGTTATGGTGTCAGGGACGTTGGCACCAATCTCAGCCCACTCTGGGCGAAGGCAGGGTACACCCTGAATGGCTCACCAGGCGATTTCAGGGCCAACACACATACATCTATAGGCGATGTTGAACGGCCAATCAACTAGCTCTGCATGCTTTTGGAGTGTGGGAGGAAACCGGAGTTACCCGGAGGAAATGAACGGAAACACGGGGAGAACATGCAGACTCCACACAGAAATGCCCCAAACAAGGGACTCAAACCCAGGACCTTCTTACTGTGTGGAAAACGTACTCATCACTGCACTAACATGCCGCCAATAATAATAATAATAATAATAATAATAATAATACTGGGTTTGACTAGGCAGTGCTTCCTGGGAGAAGTCCCATACACTGTCTGGGCTGCATGTGGAGAGAGTGAGGGCCCTGAGCTGATGATGAGCCTAACCAGCCTGACTCTGCCAAGATCACCCGATACCTCCCTGCTGCATATAAATCTTTACTGTAAATAATAATAATAATAATAATAATAATAATAATAATAATAATAGACTTTCAACAAGAGGAGGCTGCAAAGCCATCAGCGTTGTTCGGCCCTCTGATGGCCTGATGAGCTGTCCAGGGTGTACTCTGCTCTCGCCCGAAGTTGGCTGGGATGGGCGCCAGCCTCCCCGCGACCCTAATTAGGATTAAGCAATTATAGAAAATGAACTGAACTGAACTGAATAATAATAATAATAATAATAATAATAATAATAATAACAGTGTATTTTGTTCTATTTTTGTGCTCTCCACACTCATACACACTGCACTGAGCCACTAAAAGATGAAAGTATGCATAAAAATGTTAATAAAACACATTAAATGCAGCACAGTATTATAGCTTGCAATGAAATTGATGGCAATAACAGGGAAATTGACAAATATTTATTTATTTATTTATTTAAAATGATCGAAATTTCTTTGTCAGTAGTGATGCATCCCAAAACTGTGCATATCAAATGTGTTTCATCTCAGCGCGTCCAGTGTGGCGCCGTTTCCTCGTCCTGAGAGACGGCATCGCATCGCTGTTTCGTGTTTTTAAGGTGAACATGAAAATAGAAATAAACTCTCTTCAGTGATTCATCGTTTTTTCAGTTGATAATCTCTCCTGTATACTTAATAAACTGTTACCTTGGTGTACATACTCCTGTGTAATATCTTTGGCCATCAGGGAAAATTGTGTTTATTATTATTAAAATGAAACCAATTGTCTTCAACTGTTCATTTGCTTGAAATAATAAAACCTATTATTAGAATAAAAAAGCAGTCAGATTATAAGAATTAAACGTGTTTAATATACAGTATATCTGCTGTGCAACATAACACTGAGAAAAGCTTTTCTCAGGTTAAATTAGTTCAGTTAGGTTGAGAATATATAATATAATATAATATATTATACAATAAAATATGGATATTGTTTACTATCAAACACCATCTTCATGCACACTGTCATCATGTTTGAAGAGTGTATGTGGTGGTATTATATATATATATATATATATATATATATATATATATATATATATATATATATATATATATATATATATATATATATATATATATACATATATGCAGTCAGCCCCCTACTTACGAAACCGACTGGGTAGGAAAAGTCTGGTTGTGAAAAACATTTTCCTAAGTTTTCGTCCCCAGGATACGAAAACAACCTCCTCTTACAAAAAGCGCCAGATGCGCCCATTCAAAATTCAAACACGGCAATCAAAATTTCACATGATGCACGAGTTGCTCTCTCATTGGCTGTCTCCCAACATCCCACCCCACTGGCCTCCCATTGGCTAGGATGCTACCCATACTTCCTATACTCATACCTCCCGTTTGTCACACGCATGAAGGACAGTTGACTGTTGGTTTGTTTTGAGATTGATTATGCAGCGTTATATTTCGTTATTGCCAAAACCCCTCTATAACTGGGATGATATTGAACCGGAAGGATACCTTAAAGCGAAAATACAGTGACGGAGGCGATTATTTCGGCACGATATTAAAACAGAGTGCTCCGTGGGAGAAGACCTCCGATCTCGTAAGGAAGCAAGTTAATATTGAATGAGAACCTCTGATCGTTCAAACAGGTACTGTAATTCCACTTTAAATAAAACATCCCATCCATTTAAACATTTAAATAGAATTGTTCCATCAGCTTTAGTGTGGGCGTGGCCCGAGTTTTGTGTGTGTTTGTGTGTGTGAGAGAGAGAGAGAGAGAGAGAGAGAGAGAGGGAGCGAGAGAGCGAGAGAGAGAGTGAGAGAGAGAGAGAGAGACAGAAGGAGGCTGAACTCTTTAGTTTTTAGTTTAGTTTTTTAAGTTGTTTAATTCAGTAAATGTTTATTAAATGTGGCATTAAATGTGGAATCAAGTTAAAGTTGAGTTTGAACCTCCGATCTGTCAAGCAGGGAATGCACTTTGAATATATATATACAATACATACTGTTCAGGGTCACAAGGGAGTTGGAGCCAATCCCAGCTGACTCTAAGCACAAGGTGGGGTTACACCCGCCCATCTATCCCAGGATTAACACTGACAAAAACATTCATACACACTCACATACACCCCGGGACAATTAATATTTGACCTAATGTGTCTGTGTTTGGTCTTTTGGAGGAAACTGGAGGAACCCCATACGAGCACATAAAGAACTGTGTTCTTCTCATCACCTGTAATTCTGACGTCTGAAAAAGTCGAACTTTACAGCCCTCACCATCTGTACATGTGCTAGTGCATTAAACTCTTTTACTTTGCCATTCTGAAAAATTAAAAACAAAACATTTTCCAAATGCCATTAATGCTCATCAAATCTTCTACTCGTGACTTTTTCTTACAGTCCAAGAACTCGGGTGTGGCTCGTGAATTCTTTCAAGGACATTCAAGGACACCTTTGAGATCATGCAAGGAAATAAGTAAATACCACAACACACACACACACACACACACACACACACACACACACACACACACACACACACACACACACACTACTAACTAACTAATAACTAACTTCTCATGTACGGGCAGTGGTGTCCTGGTGGTAAAGGAGCTGGATCACTGAGCCTAAGGTTGTGGGTTCAAGCCCCACTCTCAACAAGTGCAGCTAACTGGGTCATCAAAGGACGACCATGCCTCTCTCTGTCTGTGGTGTGAGGTTCATGTAACAGAACCATTGCTGACTTTTGACAAGATTAGCTGCATCGTGTGTTTTATTCCCTACGATGGCCTGGCAAGCTGTCCAGGGTGTACTCTGCCCTCGCCAAGAGCCGGCTGGCATGGGCGCCAGCCTCCCCGTAACCCTAATTAGGATGAAGGTAGGTAGGTAGGTAAAGTTTGTTGGGTTTTTACACCCGAGCCAGTGGCTCATCAGGCTGGTGCTTATCCCCAGTTTCCATAGCGTGAAGCAACCTCTCCCTGGATTGGACACTAGTCCATCACAGGTTACTTTCCCAGTATATTTTTACTGGTACCCATTTAAACTGCTGGGTGAACAGAGGCACACTTGTGGTTGAAACCTTGCCCAGGGGTCTTAGCACAGTGAGGGTCTCAGTGGGATATGAACCTACAACCTCCCGATCATGAGCGCAGCACCCAAAACACTACTCCACCGGCCCCACAGTAATTAGGATGAAGCTGTTCATAAAATGAATGAATGAATGGATAAACTAAGCAGGTAAGGCAGTAAACAAGCAGACAATATAATTGAATTAATCGATAACACTCCAGAGACCCTCATTATAATCACATGACCAATTTAACTGAAAGAACTGGCAGTGCTACGATTCGAACTCTCAGGTTTCAAGTCGGAAGTTAAACATCTTGACCATCCAACCCTCAAACCATTCAGTGCACATGCTCTCCTGAACCGAGGTCCAAATCCAGGTTCCTAGCATTCTGCACCATTCATATTATCCCTGAGCTATTCGTCAAACGTAGGCGGAAATTATTAGTTGCCACTACACACTGGAGCATTAGAACTCATATCAAGCATGATGAGGGAAATTGGGAGCTTGGTTCCGTTTTATATATATATATATATATATATATATATATATATATATATATATATATATATATATATATATATATATATATGTGTGTGTGTGTGTGTGTGTGTGTGTGTGTGTGTGTGTGTGTGTGTAAAACTCTAACCATTTTTTCGGTTAATATTGACACACACCATGTTCCTCTGATGTCTTGCTTCTTAAATGCACTTTGACAAGTTTCATTACAAAAATTATTACAAAAAAAAAAATTCTTGGCAGATTACATTCAGCCTTCTGTACAGTCGATATAATCTGGACTAAACACCATGATGTTATTTAGAAAACTGTGTTTCGTGCTCCTGTCAGGTAAACGACATCATGTAAACTGTGTACAGCAGATTCTGACACTGCTATGTAGTTGCTTGGCAACATCTCAATTTAGCCTCATGGTGGAGGTGTGTATGAACACAGCGACAAATGTGCATGTGTGTGTGTGTGTGCGTGCGTGCGTGCGTGCGTGTGTGTGTGTGTGTGTGTGTTGGTATTCTGATCTCTATCAGCTGTGGGATTAGTGAGCAGTGCATGGTATCTATAGCCGATATGTTATCTGTATTTTCTCTCACCGGGTTACACTAAGCGTCCAGTTTCCAAGATTAAAGGTAAAGGTTCTACTCGAACTGCTGCTCATTACAGGACTATTTAGATCTTTTAGTCCTCGGACCTAAGAGACTTGCCCTTGCTTCTTTTCAAACCCCAGAACCAATTACTGGCCAAAAACCTCCAGATTATCAATCTTCTGAAACAAAAGTTTAAAAAAAATACATAAGATTGTTTTAAATCTACATTCTCAGTTTCTGTGAAAATGTTATTTCAAAGCAACCTGAATAATTTATCCGTCTGTGTTTGTGGGATTCTGCAGCCAAAGCTATATGAAGGAATCTTGAGAAACACTTTTCAAACCATTAAAAGTTCCCCAAAATGAAAAAGTTTTTAAAAGTTCATGGATTATAAATAAGGACGGCGCTGGCCTGGTGGTGAAGGTGCTGGATCACTGATCCTAAGGCTGAGGGTTCGAGTCCCACTCTCAACAGGTTGTCTTTGCTGTCCCCAGAGTGCACTAACTGGGTTATCAAAGGCCAGCAATGTCTCTCACTGTGCATGGCAGTGGCCCCCAAACTGTGGCCCGTGGGCCGGATATGGCCCTCCTCCACTATTGGCCCGGCCCCCTGAACAATACCAGAGATGCATTATGATTATTATTTTATTTTTTTTTTTTTTAGTCTGGCCACACAATCAAGACTAATACACAACTAGAACATGACATTTCATTCCACCCTTCTGCTGTCTGTGCCCCATCTGAAGCCCCCTGAAACAAAAATTCTAGACTCTCCCCTGTCAAATAGAACGCAATAATGGTGAAAAGGTTATGGAAGAGAAAAATTGATTCAGAATGCAGGGTCTTTAACCTGCAGTGGATAAACCGTTATGTTTTTGTTCAATGCAGAAAAAAGGTTGTTTGTATCATCTGTCAAGAGGCGGTGGCGGTATTTAAAGAATGCATTCTGCGCCGACACTCTGAATCCCGTCACAAAGACGAGTATGATCGCTTGCAAGGCCAAATGTGAATAGATAAACTCTCAAAGCTGAAAAGTGGACCGTGAGCTCAGGAGAATACATTTGTACACCAGGCTCGGCTGAACCAGACGTCTGTTCGGGAAGCTTTCGGGTTGCTCCACTGATATCCACCAGCATTTTAATTTATTTATTATTATTTTTTTAATTTCCTGACTTTTTTCTGTGAAGGTCCCAGAAAGGGTCACTAATATCTGGTTATGTGTGGCTTACTGGGAAACAATAAATGTTTGCGTTTAGGCAGCCCTGTGATCGTCACACTTTTTCTGTTACAAACTGACCTCGGCCCCCCATCAAAGAAGGGAAAAGTTATGTGGCCCTCGCAGGAAAACGTTTGGGGGCCCCTGGTCTATGGTGTGAGGTTCATGTAAAAGAACCAATGCTGACTTTTGTAAAGAGGAGCTGCAACGCCGTCAGCGTGTTTCCGCATTGCGATGGCCTGACGAGCCGTCCAGGGTGTACTCTGCCCTCGCCCTGAGTTGGCTGGGATGGGTGCCAGCCTCCATGTGACCCTAATTAGGATGAAGCGTATACAGAAAATGAATGAATGATTATAAATATGTGATGAAGCACAACACTCAGAACATTCACACAGTTGGCTTTCATCTGAGAACAGAAACTTGAGGGTTACTCGTAGAGTCCAACGTACATCCGCCATGCAGCTCGAACGGTGCAGTAAACACACCCTGTGTGGAGATACGTTCTGGTTTTTAACTAGCTGTGCGTTCTGGACTATGATGTTTGCAGTGCGTTCATCCTCATGCATTCATCCATTTTCTGAACCGCGTAATCGTAATCCTAATTAACATCGAGGGAAGGCTGGCACCCATCTCAGCCGACTCTGGCCGAGGGCAGAGTACATCGTGGACAGAGAGATGAACGGGAGGATGGATGGAAGGAAACGGTAATGTCGTTGAACATCAGGTCACATGACTCCATGTAGTTATTTTTTTTTTCTTTTCTTTTTTTTTTTACTTTAAATAATGGTAGGACTTGATCAGAACATATGGAAGACAGGTATTAATAACATGCTGTAAAGTATAGCCTTGCATAACAATTAGTCTCATAATTAACAATCTTTCAGTGGTTAAATTGATCACACAATCTCTATCTGATGCACTGCTTCACAGTCGCTCAGTGCAAAGACTAAGAGCAGTGACATCACATCGAAATGCCTGTTTGTTCGGTACCAGCTCTCTCAATTTAATAACCCGACAACACGCTGTACAAGGACGTGAGAGGAAACTTTGTGAGCCCCGAGTTGTGTCACTGTTGTGACTTATTTACTTGTTATGTCTGCTCTGCTTTTCTTCACTTTTTTTGCATCGTTTTTGTTTGTCTTAGAGCAGAGAAGCTCTTTCTGATAAAGCTTTTAAATTCAGCTATCTGTACTTAGAATCATTGTACAGTAGCAAAGCCTAAAGCATGTAATCAAATTAAAAAAAAAGGAAAGGAAAGGAAAGAAAGAAGAAGCAGCACAACAAACGAACAGGAAACGGCGCTCAAGCATGTCAGAGAACGCACTGTGAAATGAAATGAATTGTTCTAAAACTGTTTTTCAGATCAAATCAAAAGCTGCATTTGAGCGTTATGGTAATAACTGGAGTAGAAACCTCAGGCATGCCGTTTATCTGCCTGATTGTTTGCGTGACATGTAATACAGTAAATGGGAACATTTTTGAAACTTTCAGTTGTACTTTTGATCGTCTTATCTATTCTTATCAAAAACATTTCTCCGTATGCATACTGAACATTTGAGGCCAAAGACATGTTTTTTGAAAATAATTGGACCGAAGGATTGGATAGACTCGACTCTATAAAATACATGATTATCTGTAGGATTGGTCAAAGAGGCCACTACAAAGCTAGTTAAAAAACTAAATGATGCTCATTATAAAAAATATTCCCATAAAACTGCTGTGCACCATATTATAAACAATATATTCAGCCATTTCAATAAAGAAGGCGGATACAATGGGTAAATACGCCCCTCCCCTTTTAGAATATTCATTCATTCATTCACTCATGTGTGTGAACGACAAGGACCCAAGAGGAACTTTGAGGTTACAGGGGGCAGAGATGAGGAAGGTGGAGGATTTTAAGTACTTAGGCTCAACAATCCAGAGCAATGGAGAGTGTGGAAAAGAGGTGAAGAAGCGTGTGCAGGCAGGTTGGAATGGATGGAGAAAAGTGTCCGGTGTGATGTGTGATAGGAGAGTATCGGCAAGAATGAAGGGAAAAGTGTACAAGACGGTGATGAGGCCAGCGATGTTGTATGGTTTAGAAACAGTGGCCCTGGGGAACAGACAGGAGTCAGAGTTGGAGGTAGCAGAGATGAAAATGTTGAGGTTCTCTTTGGGAGTAACGAGGATGGATAGGATCAGGAATGAGTACATCAGAGGGACAGCACATGTTAGATGTTTTGGAGACAAAGTCGGAGAGGCTAGATTGAGATGGTTTGGACATGTACAGAGGAGGGATAGTGAGTATATTGGTCGTAGGATGCTGAGGTTGGAACTACCAGGCAAAAGGCCCAGAGGAAGACCAAAGAGATTTATGGATGTGGTGAAGGCGGACATGAAGGTCGTTGGAGTAAGAGTAGAAGATGGAGAGGATAGGGAGAGATGGAGGCAGATCATTTGCTGTGGCGACCCCTGAAGGGGATTCTCACTCAATCTTCTGCATCTTCTCCTCTTACACCAACTACCTTTATGTCCTCCTTCACCACATCTATAACAATTTGGCCTCAAACCTTAACTGTATATCTGGTGGAAAGCCAACACCATCCAGAAGACACCACACCTACAGTAAAGCAGGCAGGTGGTGGCATTCTGAGGTCGGGGTGTTTCTCTGTGGTGGGGACTGAGGTTTTTTTCAGGACAATTCATATTTTGAGGATTTAATTTTGTTAATTTTTGGGGGGATATAGAATCAGACAATTAATAATGTCTTTAAACCTGCAGATAACGAGCCGATCAGATTCCCGTGTAAAAGGTAAAGTCTATTGGGCTTTTTACACCCAAGCCCGGAGGCTCATCAGGCCAGTGCTTATCCCCAGTTTGTATAGCATGAAGCTGCCAGGAGTTCAACTCTTCCTGGAGGGGACATTAGTCCATCGCAGGTTACCCTTCCACTATATTTCACTGGTACCCATTTATACTGCTGGGTGGACAGGGGCACACTTGTGGTTAAGATCTGGGGGAATCTTAGCACAGTGGAAGTCTAACTGGGGTTCAAACACACAACCTCCCGATCATGAATGCAGCACCTTAACCACTACGCCACCGGCCCCGCCACATTCCTGTGTGATATGTTCTAATTTACATTACGGGTGTTAACAGTTCTCTGCAGGCTCTTTTTTTTTTCGCCCTTACTCTATTGGAAAATGATTGACTGTTACCAAATACTGACACTGAACACCAAAAAATTCTAAGGAGTCAATGATTAGCATGTGCTCTGAAAGGTCCAGTGTCAGGTGTTGCTACAGAAACGGTGTCGTATTAGTTATAAATCTTCACTTTTATTAGAATTAACATTATTCTTAATAATCTGTCAACAATAGCCTCAGTGAGAACTCTCCAGGCTTTTGGAAGCATAACTAAATCATCTAGACTATGTGATGGGACTTTCTCATTTCTGCTGCATTTCCTGCTTGATTTCCTGTGCAACCCCAAGGGCTGATGGGTAATTGCAGAAGACTCCCAGCAGGAGCCAGACTTGAGTGCTTTGCCAGATAACGCAGATAATGCACTCATGTGTTGAACAAATCAAAGGTGTTTATTTGTGTTTATGTCTATTTTTCTTTCTTTTTCTTAACTAGTAGAGGAACCAAAAGTGAAAGTTTCACTAAACAGG
Organism: Plotosus lineatus; assembly: GCA_024760905.1. Classification (NCBI taxonomy): domain Eukaryota; kingdom Metazoa; phylum Chordata; class Actinopteri; order Siluriformes; family Plotosidae; genus Plotosus; species Plotosus lineatus. Next base: position 5,905,355 of record CM045739.1, read on the forward strand.
AAGTGACAGTTATGACGCTTTCCAGAAAGTCCATATGGGTGCAAAGAAATGTCCAGCTACTCAAATGCAAAGTACTTTAAAGGTGCAGTCATTGATTCTAAGCACACATACCTTTCTTGTTGTTGTTGTTAACGTCACTGGGCATCTCCTCAAGGTCCATGAGCTGATTTGTTATGTGAGCCACCTGGAAAAAATCTGGTGTTTGTAAAGAAACCAACAACATGGATCAAAGTGAGCCACACAACACTATTAGGGCCAATCAGGAAAGAGGGTGTTTGTACCCATACAGAGCAAAAACACATAGTGTTCCTGATTGGTTGGAGGGCAGGTAGAGTCATTGCTATAGAGTGTTGTTGGTAGTGTCATGACCTTGGAAGGTGCACATCTGTGCATTTTGGGGAGGTGACAGAACTTCTGATGGAAATAGAGGTGTTGTTCATCAATTCATTCATTCATTCATTCATTCATTCATTTTCTGAGCCGCTTAATCCTGATTAAGGTCGTGCAGAGGCTGGCGTCCATCTTAGTTGACTTCTAGACAGCTTGCCAGGCCATAACAGGGCCAACCTTCACACAATCCAAAGAGAGGTGTGGATTTATTAACTTGGCTATAAAACTCAACTATAAACAATATTTTTTTCTGCCCAGAATCACAGCAAGAAGGTCCTGGGTTTAAGTCCAAGGAAAGGCTGTTTCTGTGTGGGGTTTACATGGTGTCCCTTTGCTTCCATGGGTTCCCACAGGGTATTCCAGTTTCCTCCTGGGGTCCAAAAATATGCGTATTAGGTGAACTGACTGTTCCCCTAGGTATGAGTTTGGGTGTGAGTGTGAATGGTTGTGGGTTTGTGTTGGCCTTGCGATGGTCTGGCAAGCTGATCAGAGTGCACCTCACCTTCCACCATTGTCAGCTGAGATAGGCTTCAGAGATTTCTGTGAACTCTGATCCTAATAAAATTAAGCAGCAAATGAGCAAGCGAGTGTCTTGTGGCATTGTCCATATTTAAAATTACATAACATAGAAATATATAAATATATGTCTATAGTTTATGAAAAGGTGCTTTATACATATTGTATATTTTTTTTATTGTCTTCACTAACTATGTTATAAACCACTCAACAATTTTTCAGTATGTTACATGTGTATAATCATACAAACACATACACACACACACACACACACACACACACACACACACACACACACACATATATATATATATATATATATATATATATATATATATATATATGCACACAGTGGTAAATTGACTTACGAGTGAGTGTGTTTCATAATGAATTTTCCATTATATGAGCTTCGATCCCACCAAAACTCTGCCCCATCCAACAAGCAAAATTTTGATTTACAAGCACATCTGGGGAAGTGGCTTTTCTGAGCCGATTAGCCTCGTATTCTTTTGCGTGTATTCCTCTGAGCTCCAAAAAAGTTTTGTGCAGTACTTCTCAATTATTTTCTACGATGCCCCTATAGGAAGAAAAAAACATTTCAAGCCCCCCCACCCAGCGCCCCGCGTACAACTATAAATTGTGTTTACTGCACTTCATATCATTTGCTCGGTGCTTTTTCCCTACACCATAGGGAACACTGTGAGAGCTCCACTGCCACCTACTGTACAGGATGCACAATTACACTTAATTCTAGTACAGTATGGCAAAAAACCATGTTCCCCATGGTCATAGACCCAACCCCCCACACACCCCTGGCATCACACTGCCCCACTACTTGAGAAGCACTGTTCTTGTGGGAGCTCACCACGAGCCTTTCCTTGCTAGCATTCGTAGTGCGCACATGCACAAAATTTTTCTCCTCCTCCTCCTCATCCTCTGTAACACACCACCTCATGCCTGCCTATGTGACATATTCACCGCATTCGATGATCGGAAGGGTTAGTTGACTTATTGTATATTCTTGTTTTATTATTACAGTGGTACCTCACTTTACAAAATTAATCTGTTCCAGTGCCTTTTTCGAAACCTGCATTTTTCGTAAGTTGAACCGCATTTTACATGTAAAACACGTGATTCGTTCCAAGGCTCCCAATACTACCCCCTAAACCCTTTAAAAATTATAAAAGCACACCTTTTAAGACCACCTTCTGCTTCAATATCGTACTGATGGTAGACGGGTTTGGCCATATTCCTTTGCGATATCACTCGAGCCAGTTTCTTCTTCTCACTCGCACCGGAAATCACACGTGTGTGTGTGTGTGTGTGTGTGTGTGTGTGTGTGTGTGTGTGTGTGTGTATGTGTACGCATGACGTGTTTGTGTGCGTGTGTTGACCATGTCCTCTTAGCAGAGTTATAATCGTACAAATGTTAATGGAAGGTTAAAAGCCTGTGTCAAGAAATAAAGCATAAAAAAACAGCAACTGTCCTTTACACAAAAAGCATCATGGTGGATTCAGCTCCATAATAGGCAACGGGAGGTAGCTGCGTCATCCCTCCTAGCCAATGGGATCCCTGTCCAAGATGGCGTCAGGTGGAACTGTCCAAGATGGTGCTCAAGTGAAGGCGACATGAACAACAGCTTAGTTGTTAGCCAATGGGAGGCCAGCAGGGCGGGATGTTTGAATGTCATTGATGGGAGAGTATCTCATGCATTGTTTGAATGTTTGAATGGCACGTTTTAATGCTTGAATGGCGCGTTTGAATTTTTAAGATGATGCTTTCGTAACATGAACTTGTTTCGTATACAGACACAAACATTTTAGGAAAATGTGTTTCGTGACCTGCATTTTTCATTTGGTGAGACTTTCGTAAAGTGAGGTACCACTGTATTTATTATTCATTATTATTCATGTTAATGTACATGTATTATTATTATTATGAAATATTTATTGGTTTTACATGTTTATATTTTATATATTAGGTCAAATATGTGTGTTTGTCACAGGCTATACGGGTTTGGGAGGGGTTTAATTTTAATTTTTAAGATTAATTGGTTTTCTTTTACTTCCTATGGGAATAATTGTTTTATCAAACAAACTTTTTGGCTTATGAGCTTGCCCTCGAAATAGATTAATTTTAAGTCAAGTAGTAAAATTTTAAGTCAAGTAGTAAAATTTCTAGGTAAAATTTTAAGTCAAGGGACTACTGTATATATATATATATATATATATATATATATATATATCCTTGCTTTCATAGCCCTCAGCCATTTTGTCTGATCCTCACCTGTCATAAACTGTTGTGGTTTAAAAATCCTGTTGTGAAATTCTGTGACATCATCACGTACCATTGTAGCCTCACATTAATGTTCTAGCTCTTTCAGATTCCCTTATCACTACATACCACCAGACTGGTTTACTGTCACACCCCTAATGAGAGCTAATTACAGCTAAACAGGTTAGCTCACAGCGATGCGAGGGCGAAACAAACAAGCAAAATATCTCAACTAAAAATATTTCCAAATAAAAGCAATATTCTTACTGAAAAAGAAACCCCAACACTCCAAGATTTCTCTCCCCTTTTTTGGACACTGCTAGCAATAGCGACCTGATAAAATCCTGTACCGTACACTCAATCTTTCATGCAAGAGTCATGCACATGATGGCTGGCAGCCAGCACATGCTTGATTTACCACACTCTGAGCACACGGGCAGATACACTGAGGAACGTCGAGCGGCTTTGCTCGTCATGTTCTAATGATGTGTTTTGTTAATATTCAGGTACGGAATCTGCCAAGTATTCCCACGACACACATGCACTGTATGATATAAAGTATTTTATTTCATATATTCCATTTCTCATCTCTGTTTCCGCCTACGTATCACGTTACGCTGATAGCGCGCTTGCCGTTGCTTGATTGTTCATAATTTTTTAATGGGATTACACTTGCATGCAGTAGCTTATAAAGCATGGGCTTAAGTACACTTAGGTAATGTGCCATGGCAAATATTGAATGATTTATTTATTACCGCCAGAAAGGTTGTTTTTTTCCCCCCTCAGTTTGTTTTTGTTGTTGTTTTTGTTTTCATTTTTTTCTTTATTTTTTGGCAGGATCATTTAAAAAGTAAAATGTGGGTTTTTGTGGGCTTTGGATAAGGAAGACTGAATTACTAGTATATTTCAGAGATGATCTTGATCGAATTTAAGTTCTGGGACATTTTCAAAGGATTCTTCAGAATTTTGAGATGGGATGATATTTTTTGGAAGTGTTGTATTACTGCAGGCCCAGCAGGAGGTGCTGTTTAATTTTCCCTTTTTTTGTGTTTTGCAAAAAAAAAAGAAAAGAAAAGAAAAGAAAAGAAAATATACCTGACAAGTTTTAATGAAATTTATAAAAAGGGTGGGGCTTTTGGGGATAATTTTTGGATCCAGTTCTGGCTTCAGAAATTTTTGTAAGAATTCTGTAACATGTCTCTCTCTCTCTCTCTCTCTCTCTCTCTCTCTCTCTCTCTCTCTCTCTCTCTCTCTCTCCCCCTCTCTTTCGTGCCCGCTCGCTCTTGCTCTGAGCTTTTTAATTTATTTATGATAAAATAGTTTTAGAAATGCAGCCGTGAGGGGGGGCACAAACAAGTGTCCACCCTTACGCCGGTCCCAAGCCTGGATAAATACAGAGGGTTGCCTCAGGAAGGGCATCCGGGTTAAAACCAATGCCACAAATAATATGCAAGTCAAAACTAAGAAATACATACCGGATCAGTCGAGGCCCTCGTTAATAACCACCGCCATCGGTGCTGTTAACCAACAGGGTGTTGGTTAAGTCCCTACTCTCAGTCCTAGACTCATGCCTTTCCTCTTCTCTCTCTGCATGAGTCTAGGACTGAGAGTAGGGACTTTGAATGTTGGAACTATGACAGGAAAAGGTAAAGAGTTGGCTGACATGATGTAGAGGAGGAAGGTGGACATACTGTGTGTTCAGGAGGTTAGCCTCAGTAAGACAGAATAGATCTTTGTGAACGACAAGGACCCAAGAGGAACGGTGAGGTTACAGGGAGCAGAGATAAAGAAGGTGGAGGATTTTAAGTACTTAGGCTCAACAATCCAGAGCAATGGAGAGTGTGGAAAAGAGGTGAAGAAGCGTGTGCAGGCAGGTTGGAATGGTTGGAGAAAAGTGTCCGGTGTGATGTGTGATAGGAGAGTATCGGCAAGAATGAAAGGAAACAAGACGGTGTTGAGGCCAGCGATGTTGTATGGTTTAGAAACAGTGGCCCTGGGGAAAAGACAGGAGGCAGAGCTGGAGGTAGCAGAGATGAAAATGTTGAGGTTCTCTTTGGGAGTAACGAGGATGGATAGGATCAGATGTTGGAACTACCAGGCAGAAGGCCCAGAGGAAGATTAAAGAGAAAATTCATGGATGTGGTGAAGGAGGACATGAAGGTAGTTGGTGTAAAAGAAGAAGATGCAGAGGATAGGGTGAGATGATTCGCTGTGGCAACCCCTGAAGGGAAAAGCCGAAAGGAAAAGAAGAAGAAAAAGAAGAAGAAGAAGATTAAAAAATAGAATCAAAGGCCTAAAGATATTATAATTGGTAATGTCCCTGTTACTTTAATGTGTATTTAAATGTTAAGTTTCATTGTACGACATTAGGTCGACAGCGGTGTAGCGGTGAGCATGTCGGCCTCACGACGAGAACGTCCTGAGTTCGAGTTCTGGTCATGGCTGTTTCAGAGAGCTTCTAGGTCCTCTAGGTCCTCTGGTTTTCTCTGACAGTCCAAAAACATGCATGTTAAGCTAGCTGGCTGTTCTAAATGGCCAGTCGGGGTATCTGTGCCCCGTAGTGGTCCGGTGAGTCCGGTGAGCTTTTGCTCCGTCTTGTCTGAGCTACTCAGGCTCCATTCTCCCTGCTGCCCTGGTCAGAAGAAGCGGTTCAGTAAATGAGTGAATGAGTGTAAGGAGATAAATATGTAATAAATTAATGTTCTATTTCTCATAAAATAATAAAACAAAATTTCTCATAAAATAATAAAATAATGTCCTGGTACTCAGTAAATAAAAAGTGCTTTATTTTAAGGAACACATCTAATGATTCTAAAGGACAATTAAGAATAATAATTTAGATTAGTGATGAAAATAATGTTTAATAAGTTTGTCTTAGACTTATTAGAATTATTATTCTTTTTCACATGACTGGTATGGATATTTACTGAGGAAGAATACGCGGTAGGAAAGAATAAACCTTATACAAGTGTCTAATTGGAGCTTAATTAACCAAATAACTCGAGCTTAATTGGGTACGTGTTCCTTAAAATAAATAAAGTGGGACCTTCTAGTTTGATTAACTCTACACTTGGATTTGGTGGAGCTTAATTTCATGTTAAGTTTTATCTTTTTTTTTTTTAAATTAAGTCTTTTTAAAATTAAAATAAAAGCAAACAAATGTAAAACATGGTCTTCCCCCAAATAGACGAACACGCCGGGCTCGTCCTGATCACCGTCTTAAGTTATTTTTTTCAATATTATAGTTTTTCAAGAAATTTTACTTACATTTGAAATATTTATTTGAAACATAATACATTTCATAATGTACACCTGCACACACTAAAAAATTGAGTTAATTATTACAAAAGATTACAAAAACAAAATCTATGTGTTTTATTATTATTATTATTATTATTATTATTATTATTATTATTTTATTATTATTTTTTTTTAGTTTAAGGTAATGGATAAGAAAGGAACCTTCAGGAATTCGTGTAGCAGAAGGGAATGATATCAGTACTGGGATCCCTCGCTACTTCACACTTCAATTCATGCGGCTTCAGTTCATCGCGGTTTTTTTGTTTTGTTTTGTTTTGCTTTTTTAAATATTCATTTAATTAAAAAATAAGGAAATTAAGGAAGGATAGGGGAAAGTTAAGGAAAATGCCACAAAACAATGGCAATTATGCAAAAAAAACAAAAAAAAAAAAATAGAAACAACAACAACAAAAACCCAACCACATCTGTTTGTGTTTGCACGCACGTCTGTATGTATGTGTATTTATATTTTATTTACATCTTATGAATTATTTTTGAATGTTTAATTGTTATTATAAGCCTTTATAGCATCAAATATGTATTTATTGATATTAGATTCACATATACATGTATGTATACGTCAGTTAGGGGGGTTGATCCTACTTCGCGGAATTCGGCGGTCACTGGGGAATCTCGGTCCCAATTAACCATGGAAAGTGAAGCATATCTATACCAGGATCAGGATCTGTGGGCATTAGTGTACAAAACAGAATGAAAGAAAGAAAGAGAGAGAGAGACAGAGAGAGAGAGAGAGACAGAGAGAGAGAGAGAGAGAGAGAGAGAGAGAAAAAATGAATGAAAGAATGAATGAATGAAAGAACAACAGTGGTGGCCTGGTGGTAAGGTGCTGGATTATCGGTCCCAAGGTCAAGGGTTCAAGCCCCACTGTCAGTGGTTGTCACTGCTGTCCCCCCAGTGCACTAACTGGGTTATCTAACGCCGGCTGTGTCTCTCACTATCTGTGGCGGTTTATGTAAAATAATCCTTGCTGACTTTCGTAAAGAGCAGCTGCATTGCCATCAGCATGCTTCTGCCCTGTGATGGCCTGGTGAGATGTCTGGGGTGTACTCTGCCCTCGCTCAAAGGTGGCTGAGATGGGTGTCAGCCTCTCCACAACCCGAATTAGGATTAAGCGGTTCAGAAAATATATGAATGAATGAGTGTTTATAGGTATCAGTGAGTTACTGCGTGTCAGTGTTCTTATAAGTTTCTGTTTGTCAGTGTGTTGCTGTGTGTCAGTGTTTCCTGTGTTGGTCTGCTCTATATGTCAGTCTGTTCCTGTTTTTAGTGTAAAGGGAATTGTGTGTTTCTGTTTTTATGTGTTAATCTGTTCCTGTGTCAGTGCGACAGTGTATATTAATGTCTCTATGTGTCAGTATGTTTCTGCATCGCTGTCTTCCTATGTCTGACTGTGTTCTTATGTTTTCATGTGTCAGTGTATTTCTGTGCGTCAGGGTTTTTATGTATCGTTGTTCTCAGGTATCGGTGAGTTACTGTGTGTCAGTGTTCTTATAGGTTTCTGTATGTCAGCGTGGACACTGTGTGTCAGTGTTTCCTTGTGTCAGTGTGCTTCAGTGTTTTCTTATGGGTCAGTGTTCTTTAGTTTCTGCATGTCAGGGTGTAACCGTTTTACAGTGTTCCTATGTCAGTGTGATGCTGTATGTCAGTTTTCCCATGTCAGTGTATTACCGTGTGTCAGTGTTTCCACGTGTTATTGTGATACTGTGTCAGTTTTCAGATGAGTTTCTGTATGTCAGTGTGCATGTCTATGCGCCAATAGGTCAGTGTGTTGCTGCATGTCAATGTATCAATAGGCAGTGTGTTACTGTATGTCGGTGTCCCAATTGGTCAGTTTGTTATTGTATGTCGGTGTCCCAATTGGTCAGTGTGAGACTGTATGTCAATGTTCCAATAGGTCAGTGTGTTATTGTATGTCAGTGTTCCAATTGGTCAGTGTGTTACTGTATGTCAGTGTCCCAATTTTTTTCAGTGTGTTACTGTATGTCAGTGTCCCAATTGGTCAGTGTGATACTGCATGTCAGTGTCCCAATTGGTCAGTGTGATGCTGTATGTCAGTGTTCCAATAGGTTAGTGTGTTACTGTATATCCGTGTCTCAATAGGTCAGTGTGTTACTGCATGTCAGTGTTCCAGTAGCTCAGTAAGTTACTGTATGTCAGTGTTAGAATAGATCAGTGTGTTACTGTATGTCAGTATTCCAATAGGTTAGTGTGTTACTGTATGTCAATGTTCCAATAAATCAGTGTGTTACTGTATGTCAGTGTTCCAATTGGTCAGTGTGTTACTGTATGTCAGTGTTCCAATAGATCAGTGTGATACTGCATGTCAGTGTTCCAATAGATCAGTGTGATTCTGTATGTCAATGTTCCAATAGGTCAGTGTCTTATTGTATGTCAGTGTCCCAGTTGGTCAGTGTGATACTGTATGTTGGTGTCTCAATTGGTCAGTGTGATACTGTATGTCAGTGTTCCAATAGGTCAGTGTGTCACTGTGTGTCAGTGTTCGAATAGATCAGTGTGTTACTGTATGTCAGTATTCCAATAGGTTAGTGTGTTACTGTCTGTCAGTGTGCCAATATATCAGTGTGTTACTGTATGTTAGTTTTTCAATAGGTCAGTGTGTTACTGCATGTCAGTGTTCCAATAGATCAGTGTGATACTATATGTCAATGTTCCAATAGGTCAGTGTGTTATTATATGTCAGTTTTCCAATAGGTCAGTGTGTTACGGTATGTCAGTGTTCCAAGTGTGTTCCTGTATGTCAGTGTCCCAATTGGTCAGTGTGTTACTAAATATCAGTGTTCCAATTGGTCAGTATGTTACTGTATGTCAGTGTTCCAATAGGTCAGTGTGTTATTGTATGTCGGTGTCCCAATTGGTCAGTGTGATACTGTATGTCAGTGTCCCAATAGGTCAGTGTGTTACTGTATGTCGGTGTCCTAATTGGTCAGTGTGATACTGTATGTCAGTGTTCCAATAGGTCAATGTGTTACTGTATGTCAGTGTTCCAATAGTTCAGTGTGTTGCTGTATGTCAGTTTTTGAATAGGTCAGTGTGATACTGTATGTCAGTGTTCCAATTGGTCAGTGTGATACTGTATGTCAATGTTCCAATTGGTCAGTGTGTTACTGCATGTCAGTGTTCCAATAGATCAGTGTGTTATTGTATGTCGGTGTTCTAATAGGTCAGTGTGTTACTGCATGTCAATGTGCTTTTATGTGTCAGTTTGTTCTGGTTCCCAATGTAAAGGTTATTGTCTATTAGTGTGCTACATGGTCCAATGGTACTGTGTGCATATGCCGTCTTTGTTAGGGATTTCATGTTCTCTTTAAACCCCTGTGTGTCAGCGTTACTGTGTGATAATGTGTTCCTCTGTGTGTGTTCCCATTTATCAGTAAGTTCCCATGCCTTATTCTGTTCATGTGTACAACTCTGTAACAGTGTGTGTAATGTTTCGGTGTAAATATAAGAGGTATCTCCAGGTACCTCTTCCTGTTGTCTTGCTATGTGTTTTGGTTCCCTTTTAACCCAGAACCCTCCACCCTCATCATCGACCACCCCTGCTGGCAAATTTATGTATTTTAAGGATTCTTTAAAAAGCAACCTGGGTGACACCTCGGCACAGGTGTAAGCAGGTGAACAACGTTGTGTGTTCATCTCCCAGCTGCAACGTTCAGCCGGGGTTCATCGAGAGGTCACAGCACCTGCATCTCTTTACACCTCCTCTCCCCAAAGATGGGCTCATTAACACGACATTAACGCCAGACGCTTATTTATCCTGTCACGTGCTCGCAATTGGAAACAAACAGAGAAGGGAAAATGAAATGGAGGTGGGTTGAGGTGAGGTGGGGTTAGAGGGGGGTGTCATATGGATCAGTTTGAACAATTCCTCAATATTTTATTATATGATAAGACCTGATATTAGGGAAGACAAAGAGATCTACAAACCTAAATCTGTTTAAAGCTCCATGATGTGGAACACTGGGACACATTGGGAGGTTATAGTTTATCAGGGCGGGTTTAATTTGATGGTTTCTCCACAGTTTTAGACAAAACAATTTTTTATGATGGGGAGGTGATCACCAAAGGATGTTGCCATTCAGTTTTGCATTAGTGATGAAATGAGAATATAATAATAATAATAATAACAATAATAATAATAATAATAATAATAATAATAATAGATATATAGTTATGTTATTATTATTATTATTATTGTTATTATTATTATTATTATTATCGTTGTTATTAGTAGTAGTAGTAGTAGTTTTTTTATTTTTTTTTATTAAAGGTGAAAATAAAACAACAGATGGTAGTAATAAAAAAGAAAGAAATCTCAGGCAAAATGCAACTTATTTGTATGAAATTTGTTTTGTATATTCAGAAATAAAAGCTTTGACACTGGATCAAGTTTTTAAAAAAATCGAATCCAGACTGAGATTTGGTGCTTATTGTAGGTACAGTAGCAGCAGCAGCAGCAGTAGTAGTAGTTAGAAGTAATAGTAGTGGTAATAGTTGTGGTAATAGTAGTAGTAGTAGTAGTAGTAGTAGTAGTAGTAGTAGTAGTGGTAATAGTAGTGGTAATAATAGTGGTAATAAGAGCAGCAGTAGTCGTAGTAGTAGTAGTATAGTAGTAATAATAGTGGTAACAGTAGTGGTAATAGTAGTAGTAGTAGTAGTAGTAATAATAGTGTTAATAGGAGTGGTAATAGTAACAGTAATAGTAGTAGTGGTAGTAGTAGAAATAGTAGTGGTAATAGTAATGGTAATAATAGTGGTAATGGTAGTGGTACTAGTAGTATTAGTAGTGGTGGTGGTGGTGGTGGTGGAAGTAGTTGTAGTGATAGAGTTATATTTGCATTTACAGAATTTAGCAGATGCTTTTATCCAGAGCGACTTACAGAAGAGCTTTAAAGTCTCCATCAGTGAATATATTCTTATACTGGTTCGTTAGACACAGACTAAGTAAACCGTCAGTCAATCTCAGATGGCAGGTGTTGTGTGTGTGTGTGTGTGTGTGTGTGTGTGTGTGTGTGTGTGTGTGTGTGTGTGTGTGAGAGTATTTGTATACAGCATAAGGTTTAATCTAAGTACTGCTGAAAAAGGTGTGTTTTCAGCCATCATTTGAAGATACTCAGTGACTCAGCTGCCTGGATGTTCAGAGGGAGTTCATTGCACCACCTTGAAACCAGAACAGAGAAGAGTTTAGATACATTTTCCCCTTGTCCTTTGGTAGAGGGAGGGATCAGTCTCTCAGTGCTCTCGGATCTGCTAGAACGCGGTACAGTTCGTGATAAGTGCTTTGACGTAGAAAGGTGCAGGCAAATTTTTGGCTTTGGAGGCAATCATTAGTGTTTTAAATCGAATGTGAGCAGCTACAGGAAGCCAGTGGAGAGATTGTAGCACTGGTGTGATGCTGGAAATTTTGGAAAGGTTGAAAACAAGCCATGCAGCTGCATTCTGGATTAGGTCTGGATTCTAGTAGTAGTAATAGTGGTAGTAATAGCAGTAAAAATAGTATTTGTAGCAGTAGTAGTAGTAATAGTGGTCGTAATAGCAGTAATAACAGTACTAGTAGTGGTGGTGGTGGTAGTAGTTGTAGTAGTAGTGGTTATAGTAGTAGTAGTAGTAGTAGTAGTAGTAGTAGTAGTAATGGTGCTAGTAGTAGTAGTAGTGGTGGTAGTAATAGCAGTAATAGTAGTAGTAGTAGTAGTAGTAGTAGTTATAGTACTGGTAGTAGTACATAGTAGTAGTGTTATAGTAGTAATTGTGGTCGTAGTAGTAGTAGTAGTTGTTGTAGTTGTAGTTATAGTACTGGTAGCAGCAGCAGTAGTAGTGGTGGTGGTGGTTATAGTAATAGCTGTAGTAGTGGTAGTAGTGGTGGTGGTGGTGGTAGTAGTAGTAGTAGTTATAGTACTGGTAGTAGTAGTAGTAGTAGTGGTGGTGGTCGTGGTGGTAGTAGTAGTAGTAGTTATAGTACTGGTAGTAGTAGTAGTAGTAGTAGTAGTAGTAGTGGTGGTGGTGGTGGTAGTAGTAGTAGTAGTAGTTATAGTACTGGTAGTAGTAGTAGTAGTAGTAGTAGTAGTAGTGGTGGTGGTCGTGGTGGTGGTGGTAGTAGTTATAGTACTGGTAGCAGTAGTAGTGGTAGTAGTGGTTATCGTAGTAGTAGTAGTAGTAGTAGTAGTAGTAGTAGTAGTACAGCAAGCCCAGCAGAGGGTGTAATGTACATATTTGTTATGATTTGGCAGGGGTTTGCACTCTCTGGGTGTTTTTTTAACCTTTTTTTTTTTTCACTTTAAAAGTGGAATATGGATTTTTAAAAATATTAAAATGTATTAAAGATTTAATCTATTTTTTTAAGGGACAGAAAGGGAAACTATATAGAGATATAGAGACATGTTGCCATATTTGATATTTACGTACTGGTGCCATTAATGCAAAGATTCTGGGTGCAATACAAACAGTTTAATTGTGTCATTAACAATCAATAACCACTCCTAGTTAGAACAGTTTTCGCTCGAGGAAAAAACCGAGAAACACTTATAAAACAGTCAGTCGTAACAAAATAACCGGTGTTCTCCTTGCGATAAACTCATAAAAAAACAAACGCTCCTTTTTTATACACAATATTTTATACAGGAATAGCTTGGAGTTGTATTGTTAACCAAAGGAAGACACATCGCAAACATCGAATTCCACACAAATTGCATAATGTTCTTTTTTTTTTTCTAAGGTGGTCTATAGGTTAGTTGTTCTCCTAAGCTTATTTGCATGAGAGGAAGAAATTTGCATACAACATTAATCGTGAAGCTTGTAGCGTGAGTTGCTTGACATACAGCACTTGCTTTCTGTTTTTTTTTTTTTATCTTTTTCTTTTTTTATAGCACATTTTTTCCAGTTAAAACGTTTAAGACACTTTTTGATTTTTACTGCCTATTTAAACTTACATTTAATTTATAAATAGTAAAAAAAAAGAAAAGAAAAAAGGTGCTGTGACAGAATTATGTAATTACATCAGAACAAGTGCATGAGGTTCAAATAAATAACGTGGGATGATGAGGAATAAAGTTTGATTCACATTTCGAAAACCGTGTGAAAATCCTGAAACGTACAGCGACAAAGGTTTTCCGCAAAATAATCTAACATCGGCAGTGCCATATAGTACAAGGCATTTGTTGGCATAGTTTTTTTAAGACTGTATATTTTTTTTTTTTTTTACAATTCATATATGTCTATCTATTTATATATATATATTTATATAATATTTATATTTCTTCCAAACAAATAATAAGTAAGGATCGAAAGAGTGAACTAATCTCCTCCAGTCTACCTGCAGGTCTTGGGGGCGCCAGATCCTGCGTGATCCTACGATTTTCATAAAGAAAGCGCCGTGCCGTTCAGAAGTTTGTCACCGTTAAGGCCCCCATTTTTATTTTATTATCAGTTGCATTAAAAAAAAAAAGAAATCCAGTTAACACCACGGTACGTAAACATCTATGAAAATCTATCAAACTTCGACTGAGACGATTTTTTTTTCTTTTAAAATCAGTAGTTTGGAAGTTCAGTGTAAAAACAACATACATCAAGTGCAGTCAGCAAACATCCACAGCAACATAGGTTTTTTTTGTTTTGTTTTGTTTTGTTTTTTTGATTTTCGTTCATTGTGCAGGTTATTTAATGAGGCGTGAAATCTTTACAGTGGAATAATAATACAGGGCTTTTACAAAAAAAAAAAAAAAAAAAATAGTAATACTTCGGTATTACGCAGTTCTGGGTTCACGTCTTTCAGTTCTACTGCTGAAGATGTTCAGAGGTTTACTCTTTCACTTCCTGTTCGGCCTGGCACTGTCCCTCGGCGGCCGCGTGCTCCTCGATCTTGATGGTGAAGATGCTAGTAGTCTGCGTGCCCTCGTCCAACTCTTTGAGCAGCTCGCCTTCTTTGAAGTCCGTCATGCCCACCTCGTCCTGCTCGCTGCCTGTGGGTAGAGCGATTCCTGTCACCGCCTCTTTGGGCCGCACACAGAAACGTTGGTTCTGGAAGAACTTGATGATTGTATGCCGGGGCAGATCGAGCTGGGCTGAGAGCGTGTGCACGGCCTCATCGTCCGGGTATGGCCCTACGTCCTGTACGAAGCTCTGCAGGATTCCGAGCGCCTCCAAGGAGATACGGGCACCTGTGCGACCTTTAGCCTGACGTGACTCGTCCTCGGCCTCGGCAGGCGCCGCGGTGGAGGGCTGTCTCGGTGGGAGGCGGGGTCCTGTTTGCTGCTGGGGTTGAGGCTGCTGGGAGATGAGTGGCTGTAATGGGTGGGGCAGCGCCAGGCCAGGCTGGAGCTGGGATGTCGGGGGCGGGTGAGCCTGGGGCTGAAATCAGACAGAAATAACCTCAGTCACTGTTAGACTTGTGCGGATTTCATACATCAGAGCTACACTCGCTGGTCAGGTGGTCAGCTGAGTCTACATACAGGTCACATTGCCGGGTTCATCACTGACTCAACCATCGGTAGATCAGAAGATGTTCTAAACGTCTCGTGGAATGATATGTTGTTGTTTGATTTAACTTTGAACTCATCATTCATTCACCAAAACTGCTTCATCCTTTATCAGGGCCGTGGGGAAGTGAGAGCCTATATCAACCGACTCGGGCAACACAGGAGAACGCACACACACACACACACACACAAAACCATTCACACTCACATTCACATCAAGAGCTATTTGGAAAAGCCACTGAGAATAAAGTCCAAGTCTTTGGGCTGTGGGAGGAAACCGGCGTCCTCGCAGGAACCCTGTGCAAGCACATGGCAAACATTAGAGCTTTACTTGAAGTGGAATCAAAAGAAATGACGGGTGGTGCGGCGTGTGTTGGCGGAGAGGTTTGGACGTTCTAACTCACAGCAAGAAGGTCTGCCCCCCCCACCCGGTTCTTGCGGGGTTTCATCCTGGAGGTCCGGTTTCCTCCCACAGTCCAAAAAAACATGCAGATAGACAGAAGTATGATCAAGCGGTTCAGCGAATGAATGAACGCACGAATAAATGAATGAATGCGGGCAGTGATGGTCAAGTGGCTAGGGCGCAGGATCTTTGATCCTAAGGTTGCGGGTTCGAATCCCCACAGGGTGATCACTGCCCCCCCCCTGCAGCTAACTGTGTTATCAAAGGCGGGCCATGTCTCTCGCTGTCTATGGTGAGAGGTTCATGTTAAAGAAACATTGCTGACTTTCGTAAAGAGGAGCTGCAAAACCGTCAGCGCGTTTCTGGGGACAAGTGGCAAGCATTCGCGCGTCCCGGTTAATCTTCTCCGGAACAGACCAATTGCTACACTACCCTAAGATGTGATGAATGAATGAACGCACAAATAAATGAATGAATGAATGCACGAATAAATTAACAAAACGAAGAAAGAACGGAACAGGTGTTACTTTTCAACAATTAAAAAAATCCTGAGTTCATTTTCCGGTTGTTTGTCACATTTTGTTCTTCGCGTGATAATCATCCTCGAATTCGCAAACACTCCTTCTTCAGAGCGTATTGAAATGAAAGCGGTACTTCTCTATGGACGACCGTCATTCCGATTGCATTCCAGCCAGCCCTGCATTAGCGTATAAGCGTATAGGCGCGGGGTTCGGAGTCGGCTCGTCACGCGGTGGATTGTTCTGAGCGGGTCGGAACAAAGCGACACAACCTTTCTGTCAATGTAATCAGATCTAGGTATTTTTTTTCTTTTACCTTTATCTGGTACGCGAGCCCATTAACACGAAGCCTCTTTTTCATGCAAACTATGTTCAGACAGAATTCTGCGCGGCTGTTGATTGCTTATCAAGCACTATTCAGAAAAACTGGGCCTTCACACAACAAGAGGGGAGAAAGGCCAGATCTGCAAAGATTCAATCACGTGGCTGGCTGGGAGGGACTGACATCGTGTGTGTGTGTGTGTGTGTGTGTGTGTGGGTTGGAGAGTCGAACATCGGAGTGACAGACATGACACAGTGGCTGTGAAATGCAGCATTGTTTTTAGGTCGCGGCCATTGAAGGAGTAATTGTCGCTTTACACCATCAACAATGCAGTGGTTTTATTTTCTCCTCTGGGAAAAACCCAAACTCCGAATTCACAATCGATCCAAAAATGGAAGAAAAAACAAAAACATGTCTACGTGTGTGCTTTCTGGGTCTGTCTCAGAGCCCGGAAGGTTATGAGTTCAAATGCCATGACCGGTGGAGCCACCACTGTTTTATGAACTTGTGTGGAATTAATCCCTGCTGGGACGGGAGCGAAAATAAAGGTTCAATAAATATAATATAACATGGGTTGCATGGTGGTCAGCGCGTCTCCCTCACAGCAGGAAGGTCGCAGGTTCGATTCCCAGACTCGGGGCGTTACTGTGTCTCTCTGTGCTTGCACGGGTTTCGTGTTGCGGCCTAAAAACGTCCATAGTGGGATATTATTCCATGTTGCCCATCGGTGTGAATACGAGTGCAAATCATTGCATATTTGTTGCCCTGAATTGATCTGCCCGGAGACGGCTGAGATAGGTGCCAGCCTCCCAATGATTCTAATCAGAATTAAATGGCTTATAAAATGAATAAATAAATAAATAAGTGATGACTTCATCAGATTTTGATTGACTACTGGTTCATAAAATGGTATTAACCAGTCTCCAATAATAATTCATTCATTTATTCATTCATTTTCTAAACTGTTTAATCATAATTTTGGTCACAGGGAGGCTGGCGCCCATCTCAGCCGACTCGATAACAGGGCAGAATAGACCATGGCTAGCTAGCCAGGCCACTGCACGGAACAAACACGCTGGCGGTGACGCAGGTCCTTTTAACTAAGGTCAGCAATGGTCCTTTCACATAAACCTCCCACCACGGGGGGGGGGAGACGAAAATCAGTAATCCTGCTCTCCACCACTGGGCCACGACCGCCCCTAGTCCAAAATATGAATCTTTATTTATTAGATAATATTTCAGCTTCAAATTTAAAAGAATTAAAAAATTTTAAGGCAGTGGTGGCCTGGTGGTGGCAGTGCTGGATCACTCATCCTAAGGTCGGGAGTTCAAGCCCCACTCTCAACGGGTTGTCACTGCTGTCCCCCCTGTGCAGCCAACTGGGTAATCAAAGGATGGCCGTGTCTCTCACTATCTATGGTGTGAGGTTGATGTAAAAGAACCATCGCTGACTTTCGACAAGTGGAGCAGCATAGCCATCAGCATGTTTCTGCCCTGCGATGGCCTGGCGAGCTGTCTAGGGTGTACTCTGCCCTCACTCAGAGTTGGCTGAGATGGGCGCCAGCCTTCCTGCGACCCTAAATAGGATTAAGCGGTTACAAAAAATGAATTCATGAAAAGTTTTTAAAACTAACGTGGATTGCTCCACTTTTTGAAACCTCAGAAATTGAAATATGGCGGCAAAGTTCCGCTAAAACGTTGATATGAACCAAATTCAATCCTGTTCATGTTCATAAACCTTATTTGCATTTATGTTAATGATTAGGTTTTGTTTGGTAATAACATTAACGTTATTCAGGCTGTTTACATGACCATGACACCAGCAATTTAAGTATATATATATATATATATATATATATATATATATATATATATATATATATATATATATATATATATATATATATATATATGTGTGTGTGTGTGTGTGTGTGTGTGTATATATATATATATATATATATATATATATATATATATAAACTTTTATTGTTCACCATTTTATTTATTTTCCTGCCAGGTATGTTTCGTCGTCCCCACACACATCACAAAGAACTTGAAGAAAACAAACGCACGTTACTGCGCCATACTTTTCCCCGTAATCTGGGCCTGATCTACACCACGTCCTATTCCATCACGGTGGAGGTTCAACAAAGTTTACTCATTGTTCTCCTTACTATTTTTCCCCGTTTGCTGATTGTCAACACTTAACAATAGAAACTTTCAGCAGCTCTTACTCATCTCTGAAATCCTTGAGAGTTCAGTTCACTTATGAAAAAAAAATTTTTTTTTTCAATATCAGTGATGCAAGAATATCACTGAATTACAGCCTAAAGTACCACAGTCCGGGAGGAAGATTTTAGGTCTCACGTCACACTCGTAGGAAAGCGATGACCTGAAAAAGTGAACGGAGTGGAACAACATGGCCTTTTACGTCAAAATTACTGAAAGGCCTCGTTTTTGTGGGAAAGATTTTTACCTAAATCCGCATCCCTACATCTGGCTTGCTTTATATAGAGCGGAATAAAACTGCTGTTTATGACTCGATTCTGATCGTTCGGATCAGCCATGTGACTTTAAAACAATCCACAGGAATCAGAGGCAGTGTTACATCACTAAAACATGAACCTAACCGAAGTCTAGTGCCTCTGCAGGCTGGCTGTGGTATAACGTGTAGCTTTGCCAATTTTCATGAATTTTAATGACATCATAGACGTTTTCTTTAACTTTTCTTGTCTACTGTGTCAAATTTTTTTGTCGATGAGTTTTCCTAATTCTGATACTTTTATTAAAACAATTCAATTAAAATTACCATCACAAATCCATTTTAAAAGTATTTATATTTTCTACGAAACAATAAGAAGGTGTATCTGCATGAAGTGATTGCACACATATTTGTGAATAAAATGATTGATAGCTTCTGACTGTCGGCGGGGGGGGTGTGTCCACAAACTAAGCAGATGTTGCTGTGTCACAGCGGCTGTATTTTTCAGTCCTTGGCTATGAATAAAAATGAAATGTGACCAAACGACATCCGAGAAGATGCTCGGAAAACGGCGAGCTGATGGGTTTCCTGCTTTAAGTATGTCCAGGAAGTTGATCTTGCGTTGTAGCAATATAATCTGACACTTAAATTAGGGAGGGGCTTCAGTGATCTGCTGTCGATATTCTATTCTTTTTTATACACGACTATTGTTATGCGGCAGGACGGTGGAACAGTGGACAGCACGTCCGCCTCAAAGTAAAAAGGTTTGATTCTGGGCTCGGGACATTCTGTGTGGAGTATGACTCTTTCCTCAGGGGACTCTGGTTTCCTCCCATAAACCAAAAATATGCACAGTAGGCTGCCTGACAGTTCTAAATTGGCCCCAGGTGTGAGGGGGAGTGTGAGTGCTTGTATGTGGGTTGACCGTGCAATGGCCTGGCGAGCTGTCCAATGTGTACCAAGCCCCCTCGTCCAGAGTCGGCTGAGATGGGCTCCAGCTTTCTAGCAACCCTAACTAGGATTAAAATGGCTTAGAGCAAAAAAAAAAGAAAAAGATGAATGAATAACATTGTAAACTGTAATGTTTAGTAATTCATTTATTTTCTGAACTGCCTCATCCGAATGGCGCTCATACCAAGCCAAGCGAAGGCAGAGCACACCCTGGACAGCTTGCCAGGCCATTGCAGGGCAGAAACACACTGACGGCTTTGCAGCTCTTTACAAAAGTCAGCAATGGTTCTTTTACATGAATCTCTCACCATAGACAGTGACAGACATGGCCGGCCTTTGATAACCCAGTTAGTGCACTGGGGGGACAGTGACAACATATTGAGAGTGGTGCTTGAACCCCCAACCTTAGGATCAGTGATCCAGCACCTTTACCACCAGGGCACCACTGCCCTTTGTTTAGAAATATAAAATGTTCTAGTATTGACTCAATAATGCAGAAGTCATCAAATAAACATTTATAAGAAATAAAACAATATTAAAACTGGATGCTCCAGACTCCTGCGCAGTGCCGCATATGGGTCGCAGGCACTATGTAGGGCAACACACAGGGTCCAAAAACCTCGAGCCACTTCATAAAAAAAACACAATAACACAATTATTGAATCTGAAGTAAATGATGACTTCTAAGGACACAACGCTCTGATCTCATTCTCTCATAAACAGCGAGGTCAGAACTCCGTGGGTCGTAGGACGCCCAAGTCTGAACTCGTCCTGACAACGGGAGGATGATGAGATGTAGATGGCTTTGGATGTAATTTCTGAAATAATAGCATCATTAGTTCCGATCGGATCACGTCCAAATTCATAGGTCTGAAATTTCTCAAAGATGAAGGCTGACCTCGTGTTATCCTCGAACCTCGTGGAATATTATCACTGGGTACATTCTATGTCCCATCCTACCCCCACCCCCACCCCACCCCCATGGGGGAGGGGGATCCCTAATGGAACAAAATTACTGATTTTCTCTGGTCAAAACTTCTATATTTAAACATTAACTCGCTCCCTCCTGTGCCAACAAAAAAAAAGTTTGGTGCTGGATGACAGCAACAAAACCCCCCGGACTATTATTTCTCAAGGAGATGAAACACCACTTATGGTCACATGATATGTACACAGTGTAGATTAGTCACTCACTTTTTTATCAAACTGATTAACCCTTTAAAGCCTGAATTATTTTTTGCAGTTAAAAAAATATCACTAGTTTTTCCTCACTAAAAAGGCCCTCAAGGCCCTTGCGCACTCCAGGTCGTCCGTCTCACAGCTGACTGAGACACGTGGGGCCAAGCTGTATGGCATCAGGCGACGCCACAAGTATACAACACGTTCTGAAAGGCAGCAGCACTGAGTACAATGCAACTCGTAGTTATTAACATTTTTGAAACAGGACCATATGGTCATGCTGGGCATTAAAGGGTTAATCCTACTACTTGTATATGTGGAGGGGCTGGAACCTATGTACGCTAACACTGAGTGAAGGCAGAATACACCCTAAACAGATCGCTCGTCCATTGCAGGGCAAAACGCAATCGTTCACACGTATCTAAGGATCGTTTGGAACCAGTGGGTGTTTTGAAACTGTGGACAGAAACTGGCGAACCTGGAGGAAACCCACAAAAGTACAGAGGAAGAAGAAGAACGCACAAACTCCATTCAGAAGCACCCTCATCCCGGGACTCGAACCCATGACCTCCTCGGAGTGAGTTCACTGTGCTGCCCCAGTATACAGTAACTTACTTTAAAAATCTGCTCCAAATTTCTATCCTAAAATTGCACAATATTTCACTGACATAAAAAAAAAGAAAATTTGTAGGATGCTTTTAAACAATTCAGAGAAAAGCAAACCTTACCCTGAACCTAAGCACAATATGAACCCTAAAACCAGGTCCTCACTAACCCTCAAACAGAGCTTTTAAACGCTAAGGCCAAAATATGCTCAGTACCCAAAAATGTCTTCAAGTCTGTAAAACCGTATTATGGATTTCAATATGGACCAAGTAAACACACACACACACACACACACACACACACACACACACACACACACACACACGCACACACACGCACACACATTCCTGTACTTATATCTTTCTGAGGACTTTCACTGACATTATATATAATCCCATTTACCCTGACCTGAATTATCAGAACCAGACACCAAACCCTTTCCCCAAACCTCACCTGAATTTAATTGTAACTAGAACCCTGAAAAACCCGAGTTGTTTTGAAAACATCCACACAAAAATATCCACACACGCACACACACACACACACACACACACACACACACACACACACACACACACACATACACAGAGTGTAGAAACATCGGAATGCATCAGTCCGTATCAGGTGTCATTCATTAAGCAACAAAAATAGACCCTGTGTGCGGGGCTGCATATTCGTGCGTAAACAGAGCAAA
>CM045739.1:5932500-5937500 GCA_024760905.1 Plotosus lineatus
AACCTAACACCTTTATATTATCTCATTTAGCAAATAGCGTTAGCATTGCAGTGTTAGTGGTGTCACGGCAGGGGCCTTGTCCTCCGTAACCCTGCTGAGACTTTCAGAAAGTCAGGATAAAGCTGTGCCGCATGGCTGATAAGAGGAAAAAATCAGCAGAGATTCCTAAAAGATGTTTTTATAACGCCGCTAATCCGGGCGCATTACGACGTCACTCGTGTGTGTGTGTGTGTTTTTTGTGTTTTTTTTTTTTTTTCACAGAGTAATCCCACTGTTATGGCCTACTTCTCCTGTGCTGATAGAGAAAGGAGAAAGAGGAGACAAACATTATAATGTGAGGCAGAAGGGCTACAGACAAAGCGTTATTATCCCCCTACACCTCCTCCTTCTTTTCTAATACCCCCTGCCCCCCCTCCGCTACCATCTCTCCCCCTGGTTCCCCGAGTCTGGCATGGGCCCAGCTCTGGCACGCAGCGCTGTGTGGAGAAATCCGAAGGCTAACACTAGGCGTCTGAACCTGTTCACGGCTGCACGCTTTGTGTACGTGGTGTGAACCCTAGCCATGAACTCATCCTGTCTGCCACCTGAGAAATATAAATGGCATCATGCAGTATATGTGTCAGAACGCTGGGTCGACATCGAGCGAGGATGCAGTGTATCACTGGTTGTTGTGTATTTGGCAGGAAAACAAGGCCAACGGAGGCCAGTGGCTGCATAAAGTCTGAAAAAAAAACACACCCAGACTACAATCACGAGCAAACAGAAGCAGCATGGCAGATAGGACTACAAATCCCAGAATGCAGCAGTCCATAATGAGTCTGTAATGAGGAGGTTATTTAAGTGCTGCTCACTGAACGAGGCCAGAGAGAGACAGAGAGAGAGTGTGTCTGTGTATTTGTGTGTGTGTGTGTGTGAGAGAGAGAGAGAGAGAGAGAGAGAGAGAGAGAGAGAGAGAGAGAGAGAGAGAGAGAGAGAGAGAGAGATGGAGAGAGGAGAAAGATATGGAGACAGAGACAGAGAGAGAGGAGATACTGAGATGGAGATAGAGAGATGGAGAAAGAGAGGCAGGAGAGAGATATGGAGAGAGAGAGAGAGAGAGAGAGAAGACAGAGAGATGGAGAGAGAGAGAGAGGAGAGAGAGAGAGAGAGAGAGAGAGAGAGAGAGAGAGAGAGAGAGAGAGAGAGAGAGAGAGAGAGAGACATGGAAAGAGAGGGGAGATGAGAGAGAGAGCGAGAGGAGAGAGAGAGAGAGAGAGAGAGAGAGAAACATGGAAAGAGAGGGGAGATGAGAGAGAGAGCAAGAGGGAGAGAGAGAGAGAGAGATGGAGAGAGGAGAAAGATATGGAGAGAAAGAGAAAGAGACAGAGAGAGAGAGGAGATAGAGATATGGAGAGAGAGAGAGAGAGAGAGAGAGAGAGAGAGAGAGAGAGAGAGAGAGAGAGAGAGAGAAAGACAGAGAGATGGAGAGATGATAAATATAAAAGTGTAGCTTTTCATTAAATGTTAATTGAACTATGTGTTTATAAATGTGACTGTGAAATCTGAATTTCTCCAAATAAATTATTCAGTCAGGAGTTTTAAAACTTCTACTTGTATCTTGGCCCTGCAATGGCCTGGGGAGGTGTCCAGGGTGTACCCCGCCTTCACACAAATTCAACTGAAATGGGCACTGGCCTCCCTGCGACCCTAATTAGGATGAAGCATCTAGAAAATGACGGCATGGATAGATGCCCATCTCAGTGAGTCTCAACAATAATACTTCGATACATAAGTAAATAAATAAATAAATAAACAAAGAAATAAATAATTACTTCACGCTGTGACGCGTTTGATCTCCGTTAATAAATCCACGCTGTTTTTCCCCCCTGAATTTTAATAGACCATTTTAACCATTTTAACACTCACCGGATTAATTGATTGTATTCTCTTTACGTGTTTTTTTTTTGACGCGGCGTCCTCTCAGGAAGCGTACACTGCGGACGCCGTATATGTTACGAACACAGGAGCGTGTGCACAGGGAAGCGGACTGACTCTGGGGTTAATACACACTTTTTAAAAGCTATTAGACAAGGTTAAAATAAATAAATAAATAATAAATAATAAATAAATAAAAATCAAAGGGTGGGGGCGGGATTAATTCCCCAAATGTGCTCATTTAAGACCCTCAAAAGAAAGAGAAAGAGAGGAGGAGGTTCCACGTGACCGGAGATTCAGATGCAACTCGTACTTGCAGAGAGAGAGAGAGAGAGAGAGAGAGAGAGAGAGAGAGAGAGAGAGACTCATGAAGCGCCTTCGAGTCGTGCGAGTCCATCAATTATAAGCGCCTGATTGAGATTTAATTCAAAGCTGGAGTTTAATTGCTAATATCAGTGCGTAATTAAGCAGATAAATCACCGAGATCTTATTGCATTATAGATTAAAATTGCATAAAACCTGCAAATTGTATATGTCAGCTAAATCAGCTCCGTAATTGGCAGACAGGTTTGCCTTCGTTAAGAAAAAACAAAAAAAAACCTAAAACCAAAACCAAACCAAGGAACTGCAAGCTCTGAGAGAGTCAGACTTTTGACTGATATTTGACTCCTGTGACCATGTGACTCCGGGACGTCAGCTGACACATCTCAGCCAATAGAGGAGGATACGATCATGATCTCTCAATTAAAGATGGCCGAGTTGAGGACGGTTGTGAGGAGAAGGGCTGATGAGAGAAAGAAGAAGAAAAGGGAGCGCGCTGCGGTCGCCCATCTCTGATTGGCGCGCCGGTCGGACGTGCGAGGCACCAGTGCGGGCGACGAAATTGAAATATTTCTCGGCGTGTGTCACAGGCATGGCGGGCGGTAATTATGACAGATCTGATTAGGCGGGCGAGACAGGGGCCGGCTCTGGGCTGCAGGTGCGACCTTGCGCATTCCTGCGTGTGTAAATAAAATTAATTACAAGCATGAGGGTGCGCGGTGCATGACATCGCCACGCACGGAGAGTCACAGGGAGTTGGAGGGTGGGGGTGAGGTGGAGTGGGGTGCGGGGTGGAGGAGGTAATGGAATATTTTCCCGGAGTCTAATAATACAGTTGGTATTGACTTGGGGTAATTAGGGGGATCATTAAAGCGGCTTTTCCTGGCGTATTTGCCTGATCAGATTAGGAGGACTGGGCCACGGAACAAGGCCTGTGTGGTCTGACACAGGGGACATGCGGTAGAGCTCAAGAACAGGCGGAGACAAGCGCATACGCACACTCCAAGGGTGTACGCATAGAAGTCGGGAAAAAAAAAAAAAAAAAAATTCAAAAAAGTTCCAGATCAGAGAAATACGTGCAACCACCATGCTGACACGTGAGCGTGCACACTCATGAGTACACTCAGATACTCCGCCACGTGGCGTATTAAAGATGTATAGATTAGTCCAAACTACCCCATAATACAGCAGAAGCAGGAGCAGAAAGAGGAAGAGGAGGAGACGGCGTGCAACGAAAGACAAGCTCGGTGTTATAAAGTGATAAAGGGAGGGATTGGAAGAGAACCTGAACACGACGGAGAGAGGCGGAGGTTAGAGAAAGGGGAGGGATCAGGCTCTTTGGCAGAAGCAAAGGTAAGTGCTGCATGGTGGGAAAGAAATCCTAAAAAACCTGCTCCATTCTCTGTCCGCCCCGCAATAAGAGGGGGAGAAGCTTCATGGTGAGGCGGGGCTTTGCCTTTTTGGGCCATAATTCAGCCCTAAATCAATTATTCAGACATCTGGGGCCTCCAGTTCAAGAAAATTGCGTCTTTAATAATAGAGGGAACCGCAGCCGTTTCCCAGGCAACCTAATAACCAGGCAGCCAGATAAATAAATAAATCAATTAATAAAGAGGCGCGGGCGCGCTCCCCCTCTCCGTTCCCATCTGCCTGCTTCTGCTTCCCTCCATCCCCCACGGGAAGAGGATGAATTCATAATGGTAAACAAACCACTTCTCAAAATGCAGCCGCCACACTACGCCAAATAATGAAAGAAATAATGCAGGGATATATATGTATATACTTATCACACGCACACACGCACACGCACATGCACTCTCTCTCTCTCTCTCTCTCTCTCTCTCTC
The DNA here is from genome assembly GCA_024760905.1 of Plotosus lineatus. Classification (NCBI taxonomy): domain Eukaryota; kingdom Metazoa; phylum Chordata; class Actinopteri; order Siluriformes; family Plotosidae; genus Plotosus; species Plotosus lineatus. The sequence goes on from CM045739.1 coordinate 5,936,582, forward strand.
TCTCTCTCTCTCTCTCTCTCTCTCTCATATGAATGAATAATGATGCTTTCATAGACAGCAGGCAATGCAGATCTGAAAAGTCTAAGAAAAGCACAACACAGGATTTAAGGAATAAAGAACTCGATGTTGAGGAAGAAACATCACGTAATCACGTAATCACATAATCACATAATCACAGCCAGCTCTCCCATAAGCCCCGCCCGTGGGAGGAGCTATGGGTGCACATGCAGATTGAACAAAATGCACAAAAGAGAAACTTAACGATGTTCAAGTGTTATGAGGGCAAATCCCAGAAATCTGAGCTGACTAGTGATGAAAAAAACAAAAAAATAAATCTGGCAACCCAAAGAGCGCTTTGATTATCAGCTGATGCTTTTTTTTTTTGTTTTTTTTTGTTTTTTGGTGGTTTCTTTAATTTGGTTTGGGGTTGTTTCGAAATAAAACCCTACCACAAAAGTAGAACTCATTCGGAAAGCTTGACCTAAAAAAAGAAAAGAAAAAAAAAAAGAAGAAATGCGTTCATACATGACATGCATTATCCTACTCGGGTCGAGTCTCTGGTGCCGATCTCGGCTGACTCCGGGGTGAACGCACACTACACCCTGAACAGCTTGAAGGAGAAAACCCATGCAAACATGTAAACTACACATTAAGTGTCAGCCTGACTTGAGACCTAGAACCTTGGCTAATAAATCAGCCTCAAGGCAATGAGGTCCTGGGTTCAAGTCCCAGGCTTGGTCAGGGCGTTTCTGTGTGGAATTTGCCCTGGGAAAGCCAGTTTCCTCCAAACAGTCCAGAACCATGCACATTAGGCTAACAGGACGTTCTAAGGTTGCCCCAAAGTGTGAGCATAAGTGTGAATGTTTGTGTGTGTTAGCCCTGCGACGGTCTGGCGAGCCGCTCAGGGTCTAACTCTACC
>CM045739.1:5942500-5980000 GCA_024760905.1 Plotosus lineatus
CCCATAATTCCAAACAAGTCGTCCTCAAGAACGAACTCTCCGCTTGGGATTCTCTCTCTGTGCCGCCCCTCCCTTCACTTCTCTCCTTTGAACTCTCTTGAACAAAAACAGTGGTTTGTGCATCAACCTGTAATTTGGTAAAAGAAAGGTATCTGCCACTATGATCAGCGCAATCAGCGGGAAAGAAAAAAAAGGGGCCCTGTGATATTTCTAGATAATTTTGGGCTTTTCACTCATTTTTCCCCCCTTTTTCGCCATCAAACGCAATCCTGCAAAATCTTCGACTGCGCACGCAAATATTCCAAACCTTTAATAATGGGACTCGGCTGCCGTTTCTTTAATTAGTTTTAATAGAGAGAATCAGGCGGTAATTTGGTGCACACAAGCCTGTATTCAGCTGTAAGCTTGTTCTCTGGGTGAGATAATGGTGTGGGCTTAGCACAGACGGAACAATATAAACACGTTTGTTTAACGTTGAAACATCTTCTGCCTGTTTGCAGAAGGCCACGATAAAGCCTGTGTCATTACAGCCATAAATTACCAGCCTGCCTTTTGGGGTGAGCCTTCGTTTGCGTACGTTTCTTTTATCCGCCTTTCTCAGGAGACGTTACTTCGCCTCCCTGTAGTTGCAGGACGGTGTTGACGTTTTGTCCGTGCGAGTGAGACGTTTGGACTTTGCCGATTCAAAACTGTCCTGACAGGTGGATTCGATTTGGATTTCAACCTCAAACAAATCAAAAGGTTTGTATTTTCTTAAACTTGGAACTTTTAGTAAGTTAACCCTTTAAGGCCCGAATTACTTTTTGCAGGTAAAAACAATTATCAATACATTTTCATAATCAAAAATGCCTAAGGAAACACCCCGAACACATTTCTTTCAACAAAATTATAATAACACTAATAATAACAATACTAACATAATGAGAACAAATAATAACACTCACAAATTTGTGAGCAACATAATCCTGCGTGCTCAAGGTAGTCTCACAGCTGACTGAGGCATGTTGGACTAAGCTGTGTTGCATCAGGCGACGCCGCAACAAGTATAGCACACTTGGGCAGCACTGAGTACAATGTGTGTAGTAGTTATTAGCATTTTTTTGAAAGAGGACCATATGGTCCTGCTGGGCATTAAAGGGTTAAAACTAAGTTTAGGATTGAAATGCCATCTTGGACATCTTACATCTTCATGATCAATTTTAAAATCTTCCAAAACATTTTCTAAAGGAAGCCAATTAAGTTCTCATGGTTATAGCAGTGTACCATCAGACTTCAGTCAGTGGTGATGTTTGGGTGACTGGTGACTCAGGGATTTCATACCTGGCTCTTGGAGGCGGCGACCTTGGCGAACATCGCCTGGGAGACTTTGGCTCTCTTCATCTCTTGCTGGATCTCATCATAGATGGATGAGCTAATGTTGAGGACAGAGCTCTCCTGCTTGCCGTTCCACTCGGACGCCAACGGCAGGGGCTTCACCTGGGCAGGGAGCCGAGACGCCTTTTCAATCCGGCATAGGGGGGGGCGGAGTTTTGGTTACATTTCCAATATAATCAAGAACAGTCGGTAATATATATGTCTTTGATTTAACTAGAAGAAAGGAATAGATCTAAGCCAGAGCCGAACACTTAAAAAAGTTGACTGATAAGATATTCAATACTAAACTAATTGTTGTTTTTATTATTTTGTGTTAATAGCAGGCATCAAAAATGAGCGTATTAAAAATGACATTATTAATTTTATTCCCAATATAATCAAACAACCAGGTCATCCTGGATATCTCTGCAAAATGAAACAAAAGCTTTTTCTACATGTTTAATGGATTTTTATTTGGTTTTTTTTAGTTGCTTTAACGCCAAAATTAAACGAATCAACTAAATCCTGATGGCACCTGAAAAGTAAGGTATGCTGGGGCAATTTATCCATCCAATCAATATTTATACCATTTATCCATCAGGGTCATAAAGGAAAGCAAAACACAATCCTGACAAACTTTGTAAGTAGGGTGGAGCAAACCCTTGTGAAGTTGTGAATCATAAAGCCTGACAATTTATCGTAATATTAAAATAATATTAAAGATATATTTATTCTCTGGCAACAAATGTGTGTAAAATCTAAAATACATTATTAACCTTTTCAGTTCAGTCAGTACAGGGAAATTCCGGACCATGGCTTTGATACATTCAACCTTACTTTCAATTGGTTATTACATTAAAAGTGTGGTCAGGAATTGCTGTGTACTGACCATATGCTTGGTTAATAAGTATAATTTCACCTGAATAAAACATCGCAAAAGATTGAAATGATGTTCATTGTATTGTTTTAGGTAAACTGTTCCATAAAAACAATTTTAATTTCTTTGCTACATGTATACATCGAGCGCTCCATCTGATTTTTCATGCTTTCAAACTTTTACATATGTTTGTATGAATCGTGAGGCTGATTGGCTGATTGGCTCTCAGGTAAGAACATGGTGTGTACCAACATCTTGGAATGAGAATAGCATTTTAAGATATTTGCAAGTTATATTAAGTTCAACAATAATAATAGCTTCTTATCAATACGGACATCAATTTACAGCTCGGCCTATAGACAGGGGCTAAACCTGTGTGTTATTTATTTTCCTCAATCCTATGTGTTTAAAATTTAACGCAAAGTACTTACAGGAGAAATCCCAACTGGGATCCTGGGGTTCCAATCTTCTGGTCTGATGTTGTTACATTCTTCTCTTCTAGGCTGCACACACACACACACACACACACACACACACACACACACACACACACACACGCACACACACACACACACACACACACACACACACACACACGCACACACACATTTAAATGCATTTAACTCCTCCGGACCGTGTGCCTTTAATCAAAACTAATCTAATATTCACGACACTCTACATTTAAAATGAAGAGCCACCCTTCCTGATTAATCGGCTTAATGTCTCTTTAGAGGACAAGGACTCTGCTGAACGCTATCACCACTCCTCTCTTTTAAACACACTTGCATTCTGAAGACTTTCTTTCGCTCTGGCTTCGAGGACGAGCCGTTTCTGGGATGCGACCGTATGTTATTGTTCGAGGCAAAAACTTGCATAAACTTGCGTTACGTTCTGCCTGAGCCTCCATTAAAACACCCACCACATGGATGTTTTTTAATGATTTTTGTAAACATAAAACAAATAATCAGAGCGTCTGCCTGGGTGATATTACAGAGTCTTACAACGTCTTGGCACAGGGAACCTCAACAGCCGGAGAGCTAACTGGTAGCGCATCAGGCAATATGTTTGCTACGTATGCATAAACACATGGGTGTGTATATAAATATACATGTGTGTGGATATGTGTGTGTGTGTGTGTGTGTGTGTGTGTGTGTGTGTGTGTGTGTGTGTGTGTGTGTACATACTTTTTTATAACATGAGTAAACATGAGACATCCTAATATGCAAAAGTGAACACACATTAAATTCCAAAATGGCAAATAATACAGAGGGAAATCTAAAAAGTGGGTGGAGCAAAACTTCACATGCCTGATGAACCAAATAAACAAGAGGAACGGCTGAACTAACCGAGTCGGAGTAGCAGCTGATTCTGGGATCTGAACTGGAAAGCAGCATCTGGTTCACTCCTACACTCTGGTTTGAGTACACACATACACACACACACACACACACACACACACACACACACACACACACACACACACACACACACATACACACACAGACACACATATACACACACTTGAGCAAGCACCAATGGAGTTCCAGCCTCAGCTACTGTGCAACATCTCAGTGTGAAGGAGTCGGAGACGGGTTTTTGTCCTGAATAAAAACGCCTGGCTTCTTTGCATTTTTTGTACTGTATTAAATACAAAAGATGTTATTGCGAGCTTCTCACTAGCTGGGTGAAGTGCAGTGGGTAGCGGTGCGGCGAACTGGACGCTGAACCACTTGCGTATTATGAACTTTATTTAAAGCAAAACAAATTTATAAGTAATGGAAATACTGTTATAAAAGGCCAGAAATGTTGCAGTTATTGGGGAAAATGTTTGTGTACTATAAGATTTAGTTCGTGTAATGAGGACACATGCTAATGAGAAAGAGAGGCGCGGTGAGTTGTACAGTGAGTATAAACAATGAACCGGAACTGATCAGAATTCAGTATTTAAATGAGCCTTAAAATAATAAAAGATTAATAAATATTTACACAAACAAGGCGTATATGCAAAAACATGAAATTTGAAAAGTCTGTCGCATATTATTACTGTTAGCTAGCCGGCTAACAAACAGGTTTTTTATCAGCATAGCATCGTAACTTGTGTTCAGTTGGATATGGAAATTTGCTGGTTTGGGTCCTTAAACACAGCTATACGTTTTTTACGTACATTTTTTCTGGGGGAATTTACGCCAGATGGATGTAGTTACACACGCTAGCGTTTAACAGACTAGCGTTTTGAGTGTGCGGATGCCGTTAATGACCTGTAACGTGAAAAAATCAGGTTAAGGTTCCTCACAGTTCGAAAACATTTACAAAGTCTTCACCTGAGAATAAATGCATGTGAAATATCCAAGGGTAAACAAAACAGAAGGGCACTTTGGTTTGTAATACTAAATGTGTTATGCATATCCTAACAGATTATTAGCATACCGCATGCCACATCAGACTTATTACCTGGACAGGGCGTGATGGAGGAGTGCTAATAAGCGGTGCGGGACCCATGGATGATGCTGCCGTTAAACTCCTCTCTCTCTCCTCCTGATAAATGCGATCTCTCTCGGCCTCAGGTAGCTGCAGGAAGTTCTGCATGGCCCTCAGGTTCACTAACAGGGACTGAGATGCCGTTTTGGGGTCCTCCTCTTTCCTCAGGATCTCTGACAGTAATCCCTGAGAAAAATCCGGAATTCATAATTATGAACGCTTTCTGCTGTGGTTCTTCACAGGCAGACTGCACACATTCTGGAAGCCCTACAGACTCCAGCGAGTGTAGAAGAGCTACAGAAGAGTGTAGAATAAATATTACAAGAGCCCTGTGAAAGGAAAAATAGAAGCGAGGCACGTCACAAAATCTCTTATAGTGTCGAATAATAGTACAGGCTGCCAGTTTATATGAAGAAAGAAAAAACATGACTCTGTTTTCACGCTCCACACTTTCCTGAAGATTCTTATCACTTTCACACGACTTCAAAGCCACACTGAGCTGGAATGAACCTACCCTGGGCTGCTGTGAACACATTTCTGACACCAACGCAGGCACAGGGAGATGAAAAATCAGTGACTACCCAGTCAGACATGGAGAACCAGGTTAGGTAGTGGTATTTATGAACGTGGTATTTTAGGCAGCTAATTGCTTCAGTGTGTTTCTCTGTCCCTTTTTGTACAGTAACATTACTAGAATGACTAGGCAAAAAACTAGCTGAACAATTCTAGTGTGAATAGGCTACAAACTAGCAAAGCATTACTAGCGTGACTAAGTTAAAAACTAGCGAAGCATTGCTAGCATGAAAAGGCAAGAACTAGCTGAACATTACTGCGTGACTAGGTAAAAAACCTGGCATTGCATTACTACCATGACTACACTGAAAACTAGTGTAACATTTCTACTGTGACTAGGTTAAAAACTAGCGAAGCATTACAGTCGGCCCTCTACTTATGAAAAACATTTTCCTAAATTTTCGCCCTCTGTATACGAAACAACCTCTTCTTACGAGAAGTGCCAAATGGACCTTTAAAAAATTCAAACATGCGTGAGTTGCTCTCTCTCATTGGCTGTCTCCCAGCATCCCGCCCCGCTGGCCTCCCATTGGCCAGGAGGGAGCTGAACTGTACCCATACTTCCTGTTTGTCACACGCGTGAAGGAGAGTTGAACAGGCCTGTTGGCTCATGAGTTTATTTGAGAGTGATCATTGCAGTGTTCTATTTTGTTATCCATCATGGACCCCAAGAAAGTAATTCCCGGTGATGCCGAAAAGAAGAAGCAGGCTCCGTTATCAATCAAATTGAAGCAGGAGATAATAAAAACATACGAAAGAGGGATGCGGTTGAGCGAAATCACAAAGGAGTATGGCCGAAATCCCTCTACAATCGGGACAATATTGAAGCAGAAAGAGGCATTAAAAGCGGAGATACAGTGACGGAGGAGATTATTTCGGAAAAAGCAACCGCCAGATTTAAGGACCTCATGAAGAAGGGTGGGGGTGAGGGATCTTCAGACCAGCAACCCCCCGAACTTTAAAGTGTCGCATGGGTGGTTCGAGAGATTTTTAAAAAATGTAAATAATTTTCTTTTACTCTGAACACATATTTCATACATATTTCATACAAAATTGAGGTACTTTTATAATTTTTAAAGGGTTTATGGGGTAGTCTTGGGAGCCTTGGAACAAATAACGTGTTTTACATGTAAAATGCACCTCGACTTTCGAAACCCCAAGTTACGAAAAAGGCACTGAAACGGCTTAATTTCGTAAGTAGAGGGCCGACTGTACAAGTGTGACAGGTTAAAAACTAGCAGAGCATTACTAGTGTGAAAAGGCTAAATTCTAGCCGAATATTATTAGCGTGAATAGGTTAAAAACTAGTGGAACATTTCTAGTGTGAATAGGCTAAAAGCTTGCAGAGCATTAATAGCAGGACTAGATGAAAAACTAGCGGAGCATTACTATTGTGACTGGACCGAAAACTAGTGGAACATTACTAGCATGAATAAGCAAACAACTGGTGGAACATTATTAGCATGTCTAGGCTAAAAACTAGATGAATATTACTAGCATGACTGGATTAAAAGCTAGCAATTAAGTAATATGTAGAACGACATTTTTATAATCAAGATAAGTTCTTAAAATGGAATAGCAACTAAACTCAGACTCATAATGTACATATGTACAGCAAGCTAGTTTGCATAGTTAACTTCTTTAAAAGCATGCATTGATGTTTGGGCCATGGACGATTTGGTTACGGAGAACCATCCTGGGTAGGTTTTGGGTTAAAGGCAATATATATTGTAAAAGTGTATCACATTATCATGTTCTCTGGTGCACATACTGCTTTATATAACTGTATAATGGTGCTTCATTTTTTTATGTTTTGCTATACTTAAATGCTTGTTGAGAATAATCAAATGATATGCTTAAGGGGCCATTGTTCATGTCTATTGTAAAAGTGCATGCTGGGTACCCGTGACACACCGAGCCTTCCACTGTCAGTGTGATCTTCAACAGATCAGATAGTTTCTAGTTGTAAATAACTTCGAGGTCAGGAGGTGGGGGTGTGTGGGGGCTGGGACGCACCTGGAAAGAGCCCAGATTTATCGCATTCTGTTGAGATAACAATGCATCAACGACCCAGTCATAAACCCGGAAGGAGGAACCTGGTCTGCAGTCCTTAAAAGCACAACCCCGCGAGGGAGACCTCAGACCTTAACTAGCGTGTCTTTTATGCATGTTTGGTTGGTCTCCGTCCTTTGCAAACGACGCAATAAAGCTTCTCATATTCAACTCAAAACCAGTCTCCAGTCGTCTTCTTCCACATTCAACGGATCCAACAGTTTTGGGGGTTCGTCCGGGATGTGTTAGAGGAACGTGAGTTGAGGAAATTCGACCCAAACACTTTTTCCTCATGAACCAAGGAGAAGGACACAGGCTGGCAATCACTAAAAGGTAAGCAGAACCTGTTTAAATCGAACTCTGCATTTTGACTAAACTAAAAACTGTGTCCTCTCCGGAAGTTTGAAGGAAAATGATAAAAAGAGTTGTAAGAGAACCTAATTTTAAGGTTAAAATAAGAGTGAACATAGACGCGCCTTGGTGCGTTTCTGACGAGGGGCCGTGGTAAAGGCTGGGTTGGAGTCCCGGGGATTGAGGCTCCCCAAAGTACCACGTGAGTGATATAAAACTGCACGTCGTAGTCGGGTGAAAGGCCCTCAACGGATGAGCCGTTGAAAGCATGCGTCTATGAGGGTGAAAGGCCCCCAATACGCGGAGGTATTGGAAGCATTAGTAATTGGGTGAAAGGCCCTCAACGGATTAGCCGTTGAAAGCATTAATAATTGGGTGAAAGGCCCCCAATACGCGGAGGTATTGGAAGCATTAGTAATTGGGTGAAAGGTCCTCAACGGATTAGCCGTTGAAAGCATTAATAATTGAGTGAAAGGCCCCCAATACGCGGAGGTATTGGAAGCATTAATAATTGGGTGAAAGGCCCCCAACACGCGAAGGTGTTAATTGTTAGTTGTAGCAAGTTAGCTTAATGTGCATGACTTTAGACGGTAGAAGGAAACCAGAGTACCCTGGAGGAAAACAAAAATGTCTTCGACAAGCCCAGGACTGGGACCCAGAAGCTTCCTGCTGTGGGGTGGACATGTGGACATTGAGGGCCTTTGAAAAGTACACGCCCAACACCCAGCGTTAACAGTGTATATCCCACTCTGTATATCACCTCAGGGTCTCTACGAACTGAGGGCGGCGAGACTTGCGAGTGCCCGCGCGCACCATACCCACCGATTGCAGACATACCCACCCCCGATCATGCACACACACACCGACTGTCCACCGAGAGGGGGGAACTGTCATGGATACACCTCACAACGAGCCTGAACCATTCGCCGCGTGTCAAGTTAGAGCTGAAATAAAGAGACAGGTAGGTGGTGACGGAGGACATCATGGGGGAAGGTTGGCAGGTAGGGAGACGGACAGTAACGTCAGGGATGAATTCCCGGGGAATGCCACTAGAGGACCAAATCCCAGTCCCAAACATAAGGTTTATGCCCCTGGGAAGGCTACATTAAAGATAAGTGGGGTATGGGAGAGCGACAAAGAAGTAGAGGAGGAAAATAGGGACAAGGGTCTGACAGCGTTGAACGAGCCGGAGGGCAACTTAGAAGAGTATGCAGACATGTTGGACGAGGACTTAATTAAGACAGCAAACCTTTCGTTGGATTTGGTCAGAAAGGTGGAAGCACTACTAGCACATAGACCGGTACCTCGACGGTCCGGGCGACTCAGACAGAAAAAACACCTGAGAGGGTCGGAACACACCACACAATTTCCCTTGACCACCATACCGGGCATGAGGCCGAGGTACAAACCTTTTGGGGTGGGAGATATACAGGCCATAGTGGACAAACTGCCGCCGGTAGTAGACGGCGGGAACATGTGGCTGGCCAAATTGGACACACTCACAGCCGGACACACCTTAGCGATCGGAGATTTCAGGGCCATAGGAGCGCGGTGCATGGCCCCCACCGACTTTAGAGGCATCGAGGTAGACGCAAACACCACAATAGTTCCCGACAGCACACCATTCACCGCACACAGCACCGAGATAGGCCAGGCAATGAGGATTAAATTCCCACTGCCCGGTCTATGGTCATGCCAAAACTAAAGTGGAACCCCGGTCAGAACCCGAGAGAGTACCTAACCCAATCCACGGAGACGTGGACTAAATTGACGGGTTGCCACCCAGGCAATCAGGGCATACAGATGGAATGGTTCCGCCAGGCCGTACTTAACGGGGTGCCCGAGGTGGTGAAAAATCTAATGATAAACAACCCGGACATGGCTGGAGCCGACTCCCATGTCTGGGACAAACATTTAGTGCACCACCTGACCTAGGCGCAGGATAAGAACCACAGCGATGAATCAGAAATAAAAGAGCTGCAGTCACAGCTCCTAAAACTCCAATTAAACAAAGCTAGGCAAGAAGCGAATGACAAAAAACAGAAACCTCGCGAACAACATAGACAAATGATAGCTGAAGCTTTAGATTCATACCCCGTCCCTGCTTGGGAGCCACCCCAATCACAGCAATCACCTCAATACACAACATATCCTCCACGCCAACCGCAGTACAGAGGCAGGGGCATGCAGAGGAGAGGCTACAGGGGAGTACCTGGGGGGGGGGGGGGGGGGGGGGAGTGCGTGGTACAGGAACAACCAGGTTTGCTTTGTCTGTGGTGATCCAGACCACTGGGCCCGGGATTGTCCGGCCCGCGTACAAAGAGGGGATTACGGCCAACGAGGGAGAGGCCGAGGAACAGGTAGCTCGACACCACAACTCCCGCCGCCAGTTGGTCAACCCACTGAGTTTCCCATGTGGGGAGACTACGACCACCAACAATGACACACCCCACAGAGACACCCCGACGAGAAGGTGACGGCAGAACCTGTACTGTCGGTCACAGTTGAAAACAGATCAATGACTTTTTTGGTGGACACAGGCGCCACTTTGTCCTCCATTTGCACCATGCCCAAGAGACATTGTTTAACACAGCACTCGATTACTGTAATGGGTTTCTCTGGGGTACCAACCACGCTGCCTACAACTGTACCTTTGGACACTCGTATAGGCCTCCAAAGACTGTTGCACTCGTATATATATTCCCCTAACACACCAACCAACTTACTCGGAAGGGACCTGCTGGTTTCCCTAGGAGCTACCATCATGTGCGACCCAGATGGACTGACTGTCTCGTTCCCAGACGGCACCAAGTTGTCATGCGGCCACTCGCCCTATACGGTCACAGGACAGTACATAATGCAGCCTCTCGCCGAACCACATGCCGACATCTACTGGGGTGTACTACAGCCAGAAACACAGGCACACCGGGGAGTTCTCTCCACCTTTCTCCAGTGGAAACCCTGGGTCTCTCGGATCCATCCCTATGTCTCGCCTCCCGATCCACCACACGTCACTCTGTTCTATGAAAGGCACTCGAACCAATGTTACAAAGACGTTTTTGCTTCCCAAATTGAGGGGACAGAATGGCAGATAATTACATGCAATAATTATGTGGCTCCCGAGGGGGTGGCGGCGAGGGTAGATCTAACATTCGAACAAATGGCCTGGTATGAAATGTCAGACGAGGCTGCACCACATGTCTCACTGGCATTGCATCCAGCACATCAGGCTAAATAATTGGGCACCATTGTTAAAAGGGCCAAAACCCACACTGATTGGACACCCACGCAATGGCAACATGCCACCTTTTCGCCCACCATAAATATGTACTGCATTGAGATGACCGCCTTAGATACGGCGATCTTAGAACACGCACACATATCTAGGCATCATGGCAGGGAAAAAAACTGACCATCCAGAGGCAGCGGCACTATTGGACGAACTTCCAGACACATTGTGGGCACAAGGCCCTACTGACGTCGGCTAGTACAATGTGAACCCGTTACTTTTGAACTAACCTCGACAGAGCCAATTTGGATCAGACAATACCAGCATAAACCACTAGCTGAGGCAGGGATTGCGGACACGGTAGCAGGTTTATTAGAAAAGGGGGTATTGGAACCTTCGTCCTCTGATTGGAATACACTTATACTCCCTGTAGAAAAGAAGGGGACGGGAAAGTATCGCATGGCGCACGATTTGAGGGCCATCAACGCCGCCCTCCTAACGGCCACGGTTCCGGTGCCTAATTCATATGTTGCTCTGACCTGTCTCGACCCGGCACATCGCTGGTTCACTTGCATTGATTTGGCTAATGTTTTCTTTTGTCTCCCACTGACAGAACACTGCAGGGACATTTTCTCTTTCACTTTCCGAGGTACTCAGCTCCGATACACTCGACTTCCGCAGGGGTTCGCACTGTCACCAGGTATTTTCAATCAGGTTTTGAAACGCATCTTAGAGACATGCACTCTCCTAGAAGGGGTCACTTTGGTCCAGTATGTTGACGATTTACTGCTGGCGACGCCCACGGCTGACCTCTGTCTGCTGGGCACGACCCTAATTCTCAAACATCTAGCTCGGGCGGGGTTTAAGGTCAGTAAACACAAATTACAGATCTGCCGTAAGCAAGTTTCCTTTTTAGGGCGCCAAATCTCCCAGAAGGGGTCAGGCCTCACATCACACCATAAATCGGCCATTTTGCATCACCCAAACCACGGCTAGTTAAGGACATGCTATCCTTTCTAGGCCTCACAGGGTATAGCCGTCACTACGTCCCTAACTACACAGGTTTAGCCTCTCCACTGCGGGACTTAGTGAAGGAACAAGGTATGCGTAACCTCTCAGCCATGCTCAATTGGACAGCAGACGCGGAGGAATCATTCATTCTTCTCATACGGGAGTTGGCCTCAGCGGCTGATTTGGCTATCCCAGATTTTTCACAACCCTTTTTACCTTGATGTTTCTGGAACAGCCACATGCGTTAATGGGGTGCTGTTCCAGAAAAAAGGGGGAGATAGATGGGTATTAATGTACCTTAGCGTCATGCTGAATAAGACTGAGAAAAGACACCCAATTTGCACACAGCACGCGGCCGGAGTCACAAAACTCATTCAAGAAACGGCACACATCGTCATGAACCACCCCCTACATGTGCTAACCACACATAGTGTTGTGGCGTACGTGAACTCACAGACCTTCACACTAACACCACTCAGACAAAGAAGAATATGCAGGGTGCTAGAAGCTCCAAATTTACACTTCACACACGAGGGCGTCAACATGGTGGACCAGATGGGGTTAGGGGAGTCGCATGAATGCGCAGAGAAAGTGACTCAGATGACCACGGTCAGGGAAGGACTGTACTCAGACCCCATACCAGACGCCAGGAACCTATATACGGACGGTTGCTGCTACAGACACGATAAACATGGACTCATAGCAGCGTACGCGGTAGTAGAACAGACACCACAGGGGTTGGTAACAGTGGAAGCTAAGAAACTGGAAGGGCAACAGTCAGCTCAGAGAGCGGAAATATTAGGAGTGGTAGCAGCGCTCCGACTAGGCAAACGACAGGAGGTTAACGTTTTTACCGACTCAGCATATGCCGCAAACGCAGTACACATCGAACTAGGACAATGGCTTAGAGCCGGCTTCCTAACCGTGTCAAATAAACCGATCAAACACGAGGAAGACATGAAGCAACTCGCGGATAGTCTGCTGCTTCCCAGCAAAGTGGCAGTAATCAAGTGCAACGGACACGAGAAAACATACTCACTCACCAAGGCGGGAAATGACGCAGCAGACGCAGCTGCAAAACAGGCCGCAGGCTACACACCCACTATGTACACAATATGCGCGGAACAAGAGGCAGTAAGAGACAGACACACACAAGTATTGATGCATGAACAAGATCTCGCGTCACCACAAGAAAAAATGCTCTGGAAGGCAAGGGGGTGTACGTGCACGAAGGGTCTTTAGAGAGGACCGGATGGCAGGGTGATTCTGCCACCAGGTCTTAGAACCAGTACATTCACAGAGGCGCATGGTGTGGGGCATGTGGGGAGTGGGGACAGTGCAGATGATGAAGAATCTGAATAATTGGTGGCATCCATTTTTGAAGGATATGATTAAACATTTTGTACAAACATGTGAAGTGTGCACTCAATATAACCCCAGACCAACGGTGAAACCGCCTCCGGGACGTTTTCCATTGCTAACGAAGCCAGGGAAAGAGATAATCCTCGATTTTCCTGACATGAACATCATGGTTAAGGGGTATCGATACTTACTTGTTTTGTGTAGATAGCTACTCGGGGTGGCCCGAAGCATGGCCCACCAGAAAGGAGGACAGCGCCTCCGTGGTTAAATGTCTGGTTAACCACTACATCCCTCGACACGGGTTTCCTGAAAAGGTAAGATCAGACAATGGGACTCATTTTAAAACTAAAGACCTCCAACAGGTGGAAACCATGTTGGGGCTGACCCACAAATTTGGCTCCGTATACCACCCACAGTCACAAGGTAAGGTCGAGAGAATGAATAGAACCATCAAGGACAAATTGGCTAAAATCTGTGCACAGACCAAAATGACATGGCTGGATGCCTTACCATTAGCTTTACTATCTATCCGGAGCTCCGTCAACCAAAGCACACACTTGACTCCACACGAACTACAGACCGGTAGACCATTTCCTGGACCACACACAGCACTGGACACTGACCCACAAAACCTAACCCATAAACAATACTATCGTGAACTGCAAAGTCTCGTTGCAGCCTTTTCAGATCAAGTGAGGGAGCAATACCAGGTGTAAAGGTTCATGATTTTTCAAAAGATTCCCCGATTCAGATTATCCGGAAGGCTACTGGGTTTATGGACAAAAACTTAAGGCTGGTTATGATGCAGGGCCTGGTCCGGTCATACTCTAACGACAGCTGTGTGATCTGTTCCACGGCCCGCCCTGTGCTGATCACCTCGCCCTCTCCATTGACCACTTATCCCGACTCCTTTCACTGTATATTAGAACTACACATGCTTGACAACCCCACACCACCTTGTCAGGGTTGGGAGACAGTCTTTCCACTGACCCCGAGTTCACCCGATCCCCCAATGTTCCAACCAGTGCGCTACGCTCACTCCTGTATCACCAGGCAAGGCAACTCCTCGTCCTCTAGGGTAGGAACTATCTCCCCGAACTGGTGCAATTCCACCACGAACGTGTCGGATTGGTTCAATTCCACCACCCTCAGCAACGCCCGCGCGGATATTTGGTGGTACTGTGGAGGGGCGGTTCTACATCCCACGCTCCCTCCTAACTGGTCAGGCACCTGCACCCTGATCACCTTACTCATGCCTATCTCCATTGTACCAGCCTCAGCATCCGACCTATTAGGTGTCCTCTCACACACTCGTATAAAGTCCATCTCCTCGTACGATATTAAGCGCACGCGCCGGTCGATTCCCGCGCTCGGGAAGTAAGGCTTTCAAGGGTCTCCCACTTATATCGATGCAATCGGCATTCCTCGCGGCATACCGGACGAATACAAATTAGTGGACCAGATTGCAGGTGGGTTTGAATTTTTCATTTGCTGGTGGTGCACTATCAACAAGAATGTCGATAGGATCAATTATATCCATTATAATGTTCAACGCTTGACCAATCTTACCAGGGATGCCGTGGAAGGACTGGCAGCCGAGCTCAGGGCCAATTCACTTATGACATATCAAAACCGCATGGCTATAGATTTTTTACTTAGTGCCCACGGTGGCATCTGCTCCATGTTTGGGGAAGAGTGCTGCACCTTCATACCCAATAACACCGCGCCAGACGGGTCTGTCACGAAGGCCTTGGACGGGCTGCGGACTCTGGCCGCCGAACTGAAGGAACACTCAGGTGTTGATAATGTCATGCTTGATTGGCTGGACAGACACTTCGGTAAGTGGAAAGGTTTGATTGTTTCAGTTGTGATATCCATCATCTCGGTGGCCGGACTCCTCGCCCTATGTGGCTGCTGCTGCATTCCTTGCATTCGTTCCCTATGTATCAGGTGCATCTCTTCCACCCTGGAAAAAGGGGGCCCTCTTCCTCCCCCTCCATATCAATTTACTCAGTTGCTAGCCGAGTCGGAAGCGCTCCTTTCGCCGGGGTCTCTGGTAGACGAAGTCGCACTTAGAGCCCAGTTCTGATTAGGTTTTCCTATGGGCAACTTTGCATGCAGTTAAAGTTTTTACAGATATCATATTTGCTTAGATTTTTACGGATTCCATAATTGCCTTTTTATACAGCTTTTCTATTTGCTTGTGTACGTTTTCTCTGCTGTCCTATTTTCTTGTCATGAATGGTTCCTCGGTTGATCTCCTAAAGGAGATCAAAAGGGGGAAATGTAAAAGTGTATCACATTATCATGTTCTCTGGTGCACATACTGCTTTATATAACTGTATAATGGTGCTTCATTTTTTTATGTTTTGCTATACTTAAATGCTTGTTGAGAATAATCAAATGATATGCTTAAGGGGCCATTGTTCATGTCTATTGTAAAAGTGCATGCTGGGTACCCGTGACACACCGAGCCTTCCACTGTCAGTGTGATCTTCAACAGATCAGATAGTTTCTAGTTGTAAATAACTTCGAGGTCAGGAGGTGGGGGTGTGTGGGGGCTGGGACGCACCTGGAAAGAGCCCAGATTTATCGCATTCTGTTGAGATAACAATGCACCAAAGACCCAGTCATAAATCTGAAAGGAGGAACCTGGTCTGCAGTCCTTAAAAGCACAACCCCGCGAGGGAGACCTCAGACCTTAACTAGTGTGCCTTTTATGCATGTTTGGTTGGTCTCCGTCCTTTGCAAACGACGCAATAAAGCTTCTCATATTCAACTCAAAACCAGTCTCCAGTCGTCTTCTTCCACATTCAACGGATCCAACAATACGAAACAACCTTTTCTTACGAGAAGTGCCAAATGCACCATTAAAAAATTCAAACATGCGCGAGTTGCTCTCTCATTGGCTGTCTCCCAACATCCTGCCCCGCTGGCCTCCCATTGGCCAGGAGGGAGCTGAACTGTACCCATACTTCCTGTTTGTCCACGCGTGAAGGAGAGTTGAACAGGCCTGTTGGCTCATGAGTTTATTTGAGAGTGATCATTGCAGTGTTCTATTTTGTTATCCATCATGGACCCCAAGAAAGTAATTCCCGGTGATGCCGAAAAGAAGAAGCAGGCTCCGTTATCAATCAAATTGAAACAGGAGATAATAAAAACATACGAAAGAGGGATGCGGTTGAGCGAAATCACAAAGGAGTATGGCCGAAATCCCTCTACAATCGGGACAATATTGAAGCAGAAAGAGGCATTAAAAGCGGAGATACAGTGACGGAGGCGATTATTTCGGAAAAAGCAACCGCCATATTTAAGGACCTCATGAAGAAGGGTGGGGGTGAGGGATCTTCAGACCAGCAACCCCCCGAACTTTAAAGTGTCGCATGGGTGGTTCGAGAGATTTTTAAAAAATGTAAATAATTTTCTTTTACTCTGAACACATATTTCATACATATTTCATACAAAATTGAGGTACTTTTATAATTTTTAAAGGGTTTATGGGGTAGTCTTGGGAGCCTTGGAACAAATAACGTGTTTTACATGTAAAATGCACCTCGACTTACGAAACCCCAAGTTACGAAAAAGGCACTGAAACGGCTTAATTTCGTAAGTAGAGGGCCGACTGTACAAGTGTGACAGGTTAAAAACTAGCAGAGCATTACTAGTGTGAAAAGGCTAAATTCTAGCTGAATATTATTAGCATGAATAGGTTAAAAACTAGTGGAACATTTCTAGTGTGAATAGGCTAAAAGCTTGCAGAGCATTAATAGCAGGACTAGATTAAAAACTAGCGGAGCATTACTACTGTGACTGGACTGAAAACTAGTGGAACATTACTAGCATGAATAAGCAAACAACTGGTGGAACATTATTAGCATGTCTAGGCTAAAAACTAGATGAATATTACTAGCATGACTGGATTAAAAGCTAGCAATTAAGTAATATGTAGAAAGACATTTTTATAATCAAGATAAGTTCTTAAAATGGAATAGCAACTAAACTCAAACTCATCATGTTAATATGTACAGCAAGCTAGTTTGCATAGTTAACTTCTTTAAAAGCATGCATTGATGTTTGGGCCATGGACGATTTGGTTACAGAGGACCATCCTGGGTAGGTTTTGGGTTAAAGGCAAAAAATATACAGTGGTATCTCACCTTACGATAGTCCCAGCAAACAAAAAATCCAGGTTACGAAAAACATTTTCCAAATTTTTTTCTCTGTATACGAAACAAGTTCTCCTTACAAAATGCGCCAAACACGCCATTAAAATGCGCTATTCAAGCAACGAGCTGCTCTTCCATAACTATCTTCAAACATCCCACCCCGCTGGCCTCCCATTGGCTAGAAAGGATGACGCAGCTCTCTCCCATTGGCTATCTCCCAACATCCCACCCCGCTGGCCTCCCATTGGCTAGGAGGGATAACGCAGCTCCCTCCTATTGGCTATTATGGAGCTGCATGTCCCATAATGCTTTTCGTGTAAAGGACAGAGTTACTGTTGTTTCATGAGATTTTTGAGTGTGCTCATTGCGTTTAACCTTCCATAAACATTTGTAAGATTTTAACTCTACTAAGAAGACATAGTCAACACACGCACACACACACACACACACACACACACACACACACACACACACACACACACACACACACACACACACGTGTGATTTCCAGTGTGAGTGAAAAGAAGAAGCGGGCTCGTGGCATGCAGTTGAGTGATATCGCAAAGGAATATGGCCAAACCCGTCTATCATTGGTACGATATTGAAGCAGAAGGAGGTCTTAAAAGGTATACTTTTATAATTTTTAAAGGGTTTAGGGGTAGTATTTGGGCCTTGGAACAAATCACACATTTTACATGTAAAACGTGTAAAATACATTATGAGTCATACGTTTGGACCAAAAACATTTCGTATATAAAATATATATATATATATATATATATATATATATTTTTTTTTTTTCCCTTTTTGGTTTTATATACGAAATGTTTTTGGTCCAAACGTATGTAGCTCAAACATGCTAAATTCCTTTAAAATACACCAGTGGTATATGTGATATCTTTGTGTTTATTTACAGGGAGGTCCATGTGGTTCACCATACTTCAGAGAAATTGGTATAGCATTGATCTGATTTGTTGAACCACGAACATCCGTCCGTGTCCACCTGGGAGTCCGGAGGTAATATTTCACATGCCGGTCAGTCATAATGGGAATGAGTGTCTGAGTGACGTTTTTTTTTTTTAATGTATTTGGCTTCGTATGGACGTTTCCGGCGCCTAAGCCAGGATTCATAATGCATAGCATGGCGTACGTTCAGTTTGCACATTAACTTTATCACAACTTTAAAACTTTCGGTATATGAATGTCAGTAACGATATTTTGTTCGAATATTTTTCTGGTTGTTAACTCTAATTGTCTATTGGTTAAAATCTCCATAACAACAACGATTTCAGTGTTGCTGTTGAACCACTCTGCTAACCTGTATCTCAGAAGGTTATAAACATATATGACTTGCGAACCTTTCACGTACATCACCGCAGTTTAGTCAAATTAGTCAAGAAACAACATCAAACATGTTTCTGCTAATTGGTTATGAAAAGTCAGGTGAACATCATTACTTCCTTTAAAGACAATATATATTGATGTACATTCAGCCATCACTAACTAAAAATTACTAAATCATTATTAAATCCTTCGTGCAAATCTATATCTTTCATTCCATCCTGTTCTCCGTGACAACACGCTAACCTCGTCTGTTTATTCCCACAACAACCAGCATGGAGCTTCTCATCTCTGTGAGCATTCCAAGCGTTTGTTACCAGAGAAGCGTGATTAGCGTAATGTGGCATACTTGTAGTGACATGCATCAGGCAGACATGTCATAGCTGATGTATGGCGTTTCGCCGATAGGGAATGAATCAGTGTCTTGACTGTCAACAAAACAGTTTCATGGCCAACAACAGAATCCTGGAATCAAAGTGCCTGATATGTTTACATATGACTGCGACACTTCTCATTATCAAACAGCACAGCCACGTGGGTTCTACATATATATGTACATGTACGTAATGGGGATAGTGTGGAAAGGATTAACAGGAATTTCTGGAATGTAAATGTGATTCATATCTTTAAAAAAAACATGTTTTTCAAATCCTATAAAACCATGTGATTCATCTGGAGGTAAATTTCCATTCACACCACTAATACCGGGTTTTAGTTTACAGGGAGGAACATTTTTTCCTGCATAACCTATAATTGTCATGATTAATCACCTGTGAAAATATCTTGCTGGGAAAAGTTAATGAGGAACAAATAAAAAGTCAGAAATTACTAAGTTTAAAAGCTCAAAACAGTGTATTAGGGCCTCTGAAGCATAATAATAATAATAATAATAATAATAATAATAATAATAATAATAATAATGAAAAAAATACATATATATTTACAGGTATACTTAAACTTAAGTTGATTCGAGTTAAGTCGTTCTCAATTATATGTCAGTTTTCAAAAAATATATTGGAAAAAAAATAAATAAATAAGAATAAAGTTTACGTCATTATAATCATATAATCGCGGACCACTATTTGAGAAGCACTGAATTAGCGGCAGCCCCAGCAAATTATACATATGCATCATCACAACATTACTGACACGTGATTCAAATTTAGCCAATGGCTGAGAGCTTCTGTTTCTCCCTCCTGCTGATTGGTTGCAGATGATGTGTCTGTCTTCCTTTCGGCTTTTTCCCTTTTTACTCGGGATGTGTACGCCTCTTTTTTTCTCCTTCGCACACATGTTATCAACGCGATTGCCTGAATTGTGAATTAACGTTTTTTTAGTGTGTTATTAATGATTATTTAAGTGCTATGATGTCACTCAAACGCCCTGCATGTTCTCTAGCTTTTGGTAAGGAGCCTAAGTGCTTTATTTATTTATAAATATTATCACAGAACAAAATTTAAAAAGTTTTTCTGAATCATTACTACATTTTACTGCATTATTACTGTATTAATGAGTAAGACTGTCTATAGAGTGTGTTTTACAAGCATATTTTAGTGTATGTAATATCATGCATTGGGTTTTACAACTGTATCAATAATATGCGGATATATATAGTGTGTATATATATATATATATATATATATATATATATATATATATATATATATATATATATATATATATATATATATATATAGTGTATTACACAAGTAAATTTGGTGTAACCTAGCCTAGAGACAAGCTAATTCAAGGTAAGTCGTTTTAGACATATGTCTTCTCACCTGGAACTAATTAATGATGTAAGTATACCTGTATGTATATGTACAAATCTTCTTCTTCTTCTTCTTCTTCTTTTACTTTCGGCTGCTCCCTTCAGGGGTCGCCACAGCAAATCATCCGCCTCCACCTCACCCTGTCCTCCGCATCTTCTTTTCTGACTCCAACGACCTTCATGTCTTCCTTCACCACATCCATAAATCTCTTCTTCGGTCTTCCTCGAGGCCTTCTGCCTGGTAGTTCAAACCTCAGCATCCTACTGCCAATATACTCACTATCCCTCCTCTGTACATGTCCAAACCATCTCAATCTAGCCTCTCTGACTTTGTCTCCAAAACATCTTACGTGGGCTGTCCCTCTGATATACTCATTTCTGATCCTATCCATCCTCGTTACTCCCAGAGAGAACCTCAACATTTTCATCTCCGCTACCTCCAGCTCTGCCTCCTGCCTTTTCCTCAGCGCCACTGTTTCTAAGCCATACAACATCGCTGGCCTCACCACCATCTTGTACACTTTTCCCTTCATTCTTGCTGACACTCTCCTATCGCACATCACAATGGATACTTTTCTCCAACCATTCCAGCCTGCCTGCACACGCTTCTTCACCTCTTTTCCACACTCTCCATTGCTCTGGATTGTTGAGCCTAAGTACTTAAAATCCTCCACCTTCGTTATCTCTGTTCCCTGTAACCTCACCGTTCCTCCTGGGTCCTTCTCATTCACACACATGTATTCTGATTTTCTGAGGCTAACCTTCATTCCTCCCCTTTCCAGGGCATACCTCCACCTCTCTAGATTTTCCTCCACTTGTTCTCTGCTCTCACTACAGATCACGATGTCATCTGCAAACATCATAGTCCATGGAGATTCTTGTCTCACCTCGTCTGTCAGCCTGTCCATCACCATAGCAAACAAGAAGGGGCTCAGAGCTGACCCTTGATGCAGTCCCACCTCCACCTTGAATTCGTCGGTCACACCGACAGCACACCTCACCACTGTCTTACATCTCTCATACATGTCCTGCACCACTCTAACATACTTCTCTGCCACTCCAGACTTCCTCATGCAATACCACAGTTCTTCTCTTGGCACCCTGTCATATGCTTTTTCCAGATCCATGTATGTATATGTACAAATGTGTGATTATATTATATAAATGTTATATTATTATAGTCCAAGAAAAATCTCTGATAATATAGTTTTACTATATTTATTTGTTCAAAAGTTATAATAAACGCAGTCTTCCCTCTATTAGCCTGGATACAGCTTAAAAAAATCCAACTACAGTTCCCAGAATGCACCACAGCCAAGAAGCCTGTGATTGTTTTCTCAGCAAACATCCAAATTGTTTTTTTTTTTTATAACAATACAATACAATAAAAATAAACATATATACATACAATAAATGTTTATTATATGATTATTCATTATCGCAGACAAAATGCAGGTTTTTTTCTTTTGACATTATGACTTTAATCTTGGAAATTCTGTGTTTTGTTCCCCAGAATATTATCCTCTATCCCCCATGCAATTTCAACCAGATTCCAGCTAAGTATTTCACAAACTAGGTAAACACCTCCAAGTCTGTTCGCTAAATCTCACAGAGCTGATAAATTATTGTCTCGCATTTTAGTGCAGAAAAGAACATCTGAAGACTTTTAACTTGAAAACTTTGGATGACGGTGTAAACTAGTCTTGGCTTGCAATCTTAGCAAAAAGTGCAGATTGCTCAATTGAAGAAAAACTAAGCCCGCCCTTTAGAGCTTTGCGTTTGAATGACAAGCTAACCGTTAGCATCAAAATCCTGAATCCGAACGTCTCAAGCTTTGTTTGTTTGTTTGTTGTGAGAAAACTCTTAAGCAGGGTCATAATAAATTCTCAGCTGTCCACTTGCATGAACCTTACCTCTTACGACTGAAAACTACTATTAATCGATGCGGCGCTTGTAGACAGAATGGGTGGGGTTGATTGTGGTTGTAGGTTTCATAGTTGAAAGAACTGTTATCGCAGTCCTACCTGAGTCCTGTTGAATGCGACGCGGGCAAACACGGCCTGTGAGATCCCGGCTCTCTTCAGCTCGTCCCTCACCCATTGGTAGATCTCGGAGGAGACTTCCGTGTTGGAAGACACCTGGGAATCCAGTGGCTTGCTGAGAGCGCGGCTGACCGGCGGGTGGTTCAGATACTGCTGGTTCAGGGACTGCTGTGCCAAGAGTCGGTTCACGGCGTACTGCTGGTTCAGGATCTGCGCCATGACGATCTGTTGATTGACCAGCTGAGGACTTATGGGGCTGGACACCAATCCAGGATGAAGACCGGGGAGCTGGGCACGGCCTGGGGCTTGGCCGCTGTGGGTCAGAGGCACCGGGGACGGGGGCTGCTCGGCAGTGCTGCCTGGGATGGGCTGCTGACTGAAGCTCAGGTGGTTGGTGCCGGGTGGTGAGAGCTCTGACAAGCCGTCCATCTCGGCTAGAAGATAACAGAGACAGAGAAAGGAGTGGGGAAGCGTTAATGCTAATAGTTCTAGCTGTGGTACCGTAGAAAATCAATAATCCATTGCTTAATAAATACTTAATAGCTAAGCTCATGTGGTGTTTGTGCGTAAAAAAAAAAAAAAAAAAAAAAAACAGGTCTGAGTCGTCTGTAATAGTCAAGAGACGCAAATAATGTGGAGGAAGGAAGCACTTCACTTATTAGGTGAAGCGTAATGGGAAGAAGAAGAAAAAAAAAAAACAACGAGCGAGTCGGAATTTACAAGCTGCCCGGGTAACAGTAGAAGACAAAAGTTGCATAATAACTCCGCAGTAGTTTGCACGTCCACCTCACAGCAAAAAGGTACCGGGTTCGAGTCTTGGGCTCGGTGAGGGTGTTTCTGTGTGGGGTTTGCATGTTCTTTCCACACTTGCATGGGTTTCTTCCGGGTCATCTGGTTTCCTCCCACAGACCACAGACATTCACAGTAGACCAATATGGATGTACCAAATTGCTTCTAGGTGTGCGTGTGACTGTGAATGTTTCTGTGAGTGTCGACCCAGCTGTAGGATGGTGAGTTGGCTGAGATAGGCGCCAGCCTCCCGCCGTTTGGTACACAAGGTGACCCGAGAACATCCAGGACATCCGAAAAGCAAGCTGCGACGAAGTAAGACGTCACCATGATGAATAAATCAACGTGAATAGCGGTTAAAGCCGCCAATCTGTCCGACTGGCCCACATGTTAATCTGAGCACTGCGGGAACGAGAGGACTCGTCCAAGGCTCATGACCTGCAAGTTGGCAGCTTCCCAAATTAGTTAAACCGTCCATGACCCGATCATGTGAGCGACAACAACGGGCCTCATATGAGTACGGCCGGAGAGCCGAGCGCCTCAATTGCCCTTTATGCTCCTAATTTTCAAGATCCCGAGCTGGTCAGGATGAAATGTTCAGAGTAAATATAGCTGGAGGAGGAGCTTGGCGGAGCTCGAGTCTCACGGAGCTCGGGTCCTCGCGCTTGGGCTAGCCCTGACATGAGCGTGGAAATGACTCGTCTATTTGGTACTGTTGATGGTATTTACTGTTATAAATATCGCAGGCCGTTTAATTGACGTGCACGAGAGTGCAAAACAACGGGACTGGAAAATCCGAAAATGAAAAGGTCTGTTGTGAGTGTGGAGGTTTAGACGAGAGGACGTGGCGTCACGGCTACTGCAGACATTCGGGCAGCGTTCGTTTAAAAGGATTTGTTTAAATCAGGACAGATTAAAGACGTTCAACACCTACACGTATATATATATGATATATATATCGAGATCTTTTTCAGTGAATTGGCTTTCCATATATATATGTATATATATTTATATATACAGTATGTAAGTATATGTGTCTATGTATATATATATATATATATATATATATATATATATATATATATATATATATATATATATATATATATATATATGAATATAGATAATATATAATATATGCTCTTTCTCTCTCTCTCTCTCTCTCTCTCTATATATATATATATATATATATATATATATATAGACACATATACTTACATACTGTATATATATATATATATATGGAAAGCCAATTCACTGAAAAAGATCTCGGATGACTTTTCAGGTGCATTATGGGAACTCGACAACATTTAAGTGACAGATCAGGACAGATTAAGAGCATGGAACCCCTCCAGAAACCTATACAATAATCGTAGGAACATACGATTGTGTCTTTGGTGACAGCAAACACAAAGGGAGACGTTGCTGTTCCTTTCAGTTTGTGCGAATTAAAAAAAAAACAAGTGAGGGGGCTCAATAATAATCAAAGCGTTCCCATAATCCCCCTCATTCCGGCAGGCTGATGTTACGGTCCGCCTTTGCATTCATTTTTTTTTTTTTCTTTTTCTAATCATTCTAAAAGTGCTGGGGGCCAACACACACACACACACACACACACACACACACACACACACACACACACACACACATACAGACATCACATGCACGTATAAATATATACATGCAAATTGAAAGGATGGGAATCGAGATGTTTGAAGCAGGCACAGAACGGGAATTCCTTGTGTGGAATCTGGCGCTGAGTGAGTTGGGATTAGCTGTACAATAGTAGAGGGAATGTGTGTGTGTGTGTGTGTGTGTGTGTGTGTGTGTGTGTGTGTGAGAGAGAGAGAGAGAAAGAGAGAGAGAGAGAGAGAGAGAGAGAGAGAGGCCCTAAGAGAGGCCCAAGAGAGCAGCAGGACTCCATCTCACTTCATTGCTGCGCAGTCAGCCAGCTTTCACACACACACACACACACACACACACACCCCTCCCCCCACACTCAACACAACCTTAAAGAGACCCAGCTCACACTGTTCTCGTCTCAACCCAACCTCGAGAAAACAACTTTGCGACCGTTCACGCTGCTTTAAGCCCTTCAGCCCTTCTTTGCGGATTGCAGCGCACCGGGTTAAACGTCACACATGCCTCATGAGCATCACACCGAGGCGGGACATCAAACACTCCACCCGGCAGCGCCATGAACGATAATTAAGTCATAAGGGGAGTGGCTGTCTGTGTCACGTGACCTACCTACTGCGGTGGAACGCGGGCTGTCGTGGAGGACGCACGTCCCCAGGTAGCCCTCCAGCTGGGAGGGTTGGCGCACGACTGTGCATGTTGTCACACACACACACACACACACACACACACACACACACACACAGGTGTGGAGAGAGATACAGAGTGTTAGTGGGGCGACACAAGCACGTGTGCACCAAAAGGGGGAAGGGAGGGGGTTGTTGGTGGTGGTGGTGGTGGTGGTGGTGGTGGTGGTGATGGGCGGGGATGAGGGGGAGTGTTTTGGGTGGGGAAGGAAAGGGGGGGGCAGATGTTACATGGAGCAAACCAGCACAAGATGAAATGTGTCAGTGTGACTCACCTCAAGGAGGGTTTGTGGGTTTTTCGGGTGTGTAATAACCGATAATATGCACATCACAACTACAGTGGTGCACACGGCGTGTTCTGCGTGCAACATCTGGTGCAAAAAGTTCCCTTTAAAACTACTTTTTAATCATCGAGCCAATTTTACCTGCATGTCCCTAAAAATCTTTAATTTTATAAATATTTAAGGGTATATACGACATGGGGAACATTGTGCTATAATAATAATAATAATAATAATAATAATAATAATACTGAGAAGAAAATTTACAGGGCAGGACTTCTGGATCAGGAATTTTTTTAAATATATATAACAATCAAAATATCAGAAAAATTTGTAAAGTAAAAAAATTGATATGGAAGTTGGGGTCTCAGTGGGATTGTAAACCTATATGCAATTTTATATAAAAAAAGAAAAACGTAAATATTTACTGATCTTTATTATTTTTAAGTAGAATTATAAGTTCAACATGATTCATTTTAGATATAGTTAATACACATGCAAGGTGGTGCAGCGCTTCGCACATCCACCTCACGGCGAGGAGGTCCTGGGTTCGATTCCCGTGCTCGGCGAGGGCATTCCCCAGACTGTGGGCAAGATCGGCGGGTATAAGTCCTGGAGAGCTCACAGGGCTAACACAACCATTCACGCTCATGTCTAGGGGTGATTTGAAACATTTAACCGGTTAGCCTAACGCGCACGCCGGAGGAAACCCATACCCAGAGTGGTACGCCTGTGCCAACCACTACTCCACCGTGCCCCCCCATGGTTTATTACAACTTATATATTATCTGTAAATATTAAAAACCACACAAAACTTAAGCTTTTATTTTTATATTTTTGCTTATTTGTAAATGAAATCAATACCCAGCTGTACTATAAACCAGGTGTACTGTTAAAAATATCACCCAAGAGACTAGTAGAGCTACAGGATATTAGCCTGACGGTGGTCACAGCTGCTACGCGCAGTCGCAGGATCATATTGTGATAAATAAACAATACACACCCAGCGCAGACTTTGTGTTTTCTTCGGGGAAGTTTAAACTTCATCCATTTTGCTGTAATCAATTTACACAGATACGGATACACGCTTAATTATTTACAGTCTTATGCATTTGGCATCGGATCCTAAGCGAGCCCTTTACCATTAGTGCCAATTCCCACTCAGTGCCAAAATATTCATTAGGACGGAGTGTTACGGGATTGTGCGCTTGTTCTTGGATGAGGTTTCTTCTTCAAGTTTTGTCGTTGGTCTCAAACCTCATTTTCCGAATTTCATGGTTTTTGCAAAGTAATGTTTATGTATTCAGTCATTCATTTTTATAAGCCACTTAATCCAAATTAGGGTCGCAGAGAGGCTGGCGCCCATCTCGGCCGACTCTGAGCGAGGCCGGTTTAAACCCCGGACAGGGCAGAGCCAACACTCACACAAGCATTCACGCTCACACTTCCACCCAGGGGTGATTTAGAACAGCCAGGCATCCTACTGGGCATGTTTTTGGCGTGTCGGAGGAAACTGGAGGACCAGGAGTAAACACACGCAACCTCAGGGAGAGCATGCAATTCTACACAGACACGCCCGAACTGGGACTCGAACCCGGGACTGTGATGTTCATTATTATTACTATCACTATTTATATTATTGTCAACATAACATCACCATTATAATTATTATTATTTTTTTGTATTACTATTATTAGTAGTAATATAGTAGTATTGCCATTTATTCATTTTGAATATTTATTTGTCTATACTGCATGTAGCTCAATAAATGAATAAATAAATACCAATAATAATAATAATAATTATAATTATTATTATTATTATTATTATTATTATTATTATGATTATTATTATTATTATTATTATTATTATCAATGGCAACAACAACAATAATTGTAATAATAATAATAATAATAATAATAATAATAATAATGATAATTATTATTATTATTATTATTATTATTATTATTATTATTATTATTATGACTGTTATTATTATTATTATTATTATTATCAATGCCAACAACAACAATAATTGTAATAATAATAATTATTATTATTATTAGTAGTAGTATTGTATTATTATTATTATTATTATTATTATTATTATTATTATTATTATTGCTGTTGTTGTTGTAATAATAATAATAATAATCATTGTAATAATAATAATAATAATAACGATTGATGATGATGATGATAAAATAATTATTAAAATGCTAATAATCATAATAATAATAATAATAATAATAATAATATTGATGATGATGATGATGATGATGATGATGATGATGATGATATTAATAATAATAATAATAATTTGTAAACAGTACGACAGGAATGCGATTCTGAGGTTCTGGTGGTGTAAATGTAAACCAATAAAACTGCATCAGGAAGAAAGGAAAAACAAACATAACATGAATGGCTGGTGTAATGAGACCGAGTGACACATGTAATACGACGCTGCGGCCGTTTGGCTTACCCATCATGTCTTTTGTCTTCTTGAAATGTTTATACCAACGTCCAAATTCCTGACACTTCGCCGCAGACACATTTGCATAGTAAGTGCTGTTCACGATGGAGGATATCATACTCTGCAGAGAGAGAGACAGAGACAGAGAGAGAGAGAGAGAGAGAGAGAGAGAGAGAGGGAGAGAGAGGGAGAGAGAGAGAGAGCGAGAGAGAGAGAGAGAGAGAGAGGGAGAGAGAGAGAGAGGGAGAGAGAGAGATGGGGGTGGATATGGTGTTGAGTTTCTGTTTGGCTAAAGGTGTAACACCTTACCCTGTTAAACATGACACTGTTTATTGTACGCTATATCAGGCGCATATCTGACCGGGGTGGGGGGGGTGGGGGTGGGGGGGGGGGCTTTTGTTGTGGTAAAAAAAAAAAAAAAAAAAAAAACAGACACACTCCCAACACTCACTCATCTGCCAAACTACATAATTCTGTTAGGGTTGCAGGGAGGCTGGAGCCTATCTCAGCCAACACTAGGCGAAAGCAGGGTACCCTTGGAACAGCTCACCAGCACCAATGCACACACAACCATTTGCACTCTCATTCACACCTCAGGCCAATTTGGAGCAGACAGGAAGCCCAATGAGCATGTCTTTGGACTGACGGAGGAAACCTGATAACCTGGAGGAAACCCATACAAGCAGATGGAGAACATGCAAACTCCAGACAGAGATACCCTTACCAAGCCCGGGACTCAAACCCAGGTCCTTCATGCCATGAGGCGGACGCCCCTGTACCCCTGACACTCATATGTGTAAGCATTACTGGACAGGAGATGCGAGCTCACGTCCAGATGTTTTAAATTCTGGCTCAATAACTACACAATGAAATGGTTGAGGTGGTGCTGTTCTTATTCAACATTATTAAAGCTGATTGTTTTCCTACAACCAGCACAACCCGGACACTTACATACGCTAGAAATTTAGCAAAACTAGTACATAGGGTTTGTTTTTATTTGTTGTTACACTTTTCATACGTTTACAGTGTTGTGGAACGTCCACGAATCGAGTTAGCGTCTGTTCTCACTTACGTTATAGCAGCTACAAACAGTCGTTCCCTCACCAGCCTTGGTTTTTTCTCTTTCCTGAAGTTAATGAGACAAAAAAATAATAATAATAAATACAGGTGAAAATAAAAAGCGTGAAATCTAAAATCCTGAAGAATTCCCAAACGCTGGAGTCTCCGCCAACAAGATGAAACAAACAACACGGTAATCCGTGCGTCTGAAATCACTACGCCATCTATTTACATTTACACCATGTGGCAGACGCCGTTATCCAGAGCGACGTACATTTTGCTTCTACAATAGAGCAATCAAGGGTTAAGGGCCTCAATCAAGGGCCCAACAGTGTCAGATTGGTGTTACTGGGACTTGAACCTTCAACATTCTGGAAACCATTGACTTAACCAATGGGCTACCATGTTCATGCACTACCCCTACTCACTATCTAGGGTACTGCATGCATGGGATTGTGAACTGAGCTCAGGGGTAAAGTGTCAGGATGATTTTATTACATTAAAACAAGGGCGGGTCTACGTCAACGCAATGCATGATGGTCTATATTGTTTGGTTCGTGCCTTTCGGTCGTACAACACTGATCACAGTGCATTATGGGATACATAACGTTCAATATATAGTGTATAATACTTCCCACTATACATTTGGTCACCAGTACAAGATGGTGAGCTCACTGGAAAGTGCACTATGTAGTGTGTAGTGAGTGATTTCGGACACAGCGGGTAATCAATAGAGCCCTGAGATTCGGAGTTGTACCGCTATACATGATTCCAACCAATCAGAATTAAGAAAAAGCTGCAACTCTGTGGAATAATGTGATATATTATATCTGAGCATCTGTTTAGGATTCATGGAATTTCTTCTCGGAGGTTGGGGTTCTTCTTGGAGCCTGGCAGGTAAGATGAGCTTCAGCAAGTGAAATTAAAAAAAAAAAAAAAAAAAAAAAAAAAAAACACGGCAGCCTTGTATGCAGGAAGATTTACTATCCCGATAGCTGAACAGATGACGCTTTGGGGATTTCTTGCCTGCGCTAATGCGAGTCGCTCTGACTGGGAAAAGCTGCTTTAAAAGCCGACGTCGGTTAAAGAGGCCACACAGCGAGCGCGTCTCCTCTCACCCGTGTTCTGCGCCGTGACTTGCTTTTCATTCCGGACAAATTCAGTTTCATTAAAGCTTCAACACTTAACACCTTAATGGCCCCGGGCTCAGTCCTCAGACACTCTCACACATACACACACACACACACACACACACACACACACACACACACACACACACACACACACGCGCGCGCGCGCGGATATGAGAATCTGCCCTGGTTGTTGTAAATATTCAAAGGAGGAAACCATCTGTTTTGAAATTACAGGTCTAGTGGCTTTATCGTTTCATCGAATATGAGCGCTCGGGGACAGCCACGCCCCCGTTTTGCGGACAATCGACTCGAGCTGCTGGTTCAGTGCAGATTTCTGAGACGTAGCATGGGCTGAGGGCAGAGGTCATGGTTGATATTTACGTTCTTAAGAACCTGAAAATCGGGACCGTTTTTTTTTTTTTTTTTTTTTTTCCCGCCATCTCGGTGCAGGATGGTGGAGAAACGGCTCAGTAAAGACTGAGGCTGATGTGCATGCTCGCGAAGGACGATTAACCTTTATTGCGAGTGTGTGCACAGCTGGGGGGGATGAAGCAACCGAGCAAAAAGGTGCAGTCAAAATCCCAAATAGAAAGTCTCCCCTTCTCCTCCTCCGTTTTCACTTCTCAGGTGTTCTCATCGCCGACAAATTCCGGCAGCAGAATCAACAAACGCACCCAGAAGGGCCACGGGATCCGCAATGAAGATTTATGCCTCGGCTGATTGCAAAAGGTGTGCAAATAATTACGCTAAAAACGCGTGGAATCTTTCATTCCGCTGACAGCCGTGCCTGTTGTGTGGGCCGCTGTGACGCATCTATCTCTCCCCTCCCTCGCAGCCCTCTGCTTGTGACACAGATGTTGGAATAAATGCCGTTCATTAATCACGCTTCTTGTGCACTGGAGCACGTGGCCGCCATGGGGGCTACCGCGAGAGCCGTGTTGGGACGACGCTCGCGTTCGAGAGTGACCTTCGTCCGCAGGTGAACAGAAAGAGGCCGCGGCCCTTTAAATGATACGCATCTTCAGGCGTTATCAGCCAGGCCAGGAAGTCTCGCTTAAGGGTACTATCACGCTCATCGATCTGCATGGAGCTAAAAAATGTGCCGCGTCCTGCTCTGTCGCGTTCTGACGTTGCCTTTTGCTTTCACTCGTTTAGCACCAGAAGCCTCGGGATGTGGAGTGGGGGGGGGGGGGGTTGTTCCCGTCTTCTTCTTCTTCTTCTTCTTCTTCTTCTTTTTCTTCTTCTTCTCCTTTTCCCACCCAGCCTTTAGTACCCCGATAGAGGTGGGTTTAGAACACTTACATAGAGGCGGAACTAGAGCACTCATACGATCACGGCAGTCTCGCTTGAACACGATTAAGTGGCGTGTTGAAAAAGTCTCATTGAATCGGCGCTGACCTAAAGGTGGGACATTCATCTCACGTCTAGACGTCTCCGAACAACCTGAACCCTCTATACAGTTTTCTGTCTCTCTCTCTCTCTCTCCCTCTCTCTCTCAATCTCTCTCTCTAAGGACTCAGAGGCACTCGCGGGCCAAACGCATACTTAAAAAAAAAAAAATACAGGAGTGAGGCTGCTGGGGAATAAATCGAAACGCTCGACAAGACGGCGGACAAAAGCGCTCTTTTTAAGCCTCTCGCTCCCCCGGCTCCAGCGCCAGCTAATTCTCCCGATACTCTGTTTGTTAACCTTCCTCGTTGTGTGCGAGGATTAACATCCTGAATATCAAGGACAAGTTAATCCTATAAAAGTTGCCAATCATGTGCCATAAATATGCTGAGCTCTGCAGGCGCTGGCAGCTCAGCCGTTAAGGTTCTAGCGCAAGTTGCTTAGAAGGTTGTGAGCTCAAATCTCACACACTTCCGCGGCTTGGACCACTTTTTTTCGAATGACTGGAATCGTTTGCGATGTAAAACATGTTCACGGTTTTTAAAAGAAGCGTAAACATGACCCGGATTACGGCTTCTGATGGAGATACTCGACCGCGTTACCAGTTCTGACATCTCGGGATGTTTCAAATTGCTTGTCGTATTCATACACGGCGAATTAGCGGCAGAAAGCTTGGTGGGAGGAGCAGAAACATTTAAAAGTGTGTTACGGAGAAGAGGAGGGGGTTTAGGGCACCCTCACATACATCGAAACGGGCCGGCTCATCTTTTCAAAGTCGCAAACCATTATTTTCAAAGTCGGACAATCTGTAATGTTGTTCGATGACATCATATGCCACAGATCTCCATTCTTGTGGAAAAAGTTAGCCCGCCTCCTCTAACAGAGCGAGTTAGAATTTTATTCATTTATTCATTTTCAGAACCGCTTGATCCTAATTAGGGTTGTGGGTGGGCTGGCGCCCATCTCAGCCAACTCTGGGTGAGGGTGGGGTATACTCTGGACAGCTCACCAGGCCATCACAGGACTGACACTCACACAACATTTCACACTCACACCTAGGGGAGAGTTGGAACAGCCAATTATCCGACTGTGCATCACTTCGGACTGTGGGAGGAAACCGGAGAACCCGGAGGAAACCAACACAAGCGCGGGAAGAACACGCAAACTCCACACAGAAGCACCTGAGCATAGGAATCGAACCCAGGACCTTCTTGCTGTGAGCCAGACATGCTAACCACTACACCACCGCGCCGCCTGTAATTTTATTCCTCCAGAAAGAAGTGATTGTTTCTGTTCATTTTCCTCTTTTTTTTATAAATAATTCAACTCTTTTTAAAACGTTTGTAATTTTGAGAAGAAATGAAGTAAAATTACAGCAGGGATATTTTAAGTGTCAAATGAAAAAGCATTTAATCAAGCATGCTAGCAAACCCGCCCAATCATGCTAAATGCTAAATACTGCTATTAAAGATCTTGATACGCTATTTAAACGCCGCGCTGTTAGCCAAAATTAATTGTTTTGAGAGACGAGGAATATATTTTACATTTGCACTTTATATAAATTTATCAGTGGCGGGCTGCGCATTTGGTACCTGGGTCTTCAGTGGGACGTATCGGACCTAATCCCCTCGTAACATCACCACCATTGCTTTAGAATTATACAACCCATCAACAATATATAAAAACACAGTATAACAAGGCGTGGCATTGCACGGAGACAGCGGCATGTCACGCATTACTGCTAATAACTCTGAGCATTACATCACTTTCACCAGCGTTTACTGGAGGAAGCTTCCGGTAAATTAGTGCTCAGAGAAATGTAAAAAAAAAAAAAAGTAAACTTTACCGCCACTTCCTCGAGCTCGCCTTACGATGTCGAGCTATTCTGGAAGACGCCGTGAAAACGGATTTTGAAGAATTCAATCAAAAACCCAAGTTAATTTCTCCTCCTCCATCCGTCGATGTGTGTGCAAAAAAATTCTAACGTGAACATATCGTGTGCAGATCGCTACAGAATATTCACCTAGTTTTGTTCTGACCAACCAATCAGAGGACGGAAAAATGCTGATGTTACTGTTCAAGCTGCTAGCTGGCCCTGTGAGACCAATCTAAAATGTGATTGGTTCAAGAAACAGTATGTTTGTGTGTGTGTGTGTGTGTGGGGGGGGGGGTGCTGGCCCTACGAGGGCCCGGAGAGCTATTTAGGATGGACCCAGTCTTCCTGCATCGCTAGTAGTAATAACTGGTTCTGAAAACGAATGAATATATACGTTGCATTATACAAAGGAAATGTGGCATCCTGCCACCGTGTATAGAATGACATCATCCGTTTAAAGCGCTGTACGCACATGCAGATTAGTGGGCCGGCTCTGTTTTTAGAAATGAGCTGCAGTTCGATTTACTGCTCGCCTGCTGCTATCTAATCCATCTGCACGTTTTTTATTAGATATGTTTAATATGTAAGCGCTCACCAAGACAAATTCCTGACAAACAAAGCCGGATAATAAAGCACCGTCTGTAAACGAATTGTTCTTAATTAAAGTCGTACGGCTCCGGGAGGCGCGGGTTCTAGCTCGCTAGCCGAGCCGGAATATCCGGTGACCTCGAGAGGGATCTCAGAAACCGGGGGAACAAACCAGACCACCTGTATGGCAATGCAGGAGAGAAGAGAAATTGCTTTTGACTTCACGCCTGGTGCAGAGGCCCCGGCAAGGCGGAGCTCCGAGTGCGTACGTCCAAGGACCGAGGCACAATTCGTGGTGAAGTGTCAGTCGTTCGGATGTGGAGGAAATGAGAGATCTGAGACTTGGATCTTCATCTTAAGATTAGAGATTACAAAACTGGACAAGGTCACAACACACACACACACACACACACACACACACACACACACACACACACACACACACACACACACACACACACACATAGGCAGAGAATATAAGGCGTTCGCTGACAAACACTATTCTCTCGTATAAAACTATTTCCACTTGCTCTAGAAAAGGAGGAACACAGGACGAATGTGGTCCGTACTGAAAAAAAAAAAAAAAAAAGACAAGAGGGACCCTTCTGCCCCAAAACGCTCAACAACAATTCCTCCCGCCCTGCTATTGTTTCCCCCCAACAATAACTTACATTCATCATGACTATAACTGGCACAGAATGGGGGGGGGGGGGGTTGTGTAGGAGGGGGGTGGGGTGGATAGGGATGTGTTATGGTAGGTAGTGGCGGCAGTTTTTAGGGTGGATGAGAAGGGGGGGGCGTGCCTATTGCCTTAGCATTATTTACGGACTAAACGACACGGGTTTTCTGCCCTCCTGCATACGATGCAATTCCTATCCTGCAGAATGCTTGATTCTGATTGGTTGGAAGGTGCTCAGTAACCCACACCCCCGTTTGAATCCTAGTCCATTTTCATTGTGCACTATTTCCTGACCGCGTCATCCGAGACTAATAGTATCCAGATAATGAGTCTCCACTTCCACTGCTTTCTAATACTGTACTGAGTATCCCACAGGAAGCTGAGATCCCTCTGTACCATCACCAGCTGCGTAAATTTTGCTTTATCGTCTTCGAGAAACAGTAAAATAAAAAATAAAAATAAATAAATAAATAAATAAAAAATTAAATAACAGGTTGGTGAGGGAGCAACAGTTGCACTTTACGTAATAAAAGGAGATGAATAATTTCGCAGACGTCCCACAATACTCGATCTAACTCTGAACGTCAATTAAATCCACAACTTGTGAGAATCCGCTGAAATCAATCTCCTTACTGCTTTTAATTGGAATTTAGTACCTCGGCCATACTCACCAAGACCGAGTGAACACATGGGAAAGTTCGGCTGATCCACAACAACATTAAAGGTGCGGTGTGTCAAATTTATAACACGACCCTTTAATACCGTATAGGTTTAGATATAAATAGCCTGCATTGATAGCGTATAACTCGTTTAAGAGGCTTCTATTAAAAAAACGTTGGCAGGATGATAATTCGCTTCGCTTCCAGGTGATAAAAACTAAACATAAAGGTATGGCATATAGTTTCAAAAAGAGGTGGAGTCAATTTCAGGTCTTTTCTGATGCAACATTAACACTGATGTTACTTTATGAAGCTGGAGGAAAATACAAATATTAAAGGTGCAACCTGTAATATTTTATTTCTAGAGTTGTAATATTACAGTACTTTAAAGAAACATTTTAAAAACAACACATTTATACTGCACATGCAAAATGTTTACATTTTAATTAAAAGACATATCTTATATATACATTAAAGTGTACTTGTAGTCAGTTGGTGTCACTAGCTCTTTAAAACGATCCCGTATGACATCAGCGGTACTTTCTGACATCATCAGGCCGTGCCCAAATTCAAAGTGTGCGCGAGGGTCACAACTCGAGGCATGCTCAGAGACATGTGGCTTTTGTGACTGGCTGTTCCAGCCTGGCAGTGTCAAAAATGTGTTGGATTGGTTGGGCTATCCACGAGTGCTGAACTGCGCAAACAACACGCGCAGAGAATATTTCCTTTTGTTACTAAACCAACTCCCGACTGTGTAAACCATTTCGGATTTATTGTCACAGTCATCTGCAGTAGTGTTCTCATCCTCAGAGTTACTAGAACATGACGTCTCACTGTCTCGACAAGAGACGTCAACCCCGCCCAACGTGACGATGTCACGTGCCGGGGGCTTGGGGGGAAGGGGGGGTGTCCACTGCTCACCCCTTTTGTTTAGCTCCTGCTAGTATTCCATGGGATAAAATGACTAGTTTTGTCCTTTTTAATCGTAATTTATTTTTAATTAAGCGCCTGCATCACTGAAACGTATTACAACCACATAGATGATGCTGCAATGATGAAGAACACGACCAGACTACAGGAGATAAGTCTGCGCTCTTACACCAGAGCCAAGCGGCTCACCGGCGACTGGGAGTTCAACTCGTCCTGGGTGGGTTGCTCGTCCGTCGCCGGTATATGCAGGGGCAAGCCGAGGTAAATTTGTGGTTAAAACCGTGGCCAGGGGTCTAACAAGGACTCAGACCCACTACAACCCCCTAGATCATGATCCCAGCTCAATAACCTTTTCAAACTTCTGGTAAAATGATTTCAGGTCAGAAAATAGCTCTGCCCCCTGGCTGAAAGACAGCTTGTAAAAAGGGGTGGAGTCAGTTTGTTGCTATTGGCTTTCACTATAATAATCAACACATTTCAAAAAAAAAAAAAAAAAAAAGACTCATACTGCTCCTTTAACACAACTGAAAAAATTATTTCAAAATAAAAGCCGTGTAGAACCGGGCGCCTAATGAAAAGTGGGTGGACCTCAAACATTGTTTCGATGGAACATCGATGAGAAAATGTAGTAATTGGTAATAACTCATCTTCTGCACTGACTGTGGTCGGATAAATAAATAAAAAAAATTTATAACAATAATAATAATAATAATA
>CM045739.1:6010000-6015000 GCA_024760905.1 Plotosus lineatus
TACAAGATAATTAAATACGTGCTGCAGCTTGCCGGGTAAGAGATACAGTCAGCGCGACATTTATTACACATCATGCATCCATCCTGCTCACACCACACAGTATTTCATACAAAACAAAAAGTATGAAGCCTGCAAATATCAACCTGAGAAAATTTTTAAGGAGAAAAACAACCAGAATATATGGAAATATTTAAATTATAAGATGAATGATTCATTTAAATACATGTAAATTTTTTTCAGCAAAAGGTCACAGACTGCATAAACTTTCGCATCCTATAATTTAAACCAGAAGTTCTGACTTCCTGTCATTTTTGCCTTAAACATATTAATATTGCTTTTGTCGCTGAAACCGTCGGATTTGAATTCTTTCATTGTTTTTTAGAAAAACTTTAGCTGAAAACCCATGACGCAGAGTTTCACGAAAATATCTTCGGGAACGACAACAACAACAACGGAGCTGTTACGCAAATAAAACTTAAATATTTAACGACTTATTTTAATTATTATGGATTTTTTTTTCTTGAAGGCACAAACTATATGTTGCTCTCTCTCTCTCTCTCTCTCTCTCTCTCTCTCTCTCTCTCTCTCTCTCTCTCTCTCACACGTTCTCTGAACATCTCAGAAGTAAAGTAACACCAATGAAAATTCGACCCAAGAATGAATTTGTTTACTGATTTATCTATTTCTTAACACATCTCCACCATTTCTGTATTATTCGTCTGACTTCACCTCAAACTTCAGTGATGTATCTGCTCTGACAACAGAGAGTGGAATCTGGAATTTTGTAACAGGTCACATCACTCAAAACGTTAATGTCATGGTTAAAGGGCACGGTTAACTTTCGTACGACTTCATTTACGTGAAACCAAACTGAATCCTACTGCAGCATTGTATAGAGTTAATTCTAAAAAGTAGAAAAGTGTGAGGGGGGAAACATCGACCTTTGTGGTATCCCAGGCATCATTAAACGGGATTTAGTTAACATATTTTGAGTTGTTGCTAGGGCAGCAAGTTTGGAGGGTGTGGCTTTAAAGAAGGGGTGTATTTGTTTAGTTTGCAAGATTCATCATAGCTATCTTCAGATTTGCCGACTATCTATCTATCTATCTATCTATCTATCTATCTATCTATCTATCTATCTATCTATCTATCTATCTATCTATCTATCTATCTATCTATCTATCTATCTGTCTGTCTGTCTGTCTGTCTGTCTGTCTGTCTGTCTATCTATCTATATCCATCTATCTATCTATATCTATCTGTCTGTCTGTCTGTCTATCTATCTATCTATCTGTCTGTCTGTCTGTCTGTCTGTCTATCTATATCTATCTATCTATCTATCTATCTATCTATCTATCTATTTATCTATCTATCTATCTATCTATCTATCTATCTATCTGTCTGTCTGTCTGTCTGTCTATCTATCTATCTATCTATATCCATCTATCTATCTATATCGATCTGTCTGTCTGTCTGTCTATCTATCTATCTATCTATCTATCTATCTATCTATCTATCTATCTATCTATCTATCTATCAATCAATATATATATATATATATATCTATATATATATCTATCTATATATCTATCTATCTATCTATCTATCTATCTATCTATCTATATATATATATATATATATATATATATATAATGCACACTCTATTTACCGCTCTGTCTATTTACATATCTACCTATGCATAGGTATAGAAATAGCTATGTAGTATTTCTCTCTTTTATATTTATAACAATTTTTACATTTAGTCGATACTCTTATTCAGAGTGAGTTATAATTTTATTTATACAACTGAGGAGTTGAGGGTTAACGGTGTATATATATATATATATATATATATATATATATATATATATATATATATATATATATATATATATATATCCTACAAGCACAATTGACTAAAATAATTAATATTAACCAATTAAAGTAATTTTCATATGATGTGATGATAATAGAGTAATAATGTAGTAATAATGGCAGTTTTATTGCGCTGTATATTGTGATGTAGTAAACTTTACTGTATAGTAACACTGAAGATCAGCAGCTCGTGAAGGCGCCTTAGTGACGGCGGTGACACATCTTGTTGTTGTTGTTGTAGTAGTAGTCGAGTAGGCCGTTGTGGGTGTCAAAGTGCTCGTGTGGGTGTCTGAGACAGGAAGTATGCTTAATGACATCGACAGCGTTGCACTTTCCCCGATGCAACTCACATATGCACCGGGAGGAAAACAGCTACATGGAAATCAATAACACTGAGAAACGGCGGGCAAAACCTGAATTCTGGCAGCGTGGCACACCTTTCATCCTCTGTTTACATTTTTTTTGTTTTTGGCAATGAGAGCAAAATAAAAAAGAGCAACGTGCCCTGAAATGAATGTTTACAGTGACCGGCAATGAGAGGAAACTCCAGGTGTTATCATCAAGCCGGACTTGTTTTAATTACAGGCCTCATTAATAATATTGGAAAATTTGTTCAAAAAAAAAAAAAAAAAAAAAAAAGACACCTCTAGTGACAACTTGGACATCGCATGTATTAATGGAATGCAGGTTACAATTTGGTTATGAATACGTGTATGATTTATTATGGTTCATGTGTGCCGACTCACCCCCAGAATACTCATAAAGAGCAAAACAAAGTTTGTCACTGGCCACAGGTAGTGTGTGAATCATTCTTCTCTCTCTCTCTCTCTCTCTCTCTCTCTCTCTCTCTCTCTCTTTCTCTCGCTGTCTCTGTCTCTTCTCCCCTGGACCCCTCCTTCTCTCCATCCCTCCCTCACTTCCTCCCGAACAGGTATATTTGTGCTAACAGAGAGGCTTTTAAGTACGTTCCGGTGTATTAAACACACTCGCCGTCCAGCCGAGGCACCATTAATCCTCATTCATCATCTCCCCGAGGAGCCGGCGCTTTGTTAGAGAGCAAATAAAGTGACCCCGAGAGCGTTTAGCGAAAGAGACGGCCGTCACCGTCACCGTGCGAGCCGAGGACGCCTGTAAAATGTATTTATCAAGTCTGGGCCGACTGTGAGCTTGACAATTATACACTTTGGAGCCCTCAGGCTTCAGAGCGCAAGCACTTTGGCTAATTAGAGCGGAGCGGAGCGGAGAGAGATGCCACCCAAGTTCTGCCTCGAGAGGATGTTGACGGAGGAATGTGTTTTCAATCACGAAAAAAGTAATGAAACTATTTTGTATTTTTTAAAGCAGTTTGTCTTCTCCCACTCAATATGCGCGCGCACGTGTGTGTGTGTGTGTGTGTGTGTGTGTGTGTGTGTGTGTGTGTGTGTGTCACCAACAATTTTATATTAGTATATATGTAGAATGTGGCATGTGGAATTAATTGTTGGAGAACTTTCTGTACCAATTTGTAAAAAGGTCACTCAGACAGCGCAAACCTCTACCAACCCCAAAACTCCCATATCACAATGTTAAAGAACCCTTAAAAAATTTCAGGCTTCAAAATTTGAAAAAATACAAAGTCTTCCTTGCCCAAAGCTTGGCCTCTTGTAGAAATTTCATGAAAATTTGTAAAGATAATTTGCAATTTAAAAAAAGAAAGAGAAAACAAAGTACACAGCATCCTAATACGACACTTCCAAAAAAAAAAAAAAAATGAAGAATGTTCAAGAATCCTGAAAACCACATGCACTACGAGAATGCAAACTTCTACCAGCCTCAGGAATCTCCTCAACATGAATTTTGATCCAGATCATCTCCAAAAGTTGATGGAGTCTTCCGTATCCAAAGCACTGAGACCCCACGCAATATTGCACCTTCCACACTGGAGAGATTTCAGGGGGTTATTTCATAAAATCTGGATACTGATTCCACACAGAAAAAAATGCAATAGTTCATTCATCGTTCATTTTCTGTAACCGCTTAATCCTAATTAGGGTTGTGGGGAGCTGAATCCAGCCGAGGACAGAGTACACCCTGGACATCACAGGACAGAAACACATTCTTTTACATGAACATCACAACGGAGACAGTGAGAGACATGGCCGGCCTTTGATAACCCAGTTAGTGCTCTGGGGAGGGGGGGGGGGGGGGAATCAGTGACAACCCGTGGAGGGTGTGGCTTGAACTCCCGACCTTGGGATCAGTGATCCAGCACCTATACCACCAGGCCGCCGCTGCCTAGAATGTAAGAGTATAAAGATGAATTTGAAACAGGTTTGTTATCTCACCTGGTTCGGCACTGATCCGAAGATCAGTCTGTCCTTCAGGCTGCGATTGGTAACTATACGAACTATTTACACAAACTAATATATTGGTTGAAATGTTTTTTTACACTCTAATATCAATCAGTAAATTATAAGAACATAAATTCCTGAAAAAACAAACAAACACAAAAACAGCCATCTGTGGCGACTGAATGCTGACTGCAGCGTGATCCACTGGGAACTAACCAATCAGATACCTCCACGTCTTCCTGTTCATGCATGACCCCCTACCATGCATGAACCAGCAGTCAGAGTGGAGGTTGTGTGTGTCAAGGGGCTGGGGGGAAGGGGGGGGGGGCTGAAGGGCTAGAAGGACCCCCTGGGGAATTAAAGGTCATGGAAGACATGCTACGCTCAAGTTTTGCTAACTTCCCAGAATACCAGCCCCGTCTTTAAAGCTCAATCCGATCATAAACGCAGCCGCCTGAACTCGCTAAACGCTTGTACTTTACAAATCAAAAACCTTTGAGGAATGAGAAAAGCA
Source organism: Plotosus lineatus (assembly GCA_024760905.1). Lineage (NCBI taxonomy): Eukaryota > Metazoa > Chordata > Actinopteri > Siluriformes > Plotosidae > Plotosus > Plotosus lineatus. The sequence continues at coordinate 6,014,720 of CM045739.1, forward strand.
TCTTATTCGTTAAATGAATAAATTATTTACACAAATCAGGTGGTCGCGGAATGTGAAGAGTCCATTTGCATATAAACACACAGTCCACCGATCAGATTTCAGTCTGTCTGGCAAGACAGGCATTTGATGACCTATGTGGTTTACCCATCACATGACCACCACTGCCTCCGTGACATGCGATGCTAGCCGCCCACATCTTTTTGAACTGCGGCGCCATGCGTATTTGAGGGCGGACCAACACACTCGGAGTGAAAACACTATGCGCCACCTCGTATGAATGA
>CM045739.1:6020000-6037500 GCA_024760905.1 Plotosus lineatus
GTGTGAGTGTGTGTGTGTGTTATCACACATTCCATTGTGTTTTACAGGTGGGGACTGTGCCCTCCGAGGCCCAGCAGTCTGGAGGACTCGCCGCCAGATCATCAGTCATTCTACTGTCGTTAGCTGGTAATGATTTGATTATTTTGCAGATGCACCGGGGTATAAATCTCTTTCAGAAACATTTCCTCCACATATTAATCAAAAGCGATCGAGCAGAGCAGCCAGAGATTCAGGGTGGGGGTCGACGTTTTCAAAAGAAGTGATCCTTCCTCATTCTCATTGCGCGTTAATGGTGTTTAACAATGTTTAGAATTGAAAAAGCAACTTTTTTTTTTTTTTTTTTTTTTCACGGTGACAAGCTGACACGGTACAAGTTGGAACCCCATCCAGAGTTTCAAGGGTGAAAGAAAACTTTGATGTGTAGGACTGGCTCATATACAGCAGCAATCCCAGCATGCATTGTTCGGCAAGGACGCTGCATTAACAGAAAGTGTCATGCATATATGAACAGACTATAATATAAAATGGTGTCGTCTGATTAGTCGACGATCTCTCCAATTAAACCAGAGGTTGTCATGGTCACTTGGAGTAGGCAACGTCCTCATAATCACATAACGAAAATGAAAAAATAAACAAAATCATTCTCGTCTTGATACGAAAACATCATTACAATGTGCGTTTTACTTATTTTTGCGAATATAGCAAACTTTGGATCAGTCGACTATCATAATCCTAATTAGGGTCGCGAGAAGACTGGCACCCATCTCAGCCATCTCTGGGTGAGGGTGGGGTACACCCTGGATGGCTTGCCAGGCCATCACAGGGCCAACACTCACACAACTGTTCACACTCACACGTTGGGGTGATTTGGAGCAGCCAATTTTCCTACTGTGCGTGAGTTTGGACTGTGGGAGGAAACCAGAGTCCCTGGAGGAAACCCACACAAGCACGGGGAGAACACGCAAACTCCACAAAGAAACATAATACTTGTCAAATATAGAGTCACTATAGAACATTGATGTGCTGCTTTGGGCCATTCTGAAGCCTATCGAAGTCAGTAGTCAAGTCTAAACTATACCAATCTAACCTAGATTGCTTCAGAACCAAAACCGGACTCTGATCCGTGACTTTACACTTGTTAAAGTCAATACAGAACAGAAATATGATGAGCCTGGGGCTGGTTTAGTAAAAATATAAAAACTTTCTTCTTCTGACATGCAGTAAAGCTGAGCACTTGTTATTTATCTCCACGCTGTGAAATATGAATGGTGCAGATCTGGCCTCCACCTCCAGAAAGCATTCCTTTCATGTGTCCCAGAATGCACCGTGATGTGAAATAGCCCTTCAGTGAATGCGTATCGAACCCGGACACCGCTCCGGGAGCCATCAGGCTGATGCCAGGCGCTCTGGATTGGCCGAGGTTCCCGTGAGGATAGAGGGGGAGGAGGGGGAGTTTTACGTCTCAGCAGGCCAGTAAGCCTTGAGGCTCCTGAGCCCTGAGAATCGTAGCGAATTGTGGGCACCTTGGCAGCAGCTCGCTGTTCGCCTTAGGTCTGTCACAGCTCAAAGAGACAGTCGGCGCTTGCCCAGATACTCGGCGGGCAGAGCCCAGGAATGCTGGGAAAAGCGTTTCTTTCAGGTTCATCTGGACTGGTGTCGATAAGCAATGGTGGGCATCTCCTTTGCGTATCGCTGCCTTGCACCCTGTGAAGGTTCGAGTGCCACAAGCTGGGACAGGGGAGGCGGAGTTCCTGGATACCATCACTGGACACTGCCATACCAACACCGGACGGCATTCTTCTACAGCTATGCCTCACCATGCTCAATGCCCTCGGCTCTCGGCAGCACAGAGTGCCAAATGTCGACTCGAACTGCGCTATCGGTTAAAACACAAGGTCTGAATTTAGTGGGTTTTTCTTTTTTGTCTTTTTTATGCAGCTGTTTATTAGGTTCTGCATTCTGTTTAGTGCCGAGTTATTTATTATAGTTCAAATAAAATTGATTTTGAATGACATTTTCAATAAATATCCACCAGCTTGTTTTTATGCATTTCACATGTCAGTGCAGAAGCCTATTTATTTTTTGTGCTTGGCCAGGACAAACTCCCACACCCTTGGGAACATAAGGGTAAATTTTAACCCCATATATATATATATATATATATATATATATATATATATATATATATATATATATATATATATATATATATATATATATATATATATATACATATATTCTTCTATAATCACCTGAAGAGAGAGGATGGTTTCACCACCCCTCGAAACAGATCTGTAGTGATAAATGGAGTTTCAATAGAAAGTCTTTGTCCTGTCCTTTTATTTTTGTTTTATTTGCTCTACCAAAAAGTATTGAGCACTCTCCTACGGAAGGATCTAATCAGAAAATCCCCTATATATATATCTATATATATATATATATATATATATATATATATATATATGTGTGTGTGTATAAATGAACCTAAGTATCACCTGTGTATGTTACCTCAACTACTTATTTAATCTCTTCCACTTTTTCAAGATAAGCAGGAAATACCCAGAACGCTATGAGGGGAGGGGCTACTGTAACCACAGAGAGATCTGTGGCAAAAGTACAGATAAGGTCAAGTACTTCCTGTCAGTACACAATTCTTTGATTCTTATAAATAAGTGGTTTAAGGTAAAGGTTGGGGACAGTTTTTTTAGTCACATGAAATCAAGATTTTCAGAATATTACCATTTCCATTATTGACTCATCTCCAACACCACAGCAATAAATGTTTGTAAGAATTAAGCACGTTTAATGTTAATAGACTTAAAAAAAAAAACCAACTGCACACAGACATCACTTTACATCATCATGCAAACTCTGTGGGTAAATGTTTTAATAAAGTCTATGATAAAGTTTGGTTATGGAACATTCCAGATTACTATCCTATAGGGACTTATCGGAAATTTATAAAAAAGAAAACTGCGAGTTGCCTGACACATTGAATATTCACAAACCTTGACGCCGGTTATTGAGATTGCTACAGCTTAACATTGAGGAATTAACAGTGTTATAGAATGTTATATAAGAAAGTTATATAGGTTTAGCATATTGTATTAAAAAAAAAAGAACAATAAATAAACCAACAAATAAATAAATATAATAAAATGGAAGTTTTGGCGCGAATTTTAAAGGTGGTCTTAAAATGGACCCTACTGTAATTTTCTCCAAAAATTCCAATATCTTGTGAACTTTTTAAAAAATATATCAGTTTTCTACTGTTCCTTCAGACAGCAGAAATTTAATGTGTAACAAATAAAGGATCTTTGAAATTTTTAAATAAATAACATGCCTGATGGCTATTTTAAAGGTGACGGTTGTGTTGATATTGGATACGTGTAGCCTTAAAATATTTTAAGACATGCCAAAAACTAATATTGTGATTGTGGTAGAATTTTAAAAAATGTTTTGCATTTGGGTAAGTATTAGGGGCTGATATGTGGTAAAAATAAAAAAAAAGAAAAAAAAAGAAAGAAAAGAAAAAAAAGAAAATGCGTTTCCATGATCATGTTAATTTTGGGGACTGAAAATGAAAGTCTCGGTTCTGTTGAGGTTTTTCAGGAAGGCACTGCAGCACTAACATCCTCTAGCAGTGTTCATCGTAGTGGAAAAAAAGAATAGGCGTGACTGACTTCAGGTAAGCTGTAGGAGGATAGAAATACGACCCACCACATCAGAGGGTTAAAAACATCAACTATGTTTCAATACAGTGAGGCTGGTGAGTAATATTTACACTTCAGCACTCATTGTAGTGGTACGAAAATTCGATTTGACACCCCGAGGATTTCCCTCATTACAGTAAATTAATTGTCGCAGTACATTCTCACATGTTTTTGTCGACCTACTGTGGGAATGGAGCGTGAGGATGAGGTCATTTCAAAGAAGCCGTTTCAGGAACGGTAGTGATTCAGTGTTCTGTTGTTTTGGACACTGGATTGTTGTCCAGCAACTGTCTTCTTATGGAAACTTTGACGGAGTCTTGATAGTCAGATATCCATGACGTCAGCTCTGTTTAAGTGCGTGCAGACATTCCGAACTCAAACGGAATACCGACATGCACGTCGAACCTAGCACATGCAAATTCCCAATAATGAAGATATTATTCCTAGCTGTTCTATTTCCATTCATGCATAAACAATTCAAGGGTGTAAACAACATGTACCTTTTATAGCTCAAAGAAACACACATTTGCAAGGTGTCATAAAACAATCAGTGGAGAACATGTTCCTGAAAATGACAGTTAACGTCAGTTTCATGACATCACATAAAAACAACGTATGTCACTTTTTTTGTTTGTTGTTGTTGTAAAGAAGTCCTTGCTTTTAAAAACATAACCATCCTCGTCCTCGCTACGTCTTCAATAAATATATTTATACTCAAGACTGATTTTTATTTTTGTAAACAAGCTGTTAAGGCTATTTAAGCATCAATATTCAAGCTAACCACACAGATACAAATAGGAAGTGGTATTCATTTCAGCAGAATGTCAAGAAAGTCTGTTCAGAACCTCTAAGTGACCAAAAACAAGAATCATTCGTGAGGAAGTGGCACAGATATACTACGATGAAAAATAAGTTGACAAGATTATTTAATGGGTGAAATTTCCCTCTGTGCAAATGCTATACCTGAGAATTATTTCCCCCAAATTTTAGTCATCTTTGAGAAAAAATAAATAATTTATTGATGTGCTGCTAGAGGAATGTAATCAGCACAGTGATGGTGTGATGCGGCCTGGTGTGTATTTTCCGATAACAATGTGTTTAATTCCTCTTCCAGCACAGCAATTTCTCAACAAATACATTTTTTCTTAACCGCTGCTTTGTTTTTCTGCAGCATGCTACATTTTATATATATTTTCTTTCTTCCTTTCAGCTTTTTCCCTTTTCTCGGGAGTCGCCACAGCGAATCATCTGATTCGCACATTTGATTTGGCAGAGGTTTTTACGTCGGATGCCCTTCCTGTCACAACTCTTTAGCAAGAGACAGAAACACGCTAACGGCTTTGTAGCTACTCTTTACGAAAGTCAGCAATGGTTCTTTTATATATATATATATATATATATATATATATATATATATATATATATATATAAAATTCTAAATATATATAAAATCTATTATATATATATAAAAGATCTTCTAGAAGATTATAGAATCTTCCATAATCACCTGAAGAGAGAGGATGGTTTCACCACCCCTCGAAACAGATCTGTAGTGATAAATGGAGTTTCAATAGAAAGTCTTTGTCCTGTCCTTTTATTTTTGTTATTTGCTCTACCAAAAAGTATTGAGCACTCTCCTACAGAAGGATCTACTCAGAAAATCATATATATATATATATATATATATATATATATATATAGGATATATGGGCAGTGGTGGTCTAGTGGTTAAGGCGCAGGATTGCCAAGCCTAAGGTTGGGGGTTCGAGTCCCCACAAGGTTGTCACTGTCCCCCCCAGTGTAGCTAACTGGGTTATCAAAGGCAGGCCATGTCTCTCACTGTCTGTGGTGAGAGACATGTAAAAAATTGCTGACTTTTGCAAAGAGTAGGCTGCAAAGCCGTCAGCGTGTTTCTATGACCTGGAGAGGGATGGCCGCCAGGCCAAATCAGCACAAGTCTCGCCATGAAGGCGCCCCAACGACATCCCCGGATGTTAAGGGATAAGTGAAGAAGTGAAGATATATATATATATATAGAGAGAGGATTTTCTGAGTAGATCCTTCCATAGGAGAGTGCTCAATGCTTTTTGGTAGAGCAAATAACAAAAATAAAAGGACAGGACAAAGACAAAGATTCTTCTATAATCACCTGAAGAGAGAGGATGGTTTCACCACCCCTCGAAACAGATCTGTAGTGATAAATGGAGTTTCAATAGAAAGTCTTTGTCCTGTCCTTTTATTTTTATTGTTATTTTTATTTTATATATATATATATATATATTAGGGATCCCTTGCTACTTCGCGCTTCAATTCATGCAACTTCAGTGCATTGCGTTATATATATTTATATATTTATATATATTTAATAAATATTCATGGCATTAAAAAATAAGGAAATTAAGGAAGAATAGGGGGAAAATTATGGAAAATGCCACAAAACAATGCCAATTATGCAAAAAAAACCCCAAACAAACACAAAACAAAACACAGCCCCAAAACCCCCCATCAAAACTACTTACATTATTGCATCTGTGTGTGCACGCGCAGCTGCACGCGTGCATGCGTGCACGCATATGTATGTGTGTCGTCTTCTCATGCACCATCTGTCTGATGTGTATTTATATTTTATTTACATATTATGTTATTTTTGAATGTTTAATTGTTATTATAAACCTTTATAGCATTGAATATGTATTTATTGGTATTATATACACATATACATGTATGTATACGTCAGTCGGGGGGGGGGGGGGTGATCCTAGTTGGTGGCTTTCGATGGTCGTGTGGGGATCTCGATCCCAATTAATCGTGGAAAGTGAGGGATTCCTGTATATACTCGTATATTTTCCCAACAGCCAATCAAATTTACCATAACATTTACTCGTCTTTCTTCATTTATTTTACAACTGTTGACAGTGGGGCTTGAACCCCCGACCTTGGGGTCAGTAATCCAGTGCCTTACCATCACTGCCTGCTCGAGTCTTCCTTTTTGATTGGAAATATTTATAAAACACGGTCGATTCTAACCAATCTACAGCCGTTTGCTCGGCTATGTCTGTGAAGCCATGACCACGGCTGTCCGCATTTCTCGAGTACAACGTCATGAGGCGGTATTGTGGCTTCCCGCGGCGTAACAGTTAAACAATAGCATTTTTATTTATTTATTTATTTACATTTATTTACTTTGAATTTGAAATGTTTTCTTTAGAGGAGATCGGTCACAAAAGTTGTGAATCTGTCTAACCTTTGTCAACCACAGCAGCACGTACCTGAGCGACTTCCCTCGGGCCAACAGAAATCATGCATCGCACTTGCATGTCGCCCCGTGTAATACCAGAGGTCAGGCCCACTTCCATATATGGTAAAGGACTCTGCTGTATGTCTTGTAATTCAGCCTTATAATAAAAAACCTCATTAAGTTAATTAAAAACGCTGTCGGTGCGGATGCATTAAGGTCTGAGAGAAGCACTCACGGAACTCCGCTCTTTTAATTTACTGATTAAACTGAAATTGAGCAATTTCATCACCAATTTTCTTTAAGTTCCTGCTATAGCTATATTTATAAAAACAAACTCTCTCTCTCTCTCTCTCTCTCTCTCTCTCTCTCTCTCTCTCTCTCTCTGTCTGTCTGTCTGTCTGTTTGTCTGTCTGGATGTTCTTATTTCTTCACATGACTGTAGGTGTGGTCTGGTATTGGTTTAATGACAGTCGGTGAGTCCGATGGGAGCCAGATGAGCGATACAACCTCCTGAGTCTCGGAGATATTTGGTGCGGATAAACAAGTCATGCTTTCACTTACGCATCATCTTCCCCGTCCAAAGGCAAACGGATTCAGAGGGTTGTAGAGCTTGGAGAGTTTCCATTCACCAATGAGATGCTTAAAATCATATGACTGTTAACATACAGTAGGCCTCCGCCCATTCACGGTTCACCGGCCGTGGCCCCGCATACTTGCGGATTAGCATCAGGCCCGGAAATTAGTGGCATGTGATTGAAATGTAGCCAATGGCCGAGAGTTTTTGTTTCTCCCTCCTGTTGATTGGTTGCAGATGATGTGTACACCACTTTTTTTCTCCTTCGCGCAGATGTCATCAACCTGATTGCTTGAATTGTTCAGTTCATTTTCTGTAACCGCTTCATCCTAATTAGGGTCGCGGGGAGGCTGGTGCCCATCCCAGCCAACTCAGGGCGAGGGCAGAGTACACCCTGGACAGCTCGCCAGGCCATCGCAGGGCGGAAACACGCTGACGGCTTTGCAGCGACTCTTGTCGAAAGTCAGCAATGGTTCTTTTACATGCCTCGCACCATAGACAGTGAGAGACATGGCCGGCCTTTGATAACCCAGTTAGCTGCACTGGGGGGGGACAGTGACAACCTTGTGGAGAGTGGGACTCGAACCCTCAACCTTTTGATCAGCGATCTGGCGCCTTATACCACTAGACCACCACTGCCCCTGCTGCTTGAATTGTGAATTCACGTTTTTTTCGTGTGTTTTTAATGATTATTTAAATGCTATGATGTCACTCAAACGCCCCGCATCTTCTCTCGCTTCTGGTAAGAAGCCTAAGCGCTTTATTTATTAATAAATATTATCACAGTACAAAATTGAAAAGTGTTTCTGAATCATTACTACATTTTACTGGATTATTACTGTATCAATGAGGAACACTGGATATAGAATGGGTTTAACACGCACATGTAATATCATACATAGGGTTTTACAACTGCGTCAATAATTCACGGATTTTCAAGATCCGCGGGAAGGGGCGGAACACAACCCTCACAAATAACGGAGGTTTCCTGTAAATATAAAATGCATGAAGATGTCTTTTTACTTCAGTTCCATCTATTCAAAATTGCCGATATCTCTGGGGTGTGATTTTTTTTTTAATAAGCAAAACCTTCTGGATTTTTTCTCCTCTCAAAATCAACTTTTTTTTCGTGGCTTCCATTCTTCATGAAATTGAAAGTGACCAATTATTCATCATCTCCTTCTTCACAAGCAGCCACCAGGGAGGAGCAATTACACGTTCCCACTGCAAACATGGCAGGTCTAATAAGGCACGCAAGTAGAGAAAGAATCAATTAAAGCGTCTCTGACCCTCGGTGGACATGGCCCTGCTTGTATAACATGCAGAGTTCAATGCCTGCCTGCGGGCCATGTTCAATTTCACCGAGCGAGGAAAAGGAGCTCGAGCAATTTGTCATGTATAATGCAAGCTAATCCGGTTGACTTCTTTTCCTTTTCTTTTCTTTTTAACCTCTTTGCAAAACCGAACAAATTCCTACACGTATTATCACCAAAATTGGTGGGGACACTACCCTGCCTATGTCCCAGGGATGACTTGATTTTGGACTGTCAAGGTCAATGGTCAAAGTCAGAACAAGGCCACAGAGTTTTAGAAATTGAGAGCTTATACCTTAAAACTAGGTTCTGATAGCCACGCCCGTTACTATGGAGCAGTAATAGAACACCATATACATTTATACCTCGGCTTACATCGGCACGCACGCACTCAGATGCGCACCTCACACAAAAATCTTACGAGTTTTGATGGGGGGTTTTGGGTTTTTTGCATAATTGGCCTTGTTTTTTGTGGGATTTTTCTTAACTTGTCCCCCTATTCTTACTTAATTTCCTTATTTTTTTTAATTCAATGAATATTAAAAAAAAAAAAAAAAAAAAAAAATATATATATATATGGTAGGCCTCCGTCAGTCCCGAAGGACTATGGCTGCGCTCTGGCTGGTATCCCGGCTGGTGATACCCCCCAGTGCGCAGAGCCTGGGTAGGGAGTAATGAGGGACAGGCTGTTACCCAAGCAGCAAGCCCCCCCCCCCCCCCCCCGTCTCAGCACCACCGGAAGGATCCAATGGAAAGGCAAATGCCGATACGACTGGGTTCCAGTGCTGCTGCAGGAGAGAATCTACGGTCAATTTAGAACAGCTAATTAACCTACAGTGCACGTCTTTGGATTGCGGGAGGAAACCGGAGCACCCGGAGGAAACCCGCACAAGCACGGGGAGAACATGCAAACTCCACACAGAAATGCCCAGGCTGGGAATCGAACCCGGGCCTTCTTGCTGTGAGGCGGACGTGCTATTATACAAGTAAATTTGGCATAGCCGAGCCTAGGTTAGCCTAGAGATAAGCTAATTGGAGTTAAGTTGTTTTCATCTTACATCGTCTCTCCTGGAACCAATTAATGATGTAAGCCGAGTTATACATGTATAGACTTTAAATAAGACCATTACCTTTGACCTTAAGTGACCTTGAAAAGGTCAAACCCCAGTCATCTCATGAATTCTTAAATTGGCAATTTTTTTGGTTAATTTGTACACATCAATGTTTATTTATCAATTTCTCACCACATAATCCTAATTAGGGTCACAGTCAGGTTGACACCCATCTCAGCCAACTGTGGATGAGGGCAGAGTAGTTCCTGCATGGCTCGCCAGGCCATGGTAGGGCAGAAACATGCTGACAGCTATGCAGCTCCTCTTGACGAAAGTCTGCTATGGTTCTTTTCCATGAACCTCCCACCATAGACAGTGAGGGTCAGGGTTGACCTTTGACAACCCAGTTAGTGCACTGGGGGAACAGCAGTGACAAGCTGTAGACAGTGGGGCTTGAACCCCCAACCTTAGGATCAGTGATCCAGCACCTTTACCACCAGACCACCACCGCCCACACAGCAAAAGGTCCTATAGGATATATTGCACATAAGAAATTCAAACCAGTCACCGTATGGTCTGGATTGACTGCAATGTTCTTGCTGGGTCCTGGGGTCCCTTGCACTCTGAGTACCCCTCGACCCTCTTTTTTTTTTTTTTTTTTTTTTTTTTTTTGTTCCCCCCTTTTCTCAAAATGTGTAGTCTGAATTTGTTCTCAGCACACGTCAAATCTCTGACATTAATAAGAAAGCAGCGGCCGGTTTTTAGAAAAGTCTTCATTTCTTGGTTCATAGATGAGTAAGAGCAGTTCAGAGGGTTTCCGCAAATGACAAAGGCGGAGGAGGAAGAATGCAGCTTGCTCTGCAAAACCTGAAAGTAACATGAATCAGCGGTGAAATAACATTACACTCGTCCAATTTCACTCTCACAACACCGCGCAGTTTATTTGAAATCATATGAAGGAATTCGGGAAGTATGTTTAAGGAAGGAAGTAGCGTGCAAAAGGAAACCTCTTCCCTCAGCTGAGGGAGTGTGAACTGCCGATCTGGATGGGTGGACGCATTTTGATTTTTTTTTTTTAATTCTTTTGCATTCACACAGAACCTGCACATGACTAGCCAGAGAATTTCACATGGACTGAAACCTCCTCCTCTTTCACATATAGCACAGTCCAACATGTGACTTAAAACAGGGAGAAAATGTACGCATGTGGTAAGAAAGGAAAGCAGCGAAGGGAACTTTGCAGCGTCTCGGTGGTGCAGGATTTAAGAAAACGACTCATACATGGAAGGAAAGGTGTACAGCATGTACAGTAAAGTCAGTTAAATTATCAATAAAACACTTTCACGACATCATTGAAGCACCTGGTCCTGTGAGACCTGGAGATATTACAGTTTGACCCACGGAGGGAGAGGATGTGAGCCTCTGATTCTCCTAAACGACAACCGATGGCATGTGAAATCCAATTTAACTTTCAATTTCATACATCTATTTTTCACTTATTTAAAATTTCCCCCCAACCACCACCCTCAATATTCATTTATTGGAGGATTTGGAGTCATAGAACATGTGTCTTCATGGACCTGTGTGTAGGTTATTCCACCAGATATTTAACTTGATTAATATATTGGTTACTGGTGTGTTGACGTGCTTCTGACATCACTGGCCCTTGCATGTGTCCGTTCTCTCTTGGCGAGGGCAGAATCCCTCCTGGACGGCTCACCAGCCATCACAGGGCAGAAGCATGCTGACAGCTATGCAGCTACTCTTGACAGAAGTCAGCGATGGTTCTTTTACATGAACCTCTCACCATAGACAGTGAGAGACATGGATGGCCATTGATAACCCAGTTAGCTGCACTGAGGGGGACAGTGACAACCTTGTGGAGAGTGGGACTCGAACCCCCAACCTTAGGATCAGTGATCCAGCAGCACCCTTTACCACCAGCCCACCACTGCCCTGCTTGATTAACATAAGACTTAAATCTAATGTAGTGGTCTGGTGATCCGTCAGCAGCCAAAAGTCAGAAGATTCAAGAATCATCCATTTTCTAAGCCGCTTAATCCTAATTTGGGTCGTGGAGAGGCTGGTGCCCATCTCAGCTGACTCTGGGTGAAGGCAGAATACACCTTGGGCAGCTCACCAGGCCATTGCAGGCCAACACACACACACACACACAGAGACAGACCAGCATTCACACTCTCACACCTTGGGCTGATTTGGGACAGCCAATGTGAATGTGTTTGGACTGTGGGAGGAAACCGGAGTGCCTGGAGGAAACCCATGTACACTCCACACAGAAATGGCCCATGCCTGGAAATTTGAACCCAGGTCTTCTTGCGGTGAGGTGGATGAGTTAACCACTGCGCCACAGCGCCGCCCTCAAGACTCAGCTTCGTGAAAAATACTCACTCATTTGAATGATTTATAAGACAGCTCAGGTTTGACCTTTCAAAGGTCACCCAAGATCAACGCTAATTGTCTCAGTTGAAAGTCCATATATGGTTCCCTATCAGTGTTCCATAGCAAGGTCACGTCTATCGGCACTGATTTCCAAATTATAAGCACTCGGAATCCTGTGACCTTGATTGGAATCTTTTGCGGTGACTCAAGGCTAAAGGGGACCACGCCGGTTGAGCGCGTGCGTACGCTTTCCTATCTGTCCCCGGTTGCATCTACGGGTTTGTGTCGCTTTGTTTCAAAGATATAACCGCTTCAATTTTAAAGACGGAAATGCCGGTCTCCAAAACATTGTGCCCTTGATCTGACCTCGACCTTTGACTTTGATATTCCAAAAAGTAATTATTCTTCAGACTCCCATAGGGTAGCGTTTCCACCAAGGTTGATGAAAATACGTGCATGGGTGTGGTCAGAATTCGGTTCACAGACAAACTGACAAACAAACTAAACACCAGGAATACGCTACCTAATTGTTATCGTCATAGATATAAGAGGGCAGTGGTGGGCCGGTGGTAAGGCACTGGATCACTGATTCTAAGGTTGGGGGTTCAAGCCCCACTCTCCACGGGTTGTCACTACCCCCCCCCCCCCCCGGGCACTAACTGGGTTACCACAGGACATTCGTGTCTCTCACTGTCTATAGTGAGAGGTTCATGTAAAACAACCATTGCTGACTTTCGACAAGAGGAGCTGCATAGCCGTCAGTGTGCTTCTGCCTTGTGATGGCCTGGTGAGCTGTCCAGGGTGTACTCTGCTCTCGCCCAGAGTCGGCTGGGATGGGCACCAGCCTCCCCATGACCCTAATTAGGATTAAGCGGTTACAGAAACCCCAGTGGAGCTAACTGGGTTATCAAAGGCCGGCCATGTCTCTCACTGTCTATGGTGTGAGGCATGTAAAAGAACCATTGCTGACTTTCGACAAGAGTAGGCTGCAAAGCCGTCAGCGTGTTTCCGCCCTGCGATGGCCTGGCGAGCTGTCCAGGATGTACTCTGCCCTCGCCCGAAGTTGGCTGGGATGGGTGCCAGCCTCCCCGTGACCCAAGTTAGGATTAAGCGGGTACAGAAAATGAGCTGAGATGAGCGGTTACACAAAATGATGATGATATATATATATATATATATTTTATATATATATGTGTGTATATATATATATATATATATATATATATATATATATATATATGTATATATATATGTGTGAGTATATATATATATATATATATATATATATATATATATATATATATATATATATATAAAAGAGAAGGAAGACCAGGAGAAACGTAGCTTGGTTTACATTGTTATTGCATTACAGGGAGCCAGAACAACAACTATGAACCAAAATAAATAAATAAATAAATAAACAAACCCCTGTTAGTTTCCCGATCAAGTTATACTTTTACATTTACATTTTGCTCTTACGTCTGGCAGCGTGTATCTGTGTTTTTGTAGCAGAGATGAAAGATCTCATCCAATCACAATATGGTGTGTTAAACTTTCTCCTTTGTGGTAGTCGCTGGTATTCCGCGTACAACAACACGCGGGATGGTTGGGTTATTATCATGCTGGCGTGTCTTGCCGCAACCCATTCGCAGATAGCCGACACTGATGGCTGGTGTATTATAGCGGGTATTCCCCACACCGTGTCATCTGTATCAGCCTGTAATCGCACTAAGAACAAACCAAAACAAAAAAGTAATAATAATTTAAATAAAAACAAGCTACCTCTGAACAACCATTTCTAATAAACCATTGAGCGGCCGGACAGAGGCGTCTAAATAAAAGCTTTTACGCCTTTTCATCAAACATACATTTGTTTCCAAGACGTACCGCCATCTGAATACGGTACGTTCAATTAGCGAGCGACTATTAATTTGCTCCTAATATCACAGCGCGCCCTGTTTTTTAATTGAGCAGCCTGTGGAACCATGTGCTCGGGAGAGGAGGTGGCGCAAGAGAGTACGCGCGCTCATTTAGGCAGCCGAGCTCTCCACCTGGGTTTCTTCCACGTTTCGGGGGGTCAAAGGCGCCGCGAATCTGTACCATAATTATTGACAGGCAGATGGTATAGAATCATTTATGATAATGCAATCACAACAAACGCCTCCGTGTTTCTTGGGAAAAGGCGCCGCGTTTTAGCTTTATGCATTTCAAATCCAAACGCCGCTCATTAGGCTTGTAGAATGAATCCGATGGTCATGAGGAAGAGGAGGAGGAGGAGGAGGAGGAGGAGGAGGAGGAGAAGGAGGTGGAGGAGGAAAAAAACGCAACATCGACGTATTTCTTCGTGGCCTGAGTTCAATGCTGAACATTTTTCAGCGCTTGGAATGCGCGGACAAGAAAAAAAAAATAATAATAAACACCATCTCTGGCACAGCTGAGGCTTAAGAGGCCTAATATCAGATGCTATAATAGGTACGATCCATTTATAGTTATTGTCTGCAGCTGTACGTCTCCATATCTGTGCCTTAAAACGCATCAGGAATTATAACAGATTCCAGAAACGCGTATTAACTCCCTCCTTAGGTACCGCTGCTCTTTTTTCCGCCGATTTTATTTATTTATTTCTTATGCCTGAACGCTAAAATATCGCAGTGAAACACGGCTGTTCGGAACGCATCAACCTGGCAGCCGGACGAGAACAG
This sequence comes from Plotosus lineatus, assembly GCA_024760905.1. NCBI lineage: Eukaryota > Metazoa > Chordata > Actinopteri > Siluriformes > Plotosidae > Plotosus > Plotosus lineatus. The sequence goes on from CM045739.1 coordinate 6,034,993, forward strand.
CGACGACGCCGGCGCCGGGAAGAAAGCGTGCGTGTTATCAAGCGCGCACATGCGGCCCGTGTAAAGATTAAGCCGTATTCATCCCTGGCTGCCTCCACTCCCTGCCTTAGTCCATCATGAGATATGGCACCAATTCAGCCGCGCGCACAGGAAGAAGTGCCACCGATTTCACACGCTCCCCCAAATTGAGATCCTGATGCCTAGTCTCGTTCTCTTTTTTATTAACCATCAACCCACCAAAAAAACAAACAAACAAAAAAAAAAAAACCCAGAAAGCCTTTCAATCACCCGGAAACGTCAAAAAAAAAAAAAAAAAAAATTAAATAAATAAAATAAAATAAAATAAAAAAGGCTTCCAGGCTGTGAACTTTTCACGACGTACTCGAGAATGATAATCCACGTTGCACGTCCTTCCAGGGGAACCTCGGAGACGTCGCACTTCTTACGCTTAAATTAGTCATAAGAGATGACATGGACTCAGAGAGGAGACACTTTGGTGCCCTGGGTGTTTACGCCTCTCGTTATTTCTGCAGCTCGTTCATACACGTACTGAACGCTGCGTGTGAAGTAATAGCCAAAGCAGCCAGACAATGGACGGTGTGGCATCACAGAGACATTTCACCGTCGGGAGATTCTATTAGGCCTCGGCTGTCTTCGGGGAATGAAGCTGGCAAAGGAAGCGCCGAGCTTGACAGGGACGAGACGATGTCTTTGTGGTGGAATGTGTTGCTGGAAAAAAAAAAAAAAAAAAAAAAAAACCCATGATGCGATTGAGAGCTTCGCACCTGTGTGTTTCATTTACTCCAAAACGTCCTGCTCTTTGCTTGTTTGCACCTCAAGTTCATAAATATTTCAAAATCGCTGAAGCATGTTGTTTCTCGAGGGTTTTTTTTTTTTTTGCAGCAACTATGACACACTGCATTTCGATATGAAGGTTCTTAAGAAAAGTGACAAAACACGCCAGAAAGCCTGACATTAACACGCCGCGTATGGGTTTGTTTGTTAAGCTTCTATATGAAATGATCATGATTGACATATAAGTGCATACAGCTTTGTACTGCGCGGCTTTCTGTGTACCTGCATTAGCGGGGTGGATGGGGGGGGGGGGGGGGGGGGGTTGCGAAAGCTACATGTTGGTACAACCTCAATGTTTGTGAAAAAGACGCGGTTGAGAAGATAGGCTTGTCTTGTACACAGTTCAGCACCAGATACTCTTCAATCATCATCATCATCATCATCATCATCATCATAACGGCATCACTGCTACCAGGCCAAATAATCTTTGATATAAAGTTTCTATCAAGTGAACTCAATTCATAGCACGATTGGTCCATGTCCGTTTTCATCTCCTGATAGCGTGCACATGCATTTGTAATTGAGGCAAAAAAAAAAAATAAAAATAAATAAATAAATAAAAAAAAACCACCCCACCCCATCTGGTCCTCATCAGGCCTCAGAACACAGTACACAGGTCCATGGTCACCGATGTTCTCCTTTCATTTTAGGATTCTTCAGACTCTGATACACATTCGCTTAGCAAAGGAAACACAGGATTGGACAGACTGAAGGTATCCGCTACGTGGAACTCGCACAGGATAGGCTAGTTAGAATGTTTTCATCAGAAGAGGTGTGGCTAGTTACCGCGCATTCACTCTTTTTGCTATAAAAATCTTACTTTGGTTTACTTTTCTTACATTTCTGTGCAGCACGTATTATTAGCGTTACTGAAAGAATTTCCGAGTGAGACGGAGGACGATATTGCGACCGATTCCGCCGTGGGGTTCATTCATTCATTTTCTATAACCGTTTAATCCTAATTAGGATCACAGGGAGACTGGCCGCTCATCCCAGCTGAATCCGGGAGTAGGTTGCAGAGTACACCCTGGACAGTTCGCCAGGCCATCGTAGGGCAGAAACACGCTGATGGCTATGCTGATGGCTATCTCTTGTTGAAAGTCAGAAATGGTTCTTTTACATGAACCTCCACCATAGACAGTGAGAGACACGGCCGGCCTTTGATAACCCAGTTAGTGCACTGGGGGGGGGGACAGTGACAACCCGTGGACAGTGGGACTTGAACCCCTAACCTTAGGATCAGTGATCCAGCACCCTATACCACCGGGCCACCACCGCCCCCACCATAGGGTTGTTATCGGATATCACCCTCTGAGACGGAATAATTCTCCATATTATATGAAGCTGAACGCTACACGTGTTTTATCATTCATTCCAAGTCTTTTATGGTGGACTGTCATCTTACTATATGACACTTGCGAACAACGCAACAATTCATTCACTCATTTTTCTGAACCGTTTCATCCTAATTAGGGTCGTGGGGAGGTTGGCGTCCATCACAGCCCACTCTGGGTGAGGGCAGAGTACACCCTGAACAGCTCGCCAGGCCATCGCAAGGCCCATGTAATAATTATTCAGTTTATTTGATAGCAATGATGCAATAGTTTGGCTCATAGGAGAATATCCAGAATTATTGGATGACTTTCCACCAAT
>CM045739.1:6045000-6072500 GCA_024760905.1 Plotosus lineatus
GTATTGTGTTTAGCACAGCAGTATAGTGTTTAGCACAGAGGTACAGTGTTTAGCATGGCAGTATAGTGTTTAGCACAGTAGTATAGTGTTTAACACAGCGGTACAGTGTTTATCAATAATGTATAGTGTTTAGCACAGCAGTATAGTGCTTAGCACAGCGGTATAGTGCTTAGCACAGCGGTATAGTGTTTAACACAGCCGTATAGTGTTTAGCACAGAGGTATAGTGTTTAGCACAGCCGTATAGTGTTTAGCACAGAGGTATAGTGCTTAGCACAGCAGTATAGTGCTTAGCACAGCGGTATAGTGCTTAACACAAAGGTATAGTGTTTAGCATCTCACTATGGTGTTTAGCTCAGTGGTATTGTTTTTAGCATGGCGGTATAGTGTTTAGCACAGCAGTATAGTGTTTGCCACGGCATTATAGTGCTTAGCATAGTGGTATAATGTTTGGCATTGCGGTATAGTATTTAGCACATCCTGCTTATAGAAAGCAAGTGCTCACACGAGGGTTTCAGTCCTGCACTCAACAAGGGCACATCAGTGTGGTCTCCTCATGCTTGTGTGGGTTTCCTTCAAGTGCTCAAGTTCCCTCCAACAGTCTAAAGACATGCACAATAGGTCAGCTGGCTGTTCCAATTGCCCCTAGGTGTAAGTGTAGATGATTCTGAGCACATTCAGGATGTTCCCTGACATCACTGAGAGTCAACTCTGATATGCTCAAATAAACCACCACAAACAAATGAAGAAATGAATAAATGAATAAATCATCGGTTTATAGTAAACATTTTGGCTTGTGCAAACTTGTGCAGCAATACAATTTTTTTTATTTTGTATTTTTTATACATAAACAGCAGTGTACATTTTACAACATCCAGTAAGTGGGGAAATGGTTATAGAAATTAGTATAATTTTATGACAAGTATTTTGGACTCTGTGAATTCATATTATTTATTTAATGTTTGAGTTCAGAAAGCAGCCATTTTGAATTCAGTGCCATGAGCAAATCAGCATCATATTTAGCAAGTATAATATCGGTAACTTTGCTCAGTGTTTCAATAAACATACAATACATGTACTTTTAGCTCCCAGAACTTATTTATGATCAGCGAGTCAGTCAGAACATCTCGCTAAAATGGATAGCAGCTAATGCTAACAACAACAAATCAGTATGCGTAAGAGATGTGGCCTGTTTGAAGTGTGAATTAAAACAACCACACTGGAGAACTCCGCAGTGAGTGAATAAGGCGTGTAAAGAGAATCTAGCATACTGATCATTGTGCACAAAGATGAACAGAGAATCACGATATGCTGTTGCCGTACAGAAATATGTGTACAGAAAAAAAAAAAAAAATGAAAAAAGCTCATTGAATTTTATGTATCGGTTGCGCGGAATTGAATTACGTTAACACTAATTGTCCCTGAATAAATTTAAAGCCTGCGTGCACACCGGGGCTGAGGATCGAGCCCAGGTAACTAGCATTGTCAGACAGCGACATTTCCCCGCTGCGCTGAAACACCACGCTCGTTTTTAGTTACACATTACAGATGTTCTTCACATCATCCATGTAAGATTTCATAATGTAACTGGTTACTCTTACATTTTACATAGTTAATGAGAAATATTTAAAGGTTAAATATTTCAAGGATTAAAATGGGAAGCTTTGATCCGTCGGTGGTAGAATGCAGTGAGCTGTTCTTTTGTTAATATCCAGCTAAAGCTGGCTCCGCCTGACAAACTGGAAGTAAGTTATGCCATCAAGTGAAAGTATATATATATATATATATATATATATATATATATATATATATATATATATATATATATATATATATATATGTGTGTGTGTGTGTGTGTGTGTGTGTGTGTGTGTGTGTGTGTGTGTGTGTGCTTGTGTGTATGTGTTAATTATGTTATTCATATCACTTCACCATCCAGCTGATTCCAGAAAACTGATGTAAACCAACTAGGACATGTTTTTCTGTAAACATCATCAACAACCACAATCCATATTATTAAAGACAAACTAAAAACCAAATAAGTAGTAAATAGTTTTCACCTAACCTAATTCTGTTATTTGTTTGTAGCATTATGCTAATATTTTGCTAGCAGTTGTACTCTAGTTTGTTTATATATATATATATACATACAGGCGGTCCTTGACTTACAAACGAGTTTCGTTCCAATGATGCGTTGAAACCCAGAATTCCACATAAGTCAGATTTTTACCACTAAATACTCCATAAATCGCTAAATAACCATCCAAATACATGTATCATATTTCATATTCATTGGAAAACAGTACTGACAATTAAAATAGACATTATATACATATATATATATATATATATATATATATATATATATATATATATATATATATATATATATATATATATATATATATATATATATATATATATATATATATATATATATATATATATATATGTATATAATGTCTATTTTATAGACATTTTCTATTTCATATAATGTCTATATATATATATATATATATATATATATATATATATATATATATATATATATATATATATATATATATATATATATATATATATAAACACAAATTTTTGCAAGGATAATTATCTTTTTTTCTCGTACTCTACTGTTTTTAACATTTATTCTCATGTTTACATGAAGTTAGCTACAAAGAGCTAATATTAACTGATCAATGTATAGAATATCGAAGGTAATGAATCTAAACTACAGAGTATATAAATGTGTTTTTATTAAATGAATTGTAAATTCTTTCCCACATTATTACTATTTTCCCAATGCTAACATGTAGTGAGATTTAATGCAAAGAAATAAAGATTCTCTTAATTTTTCTCTTATTTATTTTGTAATAGTGTAAAGATTTTCTTTATTTACAAAGATCTACTACAAATCTACCTTGTGCTTTGTGATTACAAGCAATAAGCTAACAGGCAGTTAAAATACATTTCTTAATGGATGTTTGTTTACAGATGGAAAAAGAACTGTGACAGAATTTAAACAAGCAACTTCCTCAAAATCTATAAATAATACAATATGATTAGGTAATGTTATTATTCAAATTATTACTATCCTTCAACAACCTAACATATCTTTAGCTTCACAGGTGCTAATTATGCTAACATTGATGGTTAATCTCAAAGCTTGCTGCACGTGCACGGCAGCGATAGGTTAAACGTTAATGAGTAATTATTAATAACCTTTGAAGATGATTAAAAAAAAAAAAAATTAGAGCACACGTGCACCAGACATCTGAAACACGTGACCTGTAATCAACAGGATCAGGGTGAAGGGGTGTTGATGTTTTATTATGTTGATCAAATGTAAGACAGCGATGGCTCTTGCACCTGCGCGGTGAAATAAGAGGGCCTGTCATATCCTCTCTTTATTCCCAAATACTTATTTTTCATGCATAGTTTAACATTATCGTTAATGTAGTACATAAATATATATATATATATATATATATATATATATATATATATATATATATATATATATATATATATATATATATATATATATATATATATATATATATATATGAAATAAATAAATGATAACCCTGATAACACTGAAAATGCTAGGATTTTAATGTAAGGATAGTATATAACCTATTAATGTATCATATATTTAGGTATTAACTGTAAATATTGTAATAAATATGGTATTATTTTTTATTTTATGCAATAACTTGACATTTTAGCTCTAAGAATTATGTAGAATTATATAGAATTATAGAAAGAATAGAACATTAGTTCTACACAATAATCAGTGAAGTGATGGATTGCTGTTTTATTGGTATATATATATATATATATATATATATATATATATATATATATATATATATATATATATATATATATATATATATATATATATATATATATATATATATATATATATATATAATTCATTTTCTTAATCCTAATTAGGGCTATAGGGCTATGGGGAGGCTGGCACCCAGCCCAGCTTAGGGCGATGACAGAGCACACCCTGGACAGTTTGCCAGGTCATCACACTATACATACGTACTGTATATATAAATTGAATCTATCTATGCAGAATAATTTTCCTGCAGTGTAAATGGCCACCTGATGAAATTTTAAATTGTATAATTTAATTAATATCTGTGTCACCATTAATAATTTTAATTCTAAATATGATAAATATTTAATTTCTTCATGAATCAATTTAAAGTGATTCATTCATTCATTCATTTTCTGCAGCGCTTAATGAGGGTGGTAGGAAGGCTGGCGAGGCCACAGTACACCCCGGATGTCTCCCCAGGCCACTGCAGTCAATTGAAAGTCTGATGAAGAAATCACCGAATCAACTTGAACTCGTTTAAATGATAAAAACTAAACTTTTCTACGTATTTATCAACTCCATTGAAATCGTGCCAGGAAACACCAAAATACAGGCTTTTGGCTCCATCTACTGGAAAACTAAACCATATTACACATCCAGGCATTGTGGGTAAATCCCTGTGACCTTCTATTAAGTATCTGAGAATTGACATTGATGAGTGTAAAGAACTCGGCCTCAATTATTTTTAAAGTTAAACAGAATACAAAACGGAGTGCATTACATCAGTGAAGAAAACAAAGGGTAAAGGGTCTACTGTATATTCTCACAGCCCACTGGTCCTACAGCTCGAACCCTAACCCTAACCCAGCTGAACTGCGTTAGGTGCCCAACTGACCAAACCACGGTACCCATCTTATATGACTAGGGCTGTCGGACTAACGGGCTGTCGGAACATAGAACCATCTCCAGGTCGCACTTTACCTCATCCCTGTGTGGAGCTCTTCAAGTGCTTGGTGGGTTTCCGCCAGATTCAGGCCAAAGACGCGCGCATTTAGGTAATTGACCTTTTCAAATCTCCCCCAGGTTCGAGTGTGAATAGTTGTGTCTGTGTTGGCCCTGTGACGGACCGATGAGTTGTTCAGCGTGCATCTTCCTTCAGCGGGCTGAGATAAAATACAATGCAAATAAATGTTCTCAGCAAATTAGTCAAAGGGGAAATTGCTCAGTGCTGAATCATTGAAGTGAGGGTACTTTATATGAGCACTGCATAGATTTATTATTATTATTATTATTATTATTATTATTATTATTATTATTATTATTATTGTTATTAAGAGCAATAAAAGTAAATTATAAAATGCTGAAAAGTGGAGATTGTTTGCAACTTATCAATAATAATAATAATAATAATAATAATAATAATAATGGTTACTGGTGTGTTGACATGCTTCTGGCATCACTGACCCTCTTGACGAAAGTCAGCAATGGTTCTTTTACATGAACCTCACACCGTAGACAGTCAGAGACATGGCCGGCCTTTGCTAACCCAGTTAGCGCACTGGGGGGACAGTGACAACCTTGTGGAGAGTGGGACTTGAACCCCCAACCTTAGGATCAGTGATCCAGCACATTTACCACCAGGCCACCACTGCCACATAATAATATTCATCATCATCATCATCATCATCATCATCATCATCATCATCATCATCATCATCATCATCATAACAACAACAATAATAACACAGTGATTCATGCAGTGGTTACGGTAGTACATCTGCCTCACAGAAAGATGGTCTTGAGTTCTGGTCCGATGTTCAGGAATTCCTGTGTGGAGTTTCAATGTTCTCTCCTCTGCTTGTGAGGGTTTCTTCCGGGTACTCCGGTTTCCTCCTGTAGTACAAAGATGTGCGCATTAGGCTTATTGGCTGTTTCAAATTTTCTCTAGATGTGACTTTGAATGCTGGTGTGTGTGTGTGTGTGTGTGTGTGTGTGTGTGTGTGTGTGTGTGTGTGTGTGTGTGTGAGTGTGTGTAGAATCTCCCTGAGACTCTAATAGGAGTAATCGGTTTGGTGAATGAAAATGATTAAAGGATTGATGTTTATATCTCATGCTCTCTCTGTTATCGTCTCGAATATATAATCACAATTCTTAAGCGTAACTTTCGAGATAATGTAATAATTTCTTTTTTTTTTTTTTTTTTTGACCAGAGAAAGCAGCTTAACAGTCACAATTTCTCCAAGTTTGAATGAAGCTGACAGTATAACTGCAGCACATGACAACTGCTGCAAATCATTGCTATACTGTATAATTTACGTGGATGTGCATGTGAGCTGAAGGGTTGATGATTTGATTGCGAGACTTGATGATGACCTCTCTCTCTCTCTCTCTCTCTCTCTCCATTTTTCGGCACATTCTACGTCGGCATTTCGACAGGCGTTTTCCAAGTTGCGAGCGAGTTTTGGTGTCTGGAATCTGTCAAACACTAAACATGACTGAACAAAGACAATCGTGGCGCCATCACGTTCAAAGCGCACGCATAAACAATGTGAGAGAGGTGCATCGGAGCACGACTAAAAGACTTAAAGCTTAAGCGTACATAATCGCGAGCAGTTTATCACATGACGTGACACTTTATTGGACTTTTCTTTCTCGGAATTGATAGCGTTCAATCACGACGCACAAAACTTTCCGACTTTTCTGCCGCATTGTTTTTAATGCGGTGTGCACGCAAACCATTTGACACTGCACGGCTGACTGATGACAGTCGGCGAGCGGTGGTTGAGTTCAAATGTAGTTAATGGGTTTCTGCTCTTATGACAGACATTTGTTTTCTGTGCTCCTCTGACAGATCTACAGTTGCTAATAGGTTTGCTCTCAGCTATTTGCACACTTCAGGCTCAAGTCTGCAAAATCACACCATCTGCCACATTAACACGCCGACTTTCTGCACTTTACGCACATGCAAACTGTCACTTGGAGCAAACTTTAAGGAATTTCTCCCTGATCCTGGTTCTCTCTGGGATTTATTTACCTTTGGCTCAAATACACTATGCTATTCATGGCTACACACCAACGGCCCATTGGTCCAACAGACCTAATCCTAATCCTAAACCTAAACCTAATCCTAACTCTAACTCTTACCCTAAATGAACTGAGTCATGTTTTTTGTATGTAAGGTTATATGAGACCTTATATGAGTAGGGCTGATGGACCAATGGGCTGTCAGAACATAGAGCCGTCCTCTGGTCATCATGTCTTTTTTTTTTTTTCCACGTACAGTAGGCCCCATTATCCACTGATATCATGGGTACTCTTCACAAATGATATTTATTTATGGTTTAAATTTGGGCAGTGGTGGCCTGGTGGTAAAGTGCTGGCTCACTGATCCCAAGGTTGGGGTTCAAGTCCCACTATCAATAAGTTGACACTGCTGTCCACTTAGTGCACTAACTGGGTTATCATAGGTCGGCCATGTCTCTCCTGTCTATGATGAGAGGTTCATGAAAAAGAACCATTTCTGACTTTCGTCTTTGCTAGCGTGTTTCTGCCCTGGCGAGTTGTCCAGGGTGTACTCTGCTCTCGCCCAGAGTTGGCTGAGATGGGCACGAGCCTCCCTTGTTAGGATTAAGTGGTTCATAAAATGAATGTCTGTCTGTCTGTCTTCTTTTCGGCTTTTTCCCTTTTACTCGGGAGTCACCACAGCGAATCATCTGATTCGCACGTTTGATTTGGCAGAGGTTTTTTTTTTTTTTTACGTCGGATGCCCTTCCTGTCACAACCCTTTTTAGCAAGGGACAGAAACACGCTGACGACTTTGCAGCTACTCTTTACGAAAGTCAGCAATGGTTCTTTTACATGCCTCTCACCATAGACAGTGACAGACATGGCCCGCCTTTGATAACCCAGTTAGCCGCACTGGGGGGACAGTGACAACCTTGTGGAGAGTGAGACTCGAACCTCCAACCTTTGGATCAGCGATCCAGCGCCCTATACCACTAGACCACCACTGCCCCATCGGTTCATAAAATTAATTATTAACTTTTTATATTCCAACACAACACTCAAAATAAGTAGGATATTATATTTAATAAACCTTCCATCACCTGGAATCTTCAGAAAGACACATTGAATACACGAAGCTACACGTCTCTGGACGATAAAAGCCAGGTCTGCAAGAAACAAAGAGAAGCAAAGAAAGATTGCACGTCAAGAGAAAAATTTTAGCAATCAAAAATATTTTACTGTCAGATCGATTTCATATTTTGTATTCGGCACTACACAGAAATGCTGTCGTCTGATTGGTGCGCTGTTAAGGGATTGAAAGATATTATACTGAGTGGATAAGAGCCTGAATCAAAATGGAAGACAGTCATAGATTTTTTTTCACGGTCACCTGGAAAGCATCAGCATCATTATTATTCCACTTTAAAATAAAACTTTTTAAAATAATATAATAAAAGTCATGTTTTAGTTTTTTTTTTTTTTTTTTTTACATGCTGTTGTGCATTATATAGTAAAACTTTGACTGAGTATAAAAACACACCTTCACAAAACAAAACTTACATTTCTGTGATGTGTATACTAAAATTGTTAATGCCATATTGTGTAGCTTTCCTCGATTTTTTAATACATTTTATTGGGAGGAGGGGCATTTTGCTTAATTTCAAGGATTTTAGAATCAGTCCCCATCACAAACTGCACGTTTTCTACAAACCATTTCAATTCACGCATTATCCACTCAGGATAGTAAGCAATTATTGAATGAGATGAAGCGTGATATGGAGAATTATTCAGTTGACTGGTTGTTATCTGTAGAGGCCAAAGGCTGAGACTGAATAATTCTTTATCAAACAAAAGCTGAAATGAATTCTATAATTGTTTTATTATTTATTTAAAATATTTCCAGAGTAGACAGTCACGTTGCTATGTTTCGCATGACAGTTGTACAATAATCATTCCACTTATCACATGGAAAAAATGTAATACAGGGATCTCTCGCTACTTTGCGCTTCAATTCATGCAGCTTCAGTGCATTGCATTTTTTTTAAATATTCATATAATTTAAAAAAATTAAAAATAAGGAAGAATAGGGGAAAAGTTAAGGAAAATATCACAAAACAAGGTCAATTATGCAACAAAAAATCCCCCAAACAAACAAAAACAAAAATATAACTCAAAACCCCCCAACAAAATTACAGTCATACCTCATCTTACGAAAGACCCAACTAACAAAAAATCCAAGTTAGGAAATGCATTTACCTAAAAATTTCCGTCTCTAAATACAAAAAAAATTCATGTAACGAAGCGCGACATGTCAAAAATTCAAACAATGCGCGCTCGGTTTCGCAGCCACCCGAATCCGCAGAAACGTAAATACACTTGTCTGTCTGTCTTCCTTTCGGCTTTTCCCCTTTTACTCGGGAGTCGCCACAGCGAATCATCTGATTCGCACGTTTGATTTGGCAGAGGTTTTTACATCGGATGCCCTTCCTGTCACAACCCTTTTTAGCAAGGGACAGAAACACGCTAACGACTTTGCAGCATTCCACTTGTAGCATCCTGTATTTTGTTTTGAAATTGGCGTGATAGAGTTGCTTTCCCATTGGCTATCTCCCAACACCGCGCCCCGCTGGCCTCCCATTGGCTAGGAGGGAGCTGCATCTCCATGATACCCATGATGCTTTTCTTGTGCCTTCGACCCATTGTTCGTCATGGAGTTCTAACACGCGTAAAGGACAGAGTTACTGTTGTTTCGTGAGTTTTTTGAGTGTGCTCATTGCAACTTTATTCTTTGTTATTCATCATGGGCCCCAAGAAAGTGATTCCCGGTGCGAGTGAAAAGAAGAAGCGGGCTCGTGGCATGCGGTTGAGTGATATCGCAAAGGAATATGGCCGAAACCCGTCTATATTTCCCAATATATTTTTACTGGTACCCATTTATACTGCTGGGTGAACAGAGGCACGCTTGTGGTTGAGACCTTGCCCAGGGGTCTTAGCACAGTGCGATCTAACTGGGATTCGAACACACAACCTCCTCATCATGAGTGCAGCACCTAACCACCGATCCCACTTATTTGAGAAGATTGTTTTACGGCTTTCCACAAATCAGGAATGTGAAAACATCCTGAACGGATAAAAGTGTATTCTAACTGCCAGATATGGAACCAATCAGATCCAATCCTCCAATCCTCCAATCCTGTGTAGTATAAAATTTTACACTGCATCAGATAAAGAAGTGGAAGCATACACTAAACGTGTGCACACGTGATGATTAATAACCTTCAGAGGCATATTTTTGTGACAAGAAAAAGGAACAAGAACTCAATTTGTCAGCTGGTGCTTATTTTCACGCATATTTATTTCAGTAATTTTATTCCATTAATCGGCTTCTCGGTTAAAATGCTTTAAATCCGAGCCTGTGTGAAATTAACACCTAAGAATACCTACGCATAGGAGGATTTCTGAAACACTATACAGTAATATTATTATTATTATTATTATTATTATTATTATTATTACATGTGTACACAAATCAGTTCACAGGTTTAAAAATATATATTAAGAAGATTAATAAAATAATAATGAGTCCTAATCCAAAAGGGTGTAAAATGGCGTAATAATGCACAACAGCAGCAGGACGCCACTCATTTCCTCGCAGATTGTTCCCGCATTCGATGCTTGCACGATTAATTGGCTAATAAGGTATTAACGTTTTTTTTTTTTTGAAACTGAAATGATATCCACTCTGGTAATCATATTAAGACCTGTTTGTACACACATGACGAAAATCCCCCACACAAACTCCATTACTGCTGAAAGAAAAAAACAAAAAAAACATAACAAATCATAATCATAATCCTACTAAAATATTTAAAACAACTTAATGAATTCAGCTCAACGACAGTAATTCTGTTGCTCCAAGACTGGATAAAGAATAACATCCTATAAAGAGCTTCTTTTCCCCCCAGAAATGGGATGACATGCATGCGTCAGGGACGTGTTCGCATCAGTTTTACAAAGAATGTATTCATTTTATTTTGTAATAATAATAATTATAATTATTATTATTTTGTGAAGCGTCTTCATCATGCAGGAATAATTCACGCGTTGCTTTATTTATTTAGCTCATAGGAGGTCATAAAGGAAAGTTATTTTTCTTCCATATGATAGTCTATAGAAGGCTTTGTATGATTTTTTATGAATTTTAACAGCATTACAGTACAGTCCGGGCTACGCTTACGGTCGTTTTACTGCAGTGTCTGGCACTGCCATGGAGCCATTCTAGTCCCATCAATAGCACAAATTTGGGCAAATATTTGCAATACCATTGCCACAGTGCATCATCATCATCATCATCATCATCATTATCATTTTCATTATATCATCCTCTTCTTCTGCTGCTTAATCTGAGGTCGGATCACAGGGACAGCAGCCTAAACAGTGAGGTCCAAACATCCCTCTCCCCAATCACTCCCTCCACCTCTTCCAGGGAGACTCCAAGGCATTCCCAGACCAGCCAAGAAACACAGTCCTTCCAGTATGTTCTAACAATTCCTTCTTCATCTCATTCGTTGGGTAATGACAAGTTCAACAATTACAGTGATCCCTCGCTACTTCGTGCTTCAGTTTCTGCGGCTTCAGTGCATTGGGGTTTTTTCAAAGATATTCATCGAAAAATGAAAAAGTAAGGAAATTAAGGGAAAATAGGGAAAATGTTAAGGAAAATGCCACAAAAAGGCCAATTATAAAAAAAAAAAAAAAAAAAAAAACAAACAAAAAACAACCCAAAACCCCCAACAAAACTACTTACATTTTTATGTGAGGTTAATGGGGGGCTTGATCCCCATTAACCGCGCAAAGTGAGGGATCCCTGTACCATATAAATTTCTGCCATAATGGATTTACTGCTCCTACCCGATCCACATGTTTCCAGAGCCCGATGGCTCGTCCTGCAAACTAATGATCCTGGCTGGGCCGCATGGGTGTACACCAGGGATGTCTGATCTTATCCGCAAAGGGTCAGTGTGAATGCAGGTTTTCATTTCAACCATGACGTAGCCACTCCTTCCACCTGTTTCAATGACCGGTTTAAAAAAAAAAACAACAACAAAAAAAACAAAAACCTGTGTACACATTGATGTTTCAATTTTGAAGCCATCTTGGTGAGACCACCTTGGCTTAAGATCTCAAAACAGAGCTGCTGAAAGCCAACACAGCTCAAAAATCCTGAAAATTTGACTGCTGATGGTCAGAAGGATTGTATGTTCTCCAGGTGCTTGTGTGGGTTTCGTCCAGGTACTCCAGTTTCCTCGCACAATCCTGAGACATCCCAGGCTCGCTGTCTGTTCCCGATCACCTCAACTCGTGACTGCGAGTGTGAATGAGTACAATGCTTTTTTAAATTACAAATAAATTGCTCAAGTCGGCTCAATAACTCATTTGGCCTGCTCAACAATAACCCGAGCAGTCTCTTGTCAATTCCAACACCAGTATACGTACAGTATAGCTACAACAGAAGCATGAAATGTTCAAATGTGTTGATGGTACTGATGCCGAACCTCAGCCTTGGTGCGAGGGCAGAGAAAATGTCCCTGGTCCACTCCAAAAAGAGAGTACAGTGTGGAAAAGGAGTGGTTCACTCTTCATCATAATTTGATGGGTCACTGACACATTTGACACGTGGAACAGCGAAATCTGTAAAGAATAACACATTTTAAATAAGACAGCTTGGAGATTGCAAACCTCTGCCAAGCACAACAATACAACATGTAATATATTAAAGATAAACATGTAAAAACAACAAATATTTCATAATAATAATAATAATACATGTACATTAATAATAAATAATAATAAAACAAGAATAAAAAATAAGTCAAATTACCCTACTAATCATCGACTGCGGCAAAGATGTCATGTGGGCAGGGAGGAGGAGGTGTGTAACAGAGGAGGCAGAGGAGGAGGAGAATTTTGTGCATGTGCATGCTACGAATGCCAGCAAGGAAAGGCTCCTGGTGAGCTCCCACAAGGCCAGAGCTTCTCAAGTAGTGGGGGTGTTATGCCGGGGGGGGGGGGGGGGGGTGACCCTGGGGAACATGCTTTTTTGCTATACTGTACTAGAATTAAGTGAAATTGGCAACTGGTAGTTGGCAGTGGCGCTCTCATTGTTGCACTATGGTGTAGGGAAAATCACTGAGCAAATGATATGAAGTGCAGTAAACACTATTTATAGTCACGCATGGGGCGCTGTGGGAGGGTGTGAAATGTTTTTGGGGGTTTTTTCGTCTTAGAGGAAGCTTGTAAAGTGAATTTTTGCTCGTTGGATGGAGCAGATTTTTGGTGGGTTCGAAGCTCATGTCATGGAAAAATCGTTATAAGGGGCACTCGTTAGACAAGGTATCACTGTATATGTTTATCGTACAATAATTGGATCAACTATTACCATGAAAAATAAATCATCATCCATCCACTAGGTGGAGCCAACCTATTTCACATAAACAGCTAGCCATTCATGACTCAAAAAAGAAGGCATGCTAGCCCATACTTTTCATTAAGTGCCGGCAGAAGTGCCGGCGGCTGGCGGAAGCGCCGGCTACTATTAGCCTAGTACCGGTTATATTTTATAATAATAAATAATATTGAATAATCTAATAATAATCTTTAATAAAAATATTTTCACAGCTTTCTTAAGCTATGTACTTGACAACACGATCACTTGTTTTGATAATTTCTCAATCGGTTCACTTCCGATATCCCATGATGCACTATGCTACCTCATTCAAAAGCGCAACGCTTTTTATATACGTGCCGCCTGTTATGTATGCCTAATGGATTCGATCCCAGATGAGCCCCCATTTGTTATGGATAGGAAAATTTAGAGGATGGAACTTGCCCCGTGAAACCAGCAAAGCATGACAGACCATGACATAAACTATATACAATTTAATAATATGAACAAAATAAGACAAAATTCATAACTTACAACTTAGAGCTAAACCACATACAAATTAACCAAGGGTCCCATAGTCACCAAGCACCCACAGCAGGGTAACTTTAGAGATGGTGCATGTGCTGGCGGGGGAAGGCTTGCCATCCCACGTGCCGAAGGAAACAAATGATGACCATCCTCGCGTGGGCTGTGTGTGAACGTGGATGATGGACTTTGACGATGAAGTCAATGAGACTTGGTTGATGCGTGGTCCATGGTTCACCTTGGATGAGTTGATCCTTGAGATGAGATCCCTTAGATGTTCTGCCCGAAGAGACACGAGGAGACTGTAGCCATTCGATTCCCTAATGTTTGGGAAATTTCCATTCTGGAAAATTACACATGACCTGACCCACCACCAGGGCGCATGCGCAACTAGGTCCCCTTATGGAAAATTCCAGCCCCAAACAGCTGAGTTACACCATGTGACTGTCTACACAGCACATTCACTGAACATAATTACACTCAAAGTTTATACATCCATTATTTTTATATTTACATTCATACAAATATTTACATGCTCGTAACACCGCCATTTGCCTGTGCACTGTGATGGGTCGTACAAACCCGGGTAAAATATAGTCCAAACTGATGTGAGTCGTACGGACAAGATTGGCGGGCGCCGAAGCGAAGTAGATCTAAACAACCAACATTAATTACGTTGTGGAAGCGACTCCAGACCGATGATTCCACTGTTTCGGAAACATCCGTATCTCATGAAATAGGTAAAAAAGTTTTATGTCATGTCCGAGCACAAATTATTTCTTGATTGCACTGAGCGATAATAGTGAAAACTAGTTCCCAACTAAACTAGCTAATTCGAATAGCCTAATTTTATTAATCCTAAAATGATTTTACATAAACAGTTTTGACAGATTAGGGTCGCAGTTTGATTCACAAATTCTCTATATTAGCAAGGTAACTGTTAGAATTTTCAAATAAGAAGTTTTATGTACTTTCCTTGAAGAAGTAAGTCTAAGTAATTCTTGTAACAAATACAGTAAAACCTCCGCTGACGAACGCTTAAGCTCACGAACTTTTCGCCTCAAGAACATTAAATTCGCGAGCATATAGTCTCTGCTGACGAACTAGTTTTCGGCGGACAAACCAAACCACGAGATCGAACAGCGCCACGGTGGCGGCCACGAGAAGCTGACGCACGCTCACGGCGTCACAGTTCGTCACCCCTTTCTTTGAATGTGGAAGTGGTTTGTGTTTGATAGACATTTTGGACCATATTGAGTGTACTTTTGCTATTATGGGACCGAAAAAGACCCCACCACAGGCGGAGATCATTGAAAAACACGAACGAGGTGTGCGTTTGTGTGACTCAGCGTCCCAGTACCAGTACGCTAAGTCTACCATTGCTCCCATCCTTAAGAACAAGGAAGCTATTAAGGGTGCGTGTGTGGCTAAGGGTGTTTCCAAACAGTAGGCGTTTCCAAACTCTCCTTCCAAACAGTAAGTCCCTCCCTCCCTCCTCCTCCCACTCCATTCCATCAAGCCATCAACTACCATCACAAAGGTAAATAAAACGACTTTATTATACAGTACAGTTTATTTCTTTAATTACAATACAATAGCACATTTATTATACATAAAATAAGGTATATTTTTGTGTAGTTTTAAGGCTTATTTAGTAGAAAATTGTTTTATGGGGACCTTGGAACGGATTATTTTCATTTTAATGGTTTCTTATGGGAAATAAATGTTCGGAAGACGAACTTTTCGCCTTACACACACTTTCTGGGAACCAATTATGTTCGTGAGCTGCGGTATCACTGTACATGAAGTTTAAATTTCCACCCCCTACTTATCAATATCCTCTTTCTACTCGAAAACTTAATGACTACCCTGCTAGCCTATCACTGTCAAGCACTGTCAGAGAATGAAAACAAATAAAGAAAAAGAGGACAAAGTGCTTAAGCAAAACAAATAATAACTCCATGAAGATTTCATGGTTGCCCCTTCTGAATGGATGTTGAGTGATTATTCAGCCCTCAATGACCTCAAAAGTTAAGTGTGGCCCTCTGTGAAGATGAGTTTGACACCCCTGCATTAGGCAACTCCAAGTATATATAACAAGCAACTGAAATAAAAAAAGTGCTGAGTATCAAGAAAAGGTCACCACATCATGCGGCGTACATTAGCCTCATAATTTCCCTTTTACAAAACTCTCCTGTATAATACAGTTTATATCTAAACCAGGTTTACCTTTGTGTATCACAAAGCCATTGGAGACATTTTCTGGCGTTGCGCCTATCATTGCGATGTGGAGTGGCTACTCTAGATCTGCTGTCCTTCCTGTAAATAGTCAAGTCATACTTCCTGTTTACACGTTCACATGGGATAGCCAAAAAGAAATACGATAAAGTCAGTCCAGGAGTAGTGCTGCTTGTATGATCACATGGCTGTAGTGTTTTCTCAAGCTTACTTGCCAACAAGATAGGAACTGTGAGCGATGCATCACTCATGCCCATCCTGTTTTTCCTGTTCTACCTGCTCTGTTGTTTTTTGTGGATTGATGAGCTCACCAGCATTAAAAGCTTCCCAAATAAATAAAGCACAATTCAATTCTTCTATTAGAAATGTTCCTGTGTTTATAATTTGCCCACCAATGGATGAACCAACGGCCAGTGTGACCTGGTGGTAAGCTGCTCTGACTTTCGTAAAGAGGAGCTGCATAGCCATCAGCATGTTGCTGCCCTGCGATGGCCTGGTGAGCTGTCCAGGATGTACTCTGCCCAGGACCAAAGTCAGCTGAGATGGGCGTCAGCCTCCCCGCAACCCTAATTAGAATTAATCGGTTCAGAAAATGAATGAACAGAAATGAATGGATGTACCAATGATTCTCTCCAATACATTAATTCAAGAAATCTTAATGTTGCTGTCTGAAAAATAATAAGCCTTTGGACATTAGTCTGCCAAGTTTAATGAGGTTTGGCAAAGTTTGTCTAGAGATATTGGCTAGAAATGATCAGAGAAGGGTGGAAATGGGAAAAATGAGAGAAACATCTCAGAACTTTTGCCCGAGGTTCCTAATTTGTACCCCCTCCCCAAACAGAGCATGGTCAGTTTTCTCCCTTGGCTTCCTGTGAAGGTTGTGGCACCATGGTGATTGGAATTCACAAATAAATATGATTTTTATTCAATTTTTCATGAATTCTAACTAATGCAAAATGAGCTTATCAGAATTCACAAATTTCTTCTAAAAATCCAGAGAAGAATGGAAAGTGTTCACTCCTGAGTATCAGAGTGACACTAGCTGGCTGGGATGATATCTTCTGTACACCTTTCAAGTGACAACCCTCACAACCCTGACAGGTGCTATCACCACCGTGTACACAGTTCTGTGTAGCCCGAAAAGCTTTGTGAAGAAAATACAGTCATTAGATCGGAAGACGTGCGACATACATACCGTATATAAAAGGCTATACAAGATGAAACACATATTTGTTCATGGGGTTAATGCTTTTATACAAAGTAGCCTTCAAATGGGACTAACTATGAATGAGTGATTGATATTTAATGATTTGTGGATTGATCTGGCCATGGCAGCATGGTTAATTTGGGCTTTAAAACTCACAACAACAATGATCTCAAGGTTTTAACCATGGAGCCACCACTGCTCTGTAGCACAGGTACCAGACTCTTTCGCTTGTGAGGCTAACCCTCACTCTTGTTGGGAGCAAGAACTAGCAAATTGAAAATATATTAAGTATAACAGTGAAAGTTGGAGGGGCTGGCATAGTTTTCCCACATGGCCTGCGCTTCGGGGCACTCTGGAACCTGATTTCATTTGTTTACTTTTAATGCATCTGGCAGACACCCTTACCCAGAATGATTTCACAATTGTATCTCATTTATAAAACTGAGCAGTTGAGAGTTAGGGGCTTTGTTCAAGGGCCTAACAGAGGTATTGGTGGAACTAGAACATGAATCCCCGCGCTTCTGATCAGTAACCAGGGGCCTTAACCACTGAGCCCCCACGGTCCAATCACAAAAAAGTGTGTTTTTTCACAGATTAAACAGCAACAAGAAGAATCTTCATGAAATCAATAGGATCCTTGCGTCTTCAGGGCCATGAGATGTTGGGCCCTTGGACACCATTGGGCCCTGGCACCTTTGGCATGTGGGAACTAATTATATGGTTCTCTTGGGGGTCTTACAATCATGTAATTTAACACCAAATGTTGTTTTTTCAGATCAAGATCATTTGGAAGGCTGGGACCCACACCATGGGACCGTCCCAATGCAGCTTTTTGTCTGCTGCTATAATTGGCCTCCTGGAGCTCTTGCAGCCTTTCATGATAGCAGGTCTTAGATGATGGGTTGATAAAAGTCCACAGTTTTCAACAATAAAAACAGCAAAAACAACACCAAATTCAGTAAATTATTAATTCTCAGTGGTATTAAAGGACTCAATGACTCAATTAGAGTTCATGGGAGAATTTACATGGATACACATTCTGTCCTTATTCCATGCCCCATTGAGCTGGCAATATCAGGGTCATTTGCCTTCCCAAAGAACACATGGCTAGTCCCTGACTCTGGATGTGTATTCTTTAGGAGCTTCCTTATCACCAGGGGCATTTCAGGCAATAGGGAAGCAGACATTTATCAATTCAGTGGATCACAATGATCTCAGACTATGAATCTGCTCTGAGTCACGATCAACACTGACCCTATGTGTTTTTAAGATGTGAGATATTTAGCCTTATAACTCAGAGACTTCGGAGATCTAGTGAATGCTGGGAGACTTTTCAACCTTCCCAAATTTTCCCACACCACTGTAACAAGCTCTCCACTGACTTCCTGTAGCTGCTCACATTGGATTTAAAACACTAATGCTCTACTACAAAGTCAAAAATGGAGCGGCACCTTCCCACCTCAAAGCACTCATCACACCTCCCACTGCACCACCTTCTCTCTTATCCTCTAACACGACTACACTGGCCCCTCCCTCCTCTAAGGGACAAGGGAAAAAGCAAGTCTTCTTTGTTCTGACTCCAAGGTGGTGGAATGAACTACCTCTGGATGTCCGGACAGCTGAGTCACTGAGTAATGACGGCTGAAAACTTAGCAACCAAACTTAACAAAAGCTTAACAACCAAGCACACACCACTTCAATCAATACAGCCCTCCCAACACAGTTCTTAAACACCGTGACACCAGCAACACCTGTATGAGGATGCTGTTCATATATCTCAGCTCCGATTTTAACACAGTCCAATCACATAAACCGGTTCAGATGTTGGGCAATCTGGAACTCGTGAGCTCACCATGCATTTTAATACTGAACTTTCTCAGCAACAGACTTCAGAACTCTCATCCTGAACACCAGAACACCACAGGGGTATGTTCTTGGCCCCCCTCCTCTTCTCCTTCTTCACAAACGACTGTTCCCCAACTCACACTATCAACACCATCGTCAAATTCTCAGGCGATACCACCGTCATAGGTTTGATTACAGATAACAACGAGTCAGCCTACAAGAATGAGGTCCGGCATCTGCAGAAATGGTGTGACAACTACTATCTGGAACAACAGATCTAAAACCATGACGATGACAATGGACTTTAGACTTTAAACAAGCTGATCACTCTGTCCTCTACATTGATGGAGTGGAGGTAACGCGGCTGGAGTGCTTTAAATTTCTTGGAGTCCACATCTCTGCTGACTTCAGCTGGACCATAAATATCTCCTACCAGGTGGGGAAAGCACAAAAAGATGTACTTCCTCAGGAAGCTCTGACAAGCACATCTACTCCGACCCCTACTGAGGAACTTTTACTGCTCAGCCATAAAGAGCCTCCTGACCTATTGCTGTACAGTGTGGTTCAGCGGCTATACTGCAGAGGACAAGAAGGCCTTGCAGTGAGTGGAGCGGATGGCAGAGTGAGTAATTGGAACTACACTACCCCCTCTCAGTGACATTTACACTCACAGACTTCAGAGGAGAACAAGTGTAATTACCAGGTGCCCCACACACCCTGGACACCCCCGTTCCTACCCTGTCTGATCTAGAAGAAAAGTACAGGACACTAAAAACAAAAACTAACAGACTCAAGAGCAGATTTTATTGACAAGATGTTAAAGGTGTAACACCAACGCAACAATCACCACCACCACTGTCACACACACTGACTGAATAAATTAAAAAACATCATTCAAAACATGTTCCTGGACAGTACAGTACATGTTTAGAGCAGGTCTCAAACATCATAACATTTCAGCACCAAGCACTTTATTATTAAAAGCTCTACTTCTTACCCGGTGTATATCCTGGACTTTGACATATTATTCACTCTTCAGTGTATGAATTGGTGTGAATATACATTTATAGCTTAGTGCAGATGTTTAGCTGTCCTTTGTGCATTTTCCTTTTATAGTTGCTGCTAAACAAAGAGCTGCTAAACTGATTTTCATTGTTCATGCAACAGTTGACAATAAAGATCCCGTTGTCTTTATGTTTATGACACATGATCCACCAATCAACAATATAACCATCCATTCATTATCTATTATGTATGGTTTATCAATTAGGGGGTGGTTGAAGCTCAAGACAGTCTCAGATGTCTTCAGGTAAGAGGTATAGTATAATATATATATATATATATATATATATATATATATATATATATATATATATATATATATATATATATATAAAATAAGTCACCAGTCCAGCAGCACTCACTTTTAGACTTAGTAACTTGCTAATATGATGTTCAGTTCATTGGACTGTAGAAGGAAAACGGAGTACCCAAAGGAAACCATGCTAGCACACAGAGAACATGTTGATCTTTACAGAAGTTTTGCCATACACAGTGGTACCTCGTCTACCGAGTGTCCCTTATAACGATTTTTACGTGATACAAGCTTCGAGTCCACAAAAATCTGCTCCATCCAACGAGCAAAAATTCACTTTATGAGCTCCCGCGTGCAACTATAAATAGTGCGACTATAAATAGTGTTTACTGCACTTCGTCTCATTTGCCTACACCATAGAGCAACAATGAGAGCGCCATTGCCAACTACTGGAGTAGATGCCCAATTACACTTAATTCTAGTACAGTATGGCAGAAAGGCATGTTCCCCAGGGTCATACACCCCCCTGGCATCACACCACCCCACTATTTCAGAAGCACTGGCCTTGTGGGAGCTCACCACAAGCCTTTCTTTGCTGGCATTTGTAGCTTGCACATGCACAAAATCCTCCTCCTCCTCCTCCTCTTCCTCCTCCTCCTCTGTTAGGCACCACCTCCTGCCTGCCCACTTTTCCACAATCCATTGGAATGGTTATTTGACTTATTGTTTATTCTTGTTTTATTATTATTCATTATTAATTATTATGAATGTAAATTATTATTATTATTATTATTATTATTATTATTATTATTATTATTATTATTATTTACAGTAAAGATTTATATGCAGCAGAGAGGGATCGGGTGATCCTGGCACATTCAAGCATTCACTCACCCTCTCCACACGTAGCCAAGACAGCGAATGGGACTTCTCCCAGGAAGCACTGCCTAGTCAAACCCACCAAGAACTTTCCGGAGAATATGGAGACTCCCCAACACTGCAGCCTTCTGCATTGCCCAGATTGTCAGAATGGCTGTGTTATTATTATTATTATTATTATTATTATTATTATTATTATTATTATTATTATTATTATTAATAATAATAATAATAATAATTAAAAAATAATAATAAATATGTATTGTTTTTACATGTTTATCTTTAATATATTAGGTCAAATATCTATGCATGTGTGAGGTTATATGAGTTTGTGTCATGGTTATATTTCTTATGGGAATAATTGATTTATCTAACGAACATTTTAGCTTACGATCTTTTCCTCGGAACGGATTAAATTCGTTAGCTGAGGTATCACTGTATGTGTTTAAAAGTGGTTACATTACATATAATTGAACAAATAAGGCATACCCTACCAGCTTATAGAAACTGGGTCACCTTGACCTATTTTTCATGGTCATAAGGGTCAAATCGTCAAAAATGTCCATTGACACTCTAATCGCAAAGTCACAGTGGTTAAATGAAATCTACACTGAGTCATGCTAAAGGTCAGCTACGTAAGATTTGAAATTAGATCAAGGTGTGCATATGTATTTTGGATGGAAAATAAACAGGGTATTCATTAAGTTTTAGTTTTAAACATTGATCCATGATGCTACGCTACTCAAAGCTTGATTAGCATCTTTATAATCAGCAGCTTGTGGTTGTTGTTTCTTCGTGCCTAGTCTGTATCATCAGCAGGTATCTCAGGGTCTTTAGCATTTCGCCCCGAAACCTGTACGCTTCACCTGAGTGGGGCAGCAAAGACAAAAGACTGTCTTCACCTGCAAGCTGGCTTCTGGTTGATTGTTGAGGTCTTCTAACGTGCATCTACACACTACTCACCTGGCTTGTAATTGACTGTGGGCCAACTCTCTCTCCTCGTGATCCACAGCCACCTTGAGCATGTCTCTGCTGAAGCAGCTATGGTCTTTATCGCCTTCTTTGTGGCGGTAGAGGTAAGACCTATCTTGTGCAGGAAGTTTCTTGTAGATGTTGCAACAAAACCCCTGCATCCAACCTCTATTGGCATCAGGCTTGCTTTCCACCCTTTCATACAAGCTTCATCTACCAAGTCCTGGTATTTTGCCGTTTTCAGTTCGTGTGCGATGTCAAGTCTATCCTCCCAGGGAACTGTAAGCTCGATTATGTGGATGGATAGAGTAGAAGGAGGATATTGATAAGTAGGGGTGGAAATTGTTTGAGGCAAGCATGGGGATGGGGGTGTCCCCTCCCTCAGGGGGGTTCTGGGGGGCCACCCCCAGAAAAAAGTTTTAAATTCATGTGTTCTGTGGTGCATTCTGGATCCATATTTATGAGAAAATCAGACAAACTAGAAGCAAATAAAACTAAAAGTTTATATTATAAAAAATAGTATTTGTTACAAGAATAGTAGACTTACTTCTTAAAGGAAAGTACATAAAACTTCTTATTTGAAAAATCTAACAGTTACCTGAATCTGTCAAAACTGTTTATGTAATATCATTTTAGGATTAATAAGATTAGGCTATTAGAATAAGATTAGGCTAGTTTAGTTGGGGGCTAGTTTTCACTATTATCGCTCAGTGCGATTAAGAAATAATTTGTGTTCAGACATGACATAAAACTAGCCAGATCAGTGTTTCCCAACCCCTGTTCCGCGGCACATTAGTGTGCCATGAGAAATCATCAGGGGTGCCGCGGAACATTAACCAATTTCACTTAGCATGTAGTAACAGTGCTGTTCTGCTAGAGGGCAGTATCATTTTTGTTCCGTGGTGTGCCTCTTGATTTTTATAATGTAAAAGGTGTGCCTTGGCCCAAAAAGGTTGGGAAACACAGTTTGGACTATATTTTAACCGGGTTTGTACGACCCGTCACAATCTAAATCTACACGGGAGCACAGGCAAATGGCGGCATGTATATAAAATGCGCCGCGCTTTTGAATGAGGCAGCATAATGCATCATGGGATATCGGAAGTGAACCGACTGAGAAATTATCAAAACAAATGATCGTGTTGTCAAGTACATAGCTTAACAGCTTTTTTTTATTAAAGATTATTATTTACTATTATAAAATATAACCGGCGCTAGGCTAATAGTAGCCGGCGCTTCCGCCAGCCGCCGGCACTTAATGAAAAGTATGATAAATAAAGAAAAATAATTATTATTAATTCATTAATTTTCTGAATCACTAAATCCTAATTAGGACTGCAGGGAGGCTGGCACCCATCTCAGCCGACTTTAGGTGAGGGCAGGGTACACCCTGGACAGGTCGCCAGTCCATCGCAGGGCCAAAACTCACACAACCATTCACACCTAGTAGAGATTTGGATCAGACAATTAACCTACTGTGCATGTTTTTTGAGTGTGGGAGGAAACCGGAGTACCCGGAGGAAACCCATGCAAGCACGGGGAGAACATACAAACTCCACACAGAAACACCAAGACTGGGAATCAAACCCACCACTCGCCACCGTGCCATTATTATTATTATTATTATTATTATAATTATTATAAAACCAGATGGCAAATAAATTACATCTGAAGCTTTAACTCACACTTTGTGTTATATCCTGCAGACATGCCTTAACTCTGTCTCCATGTGGTATAAGTTTACCTGCCTTTTCCACGGAAGAGAGATATTACATGACTCATATGGAAATGAAATTAATAGATAGCCTAAATTGATCTTAGAGAAAAGGATCGGTCTTGATGGTAGCACTGTAAAGTGTATCATTTCTCCCTGGAAGTGATCTGAAAACAGTCTGATTAATTCTATTACTGCCCGGATATTTGGGAAAGTGTTCCTGGGTCTCCATGTTCTGTGTCCTTCCAAAAACATTCATAGCAAAAGTGGATACCTGGATAATGCAAACTGTATTTTTTCATTTGAATTTTTACATGCTGCATTCCATGAATATGAATATTAATAAGGCTTCATGAATATTAATTAAGGACTTTATTTGATGGAAATTACAATTGGCTATGGTGAGAGGTTCTCAAATATCTTTTATTAAATGCATATAAATACATTTTAAAATATATTTGCTTTATTGTGACTCATGTTAAAATATAATACATAGTATTTCATGTAGTTTTTTAAATAAATACAGGGATCCCCCACTTTCCATGGTTAATGGGGACTGAGCCCTCCCCCCCCCAGGGACCGCCGATTTCTGCGAAGTAGGATCAACCACCCCTGACTGACTTATACGTACATGTATATGTGTATATAATATAAATAAATACATATTCAACACTATAAATGCTTATAATAACGCACACCTCACATAAAAATGTAAGTAGTTTTGTTGGGTTGGTTTTTTGTTTTTGTTTGATTTTTTTTTTTTTTGCATAACTGGCCTTGTTTTGCAGCATTTTCCTTAACATTTCCCCTATTTTTCTTTAATTTCCTTATTTTTTGATGAATATTTTTGAAAAATCCATGAAGCGCTGAAGCCGCAGAAACTGAAGCACGAAGGAGCGAGGGATCACTGCACTGTATAATCGAGGGCAGCGGTGGCCTGGTGTTAAGCTGCTGGATCACTGATCCTAAGGTTGGGGATTCAAGCCCCACCCATCAATGGGTTGTTACTGCCCCCCCTCAGTGCAGCGAACTGGGTTATCAAAGGTCAGCCATGTCTCACTGTGTATGGTGGGAGGCATGCAAAAGAACCATTGCTGACTTTCGAAACGAGGAGCTGCAGAGCCGTCAGCGTATTTCTGCTCTATGATGGCCTGGCGAGCTGTCCAGAGTGTACTCTGCCCTCACCTCGAGTTGGCTGAGATGGGTGCCAGCCTCCTCGCGACTCTAATTAGGCTTAAGCAGTTCAGAAAATGAATGAATGAATAGTTTTTTATTTCATTCAGCCTTCATTGAGCTCACTTCATGGACAGGAGGCTCCTGAACTGAAGTGAAATTGTAACGCTGCAGCAACTCAAATATCATATTATTGTGTGCTTCCAGGACATTGGTGTGATGATGTATCCAACCTTTTGAACATATGCAAATTCACTTTTCTGCTTGTTTGCATTGTAAAAAAAAATCAAAACAAAAACAAAACAAACGCAGTCTCTGTGCCATCATCACCTCTACTTGGTGACATCTCGCGTTGATATCATCACATCCTATTTGTGACACCTTCACAGATTACAACCTTTCAGGGACGTCATATTATTTTCACCATCACACCTCACTCCGTCATCACTTCTCTTCATCACCTCTCATACTTTTTATCCATTATCCACCTGACACTCCTTTTCATCATCTCTCTTTCATCACCACAACTCCTGTTCCTCTCCATCGCCCCTCTACATGACCTATGCTCATTAGCCTATTTGCTTGGCCCCGGAAATCGCTCTTATTAATGGGTGGTCACAAAAAGTTATTGACCAATGAAAAAATTACTGAGACTCCGAGTTATGATTGGCCCACAGGCTGCGCTACGTCACCGCATGTCAGTTCCAGTCACCCGATCTGTCAGGCAGATCTGCGGGGGAAGTTGCGCAAAAAAAAGGAAAATACAAGGAAGGAATTTAACTGTTGTTGTTGTTTTTTTTTTAAACTCAATCTGGAAGCGCCACTGAAACACACTTCAGCTCTTTAATTTTGTTAACAGGGAAACCAGGTACTTCATGCGGTGAGCTCTTCTGTGTCTGTGGTGTCATTTTTTTAGCCTCATCATGGAGCTTTCGCTTTTTTTCCAACTAGCCGGTGACTGGTTAGCATTATTAGCATTATTAGCATGTCGTCGCCTGCAGAAATCGAGGCCTGTCGCGCATTTCAGTTTGGCATTACCTCAGATTCAAGGCTCGATAACTCTCTGGACTTGACGGAATCAGTTTCTTGTCTCGATTTTGTACCTAATTCGTAACACAAACAACGGCCATATTTGTCGTCAGGACGCTTCCTATGCTAGCAATGATACTAGCTCAGATTTGCTAGCCAGGAAATGTTACAGACTGGATGTCAATGCAACATCCAGATTTATTTTAAGTACAAATCTTTATATTCACAAAACGCTAATAATAATAGTGATCATTTAATGTTTTTGTATCCCATTTGTTTCGAAAAACGGCCATTCCTACCTAGCCAGCTAGTTCGTTAAGTGTGCTAGTAAGTCTGCTCTGTGATGACAGTCAAAACAAACGACGGCCTGAGGAAAACAAGGGCGAGTAAAACTGGTATCATGGCCAGCCCGTAATTAAACGTTATTTATGACTAACGTTGTAGTGATTTTATAAGTTATTTGTTTAATTTGTGCCGAATCGCGTAACTTTTTTTTTTTTTAATTTAGCGCGCGTTGTATTAGTTAATCACACCCCAAAGGTCTCAGAAGTGATTAAAGTTCATGAGCGTTACACTTATATAAGTCAGGAAGAGGAAAGTGTTAGTCATAGCTGTATACTTGTTATATTTTGTTTGTTATCACAGGTTATCAACTCTTCTGAGATAGATAAAAAGATCAAGTCTCGTTGAGAAGCCATGTGATGACATCACAGTTATTTGCATATTAATTGCCATGTCACGCTTATGTGCAGATCAGAATGTACTGCAGTTTGTGGGAGGGGATGCTGATGTTGATGGTGATATATGATATGATATAATAAAGTAATAACCACAGGCGTGTAAATGGTTGGAAATTTATAGGAAGAAATTGTATTTGGTTGCAAGAACTTGGCTGCCTTTATTTGTGATATCCCGCTTGTCCTCTGCTATGATGGTCTGGCAGTTCGTCACATGATCTAAACACATCAACTTCCACACACTTATCCCCGTTCAGAGTGTGATGTCACTGGGTGTCGTGTTGCTCCTTCTTTGGTAGTCATCACCTAGATTGACCTAGATATTGTCATGATGTCACAGTGAGGGTCGCTTGTTGTGTAATTGGTAAACTACACACTTCAGTGACATCATCACTTTTTCACTATCATCCTGATTCCATTTCACTTTTATAAATTTTCTCACATCCAGTGATTTATCTTTAGTGAAATTCTTTACTTTAAGTTTTGGTAAGTTTTTCTGAAACATGTTGGATTAGCAGTTCTTGTAACCTTAATGCTGTCAGCTTTATACATGCTAACTTGTAGTTGTAAAAACAAAAACGGTT
>CM045739.1:6075000-6102500 GCA_024760905.1 Plotosus lineatus
GGTCATGGCAGGAAGAGGCGGTGCTACAAGACCTAATGGGCCGAACGCAGCCAGCAACAAAATCTGTCAGTTCAAACTGGTGCTTTTGGGCGAGTCCGCAGTCGGCAAGTCTAGCCTGGTGCTGCGCTTCGTCAAAGGCCAGTTCCATGAGTTCCAGGAGAGCACGATAGGAGGTAAGAACACTCCTGTGGCATGACATATGAGGAAATCGGGTTTGAGTTTCTTTCATCAGGCTCTAACACGCATTAAAACCAGTCAGGGGCTCCCGATAGAGGCGTGTCATACCTGCTGATGTGTCACTTTCCCTAGTGACACACATACACACATGCATGAGACACCTTCCTGTATGGTAATGAGGGATGCTAGCTTTGGGTACCGTTAATCAGGGACGTAGTTTCGGTAAAGATAATCCGCTCATTCTGTTGGAAGGTTTTTAATATGTTAATCTGATATTCTCCTGTTTATCTATTTATTTATTTATTTATTTTGGTCATATCAAGCTTGACAGCTCTTTAGTTTAGGTAAGAAGTTTGCAGGAATGATTCCGCAGAGCAATGTGCAATCGAGTCACATGCACCGCATGCTGCCGCGTTGTGTTCGGCGGGTGTCCGTGTGAAGGTTGCGATGGTGAAAAGGTGGTATTAGCGCTTCTGGCTCACATCAAGATGGGTTTAAGTCCTGGATTCAGCAGGGCCATTTCTCTTAAATTAGCATATGCTGCGTGGATTTCCTCCGATTGGGTGTATTTTACTTTCACACAGATGGCTGAGAAAGGCTTCAGCCACCCTCCAAAACAAATTCAGGATCAAGTGGTTTGGGAAATGAGGGAGTGCACTGGAGATGTTGGAGGTGGGACTGCATTAAGGGTGAGCTCTGAGCCACTTCTTATTTGCTATGGTGATGGACAGGCTGACAGACGAGGTTAGACAAGATTCCCCATGGACTATGATGTTTACAGATGACATTGTGATCTGTAGTGAGAGCAGAGAACAAGTGCAGGAAAATTTAGAGAGGTGGAGGTATGCCCTGGAAAGGAGGGGAATGAAGGTTCGCCTCAGTAAAACAGAATGCATGTGCATGAATGACAAGGACCCAAGAGGAACGCTGAGGTTACAGGGAGCAGAGATAAGGAAGGTGAATGATTTTAAGTACTTGGGCTCAACAATCCAGAGCAGTGGAGAGTGTGGAAAAGAGGTGAAGAAGCGTGTGCAGACAGGTTGGAATGGTTGGAGAAAAGTGTCCGGTGTGATAGGAGGGTATTTGCAAGAATGAAAGAAAAGTGTACAAGACGGTGGTGAGGCCAGTGATGTTGTATGGTTTAGAAACAGTGGCACTGTGGAAAAGACAGGAGGCAGAGCTGGAGGTAGCAGAGATGAAAATGTTGAGGTTCTCTTTGGGAGTAACGAGGATGGATAGGATCAGGAATGAGCACATCAGAGGGACAGCACATGTAAGAGGTTTTGGAGACAAAGTCAGAGAAGCTAAATTGAGATGGTTTGGACATGTACAGAGGAGGAATAGTGAGTATATTGGTAGTAGGATGCTGAGGTTGGAACTACCAGGCAGAAGGCCCAGAGGAAGAGATGATTTATGGATGTGGTGAAGGAGGACCTGAAGGTCATTGGTGTAAGAGAAGAAGATGCAAAGGATAGGAAGAGATGGAGGCAGATGATTCGCTGTGGCGACCCCTGAAGGGAAAAGCCGAAAGGAAAAGAAGAAGAAGACGACGACGACGACGAGATGTTGTGGGCAAGTTTCCCTCTGCTGGCAAACCAGAGCAGTAGCCAGTGAAATTGTAAACGGGCAAGCCAATTAATAAAGTGAATAATAATTTTTGAAGTAAATAGTGTATCAGTGCCACTGTCAGACCACGCAGTGTATCACTGAACGAACAGCGGCTCACGTCGGGCATGTAGGGCATCTGTTTGTATTTTCCGTTGATCTATTTTAAAATATTTTCACATTAATTAAAGACGGCATCCTTTCGTTAACATCGACTTTAATCGCACCGAAACAAAGTGGAAAACGGCGTCTTCCTTTCTTTTCAGTTTCCCATTAAAGACCAGATGACTGACGAGATTTATGAATGAACCTCTTTTTACGTTTCATTGAAATACCAGTGTTTGTTTTTTGTTTCATTTAATATTTACTCTTACACTGTGGATTTATTCACCCACTTATGATTTTGCTGAGTAAACTTGGATCACTCACTGTATTCTCATTGGTTCACGACTTTCAGAATCTGATTAAAAAGTAGAAACAGTAACGGGAGTCAATGGGTGCTTTTACGTAGGCATTCGTTTCAAATCATCTCAGTTCACATCATCGGAGCAGCGCGAGAACACATCAGTCATGTGGATACGAATCAAAACCCCCAATGTGTGACCGTATGAGCGACATGGGCTCGGCCGGGTTTCAGAGCAACCAGAGGTGGCTGATCTTTGCAAACAGTTGTTTACTTTTATTTTTATTGTTGTTTTTTAATACTATGGAATTATCCCCTGGTGGTTGCTCACCCTAGGGCGACCAAGTAGTAGAAATTGTGTATTTGTGAGGTGCTCCAACGAATGTAGGCACTTGTCGCAAGTGACGTATGGTGCTTGTGAGACAAAGCGTAGCTTATTAGGACCTCAGTTCATTTTCTGTAACCGCTTCATCCTAATTAGGGTCACGGGGAGGCTGGTGCCCATCCCAGCCAACTCGGGGCGAGGGCAGAGTACACCCTGGACAGCTCGCCAGGCCATCGCAGGGTGGAAACACGCCGACGGCTTTGCAGCGACTCTTGTCGAAAGTCAGCAATGGTTCTTTTACATGCCTCGCACCATAGACAGTGAGAGACATGGCCGGCCTTTGATAACCCTGTTGCGCATAACCCAGTTAGCTGCACTGGGGGGGGGGGCAGTGACAACCTTGTGGAGAGTGGGACTCGAACCCCTAACCTTTGGATCAGCGATCCGGCGCCTTATACCACTAGACCACCACTGCCCCTTATTAGGACTTCCGATCTTTCAAGTGAGCAAGTGTGCGTTGAATACTTGTTTAGTACTCAACCTTCACTTGCTCACTTGAAAGATCGGAAGTCCGGATAAGCCGCACTTTGTCTTACAAGCACCATACGTCACTTGCGACAAGCGCCTACATTCGGTGGAGCGCCTCACATTTTTGATGAGTGGGTAAATTACGTGGTTGTTTTCAGCTCTTTCGCCACTCGCCAATCATGAGGTGTGTGTGTGTGTGTGTGTGTGTGTGTGGGGGGGGGGTTTCCACCTAGTAATATACACTGAAACACCAAGCCAATCTACAAATAGACTAATGCATGGTCCCACGTGTGCAATGAGATAGTATTGCAGTATTGAAGGTGTGTGTGTGTGAGAGAGAGAGATTAAAAATTTCACCTTTAGTTGCCTTTTAAAGGGAAAAAACAGTCAAAATGCCGGGTATAATGTAAATATTACAGTATTTGATTTATTTTTTTTACGAAGGCCAGGCTGAAAAAATTCTTTGGCAGTAACATGATAAAAAAAGATTCACCCGGGAGGGAGGACATTTTTTATTTATTTTTTAATTATTATTATTATTTTGCCTGTACAGGCCACCAGGGATTCGTGGGGAATTTTTTTTTCATACATCCATGCTATATTATGTATGCGATGTTGCAAACACAGTATAATGAAATAAATATCTTTATGCAGTCGGCCCCCGACTTACGAAATTAATCCGTTCCAGAGCCCTTTTCGTATTGCGGGGATTTCATAAGTAGGGGTCGCATCTTACATGTTAAACGCCTAATTCGTTCCAAGGCTCCAGTCTTTGGACTGAATAAATCCCATAAACCCTTTTAAAAATAATAAAAGTATACCAATTTTGTATGAAATGTGTTAAAAGAAAATTATTTATTAAACCATTTAAACATTTTATAACATATTAAACCATTTTATTAACATATTTATTAATTAAACCATTATTAAACATTTTTTATTAACAGACACACACACATACACACACACACACCGCTCTCTCTCTCTTTTCTCTGTCTCTCTATCTCTCGCGTGCGTGCTGCGGGCCACACCCACAAGACGTGGAATTCAAAGCGCATTCCCTGCTTGACAAACTCAACTTTAATTTGATTCCTTGAGGGATCAGAATTCCAGATGAGCTCAAATGCACCCACATTTATTAAACATTTACTGAATTAAACAACTTAAAAAACTAAAGCGTTATTCCTTCTCTTTCTCTCTCTTTCTCTCTGTCTCTCTCGCGCGCGCTGTGGGCCACACCCACAAGACGTGAATTCAAAGTGCATTCCTTGCTTGACCATTTACTGAATTAAAACAACTTAAAAAACTAAAGCTTATTCCTTCTCTCTCTCTCTGTCTCTCTCTCGTCGCGTGCTGCGGGCCACGCCCACAAGACGTAAATTCAAAGCGCATTCCCTGCTTGACAAACTCAACTTTAATTTGATTCCTTGAGGGATCGGAATTCCAGATGAGCTCAAATGCACCCACATTTATTAAACATTTACTGAATTAAACAACTTAAAAACTAAACTAAAGCGTGAAGCTTCCTTCTGTCTCTATCTGGGAGGCCAGCGGGGCGGGATGTTGAGAGACAGCCAATGAGAGAGCAGCTCGCGTCATGTGAAATTTTGATTGGCGCGTTTGAATTTCTTTTCATAAGAGGGGTTGTTTCGTATCTCGGGGACGGAAACATGGGAAAATGTTTTTCGTAACACGGGGATTTCATACACAGTCTTTGTAAGTTGGGGGCCGACTGTATTTGAAATCAACATACTGAATATCAAAGTTTATTCTTTTAATATTGTAATCAACATAGTCTCGAAGTTTCTTGAACATATCAATTTTTAAAATTGCAGGCAATAGCTAACAAATACCTTCGTCATGCTCCACGTTGTTGCAGGCGGTTTATAATTAACTTCTATTTGTTCGAAAATGTCAGCAAATGTGTTACTCGATTTGAAACACATTAATTAATTTATTATTTTCACGTTGTGATCTTTAATATTGACAGAGAACAGTTTTTTTTTTTGCCTCATCATTGTCCCCTATCATTATGCTTTCCGCCTTTGTTGTTAAGACAGTACCGGCCAATGAGAATCGCCGTTTCACCGAACTGGTGAAATAGACCAATCACAAGGCACGGTTTATACTGATTTCACTTTGGCCACTTTTTAGTACGATGTATGATAGGGGACACACGTGTTTTTTCTTCACAACCGGCTGGTATATTTTAATTTTTTGCTCAGGCGGGGTTTTTATCTACAATTTCAACCCAACAGTCCGTGTTCCCGCCAACAAAGATATTTTTAAAGTAGGCCTGTGTGTATTATGTGTAGTATTTTCATACAGCAGTAAAATGAGAAACATGTGTTTGAAGTACGTATTGAATATGATTAAGCGTGAAGGTCTCGTATGTGATGTTATGTAACAGGACGGGTATTTAGTTTGGCGTTGAGAGGATAAAACGAGGGTTATCTCAACACTGTGCTCACGAGACCGATGTCGTAATGTCCGCTTTGGGAAAACGGGATGCTCTGAATATTTGAATAGGGCTATTTCCACTGGCCCTATAGTCCTTTTACTCCCACACATCAGGACAGATGTTAGGTGAAAATCATTTGCTTGTTTTTCAAGGCGAGGTCACCAAGCAGGGTTACCCAGAATGTTACCTGCTGGACAGATGTTGTGTTGTTTAATGTAGAAGAAACGAAAAGAATCTGAGTCACCTTTCATGCTCTTTGCTGTGAAAATCTAGTGGTGTTTTTTTTTTTTTTTTTTTTTTTTTTTTTTTTAAACTGCTTCATAGGCCAGTACGCATTCAACCATGGTGGATGTGGAATAATGTTCCCAGGAGGGACGGCATAATCCAATGATCAGTATGACGGTTATACAGTCAGTATGTACGGCCTTTTATTATTCACTTGAATAGCTTTAGCTAATAATTGTGATATTAGTTGCACTATGCTGGTGTTCGACATCTTCAACTTTTCCCGATTATCTCGAGTCCGTCAGTGATCTGCTGGGTGTGGTAGATACAGTATCTAACATGGCCAGGAAAAGTTACATCATCAATCCCGTGCTTATTTATGAATTTTGCTGCGCACACGCAAGTTTTGGTGGTTCGTCGTGCACCTGTGCGCTGCGTCATGCTGTTATTGGAGCAGCCTCTGCTAAGATCTCCGCAGGATGTGAAAATATTCTAAAAAATGTGTGACTTCAAGCTGTGTATATATATAAAAAAACAGCCACAGGATTCTGACCACACCCCCTTCCCCCACCCTCCGACTTCCTCCCACCTCAGCGGCTTTCCTGACCCAGACAGTATGTTTGGATGACACGACAGTGAAGTTTGAGATCTGGGACACAGCCGGACAGGAGCGCTACCACAGTCTGGCTCCGATGTATTACAGAGGAGCGCAGGCAGCCATCGTGGTGTACGACATCACAAACGAGGTGAGTCGCACTTGAAACAACACCGATGTCGCGTCTCGCATCTCACACCGGCACGCCCAGCGTGCAAGCGTCCGACTCGAAGCCAGAGGCACCCAATGGGCTCAAGAATGTACAAGTCATGGATTGTAATTTTGCATTATTGTCCAGGAACTGCTGTCTTATCCCTTCTTTCTCCTCCCTCTCCCTCTCCCGCCCCTCGCAGGAATCATTTGCACGTGCAAAGAATTGGGTTAAAGAGCTTCAGAGGCAAGCCAGTCCTAATATTGTAATAGCACTGGCTGGAAACAAAGCAGATCTTGTGAATAAGAGAGCATTGGACTTTCAGGTTGGAGTTAATTTTTTAAAAGGATGCACGTGATTGTGATGTTTCGCTTCATTAAATAAATCTGAATTAAAATATTTAAGCTTTCTTCATTTATTAATAATAATAATAATAATAATAATAATATCATATGACTCATTTAATTCTCTCTCCATTCACAGGATGCACGGTCTTACGCAGATGACAACAGCTTGCTGTTCATGGAAACATCCGCAAAGACGTCAGTCAACGTCAACGAGATTTTTATGGCTATCGGTACGCGTTATTCTGGGATTTAAGCCAATGCATGCGATGTTTGTCAGGAAACTTATCACACTGGAGGAATAGTCATCCTCCCGAACGCTGACTGTTGCGACACCAGCGTCCTGATGTGTTTTTGTTCCTCCTCCATCACAGCAAACGTGACGATATACTGTTTGTTGATTATAGAATCATGTCATGCATTTCACTCCATTTCTAGTTGCGTTTAATGACTTCACCACCTGACCCCCCCCCCCCAGATTAATATCCTGAGCTTGTCATATTACCGAGGAATCCGAAAGCGTATGGCTGTAAGCCTCAAGCAGTCTTCACATGCAAATGGAATGGGATGTCTCCTCCCATTTGTGAAGTCAGACTGTTATCAAGGCGAAATGAACATGGGCTTAAGTCAGTGCTTCTCAATTATTTTCTGTGGCGCCACCCCCAGGAAGAAAAAAAAAACATTTCATGCCCCCCACCACCCCACGAGCAACTATAAATAGTATTATTTGTCTATAAAATTGTTCTTAGTACACCTCTGCATAACATTGTATCATTATTAACATTAACAAAAAAGAAAGAAATATAGTTCAACTTACAATAAAGAAAAACTTCATTGACATTGTTTGTAATCTGTAATAGAAAAGATTTAAAGTGCACCAATGTGCCTGAAAAAAAAAACAAAAAAAAACAACACATTATTTAAACTCATTTCACTTATTTATGTCTTAATATCTCCGTCTTCTCTTCGTTCCATTTCTCTTTGTAGAAATTTTTCCATGTTGTTTCTTGAGGGGTTGTTTACTGCACTTCATATCGTTTGCTCGTGTGAAAAACCGCTACACCGTAGCGCGACAATGAGAGCGCTACTGCTAACTACTGGACTGGAGGTGCAGTTACACTTAATTCTCGTACACAATTCCAGAAAAGCATGTTCCACAGGGTCATACGCACCCCCCCCGACATCATACCACGTCCCACTATTTGAGAAACGCTGGCTTAAGTTAATGTCGCCGTTCTCCTGACAACCATATTATAACTTTACACTCTACTGGCAGATAAGTCCACATATTATGAATAGAATTGTTGTATTTCACTTCATGTGCATGTACATTGCAGATTAAACCTAGAGCTGCACTCGACATGTGAGGTGCCCCCACCAGGAACAAATTGATTATTATAACTTACCGTCATTATAATGAAATGTTTCCCCCTTGTGGATGTCTGATGAATATGTTACTGCATATTACAGAGGGCGGCACAGTGGCGTAGTGGTTAGCACGTCCACCTCGCGGCAAGACCTGGGTTCGATTCCCAGCCTGGGCGTTTGTGTGTGGAGCTTGCATGTTCTCCCCGTGCTTGCGTGGGTTTCCTCCGGGTGCTTCGGTTTCCTCTCACAATCCAAAGACATGGCAGTAGATTAATTGGCCGTTCTAA
The DNA here is from genome assembly GCA_024760905.1 of Plotosus lineatus. Lineage (NCBI taxonomy): Eukaryota > Metazoa > Chordata > Actinopteri > Siluriformes > Plotosidae > Plotosus > Plotosus lineatus. The sequence continues at coordinate 6,083,470 of CM045739.1, forward strand.
ATTGCCCGTAGGTTCGCATCGTGCAATAGACAATGGCAAACCACTGCACTAATCCTGCCAAGAAAACCTCCATGAAGATGATAACCAGGGCGTTATCCTTTATGGCGGGTTGCCAATGATCATCCTATGACTCAGGCACTAGATAGATAGATATTACAGAGAATCAGTTTTTTCCCCCCGATTTTAGGAATTCTTTTTTTTTTTTTTTTCCAACATCCCATGCATGATTCGCCTTTAAAATGGATTGTTTTTGTTACTTGTCTCACACCTTACTCTAGAGGATACGTATTGTAAATCAGGTATCGTATGCCGCTGTTAATCATCCGTTTATTATTTGCTAGCAGCCTCAATGCCCTATCAAAGATGGTTCCCTATGGAAGTGTGGTGCTGTGGTTAATACTTTTGGGGCGTCAAACCTCATGGCCAACCGCATTCTTTCATTGAGGGATTTGCATGCACTACCTGTGGTTTCCTCCAGGCACTCCAGTTTCCTCCTTCAGCTCAAAATCATGCAGTGCGGTTACTGGCTGCTCCAAATTTATGCAAAGAACTGAACGAGTGCAATGGTTGTTTTGTTAGTTAATGGACGTTAGTCCTGTCATAAACAGTCCAGGATGGCTCCAGCTTTCCCCCCCTGATCCTCAGTGATCATCACTGTAGAAAATGGATGGATGGAATGGCAATAATATATAATTTTTTTTTTTTTTCCATTGCAGCAAAGAAACTCCCCAAGAACGAGCCCCAGGCGGCCGGAGCAGGCGCAGGCCGAAATCGGGGTGTGGACCTGGCCGAGACGGCGCAGCCTGCCAAGGGGCCATGCTGCAGCAACTAGCCACTGAACACACACATTCTCACCTCCCAACTAACTCTGCATCACTTCTGGACATGGGGCGCATCCTTCCATACCTCGCTCCCTGGAACTGCTATATACACTATATAGCTTTGTTTCTAATACCTTCTGGTTTCTGTTTTGGTTTCTTTTCTTTATTTTTTTTTTTAAGTAAATATAAGTACTTCAGTAAAATGGATGCATGTATCACTACAAAGCCTAAATACACATTTTTAACTTAACACAGGGGGGAAGTTAACTAGGGCGAATGAGAGCTTGGTTTTGTGTGCGTGTGTGCGTGTGTGCGTGTGTGTGTGTGTGTGTGTGTGTGTGTGTGTGTGTTGTATAGTGTAGTATTAAGGATGTGGAGGCACCATAATATATCCTGATGGGTTTGGTGGTAGGTGGAGGCCTGGCTTCCTCTTTCACAGGTTTTTCAGTGTGTTTGTGTGCCATGGTGGGGACAAGGAAAAAAATTCAGTCAACCGTGGAGATGTGACCAAGAACGACCCGATCGTAAACACAGATGCTACCTAAATGATCACCATTAAATGTAAATGATGTAGAGGTAACCTGACTGGGGTTTTGCTTTTTTTGTTTGTCTGTTTGTTTGCATGTTGCTTGCATTGTTAATCTGGTAAAATTATTCCAATGTTGGAGAAAAAAACCCTTCTAACTGGTAAAGCCTTCAGAATTTTGGGGTCCGAGTGTAGTTTCTCAATGGGAAGTAAGTTTCCTCAACCATCTTGTTGATATTTACTCCGAGTTCAGTCGTGTAAAAGAATCTGGCGGATACACAACGAGGCCCAGATTAACTTTCATCACTCTACCTGCGTGTGTCACGCTCTCCTAGTGTCTTTTTATTTTTTATTTTTTTGGAAATTATTAAAGTATCGGTAGCTCACGGCCTCAGCGAATCTGCGCCTGGCTGGTCTGACCAGAGCCAATTCAAACAAGTGTCTTTTGAGGGAAATAAATGAACAGCTGGCGGTGGCGGTGATTACATTCTATCCTGCTGTACAAAATACTGTCGGTAGAGTCATGTGTTGCCGTTTTTATATGTTAAAGAACGGTCGATAAAACCCGCCATTCCCTCCATCTCTCAGCACAGGACATGCATTTACACATAGTACAGGAATAATAAAAAAAAAAAAATTCAGCTTTGAAGACTTGATTCATCTCAAGGAATGTATTGCGGTCATTGCAGGCGTGAATGTCCCACGGTAGAAAAACAACGTGTCTTGTTAGAAACCCAGAATATCTTGCTGTCTCCATGTTTAATGCTACTATATGGACTGTTTCCCCACGATGGACCGTGTGTGTGTGTGTGTGTACACGTGTGTACAGTTCTCTTTAAATACGAGTTTTCGTTTCACAAATTGGCCAAATAATGTTTTGATGGATGTGTGTTTTTTCCCCTTGTATGTAGTGTTATTAACAACCCAACTTGACCTTTAACCCCTGGTCTGTCTAGTGCTTCTATTGAGATGCTAATTTTTTTTTTTTTTTCTATTTAGATACTATCGAGTTGCACAAAATGAATTGTATTTTTAAATAAGTCATTATAATGGTGATGATGATGATGATGCCTGTGTGGGGTCACTGCAGTGTGATCAAGCTGAAATGGACCACAACAGGGCTTGATTTAGTGACGCTGCTGAATTGCCACCTGTAGCCTGGGTAATTAATTAGCAGCCATTCGAGAGGTGTAAAAACGATTGATGTAACAGCATTAACACTGAGGGACTGATTATTGTTTTTGTTTTTTCGTTTTTTTTAATGTCCCGGTACTAGTTAATATTTCCAATAAAGGGGGTGAATTGTATACCGTTTACATGGCGTGGCGATTTAATTTTCACAGTCCAGGGGTTCCCAAGCCTGTATGTTTCTGGTGGACTACCTTCCCGAAGATGTTCAGTCCAACCCTTATTATTCCCACCTGGCCATCTGATCATCTACACAAGATTTAATCCTAGGATATGAAGCCTTAAAGCGATGGTTGGATTGGTCAGATGGTCCCCATTAGGGTTGGAGTTAAAATCTTCAAGAAGGTAGATTACCAGGAACAGGAGCGGGTACCACTGACTTGCCTGTAGATGGTATGATTATTTGGTTGAAATGGACCACAGTATTGCACAGAAATCAGAACAATATTCTGATGCAACCAGCCGCAGCTGGTGGAGCAAGCACATGGTGGCGCCCTGAACAAGCTCATGGTTTGTTTTTTTTTTTTTTTTTTTTTTTTTTGTAATCTGATTCTACCATTCTCACAGTATCCTGCAAAACCTTTATTCTCTTGGTCTGCCAGCCTGGAGACCTTGTGATCGCATGACAAGTTTCTAGATTGTTCCACCAGCTAAAAAAAGTTTCTCACGGCGCTTTGAAGGCATCAATCTGGAGGGATATTTTCTTGCGTGGAGATGCCGCTCGAGCCTCACACTTATGTGCTACTCAGGGCAGAGCGCCATAGGGGATGGTTCGTCTCTTGGAGATGCTATTGTATGGCCCTGCGATTGCAGGCTAATGGAGGCTAGGTTCTGATGGGATGGTTTCTCACTTAAAAAGATCGTGGTAGGGTTCAGGGATCACCGGCCATTTGAAGGCCTGTCTCTGGAGGGGTGGTTTCTCACTTGGAGATGCCATTGTAGGGCTCTGTAGTTTTAGATCAATGATCGGGCTCTGGAGGGATGATCTCCGATTCGAAGATGCAATTATAGGACACGGGGATCACAGGCCCCTGGAGGCCAACTTTTGAGGGATTGTTTCTCATTTGGAGATCCTATTTATTTGGACTCCAGTCTCAGACCACTGCTGGCCAGGCACTGAAGGAATGATTTCTTACTTGGATATATTGTTGTAGGGCTTTAGGGGTCACAGGCTACTGGATGCGAGTCCCTGTGGAGATGGTTCCTCACTTTTTAAGATGCCATCATAGGGGGCTATAATCGCAGGAAACAGAAAAGGTTTTTCAATCGGATTTTTTATTTTTTTTTAATTGTACAGGGGTCACAGGTCACTTGAGAGGTCTTGTCTCTGGGGAGATCATTTCTCACTCCAAGACGCCATTGTCGGGTGGCACGTGAAACATGCCCCAGTGTGGTCCTTAGCAAGGCTTCCAACAGTTTATTTCGTCCGCCTGGTGTTTCCTCCACTGTCAACCAGGTTCTCAGAGTTCGGCATGGTTCCTGAACAGGAAGTTCGCGGGTCACGGTTTCTGTAGAAAAACCATATGACCGGTTTAAAGGAAGTTGGACTCTGCTTCTGCTTTTTTTGCGGTTATCGGTCATGACCAAGGCATTTTCCATGAACGTTCTTCATTTCTCTGACATGCGATCAAGGAGTTTTACACTTTGCATGACTGCACACCGAATGGATTTGTTTTCCTTTGGATAACTTTTATCACTTCAGTGTATTTTGACTCCCATTTCTTTCCATTATCCCACTGGAGGCGAATGCTGTCGAGTCGCTTGCCAAGAGTTGAAGTCGATCTTTTCTGGGTAACTCCTTCAGGGGGAAAGGAAGCATACAAGGCCAGAAGAAGATGGTTCCTTTTCAGTTCATCAAAACCCGAAAGAGGTTTCCCGTGTCACTGTGAATTAAAATCTCATTTGAATGTCGTAAAAGCAAAGCAACCGTGTCACCAGAAAGCTATACAACCTCCAGATCCTTGTATATCATATTTAATAAGAATTCAAAGATGACAGAAGTGAATGCTACATCAAAGCAAGTGACACAATCCCCCACTTTGTTCTCCAAGCTGAAGTACATTAGAAATACTCCAGAAATTACATCCACGCCAAGAACTGGTTCAGCAAAACAAAGAGGCTGCTATCATCCTCCAGAAAAGCCACCATTCATGTCAGACATCAACAGGCCTGTGGTTAGTGCGTACCATGTTTTCCTTCTGCTTTTGAAGTCCTCAAGTGCCACTTGGATGGATGTCGGCTGTTTCCTCACCCCCCCTTAGCAACTGGTCTCCTTAGCAACTATGAGAAATATGGGAACTGTGACAAAAGCTCTGCAGCTGGCTAACCAAAGCCGGCCAAAATCTCGCCGTGTCGATAAACTTAACCGTTTGAATGCTTTCAGCCGTGACGAAGCATCAACAGCAGCATGTTTCCATCAATCGAATCTCAGTTGATTAGATTCATATTAAATAAAAGAAAATGAATCAACTTTCTGAAGGACAAAAAAAAAAAAAAAAAAAAAAAAAAGAGCACCTTCATGTTGTAGTTTCATGGAGCTGTCCACTAGATGGCAACACTGTACTTTTTGTGGATATTTTGTGGACTATTATCGATATTCAGAGGAACTCATCGAATAAAAATCATTTTTTTGAAGGATATTTATTGCACATTGGCTCAATAAATAATTGGTATCAGTTTTAGCAGAGAGGGTTTTTTTTTTTTTTTGAGACAGTACCATGCGAAACCAGATCAAATCCAGAAAGATATAATTATGGCGTCAGAATCAGCGTATTTTGATGCGAAAATCTGACTCTTTTGGGAACCCAAATCCAAACAGCCCGGTTCACATCGCTTGATCCGGCATAGTCCTCTATCAGCCCGTCCTCAAATGTGCGTCTCCTGATGTGCGTCTTATACCTTTTTTATATCCAAAACAACAATATGACCGCTCAGATCGGGTCCTGTCATCTGCCCGGATTTGATGAGGCCCCAGGATGCCTCACTCGTCCCACCTGTCACCTGGTTGTTCCAAGATGACATGCCACCGACAGGCCCATTAAGATAATAACTCTGCCAGTCCCCTCTAATCTGGATGGAGAAAGCGAGTGAGATGATCCTGTATCTCCTGCTCAAAACAACTTCCGAATCTTTAGCTTTCATGCCAATACTGCAATAAGGGAGTGGTGGCCTGGTGGGAAAAGTGCTGGATCACTGAGCCCAAGGTTGGGGGTTTAAGCCCCACTCTCAACAGGTTGTCACTGTCCCCCCAGTGCAGCTAACTGGGGTATCAAAGACCGAGGTGCATAGTAGTCATTCTCAAAAAATTAGCATATTGTGATAAAGTTCATTATTTTCTGTAATGTACTGATAAAAATTAAACTTTCATATATTTTAGATTCAGTGCACACCAACTGAAATATTTCAGGTCTTTTATTGTTTTATTTATTTTAAATTTAATACTGATGATTTTGGGATACAGCTCATGAAAACCCAAAATTCCTATCTCAAAAAATTAGCATATTTCATCCGACCAATAAAAAAAAAAAAAAGTGTTTTTAATACAAAAAAAGTCAACCTTCAAATAATGATGTTCAGTTATGCACTCAATACTTGGTCGGGAATCCTTTTGCAGAAATGACTGCTTCAATGCGGCGTGGCATGGAGCCAATCAGCCTGTGGCACTGCTGAGGTGTTACGGAGGCCCAGGATGCTTCGATAGCGGCCTTAAGCTCATCCACAGTGTTGGGTCTGGTGTCTCTCAACTTTCTCTTCACAATATCCCACAGATTCTCTATGGGCTTCAGGTCAGGAGAGTTGGCAGGCCAATTGAGCCCAGTAATACCATGGTCAGTAAACCATTTAGCAGTGGTTTTGGCACTGTGAGCAGGTGCCAGGTCGTGCTGAAAAATGAAATCTTCATCTCCATAAAGCTTTTCATCAGATGGAAGCATGAAGTGCTCCAAAATCTCCTGATAGCTAGCTGCATTGACTCCGCCCTTGATAAAACACAGTGGACCGACACCAGCAGCTGACATGGCACCCCAGACCATCACTGACTGTGGGGACTTGACGCTGGACTTCAGGCATTTTGGCATTTCCTTCTCCCCAGTCTTCCTCCAGACTCTGGCACTGGCCGCTGTTTCTGGTTCAAAAGTGGCTTGACCTGGGGAATGCGGCACCTGTAGCCCAGTCCGCTGCTTCCACAGGTCCCCCAAGGTCTGGAATCGGCCCTTCTCCACAATCTTCCTCAAGGTCCGGTCACCTCTTCTGGTTGTGCAGCGTTTTCTGGCACACTTTTTCCTTCCCACAGACGTCCCACTGAGGTGGCTTGATCGAGCACTCTGGGAACAGCCTATTCACTCAGAGATTTCTTTCTGTGTCTTACCCTCTTGCTTGAGGGTGTCGATGATGGCCTTCTGGACAGCAGTCTGGTCGGCAGTCTTACCCATGATTGCGGTTTTGAGTAATGAACCAGGCTGGGAGTTTTTAAAAGCCTCAGGAATCTTTTGCAGGTGTTTAGAGTTAATTGGTTGATTCAGATGATTAGGTTAATAGCTCGTTTAGACTACCTGAACATCATATGCTAATTTTTTGAGATAGGAATTTTGGGTTTTCATGAGCTGTATGCCAAAATCATCAGTATTAAAACAATAAAAGACCTGAAATATTTCAGTTGGTGTGCAATGAATCTAAAATATATGAAAGTTTAATTTTTATCAGTACATTACAGAAAATAATGAACTTTATCACAATATGCTAATTTTTTGAGAAGGACTAGTATATGTACTAGTTAGTGCATCCCTGCTTTATGCCCAGTGTTTCCCACGAAAGGCTCTGGATCACCACAGCAGTGTCCAGTATCAGGATAATCTCATTATCATTACTCTGGTAACATGTATTGCAGTTTTCTTTCATTCATTCATTTTCTGAACCGCTTAATCCTAATCAGGGTCGCGGGGAGACTGGCACCCATATTAGCCGGCTCTGGGCAAGAGCAGAGTACACCCTGGGTAGCTCACCAGGCCATCGCAGGGCAGAAACATGCTGATGGATATGCAGCTCCTCTATGAAATTCAGCAATGGTTCTTTTACATGAACCTCACACCACAGTCAGTGACAGACATGCGCGGACTTTGATAACCAGTTAGCTGCACTTGGGGGAGACGACGACAGTGACAACCCGTGGAGAGAGGGGCTTGAACCCCCAACCTTGTGTTCAATGATCCAGCAGCTTCAGCACCAGGCCACCACTGGTTTGGAAAAGCATTCACCCAGAATTACAACTCCTTCAATGGTATCTTCACTGAATGGATGTTTTAATTTGTTCAGTTAATATTCTGCAAATTCCCCCGAAACAGGAAGTACCTCTGTATTATCCAAGATGGCTGTCGTGTAGCTTTTCAACGTTCAAGTTGTATGTTAAAGTTCACGTTCATTCATGTTTCTAGATTCTATTAGATTAAGTTATTAAGTCCCACAGCGCAATAAACCACACTGATGTAACACAGCCTTGTGTTTTGGAGCTGAAGAACTGGATGTACCTCATGGAAAAGAAGTTTATGGAACCGATTTTGGCGGAGAGACTTTAGTCATCTGTCACAGTTCCAAAAGTGAAGACATAACTGTCAGACACCAGATACAAATCTGATGCTCCGTGGGTTCTTCTACAATCTCTGAGTTAGTACTGTGCCCCTGAACTAAAAACACAAATAGTGCTCCAGGCCCCGTCATCTACATCAGTGCATGACATCACTAACAGTGCTTTGGAAGAAAGATGTTCTCCTGGAAGTACCATCCAAGTAACATGGTACCGCCCTTAATGCCAACACTATAGAGGGTTTGAGTCCCATGCCCAGTATGTTTGCATGTGGGTTTATTCCAGATACTCGAATTTCCTTGTCGAGTCCAAAACAAAAACGTGCGTATAAGGTTGGCTGGTGTTCTCAGTGGTTGTTTCTTTGTTGAGGATGGATTGGTCTGGCAAGGTTTTCAGGGTGTGCCTGTCTTTTTCCTGAATTTTGCTAGAAAGGGTTCCACCCCACCCCCCACCCCATCCAGTCTTTTGAATTCAGAGAGGTGGTGTTGTGTCTTCAGATTTGTGTGTCCGAATACAATAACAAAGGTACTGAACTTTCCAGAGTTGCTCAGGAGGTACCGTCAAGGGTACATCTCATTCATTTTCTGAACCATTTAATCCTTATTAGGGTTCTGGGGAGGCTGGCACCCATCTCAGCCGACTCTAGGCGAGGGCGGGGTACATTCTGGACAGCTCACCAGTCCATCACAGTATATTCATACTCAAACTCGGGGGTGATTTGGAGCAGCTGGTGAACCTACTGTGCATGTTTTTGGACTGTGCGAGGAAACCCACACAAGCACAGGGAGAACATGTAAACTCCACACAGAAACGCCGAGCTGGGAATCAAACCCAGGACCTTTATTGTGAGGTGGATGTGTTAACCACTCCACCATCATTCCGCCATCCTTCCTTGTCAAGTCATAGAGTATTTGATTAAAAATGTAACGCATACCTTTGGCGTTCCCGCTCCAGGGAAATGTCGGAGACGTGTTTGCCCAGAAAACAGACCACACCACACTTATGCTCAGAACGTTCAACAGGTGGATGAGAATTAGTTTCTTTCACCGAACTGCACTTACAAACCCAGAGCTGGATTGAATTAATTCTCACCGAGGCTCATTTTTCACAGGTAATTGATATGAGTGGTCTTAATAATAACGAAGCCCGACTCCAGTTTGCTGAGTGTATGCTACATTACCTTCAAGTCAACCTGAAATGAAATCCTTCTGCGCTGTTATTAATTACCTTCCACCGAGCGAATATAGGCAGTTCTTGCCAGACTCGATCCGCGGCTCTTCTGAGTCAACTTCACCGATCATCTCCATTTTTCTTGCTTAAAAGTAAACTTGGTCTCCTGGTTCGGGTCTCATAATTGTCTTTGAATACATCATACACCGTGTGTCATTCACTGAATAATAGCAGCCATTAGGAAAGTGGCAGTGTTTCAAATCCTGATTAGGATTCCTGATGAAAAAGTCCTGCAGGTAATTATTCTCATTAAAAACGTTTACACACAAGTGATGCCTTCTTCTATATGGATCTACGTGTGAGCTCATAATAATAATCCCTTTTGATGGATCGGCTTAAAAATTTGTGTGTCGAAAAATTATCTGTTAAGATGTCGACAGAAGAGACCATTTCAGGAGCGAAGAACCAATAAATTTAATCACATGTTCATCCCATCAGAGTTTCACAAAAGGGACAGACCAGAGATGAAGAAAAAAAAAAAAGACTGGAACTTACTTGGGGTCCACATTATTTTGAAATTTTCGAAGGTGGTTCTCATAATGCACCAACACAATACCAAATATGATCCCAATTTGGTCCAATCAGATTCCAGTGTTGCAATCAGAGGAAATTGGAAAGCATTGGAGGACGGTGAGAAAAATTCTGGGGAAACTTGGGAGCTTTGAAAAAATTTAGTGGGCAGTGGTGGCCTGGTGGTTTACTGATCCTAAGGTTGGGGGTTCAAGCCCCACTCTCAACCTGTTGTCACTGCCTCCCTCCCCTCCCCGTGCAGCTAACTGGGTTATCAAAGGATGGTCATGTCTCTCACTGTCTGTGGTGGGAGGTTCATGTAAAAGAACCATTGCTGACATTCCTCAAGAGGCACTGCATAGCCGTCAGTGTGTTTCTGCCCTGCCAATGGCCTGGTGTGCCATCCAGGGTGTACTCTGCCCTCATCCGTAGTTGTCTGAGATGGACACCAGCCTCCCCACACCCCTAATTAGGATTAAGTGAGTCAGAAAATGAATGAATATTTTGTCAAACCTCCATCCAGTTACACCTTTAGGTGCATAAACAAACAAATAAATAAAACTATGCAAATATAACCATGAAGTATGAAGACGTCAGTCAGCAGCGTTGCTCGTGATAAACATTTGGTTCATTAATGCTAATATATTTTCAAGGTGGAAATGAGAGCAACATCAGGAGACATTCCGGTAGCATTTGAGGTAAATTCTTTTCTGTGCCAATCAACATCAGTATAAAGTGAAGTGACACTGGAAAAGATCGGAATGACATCACGATCCCACCTGGTATCAATTAAAACATCGGTACGCATCGGAACAAAATTGGCTGGAACATTGAAATATCATGAGCATACCTAATACACTCTCCCCTATCTCTGCCATTGTGGTTTTTATTGAGGTGCACATGCTACTTCCAAGATATCAGTGATCCTGATCTGTTAGAATCCGTAAAGAGGACTTTTCATTGCTAGTAAATTAAACTTTAACTAAAATGATTTTGAGCTACAGTTTTCACTGCAGTGATGAAATATCCAGCTACGCTTCATGCTCAACTCTAGTGATATTTCTGCTACATGGTTTGTATTATTAGCTGCTTCCCCCTAATGAGAATGAGTTTCCCCTTTGAGTCTGGTTCCTCTCAAGGTTTCTTCCTCGCGTTGACTGGGGGAGATTTTCCTTGGCACCGTCACCACAGGCTCTTCTCATTGGGATATGTAGGGTTTGTAGAAGAAATGTTTGTATTCTTTCCTAAATTTGTGTTTACTATTTAAAGCTTCTTTGTGACAATAGCATTTGTAAATAGCGATACACAAATAAAACTGAAATGCCATCATAATAACATCACACTACGATCGGCTCAGATTGGGATCATGATCGTATCACGCAAGGGAACCTTTAGAAAGTTCTAGCTTAGTTCCATCCAAACACTCATCTGGTTAGAACAGTAGATCAATATAACAGGAAATGCCTACAACATTTCGTGCCGAAGGTTCCCCCAGTACCCTGTTAGATGATTAAAGAGCATTAAATTAGTCAGTAAAACCGTCAGAAAATTTAAAGACCAGAGCTCAAAGTTTTATCTCATAATTCAGTACTTTTCAACCTTTTTTGTGCCATGATACATTTTTTACATTAAAAAAATCCCGCTTCGCACCACCAATCAAAAAATATTCCAGAATGACCCATTGTAGTCCAAATGTAGTGTATATGACTATACAGTTCCTTAAATTTTTTTATGCGGCACGGTGGCGTAGTGGTTAGCATGTTTGCCCCACAGCATGAATGTCCTGGGTTTGATTCCCAACTCAGGTGTTTCTGTGTGGAGTTTGCATGTGCTCCCTGTGCTTGTGTGGGTTTCCTCCGGGTTCTCCGGTTTCTTCCCACAGTCCAAAAACATGCAAAGTAGGTTAATTGGCCATTCCAAATCTTCCCAAGGTGTGAATGGTTGTGTGAGCGTTTGCCCTGCAATGTCCTGGCGAGCTGTCTGGGGTGTACCCCAACCACGCACAGAGTCAGCTGAGATGGGTTCTAGCTTCCCCTTGGCCCTAATTAGGAGCAAATAATTCAGAAATCGGATGAATGAATGATTTTTTTTTTTTTGTCCACACAGTGTGAAACCTGGTCCTGTTACAGATGAACACAAAGCTTGTCTAGAAGTGATGGGTGTTTTGTTTGGAGATGGTGTTTAAACTGAAACCGCAAAACAGGTTCCTTACCTGCTCAAGAATTTTGCCGCCAAGATTTTAGTTGAAAAAACGACATTTGAGTTTTAAGATGAAATAAGGGTCGTCCAAATTTGGGGCATAACTTTCTTTTGAGAAGGTTTTATGGAATCTGCATGGAAAGCGTTTTCCAATCACAGAGACTTTCATCTGGAATAATTAATGGAGATTTGGAACCGTTAACAATTTCATTAAGAGTGTAGTTATCCCAGAGAACCGAAACCGTAATCCTGTAACGGGTTCCTCAGTGATTCTACGCATCCCACGAATACACTACACTGGAGAAAGAGAAGCATGGAGTTTGCTCTTGGCTGGGCTCTTCTGGGTAGTTCTGGATGGGTACTGGTTCCAGCTTTCTTAACCCTATTATGGTTACCCTCTATTTTGCTAACGAGGAAGGTTAACCCAGGAGAATTTTACCCAAATTTAGAAATGGAAAAAAAAACAAACCCAAAAAACAAAAAAAAACCTTATGAACAAAAAAACGTTTATTTTGAAAATACACAATGAAAATACAACCCTTCACATTTAATTCATGCTATTTTAAATGAAAAATCGCAGTTTAAGAACTACAGTAGACCTCCACCCATTCGCAGTTCACCCCGCATAAAGTCTTTTGGGCTTTTTACACCCGAGCTACAGTGGCTCATCAGGCCGGTGCTCATCCCTGGTTTCAATACCATTGAGCGACTGGGAGTACAACTCCTCCTGCATGGGGCGCTAGTCAATCGCAGGTTACCTTCCCAGTATATTTTTACTGGTACCCATTTATACTGCTGGGTGAACAGAGGCACACTTGTGGTTAAGACCTTTCCCAGGGGTCTCAGCACAGTGAGGTTCTAACTGGGATTTGAACACACAACCTCCTGATCATGAGCCCAGCACCCTAACCACTACGCCACCAGCCCCATTGCGGATTAATGCCGGCCCCGGAAATTACTGGAATGTAATTCAAAAATTTAGCCAATGGCTGAGAGCTTTTGTTTCTCCGTCCTGCTGATTGGTTGCAGATGAAGTGTACACCTCTTTTTTTCTCCTTTGTGCACATGTCATCAACGTGATCGCCTGAATTGCAAAGTAATTTTTTGGTGTGTTTTTAATGATTATTTTAGCGCTATGATGTCACTCAAAAGCCCAGCATCTTCTCTAGCTTCTGGAAGAAGCCTAAGCGCTTTATTTATTCATAAATATTATCACAGTACAAAATTAAAAAGTTTTTACTTAATCATTACTACATTTTACAGCATTATTACTGTATTAATGAGTAAGACTGGCTATAGAATGTATTTTAACAAGCAGATTTTAGTGGATGTAATATCATTTATACATTGGGTTTTAAATCCGCATCAATAACTCGCGGATTTTCAGGATCCGTGGGTGGGGCCGGAATACAAACCCCGCATATAACGGGGGCCTTCTGTACCTTATACCGGGAGAAAAACACCCAGGTTAGACAACACACATAAATGGTAACTGTGGGAGAAATTCTCCCGAAATGGGCCAGGGAGCAAAAAACTAACGGAGACAGCTGGACCACACACCCACCTTTAATCATGTCAAGCTAAACACTGAAGCTACTGGGGCGTGTCAAGCCGGAGCCATGTTGCCAAGCGTATGAGTTACAAAACCATCTCGAAAACACCAGGAGAATTCCACCCTGGTAACCGTTTAAGGGTTAAGGGATCCTACAGTGGTTCTTGAGGGTTTCCACCAAAGTGAAACCAGACAAACCAAAGATCGGATCAAAGATCGGTTCCCATTATTGAAGATTTATTCTATGGAAGTTCTGCATGTACTCATTTAACATCAGATATCAGAAGTTTTCCAAAAAGCATGCAGAAGTGTTAAAGTGATGCGGTCTATCGAGTCACCTCTATAATCAGGTCATCCACATTCCTTCAGCAGATAGTAACTCACTCCCAGGAGAACCGGGGAGGTCAAATTGAGACTGCGCCCCTCTGTCAGCATGATCCATGAAATTGCTTCATTTCCTGCAGGTGATTTGTGTGATGCTTTGCACGCCGCAGGCTTCCACAGCTCCAGGCTGTCTATGCACTAACAGAAAGTGCACTATGAGCAAAACCCCCGATCCTCCTGTGACAGAATGCTAATTACTAACGACATTCCTCTGCGTCAGAAGCTCAAGAATGACTGAAGGTGTAAATCCGCCAGTCATAATCTCACTGGGAGAAATTATCTGCCGTCCTGTGTAGTTAAACTTTATAAGAATAATAAATACTGTATTAACCAACACCCTCTCAATCCCTCCCCCACCCCCACCCCTACTCCTTCTCTAAGACTCTTCAAAAGGAAGAGCAGCAATTTGAGTCGATAGGTTATCTGGTATGGAGAGAAAATGCACTGCGATGTACTTTTATAGATGAAATTTTCCATGCTTGACTGTATCATTACACTTCTTTTCATGTTTTATTCGCACGTTAACAGAAAATCTGCAATGAACTGCATTAAATATGGACATGTACTGAAATATCTGTGACATTAAGTCATTCTGGTGGTAATTTCCCGGTTGGTGTTAACATCACGAGTGGATATTGATGTTGCTAGGGCTGTTTTTTTTTAATAGAAAGGGGGGAAATTCAAATTTAAGCTTTAGGCATTACAGTTTAACTCTTTTCAAATTTACGAGCATTTAAAGTCATATGACCTTCATTTTGACCCTTCAAGGTTGCTCAGTGTCAAAGGTATCTGTCTCAGAGTCTATATGGACATACAGTGGTACCTCACTTTATGAATTTAATCCATTCCAGCGCCTTTTTCGTAACCTCCATTTTTCGTATGTTGAACCATATTTTACATGTAAAACATATGATTCATTCCAAGGCAACCAATACTACCCCTAAACCCTTTAAAAATTATAAAAGTATACCCTTTAAGACCTCCTTCTGCTTCAATATCGTACCGATGGTAGACGGGTTTGGCCATATTCCATTGCGATATCACTCAACCGCATGCCACGAGCCCACTTCTTCTTTTCACTCGCACCGGAAATTGCACACGTGTGTTTGTGTGTGTGTGTGTGTGTGTGTGTGTGTGTGTGTGTGTGTGCACGTGCGTGTGTTGACCATGTCTTCTTAGCAGATTTATAATCTTACAAATGTTTATGGAAGGTTTAAAGCCTGAGTCAAAAAATAAAGCAATGAGCACACTCGAAAAACTCATGAAACAACAGTAATTCTGTCAGTTATAAGAAAAACATTATGGGAGATGCAGTTCCATAATAGCCAATGGGAGGGAGCTGCGTCAATCCTCTTAGCCAATGGGAGGCCAGCGGGGCGGGGTGTTGGGAGATAACCAATGGGAGGGAGCTGTGTCATCCCATTTGTGAGCAACAGTTTGGTTTCATGCCAAGAAAGAGCACCACAGATGCAGTGTTTGCCTTGAGGATGTTAATGGATAAGTACAGAGAAGGTCAGAGGGAGCTGCATTGTGCCTTTGTGGATCTGGAGAAAGCATATGACAGGGTGCCGAGAGAAGAACTGTGGTATTGCATGAGGAAGTCTGGAGTGGCAGAGAAGTATGTTAGAGTGGTGCAGGACATGTATGAGAGATGTAAGACAGTGGTGAGGTGTGCTGTCGGTGTGACAGAAGAGTTCAAGGTGGAGGTGGGACTGCATCAAGGGTCAGCTCTGAGCCCCTTCTTGTTTGCTATGGTGATGGACAGGCTGACAGACGAGGTTAGACAAGATTCCCCATGGACTATGATGTTTGCAGATGACATTGTCATCTGTAGTGAGAGCAGAGAACAAGTGCAGGAAAATCTAGAGAGGTGGAGGTATGCCCTGGAAAGGAGGGGAATGAAGATTAGCCTCAGTAAGACAGAATACATGTGCATGAATGACAAGGACCCAAGAGGAACGGTGAGGTTACAGGGAGCAGAGATAAGGAAGGTGGAGGATTTTAAGTACTTCAGCTCAACAATCCAGAGCAATGGAGAGTGTGGAAAAGAGGTGAAGAAGCGTGTGCAGGCAGATTGGAACGGTTGGAGAAAACTATCCGGTGTGATGTGTTATAGGAGGGTATCGGCAAGAATGAAAGGAAAAGTGTACAAGACGGTGTTGAGGCCAGCGATGTTGTATGGTTTAGAAACAGTGGCCCTGGGGAAAAGAGAGCAGGCAGAGCTGGAGGTAGCAGAGATGAAAATGTTGAGGTTCTCTTTGGGAGTAACGAGGATGGATAGGATCAGGAATGAGTACATCAGAGGGACAGCACATGTAAGATGTTTTGGAGACAAAGTCAGAGAGGCGAGATTGAGATGGTTTGGACATGTACAGAGGAGGGATAGTGAGTATATTGGTAATAGGATGCTGAGGCTGGAACTACCAGGCAGAAGGCCCAGAGGAAGACCAAAGAGACGATTCATGGATGTGGTGAAGGAGGACATGAAGGTCGTTGGTGTAAGAGAAGAAGATGCAAAGGATAGGGTGAGATGGAGGCAGATGATTCACTGTGGCGACCCCTGAAGGGAAAAGCCGAAAGGAAAAGAAGAAGAAGAAGGGAGCTGTGTCATCCCCCCTAGCCAATGGGAGGCCAGCGGGGTGGGATGTTAGAAGACAGCCAATGGGAGAGCAGCTCGTACATTGTTTGAATGTTTGACTGGCGCGTTTGGTGCATTTCGTCAGGAGAACGTGTTTCGTATACAGAGACAAAAAAATTTGGAAAATGTTTTTCGTCACCTGGATTTTTCATTTGCTGGGACTATCGTAAGATGAGGTACCACTGTATAACAGTAAGGATAGGTCTATCAGCACTCGTTTTTGAAGTTATTAGTAATTCAAATCCTATGACCTTGATTTTCACCTTTCAAGGTCGCTCATGATCCAAGGTATCTGTCGCAGAGTCTATATATGGACATATAACAGCAAGGATAGGTCTATCAGCACTCGTTTTGAAGTTATTAGTAATTCAAATCCTATGACCTTGATTTTCACCTTTCAAGGTCGCTCATGATCCAAGGTATCTGTCGCAGAGTCTATATATGGACATATAACAGCAAGGATAGGTCTATCAGCACTCGTTTTTGAAGTTATTAGTAATTCAAATCCTATGACCTTGATTTTCACCTTTCAAGGTCGCTCATGATCCAAGGTATCTGTCGCAGAGTCTATATATGGACATATAACAGCAAGGATAGGTCTATCAGCACTCGTTTTTGAAGTTATTAGTAATTCAAATCCTATGACCTTGATTTTCACCTTTCAAGGTCGCTCATGATCCAAGGTATCTGTCGCAGAGTCTATATATGGACATATAACAGCAAGGATAGGTCTATCAGCACTCGTTTTTGAAGTTATTAGTAATTCAAATCCTATGACCTTGATTTTCACCTTTCAAGGTCGCTCATGATCCAAGGTATCTGTCGCAGAGTCTATATATGGACATATAACAGCAAGGATAGGTCTATCAGCACTCGTTTTTGAAGTTATTAGTAATTCAAATCCTATGACCTTGATTTTCACCTTTCAAGGTCGCTCATGATCCAAGAATCTGTCGCAGAGTCTATCAATGGACATATAACAGCAAGGATAGGTCTATCAGCACTCGCTTTTGAAGTTATTAGTGGTGCAAATCCTATGACCTTGATTTTGACCTCTCAAGGTCACTCAGACTAAAGTAGAGTGTGCTATTTTAAGGAATGTATGTGGTTTCCTATCTGTCTCTCACTGCATCAATATGTCTATGTCACTTGGCCTTTCATATATAATTAGCATCAATTTTTATATGGGAAATGTTCATTTATAAACTGTTGTGACTGGGGATTTAGCTCAGTTGGTAGAGCGTCCATTTTATCCTCTGGAAGGTCGGAGTTCGAATCCAGCCATGTCATACCGTAAGATGTTAAAATTTGGCAGTTGTTGCTTCCTGCTTGGTGCTCAGCATCAAAAGGTTCGAATAATGCAATAACTGGTGCTGCACAGTGGTGACAGGTGCCCAGAACACAAAAACCAAATTTCATGTATGTAATGTACTTTGACAATAAAAGAGTTATTATCATTAACTGAACACTGTGATTTGAGCATAAAATTCAGTATGAATAAAGCACAATATAAATCTACTCCTACTTTGCTCTGACCTTCACAGTTGACCTTGACTTTCAGGTAGGGTAGTAGGTAGGTAGTCTGTTGGGCTTTGGACACCTGAGCCTAGTGGCTCATCAGGCCGGTGCTTATCCCTGGTTTCCATAGCGTTAAGCAACCAGGAGTTCAACTCCCCCTGGATGGGATGTTAGTCCATCACAGGTTACCTTTCCAGTATATTTTACTGGTACCCATTTATCCTGCTGGTGAACAGAGGCACACTTGTGGTTAAGACCTTCGCAGGGCTGTTAGCACAGTGGGGGTCTAACTGGGATTCAAACTCACAGTCTCCTGATCATTAGTCCAGCACCCTAACCACTGCACCACTGGCCCCACCCAGGTAGGTTAGTGGGCTCAACAAATATGGTGAAAATCCTCGCATGGGTGTAACTGACCCAAATAAAAGGCAATGCTCGTGATTATAATATCTCCACCAAAATGTATCTGCTCGTGCTGTCCATGTGAGGTGTGGTGTACATTGTTACGGTTAGTTGTGCACAAGAAGCTTTGTTTTTCACATCAGTGTTAACAGTGCTGTAGCTAGCACATGGCTTAGCGGGTAGATCTGCAGGAAATTGAACAATTAGGTTTTTAAGGACGCGATACACGAGCTTGTTAGCCCTTAAAAAGTCGAGGTCAGAACGCACAAATTGATTTGGTCTACCTCAAACGCTGCTTCCTCAGCTGGCGAGGATGCAACCAGCAATGTGTGCGTATGTGTACGTGAAAACTGACAGCTTCCTGGAACAGCAGAACCGGGGGGAGGGGGTGAACGTCCCACATACAGATGTTGGTCGTTATTAGTTCATAAATAAGTTATGGCCGCATGACGGCGCCAGCAATCCCATTCAGCAACTCCTGCTAT
>CM045739.1:6105000-6165000 GCA_024760905.1 Plotosus lineatus
GCTAAAAGGGTGTGTCAGGAAGGGCATCCGACGTAAAAACCTGTTCAAAATCAAGCATGCGAATCAGATGATTCGCTGTGACGACCCCTGAAAAAGGGAAAAGCCAAAAGGAAAAGAAGTGATACAGCCATCAGTTGTGGGGAAACAATGATAATAAGTGATTGGTCATTGGGAAATATACTGTATCAGAAAAGTAAACAATAAACGATTGTAGTAAGATTTCTTTATCTTTATCAGTGATTGCATGATTTGAATGGTGGTGATCACTGATTGGTCATTAGGAACATTGTTAATTAGTAAGTGGTCATTGGGAAACATGGTATCAATAATTTCCTGTCGGGAATCATGGTGATCACTCATGGGTCATTAGGAACAACTGCATGTACACGATATCTTAAAAGCAGGAGAGGTGCTAGTGTACAGAAAAACCTTAAAGGCTCAGCAAATCTCACGAGAAATGAACTGAGACACTGAGGTATTTTAAACAGTTTTGATTTTATACCTATATTGGTGGCCTTATGGTAAAAGGTGCTGAATCACTGATCCTAATGTTGGTGGCTCTAGTTAATATATGATTATAATGACGTAAACTTTATTTTTACTTTTAAAATTGTTCCATATATTTTTTGAAAACCGACGTAATCCAGAACGACTTAACTCGAAATGACTCAAGTTGAGGTATACCTGTCTGTCTGTCTTTCTTTCGGCTTTTCCCCCTTTACTCGGGAGTCGCCACAGCGAATCATCTGATTCGTACGTTTGATTTGGCAGAGGTTTTTACATCGGCTGCCCTTCCTGTCACAACCCTTTTTAGCAAGGGACAGAAACACGCTTTGCAGCCTACTCTTTACGAAAGTCAGCACTGTATATATATATATATATATATATATATATATATATATATACAGTAAAACCTCCGCTGACAAACGCTTAAGCTCACGAACTTTTCACCTCAAGAACATTAAATTTGCGAGCATATAGTCTCTGCTGACGAACTAGTTTTCGGCGGACGAACCAAACCACGCGGTCGAACAGCGCCACGGTGGCGGCCACGAGAAGCTGACGCACGCTCACGGCGTCCCAGTTCGTCACCCCCTTTCTTTGAGTGCGGACGTGGTTTGTGTTTGATAGACATTTTGGACCATATTGAGTGTCATTGAAAAATCATTGAAAAACACGAACGAGGTGTGCGTTTGTGTGACTCAGCGTCCCAGTACCAGTACGCTAAGTCTACCATTGCTCCCATCCTTAAGAACAAGGAAGCTATTAAGGGTGCGTGTGTGGCTAAGGGTGTTTCCAAACAGTAGGCGTTTCCAAACTCTCCTTCCAAAGAGTAAGTCCCTCCCTCCCTCCTCCTCCCACTCCATTCCATCAAGCCATCAACTACCATCACAAAGGTAAATAAAACCACTTTATTATACAGTACAGTTTATTTCTTTAATTACAATACAATAGACATTTATTATACATAAAATAAGGTATATTTTTGTGTAGTTTTAAGGCTTATTTAGTAGAAAATTATGTTTTATGGGAACCTGGGAACGGATTATTCTCATTTTAATGGTTTCTTATGGGAAATAAATGTTCGGAAGACGAACTTTTCACCTTACACACACTTTCTGGGAACCAATTATGTTCGTGAGCTGAGGTATCACTGTATATATATATATATATATATATATATATTTATTTATTTTTTTGAACTGGTACATTACTATCTCATCATCATCATCATCATCATCATCATCATCATCATCATTACTTGTCGTTCTGCTTTGTTTTAGTTGATGTTGCACAGCAGACCCAGCAGGGGTTCGCTGTGTCGTTTTTGGTTAGCTTGGCAGAGGTTTGCACTCTCTAGATGCTCATTTTAATTTTAGTAAGTTGGCAGTACAAATGTCAGCATGGTGAGTCACATTTTCTTTTAAATAGGAAATACTTCCATGCTATAATTAATATAAAGCCATATTTACTAAGCCGAAGCAATGTCGATGACCATTTGTTATGCTGAACTAAAACAGATGATTCTATGCAAATAAATACAGGTGCATCCTACCGACAAACATATGGTCACCGAAACTCTAAACCTGTTTATTAAGCCAAGTGCTGTTTTTGTGCATATCTCCCTGTCAGCAAATAAACAGGCACATCCATTTATTATCGCCACAGTGTTTGTTATTGGGGGGTTTTGGATCTGTCCTTCTGGTGGGATTAACTGAAATCTGAGTCCATTTGGAAACTATGCAGGAAAAGAAATTTCCAAAGTTAATTTCATTATACACATCTTGGTCATTTGGGAACTGTATGTTTTATAAATTCGGTGTAAAAACACAGTCGGTGAGACAGTCAGGGTTAGCAGCTGAGAACACAATATGCTGGAAAGGACCTGGGGCCAGAAAGCAACGGATGGTCAAGCACTCGTTTGGTTCTGGGGCTCCGGTTTATGTTTAATTTCTTCGAATAAATTCATATTAATGTGACTTGGCAGGTGATAAGTTGGCAAGATAGTTTCATTAGTTGTTAAGTATAAATTATGACTGTTTGTAAAGTCTGTCTGTGTCTCTAGCCACGTGTTTGCCAAAAATAACAAAATCTTTTAAGGGTCACTATCTAAATTCAGAGTTGATTAATCACAACAGTTAATTCTTTCCAAAAATCTCAACTCGGTAGTTTTCCAAAAATAAACCTGTGCTAAAGATGCTGATGTGTGAGCATTTTAAATTAATCTAATATGAATTGGGTTAGTAAGGTGTTAGGCCATTAGGAACCACCAGAACAGCTGTGGCTTGGCAATGTTTCTGCACCTCTCTGGCAATGTGCAGAGCCTTTCAGAAAGATATTCCGTTAGTTAATGCTTTGATGAGAACCCGAGAGAATGTGTCCTACACATCGCCCCGAAATCTCCTTGCAGAGGATTTACCTAATTTGGGAATGGGGATGTAGCCATCCTGAAGAGACCCCACCCACGAGGATGGACATGCCAACAAAATGCCTACAGAATTACAGAGCTTCAACTGTCCATTAATTTGTCACCCATTTATACCTCAAGAATGTCCTGCGATGGCCTGACGAGCTGTCCAGGGTGTACGCCGCCCTCGCCTGGAGTCAGCTGAGATGGGCATCTTATATATTGATATGATGATCTTTGCACCAGAAACCAAAAACATGAGTTGTAGTGACACCTCTAACAGCACAAACCTCTGCTCAATAATTAATCACATGAGCCTAAATGACAAAAATCGTCAAAGCTCATAATGGTAATAAAGAATCCTTTAAAAAATTTCGGGATCCAGAACTTGAGTCGGATTATCACCAAATTCGAATGGAGTCTTCCTGGTCTAAAGCTCCACGTCTGGAAGAAAAACTCATGCCCATAAGTACACAGCTCTCCAATTAATTTTGTTTTTTTTGGGATGGGCTCTTAATCCAGGTGCCACGGTGGCGTAGTGGTTAATACTGTACGTCTGTCTAACAACAAGAAGGTTCTGGGTTCGATTCCCAGCACAGGTGTTTCTGTGTGGAGTTTGCATGTTCTCTCCTTGCTTGCGTGGGTTTCCTCTGGGTACTCCGGTTTCCTCCCACAGTCCAAAAACATGCACAGTAGGTTAATTGGCTGTTCCAAATTGCCCTGTGTGTGTTTGAGTGTGAATGGTTATGTGAGTTGAGTGTTGGCCCTGCGATGGCCTGGTGAGCTGTCCAGGGTGTACCCTGCCCTCACCCAGAATCGGCTGATATGGGTACCACCCTAATTATGATTAAGCGGTTTGGAAAATGAATGAATGAGTCTTAATCCAGCAGGAATTTTATAAATCCTGCTAACAAATGTTACAATTATGCCATCAATCAAACCAAGGTTCAAACAGAACCTTCTTGGTGGAGCTAATATGACTCATTGTAGGATTAAAAAAAAAACAAAAAAAAAAAAACAATTTCAGTTGATCGTTCATAATCTTGATGCATCGTTCTCAGTGGCTCTTACTGTGCTTCCTGTTTGCTGTTTGCTTTGCCCTTTTGGGGTCTTGGTGTACGGGCTGTACTTGGGCTTGGCTGGTTTTCCTGCTGCTCTGTCTTTATGGCGCCGGCTGCTGATGTGCTGAAAAAAAGATATAAACAATGACTGGGTTACAAGTTTCAACCTGAAAAGAAATAACACAAGTTTAGTCAATCAGTCAATACTTTGGTGAGTGAATTGCATTCCATCTGCAGTCCATCGTGTACCATCCAATGTAACACAGTCGAACCGTAAGAAACGTGTCCGTCTAATTTGAATGGCTTGGGCTTAAGTTCTGGGCCCGGGGCATTTCTGTGTGTGGTTTGAATGTTCTATCTGTGCTTGCATGGGTTTCCTCTGGGTCTTCCAGTTTCCTCCCACAGTCCAAAGACACGCGCATTAGGCTAACTGGCTGCTCCAGCGACCTGTAGGTGTAGATGTGAATGTGAATGGTTGTGTCTGCTGGTTCATGAAAATAGTCACCCTGCTTTCACCCAGTGTCAGTTGAGGTGAGGCTCCAGAATCCCTACGGCGCTAGTAGGAATTAGCGCTTTGGCAAATGAGTAACGGAGTGAAAGTGAATATGTTAAGTTGTCCCACTTGATAAATACATTCATCACTTATTTAAAATTTTTTTTTTCAATCTACTGCCATTCCACTTCCCTTCGTACCTGTTTGAGCTGCGTCTCCGAGTTGACGTGGACGTCACATGTTTCACAGTGGAATATCTTATTCTGCAGGCCCGTGGATGCAGCACTCGGTGAAGGTGGCTTGTTTCTCACCCCTGGCCTGGGGAAGGATTTGATAGAGCCGTTACCGTTCCGCGCTTCCAACATGGTCTTGTGCTTGGTGCCTGAGGGACAAATCCAATACAAACAGCTCTGGTCTGTTTGGTGGAACCTCACAGTATCATAAAGTAAACAGTACAGAATCATTGCGTAATTCCAGGAAGGATATTTCCTCCATTACTACGACTTCGACTATTTTGCTGCCTTGTGGATGTATCAGGAGCACTGGATGGTGGATGTGCTCAGCTGCTTCTGAAAGGTAGTGAAATCTCACTGGTGATTGAATACTATAAGGATGTACGATGCAATGACAGCTGCTACGCGCTTATGTTATGGACAAATATTTCTCCGAGACGACTCCATTCTAGCACAGATTGTAGCTGCTGGTCTTTACAGAGAATCCTGCTGATCATCTCAGCAATAGTCTAGAGAGGATTGGGATGGAAGATGTTTTGTGCTTTTGCTTTTAAGATCACTGTGTTGACATCATAATGCACTGAGGAAAACATTTCTCCGCTTTTAACCTCACGGAATCAGATACCCTTCAGACAACAAAGCCATTCAAAACACAAAGTTTTTGAAACACATTAAAAATATCTCCCACTTCCAAATATCTTGCATCATCTGCTACACTCTGAAACCATTTTCTGTTTACATCCAAGATTTTTTTTTTTTGGAACCCAACTCGATTAGGTGCTAATCCCAGAGTCACCATAAAGAGCGAGAGAAAGTGGAGAAAACTCTCTGTCTGCCTTACCACTGTTGTGGGCTTCGAGCTGGGATGCCGAGTTGACGGCGACTTTGCAGAGCGAGCAGTAAAGAAGACGCAAGGCTTTCTCCTCTTCCGTCTCTTTCTCGGTTTGGGGGTCCTGGGCTGCTCCAGGAGTGACATCCGGACTCAGTCCTTCTGCTGAGGTAAACTCGGCCTCTGACAGGCCAACGCTTGAGCCGCACTTGGCTGGGGATGGAGGAACTACCGGCTGTACTGGGTCAGGAATGGCTTCTGAAAGTCGGATCAGCAGAAAGCTCAGGGTTACCTTCTTCGACATTCAGGAATTTCCATTATATAACATTTTTTGTATGGATGAAATTGATCTATAACACAAGGCAGTAAGGTTAACACATCCGGCCCACTGTAAGAAGGGCTTGGTTTTGAGTTCTTGCCTCGGGCATGTCTGTGTGAAGTTTGCATTATTCTCCCCGTGCGTGCAGGGGTGTCCTCGGGGTGGTCTAGTTTCATCCGACAGTCCGAAGACATGCAGATTAGCCTAACTGGCTGTTCCAAATTGCCCCTAGCTTGTGAGTGTAATGGCTGTATTCCTGGCCTCGGACATTTCTATGGGGATATCTTTCCAACACTTGCATGGGTTTCCTCTGGGCTCTCCAGTTTCATCCCACAGTCTAAAGACAAGCAAATTAAGCTAATTGGCAGTTCCAAATTGCCCATAGGTTGTGAGTATGCATGGTTGTGTTGCATCCTAATAAGAAATTAGCATGATGCTTATGTGTCAACTGTTAGCAATAGTCTCAAATAACAAGTCCAAACCAAGATAAATATGCTACACTGGTCAAGATAAGGTCTTGAATCCAAGGAAACAAAACCCAGACAATAAGAACATAAATAACAGAAAATCTAACACGTGAAAATCCCTCCCAAACAATACACAAAGCTGGTTGGAATTCATTCCAATTGATTAGCATCTTTTCTTGAAGCAATAAGTTTTTTAAAGCAACTATGAAGGTCTTCCTGGTTGAGATACAGATGTGTCTTGTGCTTTAAGAACAAAGTGTTTCAACAGAAGAGGAATTTCCCTGCCCACCAAACTGACTGTATTCAAAACCATTATTCTCCCTTCATTCCTGGATCTGAAACATGGTCAACACTGACTCACCATATATGCCGATTGGACGTTTTTCATCAAAGATCACCCTTTCAAATAATGAGTGTCAAATGGTGGCGCCATGTAGCTAATGTTGAGATATTATCATCACCATCTTCTTCTTCCGCTTCTTCCGGGGTCAGGTCACGGGGGCAGCAACCTAAGCAATGAGGTCCAGACGTCCCCCATGTAGATCCCTTTGCATGACCTAATGATCTTAGGAGCTATGTTGTCAAAGAAATAATGCCCCTGGCAGGGTCACCCAAGGCAAACAGGTCCTGGGTGAAGGTCCAGACAAAAAGCGGTTTAGAAGACCTCTATGCTACATAAAAACAAAAGGACACAGTTTCTCTTGCCCAGACTCGAGTCACCAGGGTCATTCCCCCCTGGAGCCAGGCCCTGGAGGGGGGGGCTTGAAGGCGAGTGCCTGGCGGTTGGGCTTCTCCCCATGGAGCCCGGCCGGGCCCAGCTCGAAAAGGAGACATGGGTCCGCCCTCCCATGGACCCACCACCTGTGGGAGAAACTATAGAGGTTGGGTGCAATGTGAGTTGGGGTAACAGCAGAAGGCATGGGTTGTGTTGAGATACTAGTGGTTGCCAATTCCACTATTTTCGCATCTATGATCCGTGTCACGTATCAGTGACTCTAGGATGCCAAAGCATCTGCTATTCCGGGAGCAAAAGATGCAAAAATGTCATAAGGGTCGCCCACAGAAACAAAAGCTGCTTCTGGGGTACCCCGCCTTCGCCCAGTGTCAGCTGAGATAGCCTCCATCCTCCTTGTGACCTAGTAAGACTGAGCGGTTGAGCAAATGAAAGAATAATTCATTAATTTTCTGAACCGCTTAATCCTAATTAGGGTTGCAGAGAGGTTGGCACCAATCTCAGCCGAGTCTGGGCGCAGGTATAAACATGCTGACGGCTATGCAGCTTCTCTTTACAAAAGTCAGCAATGGTTCTTTTACAGCCTCACACCATAGACAGGGAGAGACATGGCCAGCCTTTGATAACCCAGTTAGCTACACTGCGGTGTGTGTGTGTGTGTGTGTGTGTGGGGGGGGGGGGGGGGGGGCAGTGACAACCCATTGAGAGTGGGGCTTGAACCCCCAACCCTGGGATCAGTGATCCAGTACCTTACCCCCAGGCCACCCACTGAACGAATGAAAGAATAAATGAAGTGTGAAGTTTTTGAGTGTCACTGGAAAGCTTTGCAGCTTGTTTCCTTGGTTACAGAAAACTAGGTAAGGAACAAAACACTTATGGGGCATCTGATAATAGGAAAATAATCAATGATGGCATGGTGTGGTGGTTCTGTTGGGATATTCTTGCTGCGTTTTACCACTTGTCGACTAAGAATTGCAAGAGTGCTGTTGCTGAGTCGCTAAAAACTGTTAGAGCCATTTGCACAGTGGTGCAAGTATTCGTTTCACTGAACATGAGCTGTCCTGAACTGTTCTCATTATTGTTTACGACCCTGAAACCATTGGGACATTAGCACATGGCCACAGCGTGAACACAGCTGTGCATAGCTGGGCGTGCGAGCAGAACCACTTCCCACGAGACCGGGTAAAACCCAATATATGTTATTTTAGCCTATTTCCAAGTTACATCTCATCCAGCTCATCAAATGTAACCAGATACATTCAGGATCATTTAGCAAAGCTCACAGATTATTTGTGCAGTGCTGACCCGCGAGCGCGACTGCAGACAGGATTCCTCGTCTTCGTATTCATCCATACGTCCCGCCATAAATCCCTCGGTTTATTATGACCATAAGGATTCAAACTGATCAAGGGGCATAGCTAGAGCGGATCTCAGCCAACTCTGGGTGAAGACGTGGTACACCCTGAACAGTCCGCTGCAGAGCAGCACACACACAACCATTCACTCTCACTACCATACCCACCCAGGGACAACCTGGAACAGCCAGTAAACTTAATGTGCACGGACTGTAGGGAGAAACCAAAGTACTTGCAGATGATAACATGCAAGGACATCCAGGATTTGAACCCAGGACCTTCTTTCTGTGAAGCGGACGCGTTAAACACTACCCCATGGTGCTGCTATTGCGAATATATTGACTATATTGATTGATTGTGACCATTATTCATTCAATTTCTTTTTGCACTGCCTCTCCAAGACTAAAGACCAAATTATACAGAAAAGCTGGAAGCTATGCAGAGAGTAATAGAATACATAAATAAAGTACTGCACTATATTACAGAATAGAGCTTAAAAAATGAGCTCATGTAGCCCTATGATGTCATTAAAGATCATAATAAAGATTAGGCAGATTTTGATGGAAATTGAGATTTTTGAGAACAGGCGTCTTTATTATTTTATTTTTTCCACACTTGGAGTCTAGTGATTCCATTCGCGCTGGAAATCTTCAGGCTACAAGCTGAACTCAGTAAATTAACCAAATGCTAATATGGCTGATTTTCACTGAAAGTAAACCTCTGACACAACAAATGTCGAGGGAGGTTTTTTTTTTTTTTTTTTTTTGCATAATGTGTCTGAGATTGCTGCCTCTGGCTACTGCGAATTACAAATGCTTTTAACACACGCTGGGACACGCAGTCGTCTGACCCCTGCAACAACACAGAAACTTTACTAACACAGACAATAGATTTGATATTACAGAGTGCATACGGTTTATTACACAGGAAACAGTTAACAGCCTCGTTTCCATAATAGGGGTTTAGAAGTTAATATATAAACAGATATGACTATAAATAGAGGTGAACCCTAAGATAGAACCCAACAGTTAGAACATGTGCCTCATTGCAAGAAGGTCCTGGGTTTGAGTCAAGGCCTCCGCTCTGGAGCCTCCGGTTCCTGCTCGCAGTTCAAAAACATGCGCATTATTCTAATTGGATGAGCCATACTATCCCTAATTGCGAGAGCATGTGTATGATGGCCTTGACCTGGGATGGTTTGGGCAGATGTACCGTATCCTCACTCAGTGTTGCCTGCGACAGGCTCCTTCCTCCCTGTGACCGTAGTCGGATTACTCGGTTTGTCAAATGAATGAAGGAATCCTAGAGGTCCGGCATCTAAAAGACTTTGACACGGTCCTGGATACAATCATATTTCCTACGTTATAGTTTCAAGTTACATCTTTCCACTTCTCTCCTTTTGCCCTAATCTTGATTGTGAGAAAATCGGTCACAGAGCAACCGCTCCGAAAACGCTCGTGTCAGATGTCAAGCTCGATGGCATCGGCCGTCAGTATAACATAATGAGGCTGACAGCGAAATTAATTACAGCCAAGATAAACTACCATTGGTTCCTTTCTCTCTGAATGAGCAGTGATCGATATCCCATGAGACCCTGTGCCTTTTGTGCACAGTACATAACACAGAGGCAGCGTCCCCTCTCTCCTTCTCAGAACTCAATCGATATTGAATTATGTCTTTCTATTTTGGCAAGCCATTAAGTGGTTTTCTTATTTATCTTCCAACACAGCTCAGCTGTCTGATTTTGAAGTGAAGTGGTGCATGGTTGTTCATCCTCATTCATCACAATATCACAATAACAAAAAAAAATTAGCATATATATATATATATATATATATATATATATATATAGTAGTTGATGTAATAAGTGCCCTGCTTCAATAAGGCCCCCCCATGTGTTCTTGATCTCACTTCTAATAACCGCCCATATGTACTGGGAGGAAAATGGTAGATCAAACTTACCAATTTTATTGATCAGTCTCTGTAACCGTAAAATGAAGCGTTCACTGCCTGTAAAAGTGAGTTTACATGGTATTTCAAGACCCCCTGCCACTGGGGAATGTCTATAATGTTCATCAGTAACAACACATTTGATCGTTCTGCCATACTTTAAAAAACAGGAAAATATTTTGCTGTGTTCTCTTGGTAAATGTCCAACAACCGATGAACCATTAGAAACTGCTACAGCAAAACTATGGGATGCTCTGAATGAATGGAGCGGTCAGCCAGATATGGACCTATCAGAAAGTGATGACAAGGATTTTTTCACCCGATTCTCCTGCTCACTAACTTCATAAATTTAAGGATTTAATTCATTTATTTTCATGCTGATTGGTTTAACTTGCCACTTGCTAAAGTTGACATTCATGTTGATTGGCTCGATTTTACTCCGGAAAATGTTTCAGGACGCAGTTGAAAGGAAAAGAAGACTGGGAGGGGAAAAGTAAGGAGTCGTTTTCTGTTTATTTTCAGCTTTCATGTAAGTAGTTTTGTTGATATCCCAAAATGAATAATACAAATACCAGTAAAACTCTTTTATTGTTCTGTTATTATTCATGTTTTCCATCTCAATAGTAATAAGCACTTACCATTCCACTCTGCCAGTAACATTTTAATAAGCGCCCACCTCCCACCCGCTCCAATTTTTAAAGTGCCCTGTGCGCTTATCACATCAAATACGATATATATATATATATATATATATATATATATATATATATATATATATATATATATATATATATATATATATACACATCACATGATGTACATGGTCTGTGATGATGTCACAAAGCGGGACACAACTACCCTTTTCATCTTCTTTGCTTAAGTGTAAAGCTAAAGAACTTGACATAACTAACATCCCTTGCTTAAGCGAAGATCAAAAAACATGTAATTTTTCTACAAACCAATGAAGAATATTGTCCTTGTCTATGTCAAACGAGGCACCGATGGTTCACCCAACTGAGTAATCTAAGCAGGACCAATCAATTTCAAGTAATGCATCACTAGTCTTGAGTATTCCCATTGCCCAGTTGCTGGCCCTATCTTAGCCACAGGTGATTAGCGGGAAAATTTGTTAGCTGTAACTGGGACTTCTGCTCTGCTGTTAAAGCACATCATTGACTCAGACGATAAAAAGCACAGGTGTTCTTGTACCTCCCCACTGACTAGTGTGGGCACCAAATGCTCATTCCAACCATGTAATACATAGTGAGTAAGAGTCACATGGACTCCAGGAAGCTTCAGCAATCTCGGTAAACAAAAAAACAAAACAAAACTAAACTAATTTTCCTCTATGGATTCTGTGGCTTTGTTTCCCAATAGAGAGAAGGACTTGAGTGGAAAAAGCTGATGGTGCTCTTTCATCAATGCCAGGGCGATGCAGATAAAACTAGCATGCTCTCACAGCACACTGCAAGCTCAGCTATGCTATGATGAGGTTACAGGACACAGTACAGCTCCCATTATGATACACATTGTTGATAGGCATAGTTCGTAGAGGCTTGGTATTAAGTTGTCAAAAGGCAGGTTGATAGAAACCATATCAACACACTTTTCAAAAGTTTCTCTTGCTGAACTCAGCATTTTAGAAACGATAGAAATATAGGTGCTGTTCTTGTAGAGTTGCTACTTCAACTTAAGTCCTATAACCAAACCCACTTAGGTCAATGCAAGAAATACTTGCCATACATTGCCATACTATACTTTCCTTTGCATAATGTCTTCTCAAAGGATTTGAGATGTTTTTCAAGGAAAAGTCTCTGTGCTAAAATCACCAGTCACTCCTTTGCTTACAAGGTAGATCAGCCTATCAGATGAACCTTTCCAAACTTTTGAAAAGCCCTGGATACCAATGCCAGCAACAAATAATACTGTACGGTACTGACAGCACATGCAATCCGATTGGTTGATGCACAAGCAATAAATTGCACATGCAATTTAGCTGTCAGCACTGTGCTTTCTGATAAAAACAGTTGTTCAGTATTCAAGTACCAGCATCTGAAGTGAATTTTCAAAGGCCATATAATAAAGAATGTATTAACCCTGTTTGCTCGGTCGAAACTAAAGACTTCAGGTTGAGATTTCTCTGTACAGATCTCGTGCTTGGGCAGCGGTTGTAAGGTACTGGATTACCGATCCCAAGGTTGGGGGTTCAAGCCCCACTGTCAAGCCTCACTGTTGTTCATGCTGTCCCTGCAGTGCAGCTGACTGGGTCATCAAAGGTTGGCCATGTCTCTAACAGTTGTAGTGGGAGGTTCATTGAAAAGAACCATTGCTGACTTTCATAAAGAGGAGCTGCATAGCCGTCAATGTGTTTCTGCTCTATGGCCCTGGCAAGCTGTAAAGGGTGTACTCTGCCCTTGCCCAGAGTTGGCTGAGATGGGTGGCCACCTCCCCATGACCCTAAGTAGGATTAAGTGGTTCAGAACATGGAATGAGATCTTGTGTTTGCTTATACAACCCTGAGAAATATAGACCTAAAAATAATTAATTTAAATGAAGTTGCTCTTAACTGTCTTTTTTCTTACGTATTCCGTAGTTCAAAAAAGGTGCTCGTATTGGTGAGTCGTTCTTACTTATTAATCGTCAACTGACTAATCAATTGAGCAGCTGAAATGGAAGCAGACACTGGGCAAAGGAAATATTGCACCTTCAGGGTTTTTAAATTCCACCGTTCCACTATTTTTTGTAGTTCATCAGAAGAGCCTCTTGACTGTCTGATCAGGGAACCATAGTCCAGCAATACTAACCTGCGGTAGTACTTCTAGGTTCTATACAATACCAGCCTAGTAGGTTCCTGTTTTATTTGATTTCTAAGTTTTTATTACTGTAACGAGCTTTTTACTAGCTTTGTTTTCTTGTGTCCTTTGTATTAATTTATGCAGTAAATGTTGGACTTTCAGTCTGAGCCAGCTGTCAATTTTTTATTAACAATCAAAAATAAGAGATAGAGGACTTAGGCTTTAGGACATTAAGAGTCTTTGTAGTGAGGCTTATCTGCGAATTATAGCCAAGCTGTAGCAAGAGGCAAAGCACGGACAGGAATTATAAATACAAAACGCAGACAGAAGTCAAAGGCAGGACAGACACATGACTGGGAAGCTTAAAAGCCTGGAATTACAACAAGTTTCTTAAAGAAAAATCTGGAAATATAGCAAGGGCTAGAAGAACTCGGCTTAAGGCAAACACGCAAATTAATCATTGGTAGAGAGTACTATATTGCATTCAGCAGCTTGAGTCATCACTTAGGACTGGAATGAACGTTAAGTCCATCCCAAGATGGCTGACTCCTGGGTTAAACCCTTGGGGCAATTTGGAGTAGCAAGAACTTCACAGAAGACAAAACTGGCAAAGTCATTCCATATGAAGTAAGTGAACATAATTTACTTTAGGTAGCAGTGGTGGCCCAGTAGTAAGGTGCTGGTTACCGATCCCAAGGTTGGGGGTTCAAGCCCCACTGTCAACGGATGTCACTGCTTTCCCCCCAGTGCAGCTAACTGGGTTATCAAAGGCCAGCCATGTATCTCACTATCTGTTGTAAGATAAAAAATAACAAATGTAAAGAGTCAAGAATAGATGCACAGTCGTCAGCGTGTTTCTGCTCTGTGATGGCCTGGCGAGTTGTTCAGAGAGTCAGCGGAGATGGGCACCAGCCTCCCTGCAACCCTAAGTAGGATTAAGCGGTTCAGAAAATGAATGAATGGGTGGATTCACTTAAGCAGCTTGTTAGCACTTTTGAGTTTTCATCACCTCAGCCTTGAGAATTCACCACTGTATGCATATGCCCCACGCTTCCCAAGGGTGCATTATAGCATTCAGTGGCTCTCAGGTGCCCTATCATGCATCCAACTATCTATATTCACATTTCATAGCTTTTGCCCTTGATAAACGTGATCCAGTCGAATGAAACTGGCCCTTGTCAGCAAATAACATTATGGAGGAAAATGCAAATGCCAGTGAGTCCGCATTTGTACTTTCACTTTTATTTGCCATACTGATGTTGCGAGGAGGCTGGATTTTTTTCCTACCTGACTCTGGGTGAAGGTGGAGTACACCCTTAACAACTTGCCAGACCATTGCAAGGCAGCATACATAGCCATTCACACTAAAATCCACACATAGGGGCAATTTGTAATGGACAGTTAGCATAATGTGCATGTCTGTGAACTATGAGAGGAAATCCGAGTACCCTGAAAAAACCTGTGCAAGCACAGGGAGAACATACAAACTCCAGAATAAAATGAGATCGCGATTGTGAGACAAGCGTGCTAATCTCTTCACTATTTGTTGGAAAAAACTCAGGCCCTCTGGCCCAAGTTAAAGATATGCCGGTGGAAAGCAAGGTCTTCCAGAAGTTCTTTGTTCTTGCTCAACTGGCTCTAATAATACTTTAAACCTTTTAATAGAAATAAAAACACTTAATAGAACCAGATGAGAAGAAGCAAGTACCCTTTTTATTTTTCCTTCCACACCATCAATCAATCAAGTCTGCCAGCAAAAGGCAGTCAGCTGACAGCAGTCAGTCAAGCAGGCTTCTTCTTCTGCAACCATAGTCCATGTTTGAACTGTTGGCGTCTTCCTTTGCCAAGACTGGCTTTTAATAGGGAGACGATAAGTTATAACCTTGAGGGGTTCCACTCCACATCAAGTGGGTTGTCAAGCAGCCTACCGTCTACCAAATCTCCCCAAAATCACCTGCACTGATATTCTTAATCGTGCACAGTCAGCTCCTTGTTTCATAATAATTTCCCCTGATATTTGCTCTTTTTGCCTTTGTACTCCCTCCTGTCTTATTTGCATATTTTTCCATTTCCCATTCCAGTTTATGGTGCTCCTCATACCACTTCTAATCTGATGTCATCACTCCCCTAGTGACATCATTGCCCCCCCTCATACTTTTTCTGGATATTTTCAGGCCTATTTTGGACCTATCAAGGAAGTGCCACTTTTATTTCTAAGTGCCAAGTTCCTAGTTAGCCGTATTTGGCTGCGGCTTCTTGTGCAGTGTACACGAACAACTCTTTCTGTTGGCTTTCCAAACCTTTTATGGTCAGCTTAACCTCACTTTGCCCTCCTTTCCAACTTGCCACTGTGTGTATGAGCCCTTGCCCCTCTCTACATAATGTAAATTTCCAACAGGTGCCAGGTTTTTGGGCAGCACGGTGGTGTAGTGATTAGCACGTACGCCTCGCAGCAAGAAGGTCCTGGGTTTGATTCTCAGCCTGTATGGAGTTTACATGCTCTCCTGTGCTTGTGTGGGTTTCCTCCGGGTACTCCAGCTTCCTCCCACAGTCCTAAAACATGCACAGTAGACAAGTTGGCTGTTCCGAATCACACCTAGGTGTCTGTGTGTGTATGAATGTTTCTGTGAGTGTCGCCCCTGCGATGTTCTGATGAAACTTCCCGGGTGTACCCTACCATCGCCCGGAGTTGGCTGAGATGGGTGCTAGCCTCCCCATGACCCTAATTAGGATTAAATGCCTCCAGTGCACTAACTGGGTTATGAAAGGCTGGCCATGTCTCTCAGCGTCTGTAGTGTGAGGTTCATGTAAAAGAGCCATTGCTGACTTTTGTCAAGAGGAGCTGCATAGCCGTCAGTGTGTTTCTGCCCTGCGATGGCCTGGTGAGCCACCCAGAGTCGGCTGAGATGAGCACCAGCCTCCCCGTAACCCTAATTAGGATTAAGCGGTTCAGGAAATGAATGCCAGGTTTTGCTGGACCAGGCCATAAGTAATAAATATAATCCTCTTTTCTTCCCATAATTTTTCATTGTTATTCTTGTTAGCCGGCACCTACTTCCTCATCTTCCTACCAGTGTTTCATTAAGGATTTGTGTTTCATTCGCTCCCAGGGTGGACACTATGAGCGTGTATGTAGGAAACAATAAAAACAAAACAATTTGTGCTTACACACAAATGAAAACATAGTTATGCATATTATATACATATATTTTATATTATATTCCATTTCTTCTAATAGACCCATAAATCCTACATAAGTACATCTTTACAGTAAAAGTACTCACCAAGGGGGTGTGGCTATTGTTATATAAAAGTTCATTCCTTAATTTATCCCATTTATCAACAGTTTCCACACGAGCACAGGAGGAAGACTGACCCAGACTGACCGAATTAGCCCGAGAATAGACGTGCAATCACAGGTGTTCTTATAGAAGACTGTCTCTATCTGAGCGTACGTCCTCTATAAATCAATTAGTGAGCCCTTCTGCCTTTGAAAACAAGTGATTAAGGGCCGTGCTGCGAGGGCGAGGGCAGCTTTGATCCTCTGTCACTCTGACGTTAATCCGTAATCCACAGATCCACACTGACCCGAAACCTCAGAGAAACAGAAGAAAAAAGGAGAACAGAGAGTGAAAGAACTCGCTCCTCCTCATTAATGTCCATAATGACTGTGATCAATCTCACAGTCATCTCCAGAACGCACACACTGGATGAAGGACGGAGCCGAATGAGACGGCGAGACGCGCCGATCCTCTGACCTGCTTCATTTACAACTTTATTCTCGTCGTCCTTTTAGTGAAAAAAATTAATAATAAAATATTGCAAGTTGCCGGTCTCACCACTTTAATTACAGTGCGTCGTCTTAAAATCTCCTCCGTCCTCATTAGTATGCGGCGTACTCCACAATTCCCTCGAGTTCTGGTTATGTTTCCTTCGTGATGCTGGATTAATACCTTTAATTAAAATGATTAGGACTCAGTATGGGCTGCTGTGAAGTCAGTCCCAGGAAAGTCCTTCCTCCTCTGTAATACGGTTTCAAAGAAAAGATGATTTTATCACTTTTTTATTTCTTTAATTTCAAATATAAACATCCACCTGTCTTTAAGAGTTCTCTCTCTCGCTCTCTCTCGCTCTCTCTCTCTCTCTCTCTCTCTCTCTCTCTCTCGCTCTCACTCTCTCACTCTGTATATATATATATATATATATATATATATATATAAAAAATTCATTTTCTAATTAGGGTCATGGGGAGGCTGATGCTCATGCTCATGTCAGCCGATTCTAGGCAAGGGCGGAATACACCCCGAATGGCTCTCCGGACCATCACAGAGCGAGCACTCACACAGCCATTCACACTCACACTCACTCCTAGGGGATATTTGGAACAGCCAATTAGTCTACTATGCACGTCTTTGGACTGTGGGAGAAAACTGGAGAACCCAGAGGAAACCCACGCAAGCCCGGGAAGAGCATGCATACTCTACACAGAAATGCCCGAGCTGGGAATCGAACTTAGGACCTTCTTGAGGTGAGGTGGACGTACCAACCACAACAGGACTGTTATACCATATTATACATATATAGAGTAGTACATTGACTAATGCAGCCGTGAGGGAGGGCACAAGCCAATGTCTCTCCCTCTCGCCGGTCCCAAGCCTGGATAAATGCAGAGGGTTGCGTCAGGAAGGGCATCTGGCGTAAAACAAATGCCAAATAAAACATGCGAGTCACAACAAAGAAATTCATACCGGATCAGTCGAGGCCCGGGTTAACAACGACCGCCATCAGTGCTGTTTACCAACAGGGTGCTGGTGGAAATTAGCCTACTGTTGGTCGAAGACGTTGAAGAAGGAGAGGTGGAAGGCATGTCCGTAGGCAGAGAGAGAAGAGGAAAGGCATGAGTCTAGGACTGAAAGTAGGGACTTTGAATGTTGGAACTATGACCGGAAAAGGTAGAGAGCTTGCTGACATGATGCAGAGGAGGAAGGTGGACATTCTGTGTGTTCAGGAGACCAGGTGGAAAGGTAGCAAGGCTAGAAGCTTAGGAGCAGGAACTTAAGCTGTTTTTTTCATGGTGTGGATGGGAAGACAAATGGAGTAGGAGTCATCTTGAAGGAGGAGTTTGTCAGGAATTTTCTAGAAGTGAAAATAGTGTCAGACAGAGTGATGAGTCTCAAGTTAGAAATTGGCAGGATGTGAGCGAGAAGAGAAGGAGAGATTCTGGAGTGAGTTAGATGAAGTGATGTAGAGTATCCCCAGAGGTGAAAGAGTGGTCATTGGTGCAGACTTCAATGGACATGTTGGTGAAGGAAACAGAGGGGACGAGGAAGTGATGGGCAGGTTTGGTATCCAGGACAGGAACACAGAAGGACAGATGGTAGATTTTGCAAAAAGGATGGAAATGGCTGTGGCAAATACTTTCTTCCAGAAGAGACAGGAGCAGAGGGTGACTTATAAAAGTGGAGGTAGGAGCACACAGGTAGACTACATCTTGTGCAGGCGATGTAATTTGAAGGAAGTCAGTGACTGCAAAGTAGTAGCGGGTGAGAGTGTTGCCAAACAGCATAGGATGGTGGTGTGCAGGATGATGCTGATGGTAAGAAAAGTGAAGAAAGCAAAGGCAGAGCAGAAGACAAAGTGGTGGAAGCTAAAAAAGGAAGAGTGTCGTGTTGTCTTCAAGGAGGAGTTGAAAATGGCTTTGGGTGGTCAGGAAGTGCTGCCAGATAAGTGGACAACTACAGCTAATGTGATCAGGGAGACAGGTAGGAGAATACTTGGTGTGTCATCTGGAAGGAGAGGAGATAAGGAGACTTGGTGGTGGGATGAGGAAGTGCAGGAGTGTGTACAATGGAAGAGGTGAGCTAAAAAGAAGTGGGACATTGAGAGGACCGAAGAGAGTAAACAAGAGTACAGGTAGATGCAGCATAAGGCGAAGGTGCCGGTGTCAAAGGCCAAACAAAGGGCGTATGATGACTTGTATGCTCAGTTGGAAAGTAAAGAGGGAGAAAATGATTTATACAGGTTGGCACAGCAGAGAAATAGAGATGGGAAGGACGTGCAGCAAGTTAGAGTGATTAAGGACAGAGAGGGAAATGTATTGACTGATGACAGAAGTGTGCTGGGAGGATGGAAAGAGTACTTTGAAGAGCTGATGAATGAGGAAAATGAGAGAAAAAAGAGTAGAAGAGGTGACTGTTGAGGACCAGGAAGTAGCAAAGATTAGTAAGGGTGAAGTGAGGAGGACATTGAAGAGGATGAAGAGTGGAAAGGCAGTTGGTCCTGATGACATACCGGTGGAGGTATGGAAGTGTCTAGGAGAGGAAGCAGTAGATTTCCTGACAAGAACATTCAACAAGTTCTTAGAGAGTGAGAGGATACCAGAGGAATGGAGGAGAAGTGTGCTGGTGCTCATTTTTAAGAACAAGGGAGACATGCAGAGTTGTGGCAACTACAGAGGGATAAAGTTGATGAGCCATACGATGATGTTATGGGAAAGAATAGTGGAAGCTAGACTAAGGGCAGAGGTCAGCATTTGTGAACAACAGTTTGGTTTCATGCCAAGAAAGAGCACCACAGATGCAGTGTTTGCTTTGAGGATGTTAATAGAGAAGTACAGAGAAAGTCAGAAGGAGCTGATTGTGCCTTTGTGGATCTGGAGAAAACATATGACAGGGTGCCGAGAGAGAAACTGTGGTATTGCATGAGAAAGTCTGGAGTGGCAGAGAAGTATGTTAGAGTGGTGCAGGACATGTATGAGAGATGTAAGACAGTGGTGAGGTGTGCTGTCGGTGTGACAGAAGAGTTCAAGGTGGAGGTGGGACTGCATCAAGGGTCAGCTCTGAGCCCCGTCTTGTTTGCTATGGTGATGGACAGGCTGACAGACGAGGTTAGACAAGAATCCCCATGGACTATGATGTTTGCAGATGACATTGTGATCTGCAGTGAGAGCAGAGAACAAGTGCAAGAAAATCTAGAGAGGTGGAGGTATGCCCTGGAAAGGAGGGGAATGAAGGTTAGCCTCAGTAAGACAGAATACATGTGTATGAGTGCCATGGACCCAACAGGAACGGTGAGATTACAGGGAGCAGAGATAAGGAAGGTGGAGGATTTTAAGTACTTAGGCTCAACAATCCACAGTAATGGAGAGTGTGGAAAAGAGGTGAAGAAGCGTGTGCAGGCTGGTTGTGATGGTTGGAGAAAAGTGTCCGGTGTGATGTGTGATAGGAAGGTATCGGCAAGAATGAAAGGAAAAGTGTACAAGACGGTGTTGAGGCCAGCGATGTTGTATGGTTTAGAAACAGTGGCCCTGGGGGAAAGACAGGAGGCAGAGCTGGAAGTAGCAGAGATGAAAATGTTGAGGTTCTCTTTGGGAATGAGCACATCAGAGGAACAGCACATGTAAGACGTTTTGGATACAAAGTCAGAGAGGCCAGATTGAGATGGTTTGGACATGTACAGAGGAGGGATAAGATAAGATAAGATAAGATAAGATACAGCTTTATTAATCTCACAATGGAGAAATTCACTGTTACAGGCTCTTGAGGTACCATCAGTCGGGGGTGAAAAAATAGATACATATACAATAATACAGACATACATATATATTATATCATCATCATCTTCTTCTTCCACTTAGTCCAGGGTCGGGTCGCGGGGGCAGCAACCTTAGCAAAGAGGTCTAGACATCCCTCTCCCGAGCTACTTCCTCCAACTCTCCCGGGGGGACACCGAGGCGGTCCCAGGCAAGCCTATTATATATATAATATAATATAAGTAAATAAATAACTAGATACATAAATAGTATAAATTGATAAACAATAAAAAGAAAAGAAGGGAACAACTTTGTAGACTGGCCTATATTAAAGTGTAATGTATCTGAGTGCAGAGTAGATGGGTTGATATGGTTCACAGTCAGTGGGGTAGATGTGGTTGATTAAAGTGCACGGGGTTTTTATTGCACATAACCGGTATTTTCACAGACAGTTACAAAGTGGCGTTGTACAGTCTGACAGCGGTGGGAATGAACGACCTGCGGTAGCGCTCCTTCCTGCACTGAGGATGCCTCAGTCGTCCACTGAAGGAGCTACTCAGTGAGTATATTGGTAGTAAGATGCTGAGGTTGGAACTACCAGGCAGAAGGCCTAGAGGAAGACCAAAGAGACGATTCATGGACGTGGTGAAGGAGGACATGAAGGCAGTTGGTGTAAGTCGAAAGGAAAAGAAGAAGAAGAAGAAGAAGAAGAAGAGTAGTACATTGACTAACGAGTGTCTTTTTTAATGAATTTTCCATGATACGAGCTTTGATCCCACCAAAAATCTGCCCCATCCAACCAGCAAACTTTGATTTACGAGCTCTTCTGGGGAAATGGCTTTTCCGGTCAGATTAGCCTCATAGTGTTCCACGTGTATTCCTCCACGCTCCGAGAATGCCTTGTGCAGTGCTTCTGAATTATTTTCTGTGACCCTCCCTATAGGAAAAAAACAAAAAAAAAAACATTTCACACACACACACCCCCACCGCCCCGCGCAAGACTATAAATAGTGTTTACTGCACTTTATTTCGTTTGCTCGGTGCCTAGGGAACACAGTGAGAGCGCCATTGCCACCTACTGTAGAGGATGCACAATTACACTTAATTCTAGTACAGTATGGCAAAAACACACGTTCTCTAGAGTCATATGCCCCCCCAACATCATGCCCCACTATTTGAGAAGCACTGGCCTTGTGGGAGCTCACCATGAGCCTTTCCTCACTGGCATTCTTAGCGTGCACATGCACAAAATTCTCTTCCTCCTCTGTTATGCACCACCTCCTTCCTGCCCACGTGACATCTTCACCGCAGTCGATCATCTGAAGGGTTGGTTGAGTAATTGTTTATTCTTGTTTTATTATTATTTATTATTAATTATTATTAGTGTTAATGTACATGTATCATTATTATGAAATATTTATTGTTTTTACGTGTTTCTAGACATGTTTGTGGCAGGTTATATGAGTTTGGGAGACGGTTGTAACAGATTGAATTCATAAGTCACGGTACCACTTTGTGTGTGTGTGTGTGTATATATATATATATATATATATATATATATATATATATATATATATATATATATATATATATATATATATATATATATATATATATATATACGTATATATACACACACACTCACATATATATATATATATATATATATATATAAAAAACAATGAATCTACCAGTATCTCTATCTATCAGTCCATCCATCCATCTGTCCTTCCATTCATCTATCTATCTATTACCAAGCTATCCACAAATTAATCTATATATCTACCAAACTATCTACCAAGCTACCAATCTATATATCTGTCTGTCTGGATCCCTCTATCCATTCATTCACCATGAAAGCACCCATCCATCCATCCCACATGGCAGTAGGAAAAATATTAAACACTGCAGTATGTGATCACATTCTGCGTGTCTTAGAAATATAAAGTTTTTTGGAGATGAATAAAGGTTAAAAGTGGCCCTGGTCGATGGAACATTTATTGCAAGGAAGTGAAAAATTCCATTCATTCCTCAGGTGTAAACCTCAGATAAGCAGGTCCGATGTAACAGGCGGAAGATATTCTGAGAAAAGAGCATGAGGAGGCTGGTACCTACTGCAGAGTGGGAGTTCTGACTCGAACGATATTACTGAACAAACATCAAGAGCTGAAATTCCGGTTGCAGCGTTGCTTTCACTGATAACTATCATTATCCAATATTTATTTTTCCACAATATTTACCACATGTAGGGGGAAAACTAACAAGACGTCAAATTTTACCCATCAAACGATTTGTACCATCTCAACCCCAGATCTCTGACCTGCTGAGACGTGTCTGGGTTCCAGGCTGCAGGATGAATCTGCCTACTGCAGTGTACTGCGCTACACTGGGCGTCACCAACCACGACCTTCCGTCACACTCAGTAATAGGTACTAAGATATACACACATGCTACACATATCTGCGTAATAAACAGAAAAAAAAAGTCTCAAGATGAAAGTTTGAACTTTAAGCCTAAGTTTGAGGCTGTTTTTAACTTCACCATGCTGCATACAGATGCGATTAAAGTGACTGTCTGGAGGAGAGAATGTCTGGGTGCAATCTGGATGTCGTTTGCAGCGGTGTCATCAGATCTGCCAGGCTGCTGTCAGTGTGTGTGTGGAATACAGGTATCCATCACGTTGTGAGGACCTTAGAGTGGTTTCAAGTCACATTTGGGGACTTGTCGTCCTTATGGAAATAAAGTGCAGGTCCCCATAATGTAATTCATTACATTTTAGAGTTAGGTTGAGGTTAGGCAGGTCGAGGTTATGGGTAGTTTTAGGCTTAAAATAATAGGTAATAATACTAGGTAATAGTAGGGAAATGAATGCAAGTCCATATACTGTCCCCTGAAGATAGGGAAACCAGACTGTGTGTGTGTGTGTGAGTGTGTGTGTGTGTGTGTGTGTGTGTGTGTGTGTGTGTGTGTGTGAGGAACTATTTTTTCCGTTCCGGTGTGCGGGTGTGTTGCTGCTTGGGAGAGAAGTCAGCTTGACTGGTGCTGATGATTGAACAAGTTGAAACTTGCCTCTCACGTCTTTTCTCGCTCTCAATCGAAACCCCTCTCTATCTTCCCCATTATTCCTCATCTCTCTCTCTCTCTCTCTCTCTCTCTCTCTCTCTCTCTCTCTCTCTCTCTCTCTCCCTGTATTGTACAGATGTCAGATCTGGCGTGGCTCCCTTGACAATCTGCTCTTTAATAGCTAATATCAGGGTACATTTCCTGCTGCACTGGAGTGGAACTGAGGGATGGCGACAGGGCTATAGGCACATCTTTCTGATACACACACACACACACACACACACACACACACACACACGCGCACGTGCACACACGCACATGCACACACATACACACACACACACACACACACACACACACACACACACGCACGCGCGCGCACGCCTGCTGACTCATCTTCTAATCTATAGCAACAACCTTGCTGTCCTCTGCACACACACAGACACAGACACACACACACACACAGACACACACACACACACACACTTTGCTTATACACACACACCTTCTCATTCCACTTAAGTGTCTGTGTTATTGCCCCCCAGCAATAACTGTTTTTATTTTCTCAGTGAGTAAAACTGAATAAATCTTTAAAAAACAAACAAACAAACAAAACCCAGACACTTTCTGTTCTGTTTCTTAAATAACAACAAGAAAATCACCCGAGGATCATTTTCATGAATTGGTTTTTGTATCCGGCGTCTCATTTATAAAATATCCGTATGATCAGTGCTGATATTAAACACCATGTGTTTGTTTTCATGTTAAAATGATGTACAAGATACTATCAGAGCCCGCGACCACACCCACACCCAACTTGTTCAGGACACTCCCCCATCCAGTCCCAGAGATGCTTTGATTTTTGAATGTCAAGGTCAAAGCTGAAGATCAGAGCAAGTTCATGAAATCTTGGGCATTTTTATTAATGCTGAAAAAGAAAGCACTTGTCTCTGAAAAAACAAAATGAAAAACCACGCTATCGGAGACAGAGTACATGCTTTTAACCCAGAGAATCACTTTGACCTTGAATGACCTTGAAAGCTGAAAATCAAGATCACAGGAATTCAAGTGTGAAAAACTTCAAAACGGGTGCTGACAGACATGCTGAGACCAAGAAGCATTACTAGAAAACCATATATGGACTTTCAAATGAGACAA
This sequence comes from Plotosus lineatus, assembly GCA_024760905.1. Taxonomy (NCBI): domain Eukaryota; kingdom Metazoa; phylum Chordata; class Actinopteri; order Siluriformes; family Plotosidae; genus Plotosus; species Plotosus lineatus. Next base: position 6,129,896 of record CM045739.1, read on the forward strand.
TAACCTTTGACCTTGAATGGCCTTGAGAGATCAAACCCCAGCCATATTATAAATTCTAGAGCTGAAAGGTGATGTGAGTCACATGTCACTCAGCTGCAAAGCAATTAACTTGTTGCTTCTTCCCGTGTGGAGGCGGACTTACTTCATTTAAACAAGAAACTCGATCCCCAGCTACAGTTCAGGGCTACAAAAATACCACTCACTTACTCTCAAATACCTTTTACATACAGCAGTGCCTCGTCTCACGAGTGTCCCTTAGAATGAATCTTCCATGATATGAGCTTTGATCCATAAAAACTCTGCTCCATCCAACAAACAAAAATTCGCTGTACGAGCTCTCCAAGAAATGGATTTCCGGGCCAATTAGCCTCATATTCTTCCACGTGTATTCCTCCGTGCTCTGAGAGCGATTATCCCCCCCACCCCCCGCCCCCACCCCCGGCATCACACCACAGTATTTGAGAAGCACTGGCCTTATGGGAGCTCACCATGAGACTTTCCTCGCTGGCATTCATAGCATGCACATGCACACAATTCTCCTCCTCCTCCTCCTCCTCCTCCTCCTCCTCCTCCTCTGTTACATGACCCATGTGACATCTTTGCTACAGTCTATGATCGGAAGGGTTAGTTGACTTATTGTTTATTCTTGTTTTATTATTATTTATTAATAATCATTATTAATGTTAATATATATGTATTATTATTATGTAATATTTATTGTTTTTACATGTTTATCTTTAATATATTAGGTCAGGTTATATGAGTTTGGGAGGGGGTTGGAGCGGATTAATTGGTTTTCTATTATTTCTTATGGGAATAATTGTTTCATCTAACAAACTTATCGGCTTACGAGCTCGCCCTCGGATCGGATTAATTTCGTAAGTTAAGGTACCACTGTGCTAAATATATTAAAAAATTCTTCAACTGTGTTCTCTAAATGTCAAACACTAGACTTACGGATAGTTTACTCAGTGACTGATTCATATACGCGTTGCGGATGGCCGTGTTTGCATCGTTACGACAATTATTGCCGAACAATTTTTTTTTGATGTTTCGCTTCGGCGAAGATGAAAAATTCAACATTTTATTCAATAACGTTGCAGAAAATGGCCCAGGAAACTATTCAAATCTTTCATCTTTTCAGACTGTGCTCATGCATTACTTCTGACATTTTCATGAGAACTCTGCGTGAAATCCTTTAAAAAGTAAAAAAAAAAAAAAAAAAAAGATTTTAAATATTTATTCGAATCATTGTCTTTATATTTCTTTTTATTGCTTTATTTTTTCTATACGTGTTGAATGTTTTATTCTGGTAACTCCATATGATTTCAGTTCCAGATAACAAACATCTCGAGAAGGTTTCCAAACCCATTAAAAGGTTGGAAAAAGGCTTCAGAACTGTTTGGCGGAGGATCCAGGAGAAGTTCAACCGCTTGTAATGTGCCTCCACTGAAAGTGGCCAGTAATGAAATACAGCAGACGTGAAACCAGCAGGAGTGTTAACTACATTACTGTGGTGTGCAGAAGGTCCTCAGATGAGGAGACAACATCTCGGTGACCTCAGCGCCAGTGATGGGTCGACCCCCACCCAAACCACCTCGGGATTAAGGAGGTCCGAAAAGCCACCTCCCGACGATATCCCCAGTCAAGGTGAGCAGCTCCGCACTTCCACTGTAAATAGTATGTGTTCCTTTTTATCTATACTTAAAACATAATAATTTACTTAGTAGTACTTCCTGTTGTCTAAGCTCGTACTTCCTGTTCTCTTTGCTGTTATAATAATTTAATAAACTCCCTGCAAATAGCTTTTAAAAACCGATCGGAGTTCCGTTCAGGCAGCATTCCATTGACGATAGAAAAAAAACAAACAAAAAAACAACAATAGAGACCTGTCCTGTGACCTTTAACCCTTCATCTATTATACAATGTAAACAGAAGAAAAAAGTCTTGAGAATTCCTTTCAGTCTTCATTTTATCTCCAGGAATAAAAGTAAATAGTTTTTGTATATAACACGCAGCAGTCTGTCGGGTCCTAGCAGATTCTGGATTTATCATCTCCAGTAGTTGGTCTTGAAAAGTTTTATCCTGACAAAAAAAAAAAAAAAAGCTCAGTGAAGAAAACACTAATAATTTCTTGTGAATGCTGATTTTGAAGAAACCAAACATTCAACACAAAAAACTTTAGCTTCACCGAACTTTTTCCTTCCTTTCAAAAAGCTATTTGGAGTTAAGTCCACCCCCTGGACATCACCATGTACTTCAACCTTCAAATGTCATGAAAAAACACATGGCATTTTGAGTAAGTCAGGCTCCACCCCCACTAGGATTGATTGACACATGGTGACTGCATTTTTTTGAAACAAATGTCAACATATTTCTTTCATTTTTTGAACCTCTTAATCCTATTTGGGGTCGCGGGGAGGCTGGCACCCCTCTCAGCCGACTCTGGGCGAGGGCAAAGTACACCTCGGACGGTTTGCTGGGCCATCGCGAGGCAGAAACACGCTGATGACGATACAGGGCCTCTTTGTGAAAGTCAGCAATGGTTCTTTTACATGAACCTCCCACCACAAACAGTGTGATACATGGCCGGCCTGTGATAATCAAGTTAGTGCACTGAGGGGGTTGGCATTAGTGAAATTATTTTTGATTTTTAATTCTGTGCTGATCCATGGTAGCATTCACACCCACTCCCACCACATTCACACCCAGGCATTAGCTAAAATATATACAATATTATCAAAAATCCTAAAACAGGATCTAATTTAATAAGCATTGAGGTGCACTGGACCCGAACATGTGCATATTGACAAGACTCTACAGTAGTACGGTTCCATATTATGCAAATTATCCTCCAATGTAAGTGGGTGGAGCTTTAAAGCCCTACATCCAAAGAACTATGGTTAAGTTTTCATGATTTATTTTACAGAAGAGAAAGAATAAAGAAAAACCCGACCAGAAGCAATAAGGTTCTTGCACTTTGTGCTTGAACCCAAAATTCCCTCAATGTTAGGCTTGCACAGGTGACCTCTGACCCTGCCTGCTCTTTGACTTTCATTCCTGTTCCTTGCCCAGTGCCAATCTGACTTTAGTTAATTCGCCTTTCTGCCACCACCACTGTTCTCTGTCACCTCTGCGCATTAATATTCATCACCGACTGGCATTCTGACAAACAAATGTGTGCACCGCTGAATCCGGAGAGAAAAGTGGGGTTCATCTGGCTCGAGGCACGCTTGCCTTTCCCTGCCAGCTGTGTGCCATCCTGTACACCGTGCTCTTTAGAGCTGTGTGCCCTCTTTTGTTCAGAGCTTTGAACGTCAGCAGCGGCGACAGGTGATAAATGGAGAAAAGCTTTCACATGCTGGGAGAACTGTGATCAGAATGTCGAGGGTATTATGGAGAACAGAGGAGAAGAGAAGAAATAAAAGGAAAATAAACAAGTAAAGCACAATCAGTGACCTCATAGGATGGGCGGTAGAAGTGAGTGAAGAGGAAAGAAGACAGTGAAGGAAAAGGAAATACAACAAGATGTTGTGGAGGAGGAGGAGGAGGAGGAGGAGGAGGAGGAGGAGGAGGAGGAGGAGGAAGATGATAAAGACAAAGGAAGGAAAAATATGTGAAAGAAGAAAAAGAACAAAAACAAGAAGATGCACAACGAGGAGGAGAAAAAAGAAGGGAAGAAGAAAATGAAAATGAAAGAAAAAGAAAAGATGGAGTAAGAAAAAGGAAAAAGGAAATAATGATGGATATGAAGAAAGAAAAAGCAGAAGGTGATGAGATCAGAAAAACAATAAGAAGCAAGTGGGAAAGAAGATAAAGAAGAAGAAGAAGATTGTGATGATGATGATGATGATGATGATGATGGTGGTAGTGGTGGTGGTGACTTTAAGGGAAGAATAAGAGGATGATGACTTTACAGGAATAAGAAGATGTAGAAGATGATGATAATCATGATGATGATGATGATGATGATGATGATGATGATGATGATGATGATGATGACGACAACTTTAAGCTTTGAAGAAGAAGAAGAAGATGATGATGATGATGATTTTAAGGGTAGAAGAAGAAGGTGGTGAAGATGATGATGATGATGATGATGATGATGATGATGATGATGATGATGATGATGATTTTAAGGGTAGAAGAAGAAGAGGAAATGATGACAAATAATAAAGAATTGGGAGTTTTTCTGTCGCCCATATATGGAGAGGAGCGTGAGGAACCTCGACATTTCAGACTGCGGTTCTTCACCTCCATGTCTCCTGCTGTTTCTCTTTTTCTCCTTCTGATACAGACTGCATCAGATTAAACCCTTTTCCTGGTTGAAACCGAGCTCTGACGAGCAGGATGTTGTTAGTGAAAAGCTCGGAATGATTTACGACGGCGAGTAGATCCCCTCCAGAAACTACAGGCGAACACCTCTCCCATAAAAATCACCATCGAACTGTTGCAGGTGTTAGAGCAGAAATAGATGTTGTCAGAGAGCGAGATGGACCTCTTAAGCCTGAGCGGGCAGATCAAAAACACACAAGGCGCCGTAAATTACGGCCCCAGAACGGGTTCCAAACATGTGCTGTGTGTTGCGAGGCTCCAGAAAAGTGCTTGCGCACACAGTTTCAGTCCGAGGAGCTTCGAGTGATCCAGCAGGGGCAAACCTCCAACTTCTGATTCACCACTAAACCCCGATCTGAAGAGGCCGCCTGGGTTGCTTTGTTTAAAACTGAAATACGGAACTTGGAGGAATTTGTCCATCCTCGCCGTCAGGAGTTTGTCTCTAAAGAACCTCTCTACTAAATTCCAGCTCCTCTTGTGACTTCACACAAAAACCCAAGACCTTGTGGTTTCAAGGCATTTTTAAAAAGCACAAAGGATTATAGGGATTTTCTTCAGAGAGAACTCTTAATGCTAAGACAGCCGACTCCACCCTCCACTGTATCACGGCCTATCAGGACACAAGTCGTGACTTGAAATTTTCTACAAATTTGACTCTGTAAACCAAACAAAAGAGGACATGACTCAAAGGTACCCGAGAAACAACTCCCTAACGACATAATTACTGATAACCATCACCAATGAGTTCATATGATATCGTGAAGATGAAGCTTCTACGGGGCGCCGCTTTGGTGTAGTCCAGGGGTGCTCAATCCTGCTCCTGGAGATCTACCTTCCCGATGACTTTATCTCCAACCTTGATGTGGCCCATGTGACATGTAAGATCCAGTCAGGTCAGGTGTGACTGTGATCCAGGTACCCTGGTTGATGTTCCTCCAAAAGTCCAAAAACTTGCACATTAAGCTAATTTGCTGTGCCAAATTGCTCCTGGATGTGAGTGTGAATGCTTGTGTATGCGTTGGCCCCGCAATGGACTGACACGGTGTTCAGTGTGTACCCCGCCTTTCCGCAGGAGTCGACTGAGAGAGGTGCCAGTTGTCATAAGACCATGGTAGGATTAAGTAGGATTAACCCCAAACTCCTTGCTCCTCCCAGTAACTTGGACAGGACTCTAAATATGAAACCAATGGGAGTGGCACAGCCAAAAAACACCCGGAATAGCTTGCCAGACCATTGCAGGGCAACATACATAGAACCATTCACATCTAGAGGACATCTGGAACAGCCAGCTACCCGACCAAGAGTGCCTTTGGACTGTGTGAGGAAACCGGAGAACTGTGAGGAAACCCACACAAGCAAACGGAGAGTATGCAAACTCCACACAGAAACTGTCATGCACGGGAATCGAACCCAGGACCTTCTTGCTTTGAGGAGGACGTGTCACCCAGGACGTCTTACTACTCTCAGACCTACCACAATGCAGGAGGTCTAATTTGCCCAGTGGCCTTGGAGGCTGACAAACAAAGTAATAAAACTTAATATGGAATTAAAAGTGACGGCAAAGCATTTAGACGAGGAAATGATCATGAATAATGGAAACCATTAAATTTAAATTATGCATGCATAGATTTAAACGAACCATTGTGCATAAAAAGAAATGCAAGTTATAGGCAGTCATGAAATCCCAAAACCAACCCATATAATACAGTACGAAATCATAAAATATGCATAAGATGTACAGAAATTAAAATAATATTTTTGATTAAAAAACCTATAACAGACTTCTAAAGACACAATATTGGGCCCATAACCTTCATCAGGAGAGTACACCCTGGACTGCTCGCCAGACCATCACAGGGCAGAAACACGCTGACTGCTGTGTAGCTCCTCTTGACAATGGTCAGGAATGGGTCTTTTACATGACCATCCAACCACAGACAGTGAGAGACACAGCCGGCCTTTGATAACCCAGTTAGCTTGCATGGGAGGGTGGGGAGGGTCAGAATTGGCAACCTGTTGAGAGTGGGGCTTGAACCCTGATCCTTGGGATCAGTGATCCATCACCTTACCACTAGGCCACCACTGCCCTGATTATATCATCTTCCATTCATTAGTCCCTTCAAATCAAAGGTACATCAGTTCATTTTCTGTAACCGCTTAATCCTAATTAGGGTTATGGGGAGGCTGGCGCCCATCCCAGCCGACTCCAGGCAAGGGCAGAGTACACCCTGGCCAGCTCGCCAGGCCATCGCAGGGCGGAAACATGCTGATGACTTTGCAGCTCCTCTTGTCGAAAGTCAGCAATGGTTCTTTTACATGAACCGCACACCATGGACAGTGAGAGACATGGCCGGCCTTTGATAACCCAGTTAGCTGCACTGGGGGGGTTGGCAACCAGTGGTGAGTGGGGCTTGAAGCCCCAACCAGTGATCCAACACCTTTACCACCAAGCCATCACTGCCTGCTCAAAGGTAAATCATGAAAATAAATGATACCACGGAATGCGTTTGTGTCACAGAACACCAGGTGACTCCCCTACAATTCTCAATAAATAACAATCAATCCTGTGCTAACTTTGACATATCTGACTTTTTACATGACCCTGCGTGTGTATATTTCATATGACCCCTGTGACCTTGAAATCAAGTCAAGGTGACCCAGGCTATGCATATTAAAATAAATCCTTGCTTGGAAAATTAAACACTTTCGGACCAATCAAATTTGAGCATTCAGCAGAGCTTCGGTTCAGTTACAGGTGCTAACTGGACCTGCACTGTGACGTTTGAATGAACTGTATGTGCCTTGCACTGGCACAGGATTAAATAGCGTTGGAGTTTCACCATGTGGTGATGTCTGGTGGTGTGTGATCAATGTGTATAATTTTATAAAATACTCCAACTTTTTGTTGTGAGGCTGAGGGTTAAAGAAATAATACAGCAAAAAAAAAAAAAAAATTCAGACTTAAAACACTCCTACCTTTCTTCTCAGTGGTGCTCGGTGGAGTGGACGGCAAGAGGTTCTTCTCAGGCTCCTTCCTGTTTTCCCTCATTACCACAGAGCTTTTCTTCTTGCACTTGGGCACTTTTGAAGATTTAAGTCTCTTGGCGTGTTTGGTGCCTTTGTAGTGGGACAACGCTTGGCTCTGAGAAAGAAACAGAAAGGAAAAGGAGTTAACAATATTAGTGGGAGGCAAAGTAACCGAGAACCGCAAACCAACTGGAAGTGTCATGGCGAGGAACGTAGACTCGGTTACATCCCGATCCCATCAAAGAAAGCAAACAAAATCCTTCTGCCTGGGGGCATATTGGGACCGAATATGAGAAGAAGCCCTCTCACAGCCTTGATGTCATTTTAAGTCAAGCCAAATGTCTTCAACGTTTTTTTCTCAAACACATAAATCTCACTGAATTGGTTCGATGGATTTCAGGTTAACAGAAAGGTCAAATTGGAGTCATTGTTGGAAAACAGTGCATGTGGAAAAAGAAGGAAGACAGCGCAGATGTTCTGGAAGGTGTGTATAGCTTCTTACTTTTATGAAGTGCAATTCGTGTAAGTGACAGGGATCATCATTATCATCATTTTCTGTAACCGTTCAATCACAATTATGGTCATGGGGTGGCTGGCACCCATCCCAGCAGACACTGGACGAGGGCAGAGTACACCCAGGACAGTTCGCCGGGCCATCGCAGGGCAGAAACACGCTGACGGCTGTAGTCTACTCTTGACGAAAGTCAGCAATGGTTCTTTTATATGAACGTCTCACCATAGACAGTGAGAGACATGGCCAGACTTTGATAATCCAGTTAGCTGGGCTGGGGGAGCAGTGACAGCCCCTTGAGAGTCAGGCTTGAACTGCCAACCTTGGAATCAGTGATCCAGCACCTTACCAGCAGGCTACCACTGCCCAGTGACAGGGACATTATCTTCATAATGGGTGTGGTTACAGGTTCAAAAAAAAGTGACCTGCATATAATTGTACTACTTTTGCCAAAAATGCATTTCTTAATCTGTAATAATGTGGGGCCGGTGACATGTGATTAGGGTGCTGGGCTTATTATCAATAGGTTGTGTGTTTAAATCCCAGTGTAGAGCCCCACTGTGCTAAGACCCCTGGGAAAGGCCTTAACCACAAGTGAGCCTCTGTTCCCCCAGCAGTATAAATGAATACCAGTAAAAATATACTGGGAAGGGAACCTGCGATGGACTAGCGCCCCATCTAGGAGGAGTTGAACTCCTGGTAGCTTCACACTATAGAAACCGGGAATAGGCACCACCCTAATAAGCCACTAGGCCTCAGGTGTAAAAAGCCTACCAGAACTACCTGACCTGGAATATATCCATCACCAAAATATGCTGTTAAAAAATAATAAACACAAATTAGCCTGTTGGGCAAATTAATATGAAGTATGCATTCATTTTAATTTACACATCAGAGTTTATATCTGATTTTATCCAAATATAATTTTCTATCATTATAACAACATTTCAAATATTTTCTCTAATTTCTCTGGATTGGCTTCACCAAAGTTTACAATTGATCCCTGAGTCAAAAGATAATAAATTGTAGATTACCCAATAAACAAAGGTAAACAATGCAGATCCGGGTCCTTGAAAAAAATTGTGTCCAACACTAATCATGCTAATCTAACTTTGGCTCCGATCTACTCACAAAAACTCACTAAAACTGGGGTGTTAGATTTTGATTGGTAGTCTGCAGGAAGACACTGTAGATCTTCAAGTGCATTTCAGAGTAATCCGTTGATAACTGGGAGGCACAGTGGTCTCTTGGTTAGCATGTCCACCGCACTGCAAAATGGTCCTCAGTGAAGGTGTTTGTGTGTTGTTTGCATGTTCTTCCCATGGGGTTCCTCCGCGTACTCAAGTGTCCACCAAAAGTCCAAAGAGATTGACATGTACATTCATGGAATTTGGTAGACGCCCTTCTCCAGAAAGATTTACATTCTCATTCATACAGCTGAGCAGCTGTAAAGAGTGTTGCTCAACGACCCAACAGTACCAACTTTAATGAGGCTGGGACATGCCTTATATGGTATCGGTTTATATTTCTATTCTAGCGGCCGCAGCCGAGCTACACACCTGGTGCTCCATCGGATTTGCTGTTCTTGCACTTTCCATAGCATGTAACCTTACAATGTGAAGATTGAAGCGATAGGGTCGCAACTCCACATATCACCAAATCGGATTCTTGGCTGTTCGAAATTGTCTCTACTTGTGAGTGTAAATGGTTCTGTGTTGAGTGGTTGCTTGTAAATGGTTGTGTGTCCTGCATACTGGTTCTGCTGAGCTGTTTGGGTGAGAGTGCACCCAATCCCGCCTTCACTCAGGGTTGGCTGGGATAGGCTCCAGCATCCTGACAACCCTAGTACAATTAAGTAGTTCAGCAAAAGAACAAATGGTTTAAAACTCTATTGAAAAAAAAATAAAATATAGTATAAATAATAAAAACTGCTCACCCAAAGTCAGCTGAGATTGGCGCAGTAATCAGGTTTAAGCGGCTTCGAAAATGAATGAATGGATAATAAAACTGCAGGATAAAACACAAAAGATGAATATTTATTGTTAAAAATCGAGACCGTTTGCTCTGCGAGGTATGGCGGCCAATTTGTTTCTCCAAAATTGAGCCCTTTGGAGAAATATTTTCCTTTGTGTACTACACAAGCCTTCAGAAGAACCCATCGGTTCTTTCTCTATATATACAGCGAGGAAGGAAGTTTATTATTAATACACTGGCATTCACACTGTCACAGCTACACAAGAAATTCTATCTGAATTCACCTTTCGAGTCAGGATTATTCTGATTCTCTTGGACAGGGTCTCATATGGAAACACTCATCTGCCCTTGTTTACCTGAACGTGTTCCCCGGTCCCACTGTCTGTCATTGCCGGCGGCAGAAAAGGAAGGATAAATAAGACCTCTGTCAGTCTGCTGACAAGCCAAGACAGGAGTGTGAAGAGAACTCCGCCTTCACTGACTGGCATGCGAATGTCTAAACACGCACATGCTTAAATATTTCACTTACTCCTTCTGTCTATCCCTGACAACCAGCTACATATGGCATCTGACCAGATTTTATAATTATATTACCTTTTAGGTTGGTTTTCCTGGAACCAGGTAGGATTTGGGACCAAGACAGCAGCACTGAAAGGCCACACATCTTGATCTCCGATACACCAGCTGATGGGCTGAAAGGACCGGTCTGGCTTGGCACGGCCAAAATACAAAAAACTTGTAACTCATTATTTAGCACCGTGCTAATACATTTTTAACACTGGTTCAAATGGGGTGGTGGTGGTTTGGTTTTTCCTACCATATTAGTGTATGTTTGCAACAGAAATTTATGTGAACGCTCCATACTTGCTGTATACAATAGTACCTAACCTTATGAAAGACCTGGATGAAAGACCCAACAAATGAAAAATCCATGTTATGAAACGTATTTACCTAAACTTTCCGTCTCTGGATATGAAAAAAATTCAAGTTACGAAACGTGACATCTCAAAAATTCTAACAATGCGCGCTTAGGTTCGCAGCCGCCGAAACGTAAATACACTTGTAGCATCCTGTATTTTGTTTTGAAAATTACGCGATAGAGTTGCTCTCCCATTGGCTATCTCCCAACACCCTGCCCCGCTCGCCTCCCATTGGCAAGGTGGGAGCAGCATCTCCATGATACCCATGATGCTCATACCCATGATTTCGTGTACCTTCGACCCATTGTTCGTCACAGAGTTCTAACACACGTAAAGGACAGAGTTACTGTTGTTTCGTGAGTTTTTCGAGTGTACTCATTGCAACTTTATTTTTCGTCATTCATCATGTGCCCCAAGAAAGTGATTCCCGGTGTGAGTGAAAAGAAGAAGTGGGCTCATGGCATACGGTTGAGTGATATCGCAAAGGAATATGGCCGAAACTGGTCTTCCATCGGTACAATATTGAAGCAGGAGGAGGCCTTAAAAGGTATAGTTTTATCATTTTAAAGGGTTTAGGGATAGTATTGGGGGCCTTGGAACAAATCATGTAAAATGTGGCTCAACTTACGAAAAAATCAGGTTACGAAACCACTTCTGGAACGGATTAATTTCGTAAGGTGAGGTACCACTGTACATCAATTCAGAAGTTTATGGTTTGGAAATGATGAGCTGTGACGCTACATTTCTTCCAGCACAAGTTGAGTTTGTGGTTGAGTCTAAGTATTATAGCATCGTAAGTGTAGTCATACTGAATCTTTTTCTAGTAATTTAACCAACATATCTGAGGAAAACATGGTATTTCCATTAGTTTTATGTAATTACTCTGTCACTCCAGCTTTAAACTGACCATATAACAGCTATGAAATATCGAGCAAAAACATTCCCATGACGCATCACCAGAACTATTTACATAAGTACACTTTATTGCATGATGATGTCTGACTCACAGTTGCATCAATACCTACAGTATATTCCACAGCATACATAGGCTCTGTTCAATTCAAAGGCTTCTGGTACTTAGTCTTCAAAACAGCCCATACTTGTCATATCCATCTTAGAAGGTAACATCTTCACTGGTATCTATTAAAAAAGTCTTTCAAAGATTGCGTTAGGAGCCTGGACATCAGGAGGAATCTCACTGGCAAGCCACTCCTCCTTCTCGCCAGAAGGAGCCAGTTAGCCAGTTGAGGCCCCCCCCCCCACACACACACACACACACATGATTTTTCTTCCGTTATTTGAGTCTTCAGGTAGGCTCACATGATACTGATGTTGGTTCTGATCATGCAGGATTTTTCAGCATGTTCAAAATATTTAAAACATTGGCCAAGACTGGTCCTACATCATTTAAAGATAGATACATTGGTAAAGATCGGTAAACATCAGTAGAGCATTGCGACCAAACATTGGAAAACATCTGACCTAACATTGGGATCATGTAAGTCTACCTTTAGTTAATTCGCACCCGTCAAGGAATGCCTCCCTGCTACCAGACCACCATCAACAAGTAAGGGGCTCCCTCTGTGATGGGTGATGCTGCCACCCACATCTTTTGCAGGCTACTTGCCATGTATTCTGGGGCAGCCTAGCACACTCGGACAGACGGGAAGAACTCACAGATGCTCATGATTGGCTGGTGATCACTAAAAGTGACACTGAGGTGAGCTTATGAAATCCCCTCTTCCCATGATAGCCTGGATAATGCCTATCAACTCCTATGAACACCTGACCATTGGTGGCTGTGTGTGTCAACCTGGATTCGACATCATTGGATTGGACATCATTTAAGAACTAGTAGTTTGGGCATTTGATTAGGAAGCCTCCTGGATGGCTTCATTCGGCAGTGTTTCAGGTACTTCCAACCAATAGGAGACCTCAAAGCAGACCCAGGGCCCACTAGATGGATTCCTTTGGAACGTTGTCCGATCCACCAGGAGAAGCTGTGCCATGGATATGTGGATAAGCCCTGCATCAATGTGGCCATCAAGACACCTAGTTAGTTCCTGCCTGCCAGGAGTCTCCTCAAGACATTGGTGACCTTGCTTTGGAGTCTCCCATTACAGCAGTCCTTATGAAGCTGTAAAAACCTACAGCAAGTGGATCAAAAAATCAATAAACCTCGGCTCTGATACTATGTACTAGCAGGAGAAATGATTGAATGAATGATAAGATTTGTGAGTTGTGACCCAACATTAATATCCATTCATCTATTTTCTGAAATGTTTAATCCTATTTAGGGTCACGAGGAGGCTGGTGCCCATCTCAGCTGACGCTGGATGAGAGCAGAGTACACCTTGGACAGTTCACCAGGCCATCGCAGGGCAGAAACACACTGATGGCTATGCAGCTATGGTTCTTTTACATGAACCTCCACCACAGACAGTGAGAGACATGGCTGGCCTTTAATCACCCATTTAGCTGAACTGGGGGAACAGTGACAACCTGTTGAGACTGGAGCTTGAACCTTGGGATCGTGATCCAGCACCTTTACCACCAGGCCACAACTGGCCCTCCAACATTAATATGTCTTATGATAAAATTTTAATTTGAGACTGATCCAAAGATTTATCCAATTTGAGTAAAATTATTCATCCTTGTTCAGTAATTTTCTGAACCGCTTAATCCTAATTAGGATCACAGAAGGCGGGCACCTATCTCCGGCGACTCTGGACAAGGGCAGAGTATACCCTGGACAGCTCACCAAGCCATCACAGAGCAGACACACGTTGACAGCTATGCAGTGCGTCTTGACAAAAATCAGCAATGGTTCTCTTACATGAACCTCCACCATAGCCAATGAGAGGAATGACCGGCCTTTGATAACCCAGTTAGGTTAGTCAGTTGCACTGGGGAGGGCCTGTTGAGGGTGGAGCTTGAACCTCCATCCCTGGGAGCAGTGATCCAGCACCTTACCACCAGGCCACCGCTGCCCCTGAGTAAAATTATGATCTTCCCAAATATTTCTTGTTTCCATAGCCTTACACTCTCCATATACCTGTTAGCTTGTATGCTAGCTACAGATAACTGCTACATGTTGTGATTAAAGTCAACCTTGATAGTCAACCCAGAATCACTTCGTCCTCCCTCATTCACCGACCTTCTTAATAACATTATTACAGTCATGGGATGTCTGATGCCTATCTTAGCCAACGCGAGGCAAAAGCAAGGTACGCCCTGAATAGCTCGCAGGGAGGAATCCCACATGAGCACAGGGAACAACATGCAAACTTCATATTTCAAAACCAGAAATTGAACCCAGGACCTTCTCGTCATGTTCACCACTACTCACCTGTGCCGCCCGTAACTTCCTACTACTGACCGCGAACCAAAGTACAGCGACACGGATGTTGTAAAATCGCACCGCAAACCTTCATTTTATTTAATTCCAGCACAGACCAACAACAGAAAGAAATAACACGCTGTGAAATGCAAAATGAATGTTTCGGTGAACACAATAAGCTCATTTGAAAATGAAAAATGTTCTGGAATGGAGATGGAAGTGATGGACCTTACAGATTTATGCTTTTTGGATTGCGAGTGCCTCGTCTTAGATGCATATTGTTATGAGAACACTGATAACGCCGAGACAAATGTGGTGTCATACGCCTCCATCCATCCGTTTACAGCAGTCAACTGCAAAGACAGAGAGCGGCGTGATGCGAATGGATGTTTGGTGTAATTTCAACCGCCATCAATCTTTCATTAAGAGACCCATATGGAAGAATTGGCCTCGCTGAAGAAGAGATTCTTCTCCAGCAAGTCTTTACTAAGTTAAATAAATGTCATCAATCAATCAAACAGGCGAGTCAGAGATACAGTCCCTCAAGACCTGCGTTCAGCAACTACGAAACGAGGCGTTGAGGTTCGCTAATCTGATTTCATTTGTCTTGAATTCGCTAATCTGATTGGACGGGAAGGGGGGGGGGTGTTGATTGATTCTCTATCATGGCAGAGTTCAGACATTTGTGCCAGTATTTAACAAAGATATCAAGCATTACTTCAACACACTTTCATATGTCAGCTTTTCTACAGTATAGCAGCTCCAATACTGCAACTTAAAATAATCAACAGATCAAAAAAAAAAAAAAAACAACCTATGATGATGTAATATTTAGCACAGTCATGTGACAGCAGGAAGGTCCTTGGTGTGAGTCCTGGGTTCGGCGAGAGTGTATCTCTGCGGAGCTTGCATGTTCTTCCTGTGCTAGCGTGTTAAATAATAAAGAAAGGACCATGTTCACACTTACCTTGGTAATTATAATGATTAGCTCATTATATAGGGCAGTAGTGGCCTGGTGGTAATGGGTGCTGGATCACTGATCCCAAGGATGAGGATTCAAGCCACACCCTCAACCGGCTGTCACTGTCCAGTGCACTAACTGGGTTATCAAAGACGGGCCATGTCTCTCACTGTCTATAGTGTGAGGTTCGTGTTCAGTTCATCATTTTCTGTAACCGCTTAATTCTAATTAGGGTCACGGGGAGGCTGGCACCCATCCCAGCCGACTTCGGGTGAGGACAGAGTACACCCGCCAGGCCATCACAGGGTGGAACACACTGACCACTTTGCAGCCTACTCTTGTCGAAAGTCAGCAATGGTTCTTTTACACGTCTCACACCATAGACAGTGAGAGACATGGCCGGCCTTTGATAACCCAGTTAGCTGCACTGGGGGGGGGGACTCGAACCCCCAACCTTTGGATCAGCGATCCAACGCCCTATACCACTAGACCACCACTGCCCCGTGAGGTTCATGTAAAAGAACCATTGTTCACTTTCGACAAGAGGAGCTGCATAGCCATCAGCATGCTTCTGCCCTGCGATGGTCCGGTGAGCCATCCAGGGTGTACTCTGTCCTCGCCCAGAGTTGGCTGAGATGATTGCAAGCCTCCCCACAACCATAATTAAAATCAAGCGGTTCAGAAAATGAATGAATGGATGAGCTCGTTGTGTATCGTGTTTAATTTATTGTTATTTCAATAAGGATGCATGTTTATCTTCGGTGTATTTGTTTCTTTGTGTGCTAAGTTAAGACTGCAGTTGTAATGAATTTGGACGCTGTTCAATGTGGGCCAGAGTTGGCTGAGGTAGGCCCCAGGCTCCGTACAACGCTGATAGGATTAATAGGTCAGGTAAATGAATACACGAACGAATACTGCAGTACAGATTTGTAGTATAATTAATATAATGGATTGGGGTTTTCTTTCTATTTTTATGATGCTGCATTATTAATTGAATGATATCCCAGTGAGGTCGGCTTATCTCAACCACATCTCAACCACATCTTTGCTCATAATATTTTGAATCCTGAAGTGTCATGATATTTTTAAATGGTTAGAAATTGCAGGCAAGCAAAATCTACCCCTGAACTAAATCACTCAGAGGTCTATTTAGTTTTTAGAAAATGCAAGTGAGGGGAATGATATGAAAAAAAAAAAGGCAAAGGGACAGAGATGGTTTTGAAGAGGACAGGCTTCCTTGCTTGATGCTGTGATTCATATGTAAAATTGCCTCCAGGCTTTTCACACCATCCTGCAGTGCCATGGATGATGGAAAAACAGAAATGACTGATAGTTCCTGATCAGCCTCTGATGGGTTTATGAACTCAAATACTGTATATAATAAGTGAAATATAATAACTCAAACAATAACACCTCAAATCGAACAATTCAAATACGTATAACTAAAAATAACTCGAGAGTGATAACTCAAACATAATAACTCAAATGTTACTCAAACAGAATAACTTGAATACAGCAACTCAAACAGAGCTCAAATATGATAACATAAATATAATTCAAAGACAATAATGCAAATAAAATAACTCAGTGAGTCACAATAAACCACTGTATTCGTGGACGGAGAGGAGGGGAAGGTGTTTATAGCATAAAATTCTTCTGAACGATGGACTTCAGGTGAAATGATGTTGTACAGAAGGAATCGCTCATAAATTAAAAACAGCAAAGTAAAAAAAAAAAAAAAAATGCATGCGTGCACATGGCTTTGTGAAGTTTGAGTTTCTGCCATGACCACATTTCTTTTACAGCAGACCCAGCCTTTTTTGGTAATAACTACTCTACATGAGTGCACAAACATCAGTTTGTTTTACAGGGACTCTAATAGTAGCATGATGCATGATGTTCAAACCCAGGGGCAAAAAATAAGGTAGAATTAGCTGCAGTGTGTGTGTGTGTGTGTGTGTGTGTGTGTGTGTGTGTGTGTGTGTGTGTGTGTGTGTGTGTGTGTGAGTGTGCGTGCGCGTGTGTGATGCACTCATCAGTTTTGCATACCAAACCCTGCCAGCCATTTCTGCTTTCATCCCTTTGGCAGATGTTTTTATCTGAGGCAGTTAACAGGTCGGGTATGATCTTATCCCATCGAACAGCTGAACGTTAAAGCAATATTCTGCAAATAAAACTAAATTTTCACACCTTCTCTCCTTCTACGTGGAAATTCGGCTTATTTCAGTAGTTAGCACTGGAGCTATGAGGCTAATTCTTAAAAGATAGTTACTTAACTGAACACAATATTTCGATGATGTCATACACATGTGTTAATGTGGTCTACAGCACTGGGACTTATTGTCAAAACTTTATTTTTCATAAGTAACGACATAAACACTTTGGAGTTATTCTTTTGTCCAATAATCAACAATGAGATGATATTATGTGACCTGAAGCAAAGTGGAAATGCTTTTTCATCAAGTTGATTATGTTTTAGTAGCATCATAGTCTGAAGTGTTTTAATACCCTTACACCATGCTAAGCATTCAACTATACACCCATCCATCCTTTCATCCATCCATCCATCCATTTACATTTACAGCATTTGGCATCCAGAATGACTTACTTATCTGTAATCTCAAGTGGGCATTTGAGTGGCCTTGCTCAAGGGTCCACCAGCGGCAGATTCGTGACACTGGGGCTTGAATTACCAACCTTCCAATCAGAAACCCAGAGACTTATCCACTGAGCCACCAGTGCACATCTCTCCAGTCATTCACCCATATCCATCCATCCGTCCATCCATCCATCCATACACACATCCATCCTTCCATCCATCCATCCATCCATCCATCCACCTGTCCGTTTCTTTTGTCCATCAGGTGATAAGTTCCTTGAGAAAGCTGGAGATGAGTTCTCCCCTCAAACACCCCAGGAACTCATCAAATGTTTATTCAGTTTATGGTAACTCATGGTGCTTTTTATTCTCAGTTACTTTACAGAAAGTATTTGAGAGAGTGGTGACTTGTTTAAGGCTACTAAATACTGCTCACGTCTTCATGTCCCACAACCACCAAGCTGCTACTCTTAGACTCTTGAGTAACACCCTTAACCCACAATTGCTCAGTTGTGGAGTGAAGATAAAAAGTCACGTTGAATAAGGATGTCTGCCAAATGCTACAAATGTAAATATAAGTACAGTGGAACCTTGATTTATGAAATTAATCCGTTCCGAGGGAAAGCTTGTAAGTCAAAATGTTCATTAGCTAAAACAAAAATTCCCATATGAAAAATAGAAAACTAATTAATCTGTTCCAACCCCGTCCCAAACTCATATAACCTGATACAAACATATATATTTCACCTAAAGATAAACATGCAAAAACAATAAATATTTCTGAATAATAATAATACATGAACATTAACATTAATAATAATTAATAAATAATAATAAACAAACCCTTCCAATCATCGACTGCGACAAAGATGTCACATGTGCGCGAAGATGTCATGTGGACAGGCATGAGGTGGTGCGTAACAGAGACGGAGAAGGAGAATTTTGTGCACGTGCACACTATGAATGCCAGTCAGGAAAGGCTCATGGTGAGATCCCACATGGCCAGTGATTCTAAAATAGTTTTTGCGGTGTGATGCCAGGGGGTATGACCCTGGGGAACATGCTTTTTTGCCATACTGTCCTAGAATTAAGTGTAATTGCGCATCATCTACAGTAGGTGGCAGTGGCGCTCTCACTGTGTTCCCTATGGTATCGGGAAAAAGCACCGAACAAACGATATGAAGTGCAGTAAAGACTATTTATAATCGCGCGCAGGGTGCTGGGTGGGGGGGCGTGAAATGTTTTTTTTTTCTTCTTATAGGGGCATCAAAGAAAACAATTGAGAAGCACTGCATAAGGTGTTCTTGGTGTGTGGAGGGATATACATGGAAGACTACAAGGCTCATCGGCCAGAAAATCTATCTTCCCAGTAGAGCTTGTAAATCCAAATTTTGCTGGTTGGATGGGGCAGATTTTTGGTGGGATTGAAGGTCATATCATGGAAAATTCATTATAAAAGATACTCATAAGTCAAGGTATCACCAAGGTATCTGTACATTAAGGAGCTCAAGATCAAAATAGCGGTGCAATTAGCTTTGTTCTATCACACTAGTGGGCTGAGATCTAAGGCACTGTACTGTACTGTGTTGTACTGATTAGAATACTGTACAAGACCACAGCATATAACCACTGATAAAAGATTACAATTTTTCTCCAGGAGAAAAAAAGAGGCATTAAAGTAACAATATCCTGTTGTATTAGTATGTGACTTAAATTTTCATCAACTGGAATCACTCAGACAGCACAAACGTCTACCGAGAAAGGATAGTCTATCCGCTGTTTTCCATCCATCAAACTCATACTTTGTTCCTTGACCCATTCTCCTCCTTCTCTGAGAATTTCAGGAAAATCTGTTCATAACTTTTTTGGCAAAGTTGGTCAAAAAAAGACAAACAAACTTCCTTGGTGCAAGACGTACTGTTTGGAGTAAGCCATATTGTTGGACATACGCTGGAAGGACACATACATATGCAACCAAGTGTTTGCGTTCACTGCAAGGACTGAAATATTCCTGAATCCAAAAAATATGCAGCAATAAATAATTATGAGTCATTTTTATATAATTGTAAAGTGCCAAAATATTTAGATCTCTAACCCTTTGATGCACAGCAGGACTATATGGTCCTCTTTCAAAAAATGCTAACAACTATTAGATGCATGCTGCTGCCATTCAGAACGTGTTCTATACTTGTTGTGGAATTGCCTGATGCAACACAGCTTGGTCCCACGTGCCTCAGTCAGCTGTGAGACGACCTTGAGGGTGCAGGCTTGTGTTGTTCACAAATTTGTAAGAGTGTTATTATTTGTTATTATTATTTTATTATTATGTTATTCGGCTGCCACCCAACTCACATTGCACCCGACCCCTAAAACTCCTCCCACGGGTGGTGGGTCCATGGGAGGGCGGACCCATGTCGCCTTTTCGGGCTAAGCTCAGCCAGGCTATATGGGCAGAAGCCCAACCACCAGGCACTTGCCTTCAAGCTCCTCCCCCGGGCCTGGCTCCAGGGGGGAACCCTGGTGACCCACGTCCGGGCTAGGGAGATTGCTTCCTTGTATGTCTCTCAGTCATTAGGATCTTCTGAATTCCACTTTGTCTGGACCTTCACCCAGAGTTGGAGGAAGTGGCTCGGGAGAGGGACATCTGGACCGCTTTGCTTAGGTTTCTTCCCCCGTAACCTGCCCCTGGACTTAGCGGAAGATGATAATGATGATGATGATGATGATGATGATGATGATGATGATGATATTATGTTATTATTATTATTATTATTAGTGTTATTATAATTTTGTTGAAAGAAATGTCTTCGGAGTGTTTCCTTAGGTCTTTTGGATTTGGAAAAAGTAGTGATTATTTTTTTAACTGCAAAAAAGAATTCGGGCGTTAAAGTGTTAAGATGCCGTCTTTTTCAAATACTCACTCATTTACTCACTCATTCACTTGTCGAACCGCTTCATCCTATTAGGGTTAAGGGCAGGCTGTGGACTATCTCAGCCAACTCTCAGCGAAGGCACAGTACACCCGGAACACCTCAGCAAACCATCACAGGGCCAACACACATAACCATTCAAACTCACAACTAGGGGGAATTTAACCCAGCCAACTAGCGTCATGTGGATGTCTTCGGACTGAGTGTGGAAACCAGAGTACCCTGAGGAAACCCATGCAAGCAAAGGGAGACCATGTATGGTCCACACAGAAGTGTTCAAACTCAGGATTCAATCCCAAAACCTGTTGACCGTGAGGCAGACATGCTGACCACTACACTAAAGTGCCTCAAGCCATCCATAAAACACTTAATCAGAGCTAAAGCGCTTGAAAATTCCTCTATGACAACAAAGGTATGAAGAAGTTTGAATAATTAAAGCATTTACCTTTAGTTTTCTGAAATTATTACTTCACATGCACAACTGCTGAATAATTTCCCCCCAGAGTACAAGGTCTATCGTTGTTTTAGGTCAGGAAAATCTAAAATAGTCATGACAGCCGGACTTCATTTCCAGAGTCAGTGCTCGCCGTCTGTCCCTGAACTAAAGCACTCAGCAGAGGCCCATTTAATTTTAGAGGAACGAGAAGAATAAAAATTCTGCTGAGGCCAGATTCACTTCAAACAGATGAAGGAAACAATTTTCTCAAACTGTTTGAGTCATACGTTTCATTCCCTCTGGTGTCTCAAGCGTTGGGTTTACTCAGTTTCGTAAAGTGATGTTGGGTAAACAACAACCATTCAGTATTGGGTCAGTCTTGGTGCCACCATACATAACAGACTCTGGTTCATTCATTTGCCAAACTGTGTTGAGAGACCTATCTGGGCGAAGACACCTCTGGGCGAAGGCCGGGTGTACCCTGAACAGTTTGCCAATCCATTATAAGGCCAATGCAGACACACACAGCCAACATTTACACTCACATCTACACCTGCGGGGAATTTGGAACCGCCAATCAGCCTACAGTGCATGCATTTGGTCTTTGTAAGGAAACCAAACTACCCTGAGGAAACCCATGCAAGCACATGGAGAACATGTAAACATCGCAGAGACCGAGGCAGGGACTCAAAACCTTCTTGCAGTGAGGCAGGCACGTTAACTATTACGCCAAAGTACTGCCGCCAGACTTTTGCCAACCTTTAAACCCACCTTGCCAATGTTAGTCCAATTTTGACACAAATTTGGCAAAGCTATGAGGTAGCTAGCTTACCCGGGGTTTACACCCTGGTGCAATGTCTAGGATCACATGATTTTAGAGATTCGTGACAATTACGCTGATCATGACAAAATTTGTGACTGTCCAAAATTGTTCCACAATTATGCCAGTGTATTACTATTTGAAGCTGATGGTGATAGAATAGTAACATACAGTGGTACTTCACCTTACAAAATTAATCCGTTCTAGAGGCGGTTTCGTAACCTGGATTTTTCGTAAGTAGAACCGCATTTTACATGTAAAACGTGTGATTCGTTCCAAGGCCCCAATACTACCCTCTAAAAATTATAAAGGCATACCTTTTAAGGTACTTACTTCGTGTTGGCCATGTCTTCTTAGCAGAGTTATAATCTTACAAATGTTTATGCAAAAAATAAAGTTGCAATGAACACACTCGAAAAACTCATGAAACAAGCTGCTGCTCAAGGGAGCTGCAGCATCCCTCCTCGCCAATGGGAGGCCAGCAGGGCGGGATGTTGGGAGATAACCAATGGGAGGGAGCTGCGTCATCCCTCCTAGCCAATGGGAGGCCAGCGAGCGGGATGTTGGGAGATAGTCAATAGGAGAGCAACTCCTGCCTTGTTTGAATGTTTGAATGGCTCATTTTATTGTTTGAATGGCGTGTTTGAATGTTTGAATGGCGCGCTTGGCGCGTTTTGTAAGGAGAACTTGTTTCGTATACAGAGACAAAAAATTGTGGATAATGTTTTTCGTAACCTGGATTTTTTGTTTGCTGGAATTAACATAAGGTGAGGTCTTTATTACTGTGAGAACCCAACAGGTTCCCCTTTCATGGATTATGGTGGTGGTCTGTCATGACTATGAACAGAATAAAGTGTTCGCCACAATCAGGAACGCTAATGTAGGCAAAGTAGAATTACAGACCACCAGAAATGCTTTAAAATTCCTTAAGAACCTCGAAACTATGATTGGTTTCCTCTCAGTATGTATTCATTTATTTATTTATTTTTAATTACGTAGCACAGACTACTTTTTCATGGAAAATAAATAATAAAATCTGTGTTGTTTGTACAAATGAAGTACAGCATCATCTTTCTCGAGAGCTCAGACATTTTGGCCCCTGCTGTATGAAAGTCTGTTGGATCATCTCATCTTTTTTTTTTTTTTTTTTTTTTTTTTTTACCTGTGAATTAAATCTCAGTTGGCACACTGTGCAGCAGACGTGTTTCCTTTTAGACAAAGAAGAAATACCAAATGTGTGATGTAGAACTGCTTTCTGAATCGGGTCTATCTGCAGGACAGAGAGAGAGAGAGAGAGAGAGAGAGAGAGAGAGAGAGAGAGAGAGAGAGAGAGAGAGAGATGTCTAATTAACATCACAGCAGCAGATACTCGTCCAACGGAGAGATAAAAATGAGCTCGGGGGCTTCTTGACAGAAAAACAGCTGTGTGGCGTGTGAAAGTATCTTCGGCTGGAGAACATTACGCGTCCTGATGCCACCTTAAAGCTTTCAACTGTTTGCCACAAGCCCAAAACTAAATTCGACATCCTGGCTCCAACATACGAAAGATTTAGCTGTGAACACGACGTGTAAACGTGATAATGTCGACAATAAACTTTTTGTTATTTCTGTAGTTAAGCAAAAAAATGTGGGTTTTTTTTTCATAAACACACACACACACACACACACACACACACACACACACACACACACACACACACACACACACACACACACGGTTATGTTCAGATTTCATTTCATTTTCTGAGCCACTTTAATCCTTATTTGAGTCACAGGGCGGTTGGTGCCCATCTCAGCTGACTCTGTGCGAGGGGCAGAGTACACCCTGGACAGCTCGCCAGGCCATCGCTGCACAGAAACACACTGTCGGCTATGCAGCTACTCTTGTTATGCGCAGATTTTCATTTAAATTTCTCCCGGGAACGGGATCTTAGACAACGAAGACTCCAGAATATTTTGGATACGATCTGGAACAAATTCCAGATCCAGAAATTTTTTTAAAGATTCTCATAATTTTCATAAGTGTCACGTTACAGTAAGCACAGTAGGGGGTGCTGTCTACTTACTTTTTTTTTCCTGTTTTTTTGTTTTGTTTTGTTTTGTTTTGTTTTTGGCTTGGTGGAGGTTTGCACTCTACAAACACTTTCATTGATTCTTACGCACTCACTCACTCCATATTTTTGCCCAAGCACTAAATCCTATTAATGTCATGGAGAGGCTGGAGACTAAGTCAGCTGACACTGGTGGAAGGCCGGGTACATGCCGAGCAACTCGCCAGACCATCCCAGGGCCAACACAGACACTCACACAACCATTCACACTCACACTGAGGGGCAATTTGAAACAACCAGTAAGTCTAATGTGCATGTCTGTGGCTGGCGGGAGGAAACTGTAGCACCTGGAGGAAACCCATGCAAGCAGGGAGAGAACATACAAGCTACAGATAGAAAAGGCCTTGTTGAGCCTGGGACTTGAACCCAGGACCTCCTTGCTTACAGAAATATTAAATTTTAAAGTGTTGAGTAATTAAAGGAAAAATACACAGTATACCCCAACCCCCACAAAAAAGGTAAATAATACCGAAATAGAGCAGTGAGGTTCAATTATTCAAGTACCACCCCCCCCCCCCCCCTCCAGATGGCATTAGGTCACACTGCGTCTTAAAGCACATCATCAGGGAGGCAGCCCGACCGAAACAGATGTTTACAGAACGGTTTCTTGGATTTTTGTGATTCCTTTTCATTATTTGTTAGCGCCTTTAGCGTCACAGCTGAAGAAGTGAATCTCAAAGCCCGACTACGTCCTAGCTGATCCACTGCGTTGCGTTTAAAGAGAAAATGATCTGAATTTGATTTGTCCTTACAGCGTTTCTTTATGTGTGTCCCTTGGCTTCTTATTGGAAGTGTCTGCCGAATGAATAAATGCGAATCATCATCGTTCACCGTAGGCAGATTCCATTTCATAAGTAATACAGAATCATTTATTCGTTTCATATCACGTCTCATCCTGAATGAAAGTGCACCTGGCCACTCGGCAAGAGTCGTTCGGGGTTTTAATGGGAAACTGAAACACTCCGCAGGTGCCTGTTTGCGGTGATAAGCTTCCGTCGTGCGAGACGGAATGACGGTGATGTGCTCACTCACTGCTCCCACTGCAGCAAACTGCAGTCATCCTGTTCATAATTTCGGCCTTTAACAGCATTCGGTTTCCTTCCTCGATCTTGTCAGATGTGATCAGGTGATCAGGAGGTCAAGCTTGTCCTGTCTGAATGTGACGCGGAGCTACGGATCAGAAAATCGATCATTTCCCAGCTTTAAAGGAACGACCCCACTGATATTTTTAATAAACTACTTTAATTTTCTTTAGTTTAATATCTTCGGTGTTGATGTCCGGGCACGTTGTTTAATTTTTATCTGTAATTTTGCCATACAAGTACTTGCTGATGGTGGTGTCGTGGGATTACGCCATCAGTTCGTCTCTATCTATAGCGGGTGTTGCAGCAGGGCTTTAATCTTTAACGATGTCTAGCGCTATCACTTCCTCATCTGGATAAACAGCTGGAAGCAGATCTGCTTTCAAAACTGCCACGTTCATGCTCCGTCAACACCGTCGACTCATGCTGTCGATCGCAATCTAGCCAAGCTGACTCTTTGCCGTAACTCTGCTCGTACACCTGCATTGCATTCTGGGGATCCCAGTTCGATATTTGCAAGAACGTCTCCAGTACCTTTGTGTTTGATTTGAATTCTTATGAATACGACTTTGAAAAAAAAAAGGGGGGGGGGGGGAGAGAAGAGCTGCATCACTTTTCTTTTTACTGGATAACAGCTAAAAAATATTTGAAGTGGGGGAGGGTCAAGTCTTCCATCAGTTTTATTCAGGTATGCTAAAAAAAAAAAAATCCACTCCTTTCAAGACAGAGAGAGAGAGAGAGCGAGAGAGAGAGAGAGAGAGAGAGAGAGAGAGAGAGCGAGAGAGAGAGAGCGAGAGACAGAGAGAGAGAGCTTTCAGGGGAGTGAACCAGATGGAGCGGAAGCCGCAAGGATCACTATCGAATTGATTAATCAGTTTCAGTTGGCGAGCAGCATTAATAAGACGCTAAAAGCAGTTCATATTGGAACCATGTGGATTTCTGTGAAATGATCTACAGACTTTAAAAAAAAAGTTGGGGGTTGGGGGGGGGTCTACTTGATATAAGAGCCGCATAAATGCCCAGCATGGCTTCAAACGATTACACGAGAGAATGGTAAAGCTGAGGAGCAGAAGGACAACAGGCCAGAGGAATTCTGAGAAACAGGAATTATCTCAAGAACAAGAGATTAATCTGGATGCAGTGAGTGCGAGAAAAGGGGCAGGATGGAATAAATGGGAAAGAGAAAGAGAGAGATGGAGTGAGAAAGAAAAGAAACAGCTGTTAGAAGCCGCAGCGTGAGAACATCTAGGCATCCAGAGACTTACCCTGGTTCTGCTTTTCGCAGCTCGCGCCAAAAAATGGTTTATTTTGAAATGACTTTCCAGTAGCGTGCAAAAATATGTATCAAGGCAGCAGTGGCCTGGTGGTAAGATGCGGGATCACTGAACCCAAGGTTGGGGGTTCAAGCCCCACCACCTTCAATCGGTTGTCACTGTCCCCACCCCCCAGTGCACTAACTGGGTTATCAAGGGCCGGCCGTGTCTCTTATTGTATATGGTGAGAGGTTCATATAAAAGAACCATTGCTGACTTTCAACAAGAGGAGCTTCATAGCCGTCGGCATGTTTCTGCCCTGTGATGGTTTGGCGAGCCATCCAGGGTGTACTATGTCCTTGCCCCGAGTTGGCTGAGATGAGCGCCAGCCTCCCCATGACCCAAGTTAGAATTAACCCAGTGTTTCTCAACTAGTGGGGCACGCCCCAATTGTGGGCGGGCACAGTCTGAATGAATGAAAATGTATCGAGTTTCATTGACTTAAAAAAACTGTACATTCGTTCATGTTCTATACAGTTTATCCATTGTTGATGGGCTGGAACCAATACCAGCTGACATTGGGCAAGAGCCGGGAGGTCAGTAATCACATGTCATCCATAGCCAGGATAGAAAAAACATTCAAAACATTATAATTTGTTTATTCAATCGTTTTTTACCTTCGCCAAGGAGGTCGTTAGTGAATTAGCTTGTTTGTTTGTGAGTAACTTTCCATGCAGACACATTTTGATGAGGTTCCTTTTAGGATTTTTAGTTTGGTTGAAGTAACAGTCGGTTTATTTTCGGATCAAATTCTCGGTCCAGAAGTTGTTTCTTTTTAAAGATTCTTTAACATTGTAAGATTGTTAGGAGATGTTGTATTACAGCTGGCCTAGCAAGGCATGTTAGCATGATTAAGCTAAAAGCCACAAGTGAAATTTCTACCAGCGGTGGCGCTCTAGATATGAAAGACTTTGTTAAATTCTGGAGGTGATCCGGATCTCATCCTGGAGCCAGGAATTCTTTGAAGTATTTTTTAAGAATGTCTGACAGGATGTGTCATTTGGGCTCATATGTAGGAGAATTTCTGAGCTGGGCATGGGTTTGTTTGAATACAATAAACAGAATACATGTGTGTGAACGACAAGGACCCAAGAGGAACTTTGAGGTTACAGGGGGCAGAGATAAAGAAGGTGGAGGATTTTAAGTACTTGGGCTCAACAATCCAGAGCAATGGAGAGTGTGGAAAAGAGGTGAAGAAGCGCGTGCAGGCAGGTTGGAATGGATGGAGAAAAGTGTCCGGTGTGATGTGTGATAGGAAGGTATCGGCAAGAATGAAAGGAAAAGTGTACAAGACGGTGTTGAGGCCAGCGATGTTGTATGGTTTAGAGACAGTGGCGCTGGGGAAAAGACAGGAGGCAGAGCTGGAGGTAGCAGAGATGAAAATGTTGAGGTTCTCTTTGGGAGTAACGAGGATGGATAGGATCAGGAATGAGTACATCAGAGGGACAGCACATGTTAGATGTTTTGGAGACAAAGTCAGAGAGGCTAGATTGAGATGGTTTGGACATGTACAGAGGAGGGATAGTGAGTATATTGGTCGTAGGATGCTGAGGTTGGAACTACCAGGCAGAAGGCCCAGAGGAAGACCAAAGAGAAGATTTATGGATGCGGTGAAGGCGGACATGAAGGTCGTTGGAGTAAGAGTAGAAGATGCAGAGGATAGGGAGAGATGGAGGCAGATCATTTGCTGTGGCAACCCCTGAAGGGAACAGCCGAAAGGAAAAGAAGAAGAAGAAGAAGAGGCATGGGTTTGTTTGCAATGCTTCAGTTAAAGAAACAGTGTAGGAATATATTTTCCGCTAACTGCTCCTAATTGTTTGATGTTTATAAGAGTGGGATTTTAGTAACCGGATCACCTTTTTGGAAAAGGAAAAAAAAAAAAGGATTTTAATTCTCATTTACGCTAACTCTAAGCTAATGCTAGTAATTTGACATAGATCTGATATAGATCGATTTCTGATTTCATTATCTCAGTTTTCATCATGTCATCATTTCAGAGATTTAGCAAGCTAGCTTAGCATCCAAGCTAAACCTTTAGCCAAAAGTTTGCCACGCAATATAATAGTTGAGGTTGCACATGCTAGCAACTTACTGAATTGGTAACAGATGGACCAGTGGCTCAGTGGATATCACTAGTACTGTCGTCTCACGGCGAGAAGGTTATGGTTGTTCATATCTCAGACATAAACCCTTTCTAGCTCCGCTATACATTGTACAGTTATGGGTAGTTGTTCATGCTTGTGATCGACTTGTGATAGACTGGTGACCTGTTCCGGGTGCACATCATGTCTCGTCCAAAGCCAGTTGGGATTAGCCCCAGTTTCCTACCTCCCCCTGACAGTTAAGCGGTACAGATAAGACATGGATGGATGGTGACACTGAAACTCATTAAAATTCCCTGAGAAGTTTAACATTTCGCAGCAAATTACTGAAAAAAAATTCCCTGAGACTGAAATTACATGTAACGTTCTAACATATAAAGAAATCTCACTGCTGAGTCACAATTTGTTCAGTTGAACATTTTTTGAATTCTTTATATGGAACCTCATTGCACACCGCGGTGCTACGACGGCACCCAAGCTAATTCAACTATCAATAAAATGTGGAAGTCAAGCCAAAACTAAGCTGTCATTTAGATAAATTGTGCTATAATGCAGTTAAATTGTTTGGGGGGGAAAAAAGGAAAATCTTTCACACAGCACAGCCAGAGGCTCCATGAGTTTGTTACCGTGGTGAAAATTGAAAGCTATGACAATCAAAATTATTACGCCTATAAATAACGGTGAACGTCATAGCTGTTGGGTGGAAAATTCAGTCATTCATTTTCTAGGCCGCTTAATCCTAATTAAGGTCGCGGGGAGGCTGGCACCCATCTCAGCTGAATCGGGACATCCTGGATAGCTCACCGGGCCATCGTAAGGCCAACACTCACACAACTATGCACACTCACACTGGCGCTCCACCGAATGTAGGCGCTTGTCGCAAGTGACGTAAAGTGCAACTTATTCAGACTTCCTATCTTTCAAGTGAGCAAGTGCGTGTTGAATACAACCTTCACTTGCTCACTTGAAAGATCGGAAGTCCGGATGAGCCTTGCTTTGTCTCACAAGCGCCATACATCACTTACGGCAAGCACCTGCATTCGGTGGAGCGTCTCACATATATATGGGTGACTTTGGAACCACCAATTAGCGTATTGAGAATGTTTTAGAACTGTGGGAGGAAATCCACAGAGAACCCACACAAGCATGGGGGAGAATATGCAAATTTCACACAGAACCAACAGAGCTGGGACTCAAACCTCTTGCTGTGAGGTGGACACGGAAACCACTGCACCACTGTGGGGCGGAAACACTCTTGAATTGATTCACGAAATGAATAAAATATTTTTGTTCATAATTGGCAGTGGTGGCCTGGTGGTAAAGGCGCTGGATCAATGATCTCATGGTTGGTGGTTCAAGTCCCACTCTCAACGGGTTGTCACTGCTGTCTCCCCAGTGCACTAACTGGGTTATCAGAGGCTGGCTGTGTCTCTCACTGTCTATGGTGTGAGGTTCATGTAAAAGAACCATTGCTGACTTTCGTCAAGAGGAGCTGCACAGTCGTCAGCGTGTTTCCAACCTGCGATGGCCTGGCGAGCTGTCTAGGATGTACTCTGCCCTCAACCAGAGTCAGCTGAGATGGGCTCCAGCCTCCTCGGGATCCTAATTAGGATTAAGTGCTTCAGAAAATGAATGGCTGAGTGGTTCGTGTTTGAATAGTTGGATGATTTTTTTTTTTTTTTTTTTCTGTAAATATTGCAAGAATCTCATACAATTACAAGGTGTGCTATTTATCTAAGTCATAAGAGCCCGGCTTCAGGCAACACGAAGGTTTAATTCCAGCCTCGGAATCTGAAGGCTGTCTTTTCAGGACAGATTGAACCTGAGCCGTAGCGCAAGGGACTACATTAATCAGTGTTAACCTTCTGGTGTAATGGAGGTAAAATGCGAAAATATGGCAAAATGTTATAAATGGATCAGGCAAGGTCTTATTTTTCATTGAGAGAAGGCTTTATTTATTTGTTTGTTTGTTTGTTTAATTCAAAATACAATGACAATTATTTATCACGTGTGTGAGGTACGTAACCAAACACTGATGGATAAACATCATTCTGGAGAAATCTCGATGGGTTTATAATCATCATCAAAGTCTGGGAGAAATGAAAAGCACTGAAGTTGCCCTTGACCCTCACCACGATTACCCATCAATCCCACGAAGCAAACCCTGGTGAATTCTGGGTCCTAAAATCTTAAAAAGAAGAGTAATTTTTCATTTGAGGAGCAATCTGCACACCTTCTCTTCTCCAGCTCTCTCAAACAATTGCCCTATGGAACGTTCTGGAAGGTTTTCTATCTAACGTGACAGACTGAACCTGTCGCAAGTCATCTGAAACTAAAATGTACTTCATCATCAGGAATCTATCGTAAACAGTCGAAAGCAACAGGCACGTAATAATATTTTATTCAATTTAGATTGGATTTCGAGTCTGCTACGTTTCTAGAGAGTGTAAACAAAATGATTGGAGGTGATATCTGACTGCTGCGAGGCCGAGACATAGTGCAGCTGGGAGTCTTTGGATGGAGTCCTCAATAAAAGCGATGTAATAAATGAAATAAAATAACGTATGCTGTAAATATACGCGCAGAAATATGCTGGTGGGCGCAACATACAGAAGCTCAGGCCAGAATAGAGAGAAATACGGTTAAAAAATATGCCATTATCTCCGACCTTAGTAAACCTGGTGTCACATCCTGTATTTCACTCGACAATATAAACAACTTTCGTCAAGAATGCTGTAAAGTGGGCCAATACCGGTCTGTCGTGGAGAAGAGGGAGCTGAGCCGCAGGACAAAGCTCTCGGTTTACCAGTCAATCTTTGTTTGTTTTAAATGTTGTTTTTGTTCGTTTATTTTTTTTTGCACGATGCTCGTATATGACCATGCGATCCTACTACAGCTATGAAAGCGCAGTCCTCGGACGTTTAGAACGGAGCACGCTCATCTCCTATCCTGAGCTAATATGCTGCCGCAGCTCAATGCTAGCCGCGCCCCGGATAACAATAAACCCAGGTGGAGACGCGGCAGGTGAGGAGGGGCTGAACGACGACTCTGGCGCTAGGTTAGCAGTGGAAGGTGAAAGATTAGCATTCCCGGTCATACTGCTTGAAAATGTTCAGTCTCTGTGAAACAAGATGGATGAGCTTCATGCTCAGATTGCGGCGCAGAAGGATCTACAAGACTGCTTCATGCTGTGTTTCTGTGAAATATGGCTCGAGGAGAGTACACCCGATCAGGCGACTACACCAGCCGGCTACACGGCCTTCAGAGGGGACCGGAGTGCAGCGGCTAGCAACAAGAACCGCAGTGGAAGAACGGCGGATTTTCCTTAAATAAACCTGGTGTACTGACCTTAGATTATCTCTAAACCTTGCTCTGAGAATGGAGAACATCGAACCTTGAAGTTGCGGCCATTTTGTTTACCCAGAGAACTGTTCATTTTTTTTTTTCAACAGAACAATGGGCATAGTGCAATATAAATATATAAATATAATATAATAGAATATAATAGAATAGAATAGAATAGAATAGAATAGAATAGAATAGAATTTTGTTTATTGCAGTTATCTACTGATTTATTTATTGTATTATTATTATTATTATTATTATTAGTAGTAGTAGTAGTAGTAGTAGTAGTAGTAGTAGTATCATCATCATTTTATTTTTATTACTATTGTTATTATTGTATTGTTTGCTGGGTCTGTGTAAGGTCCTTTTAGATATAGAATTTTTATGTGTTTATTTTATAGCTGTTTGTTTGTTGTTGATTTGAGCCTTCTTTTCGGTCTGTAATTTGACTCCTTGAACAACCGCACAAGAATTCCTATGTGTGTAAAAAACACAAATGGCGATTAAAAATCCTGATTCCTGAATCCTGATCTACGTTCCAACCCTCACTTGTGGTCATGAGCTTTGGGTGGTGAATAAAAGAACGAGGTCGCGGATACAAGCGGCTGAAATGAGCTTCCTTCGCCGGGTGTCAGGGCTCTCCCTTAGAGATAAGGTGAGAAGCTTGACCATCCAGGGAGAGCTCGGAGTCAAACCGCTGCTCCTCCGCATCGAGAGAGGCCAGTTGAGGTGGCTCGGGCATCTGGTCAGAATGCCTCCTGAACACCTATCTGGTGTGGTGTTTCAGGCATGTCTGACCGGGAAGAGACCCCGGGGTCGACCTAGAACACGCTGAAGGGATTATGTCTCTCCGCTTGTCTGGGAACGCCCCGGTGTCCCCCGGAAAAGCTGGAGGAAGTGGCTGGGGTGAGGGACGTCTGGACCTCATTGCTTAGACTGCTGCCCCCGCGACCCGACTGCGGAAGAAGCAGAAATCATTTCTGATGTTGGGTGCTTCCTGGATCTGTTGTGTGATGCCCTACAACATCCTACGACTGTGTTATGAAGCACATATGAACGTCAAACGCTTTTTGAATTACTTGGCGCGCTCAGAATCGAGCGATTTTCATAAAATCGTTATATATTCTCAAAATTATAGCGATAGGACGTCCCCAGTGTTGAGGCATACATGCATTGTGCTATTTTTTTTATTGTTTTGTTTGTTTGTTTTTTCCGCTGAGGGGTTATGAGGTAACCACACTGGAGGTATGATATAAAAGAATTAGATTTTATTTTTTGCCAATTTTGAAATTTGTGTGAGGATGTTTTGCACCTCCATGTGCAAGTGAATATTTTGCAGCTTAAATACTGAAATGTCCCACAAAGGTCACATGATAAATTGCGATGGATTTGCAAGTAATTTGCGATTGGTTTGCAGATGTTCAGCGGGAAAAAAAAAAGAAATCTAATGCCCTGTCGTAAATCAGTCGTGTTTTGTTCTCGGACCATTTGCTTTTTATTTGCACGTTACTATTCTGAACAAAGTGCGAATAAAATACAACAGATGAGAAAATACACAAAATGTATGGAAATCTCCAACCTTCATTCATTTTCTGAACCGCTTACTCCTAATTAGGGTTGCAGGGAGGCTGGCGCCCATCTCAGCCGACTCCAGGCGAGGGCAAAGTACACCCCGGACAGCTCGCCAGGCCATCGCAGGGGTCAACATTCACACAACTATCCACACTCACACTCACACCTGGGAGTGATTTACAACAGCCAGTTATGCTCCTGTGCATGTTTATGGACTGTGGGAGGAAACCGGAGAACCCAGAGGAAACCCACACAAGCACAAAGACAACATGCAAACTCCACACAGAAACACCTGAGCTGGGAATCGAACCCAGGACCTTCTTGCTGTTAGGTGGACATGGTAACGTACGAATAAAAACTGCATCAGAATTTCATTTTGCGACATGCGACAAAATTTCAAGCACGTCTGAATTTTTTTTGCCATGACTTCATGATCCAGGTGACCAAAATGTGAAGACACGAATGTTGTGAGACAAATTTCAGAACATTTTGAGAATCAAAAGTGACAGCTTTGGTCCAGTAGTGCTATCACCCCCTTAAGGGCTGTAGGTCACTTATTATCTGAAGGTTAGGGGTTAAAGACCCAGTACTACCAAGTTATCAATGTTGGGCCCTTGAGCAAGGCCCTTAATTCTCAATTGCTCATTTGTATGAATGGGATCCATGTTTTTTTTTTTTGTTTTGGATAAGGAAGTCTACAAAACGTCTTAAATGTAGAATGTATTGTACGACTGTCGGGTGGCGAGTCTGTACGTCATGCCATGTGTGAATTATGGTCAAAGATCACATCACAGAAATATCATACTTATGACATCAGCAGTTGCATCACATACATATACAGTAAACATCGTATGATTTTTCGTCACACTTACAACATATATCTCGTTTTGTGAATAAAGTCACACAACTCTAAAATCCTCCAAACCGAAACCTTCGTCAGTTCTTTCTGTCGTAGCGCCGATGAATTTGTTCAACAACAACAACAAAAAAAATCGTAGGTTGTTTGCGAATGCGGTTGAGTGATGTTTATTTAGATCTGGCTATATTTACATTTACGGCATTTGACAAACGCCCTTAATCTGAGCAACTTACATTTAGCATTTTATACAACTGAGCAAGTTGACGATTATGGAGCCTTACTCAAGGGCCCAACAGTGGCAGCTTAGTGGTCATGGGGTCTGAACCCCCGACTTTCCGAGCCTCAACCGCCACCTACAAAAGCAGCCTCTATTCAGTTAAGTGCATGCTAATAACTAATGTGGTCGCGGTGGCTTGGTGGTAAGGTGATGCATCACTGATCCCAAGGTTGGTGGTTCAAGCCCCACCCTCAACGGGTTGTCACTGTCCCCCCAGTGCACTAACTGGGTTATCAAAGACCAGCCATGTCTCTCACCGTCTATGATGGGAGGTTCATATAAAAGAACGATTGCCGACTTTCATCAAGAGTAGCTGCATAGCCGTCAGCGTGTTTCTGCCCTGTGATAAACTGGTGAGCCATCCAGGGTGTACTCTGCCCTCGCCCAGAGTAGGCTGAGATGGGCACCAACCTCCCCGCGACCCTAATTAAGATTAAATGGTTACAGAAGATAAAATGAAAGAAAGCTTCATGTAGTCAAATTCCATTAAATCTATTATACTATCATGTGACTGTAGGTGTGGTCTATTGGGATCCGCCCTTTGGGGTGGAGTTTTGGGTTACATTCGAAGTTTTCCTTCGCCATTAACCC
>CM045739.1:6170000-6210000 GCA_024760905.1 Plotosus lineatus
CTGAGACGATGCCCTCTAGACTCACGCGGTTATTTGAAGTACGGCGATTTCTTTCCATTTCATCGTCCCAGCACGAGGTTTCAATTGGTACCTCTGGACCTTAAAGTAATTCTGTTCAAAGACGCACAGACTTCAAACCAACACCTTTCCTACTGCAAACTACCTCCTTTCAACACTTCACTCCAGCAAAAGTCTGATGAACATTGAACGCCAACCCCTTCATTTACACAGAACGTATACTCTCAACCCAATGGAAGCACACAGAGAATAAAATGCTGGCCGTCTGTGGGGTACTGAGGGCTGGCTTGAGAAATGCTGCCTCCAGTTTATATATAATAAAAATCCAAAATATGTCATTTGTCCAATTTTCCAACAACACATAATGGCTTGTTTGGTGTTTGAGGTTTGCTCACTCGCTCATTTGCCGAACCGCTTAATTCTACCACTTGGGCCATGTGGACGCTGGTGCTTATCTCAGCCGACACAGGGCAAAGTTGGTGCACCAAGCACGGCTGTTCAGACTATCGCAGGGCAACACCTAGTGGCCACCAGTGAGCCTAATGTGCATTGCTATGGACTGTGTAAGGAAACCGGAGTATCTGAAGAAACCCTTTAGAATGTAAATTGAGAACATTAAACGCCCTCATCTGGGACTCGATCCCAGAACCTTCTCTCTGCGAGGAAGGTGTGCTAATCTATTCTTGACCTTTTACTTCATGCTCTTGTTTTTGTTCTATTAATTACATACTGTAGCATTGTGGGGTCGGTGCCATACTGGTTAGGGTGCTGCACTCATGATCAGGAGGTTGTGAGTTCAAATCCCAGTTAGACCCCCACTGTGCGAAGACCCCTAGGCAAGGTCTTTACCACAAGTGTGCCTCTGTTCACCCAGCAGTATAAATGGGTACCAGAAAAATATCCTGGGAAGGGAACCTGCGATGGACGAGCGTCCCATCCAGGAGGAGTTGAACTCCTGGTAGCTTCACGCTACGGAAACCGGGGATAAGCACCAGCCTGATGAACCTCTGGGCTCAGATGTAAAAAGCCCAAAGTATGGTCGCATAGGGGTTGGCATACCCGCCTTACAGCAAGAATACCCTAGGTTTGAGTCCCTGGCAAGGGCGTTTCCGTGTGGAGTTCGCGTGTTCTCCCAGTGCTCAATGGTTTCTTCCTTGTACTCTGCTTTCCTCCTACAGTCCAAAGACACGCACATGAGGCCTGAATTGTTGTGAGAAGATAAGAAACATTAAGGTGGTAAGATTTAATATTCATTTATCCATTTGCTGAAGAGCTTAGTGACACCAGGGCTGCGGGGAGACCAGAGCCTCTCTCGGCTGACTCTGGAAGAAAAATCCGTTCATTGTGTCCAATCGCACAACAATTACATTCACACCTAGGGACAATTTGGAACACTCTTTTTGGTTTAATCTTGTCTTCCTTCGGACTGCGGGAGGAAACCGGAGGGCCAGAAGGAAGCCCATGCGAGCACATGGAGAACACCGGAGCCTGGGACTCGAACCAAGCACCTTGCCATGATGAAGCCCTGCATCACAAATATTCCAGAAATTCGGAAGATCAGAACTGTCTTGTCCTTCCTCCGTCAGTTTCTACATCTCCGCCTGTGTGTGTGTGTGTGTGTGTGTGTGTGTGTGTGTGTGTGTGTGTGTGTGTGTGTGTGTGTGTCTGTGTGTGTCTGTGTGTGTGATTGTTCAGAGCTGCAGGATAACTACAAAACTTCCTCTCTGGACTCCCAGAGGAAGCGAGTTCAGAATCTCAGGGCTGACGGGTGAATGGCATCTCAGCAGTGGTTCTATTCAGACCCTCCGACTGTCTACATCCCCACCCACATAGAGAGAGAGAGAGAAATGTAGAGAGAGAGAGAGAGAGAGAGAGAGAGAGAGAGAGCGAGAGAGAGAGATAGAAAGGGAGAGAGAGAGTGAGAGAGAGAGCGATAAGCGAGAGAGAGAGAGCGAGAAAGAGAGCAAGAGAGAGAGAAAGCGAGACAGAGAGAGAGAGAGAGAGAGAGAGAGAGAGAGAGAGAGAGAGAGAGAGAGAGAGAGGGCCCTTCTGAAAGGCCCAGATACCACATGCTGGTCCACTGACCCAATAGCCTTTTATGATGGAGAGAAAGCTTTGCACTCTCTCTCTCTCTCTCTCTCTCTCTCTCTCTCTCTCTCTCTCTCTCTCTCTCTCTCTCTCTCTCTCGCTCTCTCTCTCTCTCACTCTCTCTCTGTCTCTGCATGATTAAGATAGGATGCAGTGCCAACCTTGTTCCCTCTCCAATGTACCCTGAATGCTATACGCTGTGCTCTGTTCGTTCTTGTTCTCCGAAGAAGGAAGAATTCAGCTGGTTTGTGATCGAGTCATAAAAGCTGTCAAACGCAGGAGAGGAAGCACGGAACCAACCTCTGCTCTACCAGAATATGATATTCAGGATCCCGAGCTATTAGTACAGGCCTAATTTTCTAAGCCACAGACATAGCATCAGGGTAGGAATCACCACAATGAGCTCAGCTCTGTGGCGTGAGTATTTGGCACGGGACACTGGCGACAAAATCATGCGTCAAACGTGAGAAAAGTATGATATGAGAACATGGAACGAAAAAAAGCCTGGACACAAATATTACGCCATAATTATGTTCCTGTCGTCTCTCATTTCTCGAGCATTACACACAAAACAAGTGACGTACAGCACGGTGCAAACCATAAAAAATACTGCTCTGGAGATGAAAACATGCCAGACTTGATCCTCATGGATTTTAAACAAACTGGGGATACCACCCTGTCTAACCTCCACAGATTAATTGGTTTTGGAAGGACCAAAGTCAGAGATCACAGCAAGGTCACAAGATTTTGGAGACAGAGCACTAACAACTTTTAAACAAGTTCCACTAGACATGCCATCACGATCCAACACTAAAAGGACACAACATATGGTTTTCCAAATTAATGTATTACCGTTGACCTTGAGGCAGAGAAATATGTTAGGTGGCAGAGAAGTATGTTAGAGTGGTGCAGGACATGTATGAGAGATGTAAGACAGTGGTGAGGTGTGCTGTCGGTGTGACCGACGAATTCAAGGTGGAGGTGGGACTGCATCAAGGGTCAGCTCTGAGCCCCTTCTTGTTTGCTATGGTGATGGACAGGCTGACAGACGAGGTGAGACAAGAATCTCCATGGAATCTCCATGATGTTTGCAGATGACATCGTGATCTGTAGTGAGAGCAGAGAACAAGTGCAGGAAAATCTAGAGAGGTGGAGGTATGCCCTGGAAAGGAGAGGAATGAAGGTTAGTCTCAGAAAATCAGAATACATGTGTGTGAATGAGAAGGACCCAGGAGGAATGGTGATGTTACAGGGAGCAGAGATAAAGAAGGTGGAGGATTTTAAGTACTTAGGCTCAACAATCCAGAGCAATGGAGAGTGTGGAGAAGAGGTGAAGAAGCGTGTGCAGGCAGGTTGGAATGGTTGGAGAAAAGTGTCCGGTGTGATGTGCGATAGGAGAGTGTCAGCAAGAATGAAGGGAAAAGTGTACAAGACGGTGGTGAGGCCAGCGATGTTGTATGGCTTAGAAACAGTGGCGCTGAAGAAAAGGCAGGAGTCAGAGCTGGAGGTAGCGGAGATGAAAATGTTGAGGTTCTCTCTGGGAGTAACGAGGATGGATAGGATCAGAAATGAGTATATCAGAGGGACAGTCCATGTAAGATGTTTTGGAGACAAAGTCAGAGAGGCTAGATTGAGATGGTTTGGACATGTACAGAGGAGGGATAGTGAGTGTATTAGCAGTAGGATTCTGAGGTTGGAACTACCAGGCAGAAGGCCTCGAGGAAGACCAAAGAAGAGATTTATGGATGTGGTGAAGGAAGACATGAAGGTCGTTGGAGTCAGAAAAGAAGATGCGGAGGACAGGGTGAGATGGAGGCGGATGATTTGCTTTGGCGACCCCTGAAGGGAGCAGCCGAAAGTAAAAGAAGAAGACCGTTGACCTTGAGTGACCTTCAAAGGTCAAATCCAGCTATTTTTGTTCATTTGGTCACATCTGCATACCATAGAGCAAATCATGTACACGGGTAATTAAAAACAGCAGCCACGGGGCCAATTTCCTATATTTCCCATGTTGTGTAGTGGAGGTATAGTAAGCCCTCGCGCATTAGCGGTTCACCGTTCACGGCCCCGCATACTCGCGGATATTGCTCTCAAAGGCTTTTATTTTCCCCTAATGTCTTTAAATTAGCACAGTGCTTCTCAATTGTTTTCTGTGACACCCCCTCCAGGAAGAACCCCCCCCCCCCCCCAGTGCCCCATGCGCGACTATAAATAGTATTATTTGTCTATAAAATTGTTATGAATACACCTCTGCATAAAATTGTATCTTTATTAACATTAAAAATAAAAAAGCAAGAATAATCAAAAAAACACTTAATTCTGGTCCAGTATGGCAAAAACTACTGGCTATGGTCTTTGACAGTCTCCTCGTGGCTCTTCGAGCGGATCACCTCAACTTATCTAAGGTGAACCATGGACCGCGCATCACCCAAGTTATGTTGTTCGGGACGAAGGCCATCATTCACAACCACACACAGCCCACGCGAGGATGGTCATCATTTGTTTCGTCCAACACGCGGGATGGCAAGCCTTTCCCCGCCAGCACATGTGCCATCTCTAAATTTACCCTGCTGCGGGTGCTTGGTGACTATGGGACCGTTGGTTAATTTGTATATGGTTTAACTTTAAGATGTTATGAACTTTGACGTATTTTGTTCATATTATTAAAGTGTATATAGTTGATGTCGTGGTCTGTCGTGCTTTGCTGGTTTCATGGGGCAATTTCAATCCTCTGAATTTTCCTATCCGTAACAAGTGGGGGCTCGTCTGATAGAATCCATTCTGCATACGTAACACTGAGTTAAGGCTTAAGGGCCTTGCTCAAGGGTCCAATACTGGCTTGAACCCCCAGTACTGGCGGCATGGTGTTGTAGTGATTAGCACGTCTGCCTTACAGCAAGAAGGTCCTGGGTTCGACTCCCAGCTCGGGTGTTTCTGTGTGGAGTTTCCACGTTTTCCCCGTGCTTTCGTGGGTTTCTTCGGAGTACTTTGGTTTCCTCCCACAGTCCAAATACATGCAGTAGGTTAACTGGCTATTCTGAATCAACCCTGCATGTACATGGTTGTGTGAGTGTTGACCCTGCAATGGCCTGGCAAGCCAAGTTGACTGAGAAGCAGTTCAGAAAACGAATGAATGAATGAATGAATGAATGAATGAATGAATGACCCCAGTACCCAAACCTTAACCCTGATCTGACTCTAACCCACCCCTGTTGGGCCCTTGAGCAAAGCCCTAAGCCCCTAAACTCTGAATCACTAACCCAGAGCTTTAACTGCTGAGCCACCATTGCCCGGTTCCTCCAAATGGACAAGCATGGGACTCGAACCCACCAGTCTGGCTAACTGTTAGGCCACCGTACCGCCCTATCCATCACACACTGGTACTTGTACCATACCTTTACTATGAATCTACAAAATATTAACTATAGACTGTTCAAACTCAGTCCTGAAACGTGACGCAAATGAAGCTGTGATTTGTTCTTTGACCTTCAGAGAAGTCCTTTAATCCCCAAACACACCACGTACCGTAACACACAAGGCAGCTAATCAACAAGACTCCCTGATTCTGTGTAATCCAACCTGATTAAACACACGACATGACCTCACAATTCTGACAACGGATCGTACGCTGTAATTCCACGACAATACATTGCTAATTGTGTTAGCGCAGAAAATGGCAGTAATTTTTAATGAGATGACTTTCACTTCTGGTGCATATTGAGCGACTCTTCCCATTTGCCAAGCTCGTCGTGATTATCCAGCCGTGCTGCGTAAATTCCCTCGCTGTTTGTCGGCTCCGTGTGAGAATTTCCGCGTGTAATCATAATCATACTAATCACACTGCAGCCTCCCACACAAACACACACCCACAACTGAGATGTACTGCAGCTTTGAAGTAAGCCAATCTAATACTGCTAGCATGGCTAGCGGTTAACGAATACTAATCTGTTGCAGCTAGCGTGATTTCGTTTGTTCTGATTATGTAACCCGCATGCATGAGACGCCCTACAAGCTCCGAGTCATTAGTACCACGGTAGGAATGAACATGATCTCCATCTCTATAAAGAGTGATGGGAGTGTATGGAAAATAGATTAAACTGCTGCTTGTAATAATCACCCGCATAAGAAACATCATCAATGCGATGGCTTCGGTTATTTAGAGTACGATGCATTTTAACATGAATCATAACTCAAACATGCTGAACATTAATCACTAACTCAATATTTTACTGTATATCCTTAAATATAATAAATTAAATCACAATAAAATCTATTTCCTTGTCGGACCTTTCATTGTTTCATTATTCTTCCATAAACAACTTTGCTGAACTTCATTTTCTCCTTAAAAACCTTGCATTCATTCATTTGCTGAACCACTTCATCCGAATTAGGGCCGTCCACCTCATCCGACTCTGGGCGAGTACACCCTGGACAGCTAGCCACATCATCGCAGGGCAAAAACGTGTTGACAGCTATGCAGCTCCTCTTGATGTAAGTCAGCAATGGTTCTTTTATATGAACCTCTCACTACAGACAGTGCAAGACATGGCCGGCCTTTGCTAACCCAGCTAGCCCAGCTAGCCGCACGGGGGTGGGGGCAGCAGTGACAACCCAGTGATAGTGGGGCTTGAACCCCCAACCTTTGGATCGGTAATCCAGCACCTTATCACCGGGCCAACACTGCAACCTTACATCCATCCATTCATTTGTTTGCTGAACTGCTTAATTCTATTAGGGTCATAGGGAGGCTGGAGCCTATATTAGCTGACACTGGTTGAAGGCAAGGTACACCCTGAACAGCTTGCCAAACCATCAAAGGGTCAACACACTCCCAACCATTCACACTCATACCTAGGGACGATTTGGAAACGCTGGTTAGCCTCATGTACATGTCTTTGGGCTGTAGGAGAAAACTGGAGAGCCCAGAGAAAACCTACATAAGCACACGAGACAGCCAATGAAAAATGCCCAAGACCAGAAGTTGACAGTGGTGTGCGGTGAACCACTACTTCATAGTTCCCCCTAAAGACCCTTTCACTCTTTCATTTTTTTCTTTTAGAACCATTCAGGTAATGATTCTTTTGTGCCATGATTCTTCTCTAGAGAACCTTTCAGTCCATTATTCTTCTCTAAAACACATTTAAAACTGGGATTGTTCTATGGAAAAACCTTCAGTCCATGATTATTTTCTCTCAAAAACATGTCAGTCCATGCATCTTCTCTAGAGAACCTTCCATTCCATGATTCTTCTCTAAAGCATACTTAAAGCTGATCCCTCCCAAAATATCCTCAGTCCATGACTCTTCACTCCAGAGAACCTGTCAATCCATGAGTCTTCTCTCAAGAGGACCTGTCAGTGCATGATTTGTCTCTCCAGAGAGCCTGTCAGTCCATGATTCGTCTCTCCAGAGAACATGTGAGTCCATGATTCTTCATTCCAGAGAACCTGTCAGTCCATGATTCTTCTCTCCAGAGAGCCTGTGAAT
This sequence comes from Plotosus lineatus, assembly GCA_024760905.1. Taxonomy (NCBI): domain Eukaryota; kingdom Metazoa; phylum Chordata; class Actinopteri; order Siluriformes; family Plotosidae; genus Plotosus; species Plotosus lineatus. The sequence continues at coordinate 6,177,593 of CM045739.1, forward strand.
CCATGAGTGTTCTCTCCAGAGAACCTGACAGTCCATGATTCGTATCTCTAGAAAGCCTGTCAGTCCATGATTTTTCTATAAAGCTCAATCGGAATCATGATTCTTTTCTAAAGAACCTGTCAGTCCATGGTTCTTCTCTCTACAGAACCTATCAGTCCTTAATTATTCTTTTAAGCACATTTCGGACCATAGTTTTTCTCAAGAGATCCTGTCAATCGATGGCTCTTTTCTCGAGGATCTTTCCGTCCATGATTCGTCTTTAACAAAAGTTGTAGTCAGTTGCCCTGGCCAAAGAACCTTTTAGACAACAAACAAATCTTGCATTCCAAGTTTTTTTCATGAAAGAACATCTCAGTCTATTACTCTTCCATAATTAAGCGTCCACTATTCTTCCCTTAAGAACCTTCAAATCCAAAATTGTTTCCTAAGAAAGCTTTCGATCCAAAGTTATTTTTGGTCCTGATTCACTATAATGAACCTTTCGGACCACAGAAACCCTTATGGTCCATGACTTTTCCTCCAAGAGCCTTCCAGTCCATTACACTTTCATTAAGAACCTTTCAGCCATTGCCTGTTCTTTAAAGAACATTTAAAGAAGCTTAATCTGCTCAGAACGTTTGCATCCATGACTGGACTAAAGAACATTTCAGTCCATAAATCTTCAATAAAGAACATTTCATTCAGTGATTTTTTTTCCTAAAGTACCTTGCAGACAATGCTTCACCCATCGCAAGCAACTTTAGTTCCTAATTTCTTCCTAAAGACTGTTCAACTGTTTGGTTCTGTCACCATTTGTTCCTGTTTCCAGAAAATGTTCAATATATTTTACCACAAGCCCATCCAATAATATTAATATTAATGGTGGTATTTTATTCCGTGCTGGATCCATCAACCAAGAGGTTCTTTAGTGAACCAAAAATGTTCCTTCTATGACATCACTCTAAAGTTTTGGCACCTTTGTATTTATTTATTCGCCTTTCATGAGGAGATAAATCTGGTTTTATCCTGTTTACAATTTTATTGCCTGGCTTTCTGTTAAAATTCCATTTTTTTAAAACTGAAATGAGCTGTTGGATGGCATAACGACTTCACTAAGATCATAGATGAGGCTATTCGTCTTCGCGCGAATGTCCTTTGGCGCCTGCTGAGCAAGATTGATCATTGTGTAATGAGGAACTGACAAAGAGCCAGTACGATTATGCAGCTAAGCTGAAGAATGAAGCGAGAATGAAACCGTTACCTCAACCAATTATACTAGCAGCACAATTTCTATATTTATTATGTCATAAAAATGGCAGTTGTATGTACCAGAGATGGGCCGATGGGCAGGTAACCTGATGCTCGACCCTGATGCTGATGAGTAACTACTAGCTGTAATTCATTAAGAGGAGAATGCGCATACATGAGGTGACAAGATCAAGCAGTAAGGGTTAGCAATTAGCTTGAATGAGCATTGCCGCGGGCTGCGCTTTTAGAGAAAGGCACCCTCTTGAAACTCGTAAATCTTGCATTTGACGCCATGAGTGTGTTTTTCTGTAGAGGGGTGGAGGTGTGGAGAGGTTGCAGGGGTGGAGGTATTATGGCGGCAGGCTCTGGGTAGGATTTCTGTCAGACATGCTCCAGGTGCAATGTGACAGTGTGACAGACCAGATGTCTCTTTCACAGATTCCACCACCGTGCACATGCACCGCATCAACCTAGAAAGCATTAACAGTTCGCAAGTACGATATTAAATGTGGGATACGCCAGAGGCTGGTGGGGCCGGTGGCATAGTGGTTAGGGTGCTGGGCTCATGATCAGGCAGTTGTGTGGTCGAATCGCAGTTAGACCCCCACTGTGCTAAGACCCCTGGGCAAGGTCTCAACCACAATTGTGCCTCTGTTCACCCAGCAGTATAAATGGGGACCAGTAAAAATATACTGGGAAGGTAACTGGTGATGGACCAGCGTCCCATCCAGGAGGAGTTGAACTCCTGGTAGCTTCACTCTATGGAAACCGGAGACAAGCACCGACCTGATGAGCCACTATGGCTCGGGTGTAAAAAGCCCAAAGGACTTTACTTACCTGATGCCGGAGGCTGGTGCCCATCTCAGCCGACTTTAAACCAGGGTCCGGGCCATCACAAGGCCAACACACATAGGACAATTCACATTCGCAACAAGGGGTGATTCGGAACAACTTGTTAGCCAACCATGCATGTCTTTGGACCGTCAGAGGAAACTGGAGCACCTGGAGGAAACCTCAGCAAGCACAAGAACAAAACGCAAATTCCACACAGAAACATCCAAACCTGGGAATCAAACCCAGGACCTTCTTGTTGTGAGATGGACGTGTGTCTTAGAGGAGGCACATGCTTGCTTTCACGCCTGGTTAGTGGTGAACGTGTGTAATAGGGAAACTTGACAGGAGGGCGGAGTCTTTGGGGGAGGGGGGGGGGTCACAATGGCATCGCATAATGTCTTATATTGTGGCGAATCAACAAGGTGTGCCGCTATCACCCTGAAGATTATGAGTTCGAATGCAGATTGTTGGTATTAAAAGAGTAAAAGACCGACTAATACGAGCATTTTGCGGACTGATCTTATTCCGCGGTGTGTTTGCATTTGATATGTTGTGACTTGTGAAAGTTGAGCCACTGAACGATGCCACAGTCATCGGTTGTCTCTGTCGCCTAAGTTACGCTCTCTATTAATAGAGTGAAAACAATGCTGCGTGTGATTTTTACATGATTTGCCCGGGAAAGTGGAAATCGTTTTCTGCAGAGCTGTGGGCCAGAGACGGATCTAATTCCGTGGCACGTGAAAGGTTTTTAATTAAAACCTGGTGTATTATCGGAGCACCGTAGTGCAGTCCAACTGGTGCAAATTAGCTTCATAAAAATCAGCGTTCGCTTTAGGGCATCAGCTCTGTGCTGAAGTTGGAAAAAGCCACTAGGAGATGGGTTAAGATGAAATGTCCTTCTGGGAACCGATGCGGAGAGATAGAGTGTGTGGGAGAGAGGGAGAGAGAGAGAGAGAGAGAGAGAGAGAGAGAGAGAGAGAGAGAGAGAGAGAGAGAGACAGAGAGTTACCAGTGCTATGATGATCATATCTATACCAATAACTCTTCCAGAAATGGGACTCTCTCGCTGAGTGTGTGTGTGTGTGTGTGTGTGTGTGTGTGTGTGTGTGTGTGAGTGTGTGTGTGTGTGAGAGAGAGAGAGAGAGAGAGAGTGATAGAGAGAGAGAGAGAAATAAAGAAAGATTTGTTATTGAGGCAACAGTGAAACTGACACTCTTTCCAGAAACCACATGCATCCAAAACATGTTTAACCACACACGCACGCATGCACGCACGTGCACACACACACACACATACACACACACACGCACGCTCACACGCACGCACACAGGCACGCACACACACACACACACACACACACACACACACACACACACACACACACACCTCGCCTCGGTGTCCCATCGGAAGAACTGGAGGAAGTGGCTGGGGAGAGGGACGTCTGCACCTCAGTGTTTAGGCTGCCGCCGCCACGACCCGATGCCGAAACTAGTAGAAGAAATGACGGTGATGATGAAGATGATGATGAAGATGGTGTCCACGCGATCAGTTTTGTCCCCGGTACCACCCGTTGCATACCACCCGTTGCGTGTGAACCGGATTTGTCTGGTTTTAAATGCAGCAATCCTGAATAGTAAGTAAAACATCCCATTAGATTTTGACAAATGATTCAAATGAAATCAGTTCTCGTTAGTGGAGTCTGACCAGCAGCCCGTCAGCCGAGGCCCGAGGCCGAGCCGCTCCTCCTGCCGTTCCACTCCGAAGCAATTTTGTGCGGCGCAGCTGGCTGAGAAATCGATAGCTCCCATGGCTGATTGCTCTACAGTGGAAATAGAGTTTGTATTGCTTCTCGAAGACAAATGTAGGCTCCAGGCGAGATAAATGGTTTTTTTTTTTTTTTTTTTTTTTTTTTTTGGAGTGGGGTGGGGGTAATGGGGGGGAGGGGTCACGTCACTAACTGAAAACTTCTCAGCTTTATTCAATCGTTCGTTGTGAAGCCGTGCACTTTTCATCCAACAAATAATAAATAAATAAATAAATCACATCATCTCTTCTTCACGGTGACGCAATTACAGGTCACGCTTCAGCTTCGATTAATGTTAATAGCAAGCATTAGATTTAGGAGTTGGATTTTTCCTACTGGAAAATTTCCTGCTGGCGCCATGGTGGCGTGGCGATTAGCACGTCCGCCTCACAGCCAGAAGGCCTGGGTTTGGTTCCCAGCTCAGGCGTTTCTGTGTGGACCATGTTCTCCCTGTGCTTGCATGGGTTTCCTCCCACGGTCCAAAATCATGCAGTCGGCTGATTGGCTGTTCCAAATCACCCCTAGGCGTGAGTGTGAATGATTGTGTGTGTCACCTTGCGATGGCCTGGCAAGCTATCCAGGGTGTACCCCACCCTTGCCAAGAGTTGGCTGAGATGGGTGGCAGCCTCCCCACGACTCTAATTAGGATTAAGCGACTTAGAAAATAAATGAGTGAATTTTCCTGCCAGTCGTGATGTGGTCAGATATCTGATGATCTCATGGCAGAAATTCAGGTCTGGCGGCAATATGGCACACGTGGTCAGCACGTCCGCTTCGCCCGCAAGAAGGTCCTGGGTTTGATTCCCAGGCCTGAGGGCTTCTGTGTGGAGTCTGCATGTTGTTCTTGTGCTTGTGTGGGTTTCCTCCAGGGACTCCAGTTTCCTCCTCCAGTCCAAAAGCATGCACGGTTGGCTAATTGGCAGTTCCAAATCACCCCTAGGTGTGAATATTAATGGTGTGTGTGTCTGTGTGTGTGTGTGCGCGCTTTGGCCCTGTGTTGGCCTGGTCGGCTGACCAAGCTCACCCTCATCCACCCTCATCCAGAGTTGGCTGAGATGAGCGCCAGCCTCCCCGCAACCCTAATTCGGATGAAGCGGATTAGAAAATGTGAGAAAAAAGATGACAGACGCCAAAGGAGATCTGTGAAACTGCTTTGAGCTGATTGGACGACTACAAGTATTCACTCTTTACAACCACGATCGGCAGAAAAGCATCTCGATGCTTACTGAACCGTGTGGTGAATCATCTACTACACTTCAGAACATAGCTTTGGATTCGCCTCCTTCGGTCCAGAACAGGAAGTTCACCCTACAGTGGACGAATCCTGAACCTGGACAGCTTAAAGGACTGTGGATTGAGACAGGACTAATAAAAGAGACAGGACTAAACCCTCAGGAATTATTTCTCCGTTTAACAATCATCTCAGTGAGTTCCCAGAATCCCAAGCGTCCATGAGACGAGGGCTCATCCTGAAAACCACAATATTTACCTTTCACATCATTTGGAGCAGTAACAGTGTGTGCGAGTGACGACTCTGAGGGTACGGCCATGTTTTACACCGGTTAAACTGGGGCTTTTATTTGGATGTCCGAGGCCTCCAGGGCCTCTTTTCTCGACAGAACAGATAAACTGACCTGCACTTGCACTTATTAATTCTCCGGGATGCCTGCCGTGCGTGTTAGCAGCTGTGCGCTAAACAATGGCGAGTCTCATAACATCAGCAGTGATGAAACAAGCCGCTGTCACGTTTCCTGTAATTCTCCTGATGTTGTACTGGTTATTATGGGACAAGTGAGCAGCTTAATGTTCCCGAGGGGCTGCAACGGTGGCCTTGACCTCGATAGTTCAAACACACACACACACACACACACACACACACACACACACACACACACACACACACACACACACACACACACACACACAGTAGTACCGGCGGACTACCGGGTCTGGAGTTCCTGATGGTAAAGATCAAGATAGATACAAAGAAAGATGATGATGATGACGATGATGATGATGATGATGATGATGATGATGATGATGATGATGATGATGATGACGTGTGGAAGGTAAGTGGAGTAAGAGAGAGAAAGGAGGAAGAGTTAGAGACGGAAAAATAGAAGATGTGAAGGTGGAGAGAGAGCAGGGAGTAAGAAAGATGAATATGAGGATGTAAAGAGTCCCACAAAGACAGAAAGAGAAAATGATGAAGGTGAGAGAGATAAGTTGTGTGTGTGGGGGGGGGGGTGGGATAAAGATGGGAAGAAAGTCAGACAGAGAGAGAGAAACATATTAAGACTAAGACACAGAGTGAGACAGTAGAGCATAAAGAGAGGCATGGAGACAGACAGAGAGAGAGAAACAGAGAGACAGAGAGACAGAGAGACAGAGAGAGAGGGAGAGAGGGGGGGAGAGGGAGAGAGAGAAAGGAAGAGGTGGAGAGAGAGAGAGAGAGAGAGAGAGAGAGAAAGAAAGAGAGGGGGAGAGAGGGAGAGAGAGAGAGAGACAGAGAGAGGGAGAGAGAGGAGAGAGAGAGAGAGAGACAGAGAGAGAGGGAGAGAGAGGGAGTGAGAGGGGGAGAAAGAGAGAGACAGAGAGAGCGAGAGAGAGATGTGAGCTATGATGTGATGTGTGTATGAAAAAGTAAATGAGGAGAAAAAGAGGCAAGGAGACAAATCGAGATCAAAATAAATGATGAAGAGGGACAAAGAAAAAGAAGAGGGAGGGAAATACAGAGTACTCATAAAAGCAAGAGAGAGAGAGAGAGAGTGAGAGAGCTAGAGAGAGATGTGTGTGTGTGTGTGTGTGTGTGTGTGTGTGTGTGTGTGTGTGTGTGTGTGTGTGTGTGTGTGTGTGTGTGTGTGTGTGTGCGCACGCATGCATTGTCTACTTAATACATGTTCACTGACATATGACCAAAAAAAAGAAAAGGAAAAAATACACAAGCTATACTTTGCCCCTGTGACCCGACTCTGGATTGAGCAAAGAAAGGAGAGATGAGATGAGATGAGATGAGATGAGATGAGATGAGATGAGATGCGACGCTACACTTTCAAAAAAAAGGAATATTGCAGTATTTTTTGGTGGAACAGAACCTCCAGTACCCTCTAAAGTACCACTTAACTACTCCTTGAGAACATATGTGTAGCATTTAGTCTCTCAATGAGGATCCTAGAACGACCTCAAGGTTCTATAATCATCCCCGGAGGGTTACATTAGTGTCGACTGTATCTTGTGGCTAAAAAGTGACTTTGATTGGAATCGTATTTTCAACAATGTATGAACGCTACTTGTGCGCGGTGTTAGCATCGCGGTTTACACGACCACGTCACAGCAAAAGGGTCCCACGATACAACCTGAGCAGATCCTCAAGTCTACTGCAGGGCCAACACAATGCACAATCATTCAGATGGACACCTCTGGGCAACTTGGAACATCTGGTGAGCCAAACGTGCCTGTCTTTGTCCTGTAGGAGGAAATCGAAGTTCCTGGAGGAAACCCACGCAAGCACAGGGTGAACGCAAATTCTACAGAGAAACGCCATCACCGAGCCCAGGACTCGAACCCAGAACCCAGTGTGTGTGTGTGTGTGTGTGTGTGTGTGTGTGTGTGTGTGTGTGTGTGTGTGTGTGTGTGTGTGTGTGTGTTTTTCTTTTCTTTTTTTTTTAGCAAACCCTGAATTTCAGAAGGATAAACTATCACGGATCCAAGAACTCACCTTCATTTCAGCTGAACTCTGCCCCTCGTCCACACAGATCACGTCAATGAGATTGTATTTCTGAAACGATTTCAACGATACACAATGTCTGAAGGCGGTGTAATACAAATCAGGCTTCGCCGCCACTTGAGACCAACACTAGGGCCAGTCATGGGCACCTGTGAGCTCACAGTGGACACCGCTTTCCTCTGAACTGTGTCACACTTCCCCTGAATACACATGAGCAGCCGCTTGAAAAGATGCAGACGCCTGAGCGTCAAAAGGGGTCAGGACCAAAACAATTCTAGCAATGCCTGAATAGTGATGCGATGAGCACAACTTATGTGCTCACGTCTAGTATAAACGAGTAACTCCAGGCTGAATGTATGATATAAATCTGATGATCTCCGTTTGTGCATTGGATCAATGGCTGTGTATTGTGCTGTCGACTTCATACAGCTCTACACACCGTTGAGCTCCTGTAGCCGTTAACCGTACCACGGATTATGTGGATATACAGGCAGCATGATTATAACTTTACACCTACATCATTCAACCCTCTGTCAGAAATACCGCCCCCATCACCAGCAATCATCCAAAAAAAATCCTGGTTTCAATCACAGCAGAAGCTACACGAAACAGCTCATTAATGATCCTGTAGGGAGAGAGAGCGAGAGAGAGAGAGAGAGAGAGAGAGAGAGAGAGAGAGAGAGAGAGAGAGAAAGAGAGGGAGAGAGAGGGAGAGAGAGACTCACGCAGTTGAATGTGGGCAGCAGGTTGAGGGCGGGGCTCGCATCCAGTGAAAAAGGAAGGAAGTGCTTCAAGCCGACAGATGAGTGAACCTGGGGGAGCGGAGACCGAACCAGAGCTGGCACCAAGCCACCCTGACACACACTACCTACAGTGAGTGATAGAAAGAGAGACGGACAGAGAGACAGATAGACAGACAGTGAGACAGACAGACAGACAGACAGACAGTGAGACAGAAACAGAAGAAAGGGATAGACAGAGTGTTAGAGAGAGTGAAACAAGGAGACATTGTGAGATAATGAGAGAGACAGAGACAGACAGACAAGTTTGAAGTGAGCAGAGAGGTAGAGACACATTTATTGACACAAAGTGACAGAACAAAACAAAGAAAAATGATGAAGAAAAGGAATGATAGTAAGTGAGGAAGTACAGAAAATAGCCAAAACAAAAGACAGAGGAAATAAAAAAATAAATAAAGGGAGTGATGGAGGAAGGAGGACATGATGAATTCATGGACAGAATTCGAAAATGGAAATTAAAGATGGAGTCGACAAGAAAAAGAAAGGACATAAGAGAGAGGGAGAGAGAAGGAGAGAGCGAGAGAAAGAGAGAGGCAGAGAGAGAGAGAGGGGGGTTAAAAGACAGCGGGGCGGCGAAGGGAAAATGAAAGCAATGGGAAAATGAAGAGACAGAGAGCGAATGTAGAGAAGAATGGGTTGGTGGACAGAGAAGGAAAGAGGGACACAGACAGAAAGGGAGCAGAAAGGATAAAGAGAGGACAATCCAAGAGAGAAGACAAAAAGACATCATGAAATAAAAGTAGAAAATATGTTGTCATGTAATGAACATTATACAATACTTTATTACCATGTTTTATATGAATATTCTAATAACATTCTTATGACATTTATTTTAATTGCATAGTCTCAAGTGGCCCGGTAGTCACTTCCAAACAGAACGTGACCCTGAACCCGAACAAGACACTGACTTATGTAGCGAGCGTACGAATAATAAGCACCAGGTTTATTGCTGGCATTTATATATATATATATATATATATATATATATATATATATATATATATATATATATATATATATAGTTTACTGTATTACTATTATTATCCTGTAATAACTATCCCAGTTATTACAGCACTGATGGTCACTTTAATTACACTGGCAGCAGAGCTTGAAATGAAAACCTGCCCATTTGCCAAAAGCGGGAAAAAACTTGGCATGGCGAGGAAACTCCTTTACTTTCCCAGCCAACTGCAATGCTAACAGCTAGAACAGGAGTGTTTCATGCACAGTGCGGTGTATTTAACATTCAGAAATAAAGATAAGTATCCACCAAACGCAAAGATGCATCTATAGCAGTATTCTGATGACGTTCCCCAAGCGATATCTGCAATATTATGCGTTTGAGGCTGTATGTGGAGAAATCAGGATTTTCCAGATGATGTTATGACTGTAGGGTTTCGGGGCAGTGGTGGTCTAGTGGTATAGGGCGCTGGATCGCTGATCCAAAGGTTGGGGGTTCGCGTCCCACTCTCCACAAGGTTGTCACCCGCCCCCCCAGTGCAGCTAACTGGGTTATCAAAGGCGGGCCATGTCTGTCACTGTCTATGGTGAGAGGCATGTAAAAGAACCATTGCTGACTTTGGTAAAGAGTAGCTGCAAAGTCGTCAGCGTGTTTCTGTCCCTTGCTAAAAAGGGTTGTGACAGGAAGGGCATCCGACGTAAAACCTCTGCCAAATCAAACGTGCGAATCAGATGATTCGCTCTGGCAACTCCCGAGTAAAATGGAAAAAGCCGAAAGGAAGACAGACAGTTATGACTGTAGGGTTTGAATCTAAAGCATGATGAGGGACTATAATCATTAAACAAATATAAACAAAAAGAAACCAAAAATATGTCGTCTACGTATCGTAGGTTACTTGGAGGGCAAAGGAGAAAACCAGGAATGAAGCGCAAGGCATGGCAGTCACACTAGCAGCCGACAAAGCAAGCACCAATCATTCGTTTCTTGATGTACAGTCGTCACAGAAAGCCGCAATTTCAGAGACCGTATTAAACAAAAGGGCACGTGATATTAGAATCGCGAATTTCTATTCAATGCAAATTCTATGCAAATTAGATATGAGGCAGTAACGCAACGTTCATAAACAACTCACTCAGATGAGTTCTGAGTCCCATTTTATAAAGCACATGGACTAATATTTCGTCAGTTCCCTACCCACAGCTCAATTTTCTACCTGCAATCAGTCCATTGCTGATTTTATCTGTGCATATCCTATATGTCATAGAAATGCCCCAAATTACTCTAATGTTTGCAAGTGTGTAAAAGTTCAAAGTTAACAGTAAATCCTGGGTTCGAGCCCCATGTCTTGCACGGGTGTGAAGTTCTCCTTATGCTTCGTCGGATTCCTCGCGAGTTGTCCAGTTTTCCCCCCACAGTCCAAAGACATGCACATTAGGCCAGCTGGTGGCCTGTAAGCGTGGATATGAGTGTGTTGACCTGAGATGGTCTGGATTGCATTATCTGAAGTAGATATTAATGCAAACATAAGGTGAGGGAGAAAGGAAAAAGATGGAAGAAATGAGAAGACTGTTTATTAGCAGTATTCTGGCATTATCTTTTAACCTCCATAAAAATCAGTGAAGGAAAACAAAGCAATGGGAGAAGGTGCAGCAGAGAGAGAGAGGGAGAAAAGGAGATGAAACATGTCAAGGAGCAGCAAATTTATCTCAACATTAAAATTCCGGCGAAGGTGAAGTGAGATGAGTAAGAAGAGAGGTGGAGTAACATTACTCAGAATTACATCATGGTGGTGTAGTGATTAGCACATCTGCCTCACAGCAAGTAGGTTTCGCGCTCAAGTCCCAGGCTCGAGCATCTCTGTGTGGACGTTGCATTTTCTTAGCATGGTGTCCCCATTCTTGTGTGGGTTTCCTCCCACAGCTCAAAGGTATTAACATTAGGCTTCTGTTTCAATGTGCCCCTAGGTGTGATTGTGTGTGTGAGACTCTTTATGTCATTGTTCCCCTGTGACAGTCTGGTCAGCAGTTCACGGTGAATCCGGATGAGCCGAGTGTCGGATGAGATAGGCACCAACCTCTCCATGACCCTAAAGGAAGGATTAAGAGGTTTGGCAAATGAATGACTGAATGATGACAATGACATCATTCATTCATTTATTTGAAGAGCTGTGTCATTCTTCTGGGGTCGTTGGGATGCTGGAGCCTATCTCAGCTGTTGCTGGGTAATCATAGGGTACGAGCTAAATAGGTCGGCAATGTATTACAAGGCAACACAGACACGATCTTTCACACTCACAACTAGGGGAAATTTGGAACGCCCAACAGGTCTAACGGGCAGTCACCAACTCCTCACAGAACCAGATTCAAAGCCAGGCTCCCCTTGTCGTCAAGCAGGTGTCCTCAATACTACGCCACCATGCCACCCATGACATCATCAGTATCAGCAACCAGAAAAAGCTGGCTTCAGTTAGGTGTCACCGAACTGGCCCATCAGCATCAATACACGGCATCGGCAAGTGTTCACAAATCCTTTTGTTTATTTGCATGCTTATTTGTAAACATAGTTCTGACACGAAAACCAGTGTTCATGTGCTTCAATACCAATAATGTCATGTGCATGATCCATGTGCGTCATAAATGGCGTGGCAGGTCATATTTGGCAGACTACAGTAGCCATAAATTGAACAAAGTGCTATTTATTGCCGAGATGATTAGCTCGGTAGTTTGACTGCAGATCGTCTGTTCATGATCAGGATGATAAATAATACAAACCAGATGCGGTGGTCTGTTGTTTTTGGAGCTATAAAAAAGCACTTGTGCCAAAAGATGTGTGAATGTGGGAACGGATCCATAAATACAGTGATGTATAATATTATAACAATTTAATATCCATCAAAAAGAGGCAACTCTTACCATTGATTTCAACAAAAACAGTGTGTTCATAGGCAACAGCACAGTACTGTGCATAAACATTGCACTAAGCTGTCTATAAAAAATCTGGAGCTTCAATATTCACCCTGATATTAAAAATGGTCATGAAAAATTAATCACGGCTGACAGTTCACGTTTGTAGGTACTGTGATGCCAAAAAAAATTAAGACCAGAATATCTTCTGACTGGTTGAGCTGACTTAAAGCTACAGTGTGATGTTTTTTTCATTCGTCAATTCATTTTCTGAATGCTTAATTCTAATTATGGCCGTGGGTAGGCTTGTGCTCATCTCAGCTGACTCTGAGCTAGGGCGGGGTACCCCCTGGACAACTTGCCAGGTCATCACAGAGCTGACACTCACACAACCATTCATACTCACACTCACATCTACGGGTGACTTAGAACAGACGATTAACCTACTGTGCGTGTTTTTGGACTGTGGAAGGAAACCGGAGAACCCAGAGGAAACCCAGGCAAGCACACACCAGCTCAAATATACCACAGATCTATCTATACACAAAAGAAGTCTGAGTATGGGTACATGATGACAGAGAGAAGATGCAGCCAATCAGAAAAGAGAATTTGTTTCAAGTCTCTTTTGACTTGTGATTCTCTTCCGCTTCTGGGCCACCATTCCTGGTTCCTTATTCCTTGTGGCACAAATAATAGAATTGGGGTGGCTGGCAAAAATGGGAGTCCCAAAGAACTTCTAGTTCAAGCTGGGAAATGACAAATAAGAGTTTTGAGAAGCACTCATGGAGTGCAGCGTACGAACATCACAAAGCATGAATAATGCAGCAAATACACCACATATACATGAATTACCCATGTGTTCATCTTACAATATGCTCTACCAAATTAGTGGGGAAAAAACTCTTTTCTTTGAAAGACTTACAAAATGGCTGCGTTTTAACCTTTCAAGGTCACTCAAGGTCAAAGGTAATTATCTAACTTGAAAGTTCATACATGATTTTGTATTAGTGTTTCATGGTAATAGAGACAGCATTGAAGCTATGAGCATTCTATCCCCAAAACTTTGTGACTGTTCTCACAAAGCCATACTGTACTAGAATTAAGTGTAATTGTGCATCCTCTGTGGTAGGTGGCAGTGACTCTCTCACTGTGTTCCCTTTAGTGTAAGGAAAAAGTACCAAGCAAACGATATGAAGTGCAGTAAACATTCTTTATAGTTGTATGGTTCAAGATGGCACTTCCTAGAGGGCGACGTTGCAGAGTTCTCGGAGTCAAATTGTTTCTTTGTTTGTTTTAGATATTGTTTTTGTTCGGTGTTTTTTTTTTTTTGCACTATGAGCGTCTATGACGTGCGACCCTACTACAGCTATGAGAGCACAGTCCTTTTGGACATTTAGAACTAAGCACGCTCATATCCTATCCTGAGCTAATATGCTACCGCAGCTCAATACTAGCCACACCCCGGATAACAATAAACCCAGGCATAGACGCGGCAGGCAAAGAGGGGCTGAACGACAACTCCGGCACTTGGTTAGCAGTGGAAGGTTAGCACTCCCAGTCATACTGCTTGAAAATGTTCAGTCTCTGCAAAACAAGATGGACCAGCTTCATGTTCGGATTGCAGCGCAGAGGAATCTACAGGACGGCTCCATGCTGTGTTTCTGTGAAACATGACTCGAGGAGAGTACACCCGACAAGGCGACTACACCAGCCGGCTTCACGGCCTTCAGAGGGGACCGGAGCACAGCGGCTAGCAACAAGAACCCCGGCGGAAGAACGGCGGATTCTCGTTAAATAAACCTGGTGTAATGACTGACTGTAGATTATCTCTAAACCTTGCTATGAGAACTGAGAACATCTAACTTTGAAGTTGCGGCCATTTTGTTTACCCAGAGAACTGTTCATTTTTTTCCAACAAAACAATGGGTACCGTGCATTACAGTATGAATATAAATATAAATATAATATAATATAATATAATATAATATAATATAATATAATATAATTTAGTGCAATTTTGTTTATTGTGATTATATACTGATTTATTTATTGCATTATTATTATTATTATTATTATTATTATTATTATTATTATTATTATTATTATATTTTTATTACTTTTATTGTTATTATTGTATTGTTTGCAGGGTCTGTCTGAGGTCCTGTTAGATATAGAATTTTATGTGTTTATTGTATAGCAGTTTGTGTGTTGTTGATTTGAGCCTTCCTTTCTGTTTGTAATTTGACTCCTTGAACAACCACACAAGAATTCCTATGTGTGTAAAAAAAAAAAAAAATGGCGATTAAAAATTGTGAATCCTGAATCCTGAGTCCTTCCTGGGGTGCTCAGGGGACATGGTATGTTTTTTTTTTTCTTCCTATCATCAGGAGCATCACAGAAAATAATTGAGAAGCACTGCACAAAGCGTTCTCGGCCCGCGGAGGACTACACATTGAAGAATACGAGGCTAATCGGCCTGGAAAAGCCATTTCCCCAGCAGAGTTCGTAAATCAAAATTTTGCTTGTTGGATGGGGCGGATTTTGGATGGGAAGCGCGTATCATGGAAAATTCGTTATAAAAACACTCGTAAGTCAAAGTATTACTGTATTTTACTTTACAGGGTGGTGTTTACTCTTTAATTTGATGTGACAATGAATCAAATCTGATAACTCCTTGTTTTCGGCAATTGAGAAATTGCTTCGATAGAATTATCATGATAGATTGTAGTGACTACTTGAAGGTTTATTAGACAATTATATGGGATTAGAGTGGATTGTTTGTGTTTTAGCTGCATGCTGTTGCTATTTAGCTCTTTCTTAACTTTATGAGAAGGTTACAGAAAACAAAGTCCAGAGATTACATAATGAGAACCAGAGAACACAGACTGGCTAATAATAATATTCACATTGGACACAAACACAGCTGGAACTTCTGTTCTCTAAAACCTGTTTCACACAGATAGCCTGTACCAAGCATTTAAAATACTATTATATATGTATATAGTGTGTGTGTGTGTGTGTGTGTGTGTGTGTGTGTGTGTGTGTGCACATATATATATATATATATATATATATATATATATATATATATATATATAGATAGATAGATAGATAGATAGATAGATAGATAGATAGATAGATAGATAGATATGAATAAGACATATTAAAGGTGATTTTCCTCATGAGGCCTCATTTTCTTGATGAGTCCATTTCTGTGCAATTTGTACGTTCACCATGTGCTTAGATCGTTTTTTTTTTTTTTTTTCTGGGTAATTCAACTTCCTCCCACAATCCAAAGATGTCCATTCAGCTAACTTCCTATTCCATATTGCCCCTAGGTGTAAGTGGGTTCGTGGAAGTGGTTGAGTGTGATGGACTAGAGAGCTGTTCAGGGTGTACCCCATCTTCCCTCAGTGTCAACTAAGATAGGCTCAACCTCCCTGAGTAGGATTAAACAGTTCAGCAGATCCTTTCATTCATCTTTTGAACTGCTTCATCCTAATTAAGGTTGTGGGGAGACTGGCCCCAATACACGAGGGTGGAGTACACCCTGGACAGTGCGCCAACAACCAATCTTCCTACTGTGCATGTTTTTGGACTGTAGGAGGAAACCAGAGTACCCAAATGAAACCCACACACGCACGGGGAGAACATGCAAAGTCCACACAGACACACCCAAGCTGGGAATTGAACCCAGGACCTTCTTTCTGTGAGGGAGACGTGTTAACCACTGCACCACCGTGCAGTTCGGGAAACAAATGAACGATTTTCCTCAATTTGATGAAGCTACTTCAGTACACTGAGCTGAACTAGTCTCATGGTAGCCTGTATTGTTGCTCCAGGAAGTTTGACCTTATTGTTTGCTAATTTAATTCATAACTAATAACAACGTCCTGCATGTTGTCCACATTTATAGTTATCAGTGTTTCGCAGACGGTCCATAACCATGAGAAAGTGAGGTTTGTGAGATACACAGCAAATCAACATCCTGCATTTTTCATGGCTTACCAAATATCTTGGCTAATCAATTCCACTGATGGTTAATGGGAAACTATACAAAAACAGACCCCACCCATGAGATTAATCCTCTTCAAAGACTCGAATTGTCTTCTAATACTTTTTCAGATACCTCCACTATCCAGTGCACTTCATAATGCGGTGCTTAATGTCAGACGGCGAGACTGATGTTCGCGTCCTTATTAAGTGCACCAGACAAAAGCCGGTGCATTAAACAGGCCGACGCAGCAGGAGGTACAGATATAGCGAGAGATGGAAAATAAAAGTCAATGCTTCAGTTTTATTATTGGAGGGGGTAGAGGCTTCAGTGTAGAGAATTATAAAACCGCCTCCTGAGGTTTGTGTGTCCAGAATTAAAAGCCTCAGAATAAGCACAATTCCGATTTTTTTTTTCCGAACAACTGAGACCAATAACAAGTGGTACTAAAAGCAGCACATTTCCTGTGCATACACCAGATTGAGATGGACTTCAGATATAACACTTCAAGTTCTGCCAGCCATAAACAATGGGAAATAAAAAAAAAGGAAAGGTTGTAAAATAAAGAGACTCAGCTTTGTTGGCCGAGCCTCATGTCCGCCCTTGAACAGAGACTTGCCTGAGGCATGAAACACACCGGTTTCACACGAGTTACATGATGCTGGGTCAGAATTACATCCCAGAACACACACCTTGAGTAATTCTGTGAAAAATAAATACATTTAAAAAAATAATAATGAAAATAAAAAGCCAAAAAGAGCGCAGTGGTGGCCTGGTGGTGAAGGTCTTGGATCACTGATCCTAAGGTTGGGAGTTCATGCCCAACTCCCAATGGGTTGTCACTGTCCTCCCGGTGCACTAACTGGGTTATCAAAGGCCGGCCATGTCTCTCACTGTCTATGGTGAGAGGTTCATGTAAAAGAACCATTGCTGACTTTCACCAAAAGCAGCTGAATAACCATCAGTGTGTTTATGTCCTGCAAGGGCCGGCAAGCCATCCAGGGTGTACTCTGCCCTCGCACAAAGTTGGCTGAGATAGGCACCAGCCTCCCCGTGACCCTATTTAGGATTACGCAGTTCAGAAAATGAATGAATGAAGCCAAAAAGGAGTCTACGATTACTCTCATGGGAAATAATATATTGCTGGAGGAATTTCTTTAGCCTTCTATTCATTCTGGTCATCGCTTATTTTCAAAGCCCCAGGGAACTGAAATCAGCATTCTAATGACTTTGGCATGGTCTCACGGAACGTCTAATGTGGTACAGAGTATAAATTGTTGACTTATCATCATCTGCATGTTTTTTTGTACAATGGTCTTGGCTAAGACTGAGGTAACATTGCCTGTGCAACAAGCCACGTGAGATATGAACTTCAAAAACAGAGTGTTTCCCAATCAGAAAATGGTTCTGTTTAACCCAGTTTTGAAAGTCATGGACGAGTAATTATTCCTCAAACCTTTTTTGGGAAGAGTGCACTGGTATGTATTCATCCTTAATGTTGCTATGTCTAGTTATCCAATGCAGATTTCCAAAGAAAACCCTGAGGAAACCTATGCAAGAACAGAGGAACATGCAAATTCCACATAGAAACGCTCTTACATAGCCTGGGGACTGGAACCCAGGGCGTGGCTGATGTAAGGTGGATGTGTTCACTATTACATCACAATGCCTTGTTATTATCTAATGAAGCCTGATTTAACACTTGAAAAGCTTGTTTTATTCCTAAAAGTCTAGATTGGACAGAATAGTCTGTGTTCACTGTTACAATTAAAAATAGTCTCTCGAGGAAACTTTGAATATAAAATATTGAACTCGGAATGATTCTTGTGGAACCTTTAATGGTTCTTTGTAGACTTCTACAATACAGGTATACTGCAGCTTACATCATTAATTGGTTGCAGGAAAGATGACGTAAGTCTAAAAGACTTAAAACGAATTAGCTTGCCCTTAGGCTAGCGTATATATATATATATATATATATATATATATATATATATATATATATTTATATATATATATATATACATATATATATATAAATACATGGGGCTTTAGTTTCGGGTACAGAGCTGGCGGATTATTTTCATTCGTGGGGGGGGCGGGAGCTGAAGCCCCACGAATATGGAGGGCCTAATGTATACATTAGGCCCTCCATATTCGTGGGGGTTCAGTTCCGGCCCCTCCCACGAATGAAAATAATCCGCGAGCTCTGTACCCGAAAGTAAAGCCCCATGTATCATATTACATGCGCGAATGAGCAACCGGAAGTAAAATACTGTGTATCTATTACATGCGCTAAAATATGCTTCTTAAACACATTCTATAGACAGTCTTACTCATTAGTACAGTATTAATGTAGTAAAATGTAGTAATGATTAAGAAAAAAATTTCATTTTTACAGTTATATTTATTGATGATAAAATATAAACATTATACAGCATATACTGTTGTAAAGCACTAGTATAAAAGTCTTTTTCAATTATTTTTCCAGTACAGTACCTAAGTTAATGTTTAGAATGTTTGTGCATAAGATTTTATGTTCTGTAGCATGTTTAACAAATTATACCAAACGGATAAACTTTATTACGCTTCATGTTCTTTTACATTGAACTTGTAGTGACGTCTTGGAGTGACGTCTCCAAGATGGCGCCGCCTAGAGGGCAACGTCGCAGAGTTCTCAGAGTCAAATTGTTTCTTTGTTTGTTTTAATTTTTTTTTATTTGTTGTTTTGTTTGTTCATGTTTTGCACTATACTCATCTATGACCGGTCAACCTTACTACAGCTATGAGCAGCTTCAACTTCAAGCAACTAAGCACACAACAACTCCTATCGTGAGCTAATATGCTATGGTAGCTCAATGCTAGCCGCACCTCGGCTAACAATAAGCCCAGGCAGGAAGGGGCTGAACGACGACTCCGCCGCTTGGGATCGCAGGGGGTAAAGGCCCTGCAGCCGGCTGGTGCAATCGCTTCGTCGGGTGTACTCTCCTCGAGCCGTGTTTCATAGAAACACAGCATAGAGCAGTCCTGTAGATCCCTCTGCGCTGCAATCTGAGCATGAAGCTCGTCCATCTTGTTTTGCAAGGACTGAACATTTTCAAGCAGTATGACAGGAAGTGCTCACCAA
Organism: Plotosus lineatus; assembly: GCA_024760905.1. Taxonomy (NCBI): domain Eukaryota; kingdom Metazoa; phylum Chordata; class Actinopteri; order Siluriformes; family Plotosidae; genus Plotosus; species Plotosus lineatus. Next base: position 6,196,970 of record CM045739.1, read on the forward strand.
GCACCTTAGACTGAGAACTCCACCTGGGCTTAGTGTCTTACAACTTGTGCGCGAATGAGGAAAAAGGGGTGTTACATCATCTCAAACAACCAATGTATATATAAATACAGGGATCCCTCATTTTCCGTGGTTAATTGGGACCAAGATCCCCACATGACCATCAAAATCCGTGAAGAACGATCAAACCCCCTACATGTATTTTCTGTCTTCCTTTCGGCTTTTTCCCTTTCACTCAGGAGTCGCCACAGCGAATCATCTGATTTGCACATTTGATTTGGCCGAGGTTTTAACGTCGGATGCCCTTCCTGTCACAACCCTTTTTTAGCAAGGGACAGAAACACGCTGACAACTTTACGAAACTCAGCAATGGTTCTTTTACATGCCTCTCACTATAGACAGTGAGAGACATGGCCCGCCTTTGATAACCCAGTTAGACACACTGGGGGGGACAGTGACAACCTTGTGGAGAGTGGGACTCGAACCCCCAACCTTTGGATCAGCGATCCAGCGCCCTATACCACTAGACCACCACTGCCCCACCCCCCCTAAATGTATATGTGTATATAATATCAATAAATACATATTCAATGCTATAAATGCTTATAATAACAATTAAACATGAAAAAAAAACACAAGATGTAAATAAAATATAAATACACACACATACAGATGGTATTGCTTGAGAAGAAGACGACACACATACATTCTTGCACACACACGAAGGCTCGCAGATGCGTGTGCACACACAGATGCAACAATGTAAGTAGTTTTGATGGGATGTTTTGGGATATTTTTTAATTTTGTGTTTCTTTAAGGGGGGGGGGTGCATAATTGGCCTTGTTTTGTGGCATTTTCTTCCTTAATTTCCTTTTTTTTTAATTCAATGAAAATTTATTAAAAACAAAAAAACCCGGGATGCCCTGAAGCTGCATGAATTGAAGCATGAAATAGTGAAGGATCCCCGTATACAGGGATCCCTCACTTTCCGCAGTTAATGGGGACCTAGACCACCCCCCCCCCATGAGCCCCGATTTCTGCTAAGTAGGATCGACCCCCCTGACTGACATATACGTACATGTATATGTGTAGATAATATCGATAAATATATATTCAACGCTATAAATGCTTATAATAACAATTAAACATTTAAATATAATGCATAAGATGTAAATAAAATATAAATACACACATATGCAGACGAACGCACGCACACACATATGTGCACCTCACATAAAAATGTAAAGAGTTTTGTTGGGGGGGGTTTTGGGCTGGTTTGTTTATGTTTGTTTTTGTTTGTTTCGGTTTTCCTTGCATAACTGGCCTTGCTCTGAGGTATTTTCCTTAACTTTTTCATCTATTCTTAATTAATTTCTTTATTTTTTATTTTCCAATGAATATTTTAAAAAAATTCTCGATGCACTGAAGCCACAGAAACTGAAGCACGAAGTAGCAAGGGATCACTGTATACACATAATATTTAATATACTAAATATATACATAATATATAGAAGGCCCCTGTTATTCGCAAGGGTTACGTTCCTCCCCCACCCGAGGATCCCGAAAATCCGCAAATTATTGATGCGGTTGTAAAACCCTATGTATGATATTACATGCCCTAAAATACGCTTCTTAAACATAGTCTATAGCCAGTCTTACTCATTAATACAGTAATAATGCAGTACTGTAAAATGTAGTAATGATTAATAAAAACTTTTTAATTTTGTACTGTGATAATATTTATCAATAAATAAAGCACTTAGGCTCCTTACCAGAAGCTAGAGAAGATGTAGGGCATTTGAGTGACATCATAGGGCTTAAAGAATTATTAAAAACACACGAAAAAACTTGAATTCACAATTCAAGCAATCACGTTAATAACATGTGCGTGGAGGAGAAAAAAGAGGTGTACACATCATCTGCAACCAATCAGCAGGAGGGAGGAGAAAAGCTCTCAGCCATTGGCTAAATTAGAATCACGCGGCAGTAATGTCGTGGTGATGCACACGTATAATTTGCCAGGGCTGCCGCTAATTCAGTGCTTCTCAAATAGTGGGGCGCGCCTTCCTTGGGGGGCGCGGTTAGATGCCAGGTGGAGCAAGTATGACCCTAGGGAACATCCTTTTTTGCCATACTGTACTAGAATTAAGTGGGTTTTTTTTTTTATTATTAGTTCATGCTTTTTTATTTTTAATGATAACAAAGATACAATGTTATGCAGAGGTGTATTAATAACAATTTTATAGACAGATAATACTATTTATATTCACGCGCGGGAAGGCAGCAGTGGTGGTCTAGTGGATAGGGTGCAGGATCACTGATCCTAAGGTTGGGAGTTCAAGCCCAACTACCAATGGGTTGTCACAGTCCTCCCGGTGCACTAACTGGGTTATCAAAGGCCGGCCATGTCTCTGACTGTCTATGGTGAGAGGCATGTAAAAGAACCATTGCTGACTTTCGGAAAGAGTAGCTGCAAAGCCGTTAGCGTGTTTCTGTCCCTCGCTAAAAGGGTTGTGACAGGAAGGGCATCCAACGTAAAAACCCATGCCAAATCAAACGTGCCAATCAGATGATTCACTGTGGCGACTCTCGAGAACGGGAAAAAGCCGAAAAGAAAAGAATAAGATCGTCACGAGCGGGAAGCTGGGGGCGTAAAATGTTTTTTTTTTTCTTTCTAGGGGGGGCGCCACAGAAAATAATTGAGAAGTACTGTGCTAATTTAAAAACATTATGAAAAAAGCCTTTGAGAGTAAAATCCACAAGTATGCTTTTTTTGAAAACCAACATATAATTTAGAACGACTTACCTCGAAACAACTTAAGTCAAGATATAACTGAATAGTTTGCAAAATTAGAAAGAAGTTCAAGAAACAAATAAAGAATCTTCAATTAAGCTGCTGCGTACTTTTTTTTTTTTTTTTGTATTTCCCCCATTGTCTCCCTAATTCATTCACATCCAATTCCCACCCTTCAGGTATTGCCTTCCTCTATCACACTACTATCGACCAGGGAGGGGCGAAGGTGTATACACACCCCCTTCATGACATGCAATTCTAACCACCCGCCTCTGTTCAAACTGTGACGTATGCATATTTGGAGAGGTCTAACACACTCGGAGGGAAAGTGTTGTCTGCCACCTTGTAGGAATGAGCTCACTGACGCCCATGATTGGCTGGTGATCACTGTGAGTGATAGGGAAGTGAACGTATGCCACCCCTCCCTCCCTTGAGAGGTAAGCCACTTAGCTACCATGGACTCCTGGTTACGGGCAACTGTGGCAGTAAACCGGATTCAAACTTTTGAACTCCATGTCGATGTGCCACTCGGTAGCCCCTTGGATTTTTTTTTTTAAGATTGCTGGGTGGTAAAATTTCCTCAAGGGTTGTTCTTAGAACGTTTTGTGATAACATGAACTGTTGTTATATCTCAGATGGAGCCTTGAGGTAGCCTTGAAAAATTGTTTTATTCCCAAGAGTTTAAAGTGGCATGTATTGACTTTTAAGATTAAAATTAAAAATTGTTCCAAGGGTATCTAGAAAATTTGAAACACTGGAATGGTTCTTGAAGTGTCACTCTGTTGGAACCTTTAAAGGTACCATGTAGACCTCCACAATGTAGTGTTGGAAAGAAGAAGTTTTGAGTAGACTGTCCACTGTATTGTTCCTGTACAGAAGAACCTTGAACAAGCGTCAATCTTTTTTTTTTTTTTTTTTTTTGAAGATTGTTGTTTAGTGCATGTTTAGGGATAAAATGCTCCTGCTTGGTTCTTTGTAAGGGTTCCATGTAGAACCTGTTTATGTAGATAAAAATTTTTGATTTTTTTTTTTTTTTTAATTGACCAAATTATTCCTCAAAGAATCATTGAAGAATATTTTTTGAAGTTTGTCGGTTGAAATTAAAAAAAAAAAAAAGTGTTCCTGCAGGGTTCTTTGGTTGTCATTTTGAGGGAATCCTTAAAGAGTCTACGGAGAACCTTGCATTAGAGTGGTTACTTATATCTGACATTTTTCTGTAGGACTTAGAATTACAAGGAATTTTATAAGACTGACTTTTACACAAACATTGTGTACTTTAGATCTGGTTTCTAATATGGACCCTTGCCAAATTCCCACAACTTACAGGGTGGGTAGTATTAGAGTTCCAGCATATGTGTGTGTGTGTGTGTGTGTGTGTGTGTGTGTGTGTGTGTGTGTGTGGGTGTGTGTGTGTGTGTGTGTGTGTGTGTGTGTGTGTGTTGCAACCCACGTTTTATAAACTCCAACATGACTGCTGGAGAAGAGCCATCTGGATTAAGGGCTGCATGGCTTATTAACTTGAGCAGAAAGCCGGGTTGTTATGGTGGGATTCTGACACCGTGCCCGTTGCATTAGCGTGCCTTTTACAACATTGTTTTTTTTTCCTCTACCAAGCCATAATGTGGAAAATGTCCGGCCGGCTTTAGCCTTGCAGTAAATCTGCACTTCTATTGCGTGCGTCTCTCAGGACGAGTACTCTAAACCCTCAGGAGGTTGTCGCCAGAGAACGAGCGCTGTCCAGAAAACACACTTCGTCCTGAACAGCTCAACTACAGGACGTGGCTAAAAACTCACTTGGGATTCCCCTGCACTTCTGAGAAAGTGGGTTTGAACTCGATCATTGATGGTGTGTTGAAAGTGAGGTGGACGCCGTGCGGTCTGGCCGAGTGAGTAATGACAGACCACACAACCGACTTGTATGAATACTTCAGCCTGAATCAGCTCATGCGGCTAACAACCACTGCAAACTGGGTCAGAGCAATTAGCATGAGTACATTTATATAATGATAACAAGTTCCAATAAGCTTTACAGAGCTTTAATTAGCTGCGCGATTACGTGTAAATCAAGATGATCCCAAGTAAGCAATATGTATAAAGATTTAAAACAGCCAATGGCTGCCATAGTTACTCTGATAATCTTTGGTTATAATGATATCCTCATGAAAACTATCGTGCTTGCTACAGCATATGAGTCAGCAGCCATCCAATCAGAAATCTTCCTGCTTCAAATAGAATTTCCAGTGGGATGGACTCGATAAAAGCTAAAGGTGACAGAGGCCATACGTCCTCACTAAAACTAACATGCACAGAAGCCACACCTCTATCATGTCAACCAGCATGGACAGTGCTACACCTCTTTATTAAGTCTGAGGCAGACAGCCTATACTACCAGATGGGCCACACCTGTTTACTAGGACTAACATGCATACAGGCCACACCTCTTCACTGAGACTAACAAACATACGTCTCATACTTCTTCACTTGGACCAGTGGTTCTCAAATAGTGGAGCGCGATGCGATGCCGGGGGGGGGGGCGCCTGTGACCCCTGGGAACATGCTTTTTTTTTTTTTCCTTTTTTTTTTTTTTGCCGTATTAGGATAAAGTGTAATTCTATATCCACTACAGCAGGTGGCAGTGGTGTCCTCACTGTTAGAGTGTGCCCAGAGGTAAAATAAGAAGTGTAGTTAATAAACCCATCATGAAAATTTTTAACAGGGATGGAAAGAGAGGTGGAGAGAGAGACGGAGACAGTGAGAGGAACGAAAGTCTCCCGAAAGCTAAGTTGAGGAGGTATGATCAAGCGAACGTAGCACTCGACTTCACTGTGCTGCGGTGAGAAACAAGCAAAGACTGCTGTGTTTACTGTGTCTGAAAACATTGGCAATGGACAGCATGAAGCCAAATAAATTCAGGAGTCACTTAAAGACTTCACATCCCGATCACGTGATGAGCCGCGTGAGTTTTTTCAGCAAAAACGTGCCGAGTATCGCTAACAACCATCCCGCTTTGTGAATGCTACTCCAGCAAACCAGCGAGCTTTGTTAGCATCAGATAAGGTGGAGTACCAAACTGCTCAGTGCAGAAAAGCCCACAGCAGAGGAACTGATCCGACCTGCAGCACACACGGTCTCTGTCATGCTGGATGACGTCACTGCTGAGAAAATAATTGCAAGTCCCAGTTCAGCCTTGAGCAGGAGCTGAGAGTTCAGTATTGTGCTTTTAAACCGGCTTCGAAAAGCTGTGCACTGCGAAACGTGCTCATTATAGCCAATAATCTGGACTTAATCCTTTTGACAAAAATTATAATAATAATAATAATAATAATAATAATAATAATAATAATAATAACAATAATAATAATAATAATAACAATAATAATAATAATAATAATAATAACAATAATAATAATACAAATTGTTTTATTCATTTTTGTTTTGTAGGTTAAAGTGTTTTATATATTGTGCTCTTGAGTTAATATTGCTGATCCGTTTGAATTTATTATTATTATTTATTTATTTTATTTTATTTTATTTTTAAGGATACTTTTTTATTTCAGGCAAATCGATGTTCAAAACGCTGCTTCAAAAAGCTGTGCTTTTTAAACAAAAAGACTAAAAAAGTGTTAATAAAGTTATTCTTTGTTGGAAGTCGATCTATAGTTCTTCTTTTTTTTTTTTTTTTTATTCATAATGTTAATAAGGACACAGTGTTATGCAGAGGATTACTTATAACAATTTTTAGACAAATAACACTATTTATATTGGGGGGCGTGAAATGTTTTCCTCTTCCTGGGGGGGCGCGACAGGAAATAATTGAGAAGCACTGACTTAGACTAACATGCATACAGGCCACACCTCTTCACTTAGACTAACATGCATACAGGCCACACCTCTTCACTTAGACTAACATGCATACAGGCCACACCTCTTCACTTAGACTAACAGGCATACAGGCCACACCTCTTCACTTAGACTAACAGGCATACAGGCCACACCTCTTCACTTAGACTAACAGGCATATAGGCCACACCTCTTTACTTAGACTAACAGGCATACAGGCCACACCTCTTCCTTAGGACTAGCGGCATATAGGCCACACCTATCTACCAGGACTAACAGGCATGCAGGCCACACCTCTTCACTTAGACTAACAGGCCTACAGGCCACACCTGTTCACCAGAACTAGCAGGTGTACACATCACACCTCTTTTATGGCAACAAACATGCAAACAAGCAACATCTTTTCTTTGGATGTATGATCTCTATAACAATGATTTTTATAATGACCTCCACAGAGGCGACACCTGTTCAGTGGGAATAGCAGCCACACAAGATACACCTCTTTACCCGTAACAATAAGCACACATGCCACACCCCTTAACTAGAATTTCAAGATCCTGCATACGGGATATTTCAAAAGAAATGTTTAATTTTCAATAACTTTCAGGGCACCATGTTTTAAAGCAGCAAGTCACTGATTCACATAATCACTGAGTCAAATCAGTGAGTCATCACTTGTCTTACACAAACATAGACTCGGATTAGAATTGATGCCATAATGTTGCAGTGGAATTCTGCAAAGTGTTTTTCTTTCAAACTCAGACCTCCCTCCTTTTTGTTCCCCCTCTTTTTTTTAATCTTTTACAGATGATGTGTGCAGTCCGACCCCAGTGGAATTGAACTAAATCCAGATGTGACTGCAGAACTCATGGTACTGGAGAGGAGGTAAGGGGGAGAGGGGAGGTTCACGCAGGTTTAACACACACCCCGGCTCTCTGCCTCTGGGAAGCAGACGCTACATCCATCACTAAAACCCTGCTCACTGTCACAGTTCCTGCCATGACCTTGATGCATTAGTGTAATGTGCAGTTTTGGCTGTGAGAGAGAAAAAAAAAAAAGAAGCGAGCGAGCGAGAACTCCGCCCAGACTCCCATATCGTCTCTCAGACGTTATGTGGCGATTATAATAAGATGCGAAAAGAAAATGATGTCTGCAGGGACGAAGATGGCACCTTCACAATCGATACACGTCCACAGTGCTAACTGTGAAACATGAAGCCTTATGCATATGCGCGCACACACACACACACACACACACACACACACACACACACACACACACTTCATGCAATACGGATATAAGTACAGCAAAGAATAACAAGTGTTAGGCTCCCAGCTAGCATTAGCATAACATAAAGCATTTCTCTGGTAGTAATTGCAGGCTGAAGCACTTCATATTTTCGAAGTGCACACAGTTAAGGTTTACGAAGCACTGCTAACAGACTTCACTATCTGAGACTCATATTTGCAGGATTTCCCTTCGCGTTTCCATTGTGCCAAATATTCTGCATATGCAAAGACTTTCACGACTCACAAAATGTTTGCAGATTTCCCATTATGTCATAACCTACACATTAGTGGGAGACTCCCAGTGCACTAACTGGGTTAGCAAGGTCCAGCCATGTTTCCCACCGTCTCTGGTGTGAGGTTCATGTAAAAGAACCATTACTGACTTTCGACAAGAGTATCTGCATAGCCATCAGTGTATTTCTGCCCTGCGATGGCCAATGAGCGATCAAGGGTGTGCTCTGCCCTTGTCCAGAGACATCTGAGATGGGCGCCAGCTTCCCACTACTTGAATTAGGATTAAGCGGTTCAGAAAATGAATGGATGAATGAATGAATGTGTCAAAGATTAATTTATCAATATTTTATTGTTTGCATCAATACAACTTTAATACAAACAAATATGGTTCATTTTCTGTAACCGCTTAATCCTAATTAGGGTCGCAGAGAGGCGGGCGAGGGCAAAGTACACCCTGGAAGACTCGCCAAGCCATCGCAGGGCGGAAACATGCTAACGGTTTTGCAGCTAGTTCTTTTACATGAGCCTCTCATCATGGGCAGTGAGAGACGTGGCCGGCCTTTGATAAGCCAATTAGTGCACTGGGGGGACGGTGACAACCCGTGGAGAGTGGGGCTTGAACCCCAACCTTAGGATCAGTGATCCAGCACCTTTACCATCAGGCCACCACTCTCACCACAAATACAATGTCTGAGAGTAAAACTAAAAACACTCTTTACACCCACGATGAGCAGAAAAGCGTCTCAGAATGGACAGCACATTGCGCAGAGAGATGATGATGACGGTCTACACCGGCTTAAGACCCCACCAGGGTAAAAATAACTCCTTTTAGTAGGTCAGGGGCAATCAATTTGACCTTTATGAATCTTCTTTCCCAGTTCTCAAACAGACCCTTGTTTATGCCATCGATCACATTAATCAGTCACTCAAGAGTTCACCCGTCTATCCCAGGGCCAATTCTCACAACTATGCACACGTAGATCTAGGAGCAATTCAGAACAAACAATTCACCAAATGTGCAAGTGTTTAGACTGTAGAAGGAAACTGGAGTACCCAGAGGAACCCCATGAATGCGTAAGGAGAACATGCAACCTCCACAACCCTCCCCAAGCCTGGTACTAGAACCCAGGACCTTCTTGCTGTGAGGCCGACATGCTAAATTATAACTTTGTCCAGATTTTCATTACATCAAATATGCACAATTAAAAGCAGCAGCAAAGCCTCTCACAGCTTCAAATGCTTCAAATTCAATTACATTCTCGTCTGATGGTTTTCTCCAGATTGGTTCTTCAAACTTTAGTACAAAACAACAAACTAATTGTTTACACATTTCTACAAAGGTTTCTTTTGTTTGTTTGTTTCTTTGGGTGGTGTTAAAGTATTATGAATTAATTGGGAATATTGTTTAATTTGCATCAGAGTCATCACATGGCTTAAAAAATTGTCTTCGCATTTGCAAATCATCTCCCAGTGAGCTCCAAAAAGAGTTGAATAAAAGAGTGAATCTTGTCGACTCACTTCCAAGTGACGCTCCCCAAAGAATCAGAGTCAAATCACTTCCAAGCGACACGTCCCCAAAGAATCAGAGTCAAATCACTTCCAAGCGACATGTCCACAAAGAATCAGAGTCAACTCACTTCCAAGCGACACGTCCCCAAAGAATCAAAGTCAACTCACTTCCAAGCGACACGTCCCCAAAGAATCAGAGTCAACTCACTTCCAAGTGACACGTCCCCAAAGAATCAGAGTCAACTGACTTCCAAGCAACACGTCCCCAAAAATCAAAGTCAACTCACTTCCAAGCAACACGTCCCCAAAGAATCAGAGTCAAATCACTTCCAAGCGACATGTCCACAAAGAATCAGAGTCAACTCACTTCCAAGCGACACGTCCCCAAAGAATCAGAGTCAACTCACTTCCAAGCGACACGTCCCCAAAGAATCAGAGTCAACTCACTTCCAAGTGACACGTCCCCAAAGAATCAGAGTCAACTGACTTCCAAGCAACACGTCCCCAAAAATCAAAGTCAACTCACTTCCAAGCAACACGTCCCCAAAGAATCAGAGTCAAATCACTTCCAAGCGACATGTCCACAAAGAATCAGAGTCAACTCACTTCCAAGCGACTCGTCCCCAAAGAATCAGAGTCAACTCACTTCCAAGCGACACGTCCCCAACGAATCAGAGTCAACTCACTTCCAAATGACACGTCCCTAACGAATCAGAGTCAACTCAAGTCCAAACAACACGTCTGCAAAGACTCACAATCAATTCAATTCCAAACAACACGTCCCCAAAGAATCAGTCAACTCACTTCCAAACGATATGCCCTCAAAGAATCAAAGTCAACTCACTTCCAAATGACATGCCTCCAAATAATCAAAATCAATTCACTTCCAAACAACACGTCCGCAAAGAATCAGAGTCAACTCACTTCCAAACGACACGTCCCCAAAGAATCAGAGTCAAGTCAATTCCAAATGACACAACCCGAAAAAAATCAAAGTCAACCCAATTCCAAATGACATGTCCTCAAAGAACCAGAATCAACTCACTTCCAAACAACACGCCCCAAAGAATCAAAGTCAACCCAATTCCAAATGACACGTCCCCAAAGAATCAGAGTCAACTCACTTCTAAATGACACGTCCCCAAAGAATCAGTCAGCTAATTTGCAAATGAATCCATCACTGAAAAACGAAAGATGATCTACAGTATCATTTTAATTTCTAAATACCTGCTATAATAAATTTATTTCAAACATCAAATTATAATAATCATGTAATATAATGTTATTATAAAAGCTTTCATATAAGAACACAGCTCAAAGTGCTTCACACATTGAAAGGAAACTGAACATGTAAGAGATGAATTAAACCAAACCAGGGCTTTAATAAAATAAATAAAATACTTTAAAATAAAGAAATCAATCTGGTAACGCTCATTTTAAATGCGTCAACATATAAAATATAAAAAAAAAAGTACAAATGAGACTCAAATAAAGATGTAAATCTTGCATAGTGACCTCAGTGATCTGGCTAAACATACTCTCTCTCTCTCTCTCTCTCTCTCTCTCTCTCACACACACACACACACACACACACACACACACACACACACACACACACACGTGCGAGGAGCACCTTGTTGCTCACTGCAGGTGTTCGCGTTAGTTTGTGTTCTGCGTTGACTAATCAGCGGAAAACCGTGGCTACATTTAAACGTTACAAGAATCAACCACAAAATCCCAGAGGGAGCTGGTTCATACACGCCTCGGCCCGTTTCGGCCCTCCTAGGCCTGGGCAGTGATCCGGATAAGACGACTGTGCCCGCGGCATGAGATCATTTCTGCACAGATCATTTCTTGTACGGGATTATTTTTAAGGGCCTGCAGACATTTTTTTGTTTGTTTATTTCCATCTAGAACAGTGCGGGGATCAAGAACAGTGAGTTCTTTCAAAAAAAAAAAAAGGCCGCATGCTACGGCGCATAGTTCAACACGTTGATGGAGGTACAGCCGCTTAAAAAGTGCGTATTAAATACAGGCTCTTCCAAAACATCAGGAAAAAGGCAATTATCAATATTAATGACAGGATGTGTAACGAGGAACAGATCAGAGGCAGAAGATAATGCCGTGTATGTACTTCATATAATAATCAACACGGACCAAAAATAAGCAAATATCTATTAAAAGCTCACTTATCATATAATTGTTCTAATAATTATTTTTAGGGTGGTTATTAAAGTCAGTCAAATAATTGCCATTACATAGCCGAAATTCTACACTTCCATCCGTTACACTTCAGCGATAACACCGGCATAATACAGACATTGCGAGAGCCCTAATGTTTCCCTAACGTTCCTATAATGTTATTTTTAGGTTATTCAAACATTATTTCATAAAATATTCAGTGTATAACGTTTGCAGATTTTTTTTTTTTGTTTATCCCAAATGAAAATGTTTTGCAAACTACACCGAGGAACATTTTAGACCTACTTTTTAATTATCTTTAAAATATTTGCATTAGATTGTATGAACTGTAAGACTCCTCCCTGAATGCTAATAGAGAGAAAGGTTTATAAAATGATGACAACACAATAAAGCATTTATAACAATATTACTGTATATCAAATATTATTCTTCAATAAACAAGTATTATATAATTAGTTTAGGACAATGCTGGCCTGCTGGTAAAGGTGCTGGATCACTGATCCCAAGGTTGGGGGTTCAAGTCCCACTTGATGATGATGATGATGATTATTATTATTATTATTATTATTATTATTATTATTATTATTATTATTATTGACCTAACAAGTACCTTAAACTTCAGTTCAAACCGAGTTTATTGTGAGTAAATCTTCTATTTCAAAAATTTTGTTGTGCATAGTAATTTGAATACAGTATTTAAATTGGGCGTGGCAAAAACTCAAGGCTGCTGTAATGCAGGTATTTTGAGGAAACGGATCGTGTCACAACATTTGCAAGATACTGACAATAAAATATAAATCATTCAGTCTCGAACAAATAATAATAAAAATGCACTTTTACTCCAAATAATAATAACTAGAAATACATTACTGTCGAGGCAATATGGTGGTGTAGTGATTAGCACGTCTGTCCCACAGCAAGAAGGTCCTGGGTTCGATCCTCAGACTGGTTGCTTCTGTGTTGAGTTTGTATGTTCTCCCCGTGCATGCGTGGGTTTCCTCAGGGCACTCCAGTTTCCTCCCACAATCCAAAAACATGCACAGTGGCTGTTCCAACTCATCTCTAATTGTCAGTTTGAATGGTTGTGTGAGTGTTGGCCCTGGATCTGGATGTACCCCAGAGTTGGCTGAGATGGGCACCAGCTTCCCCATGATCTTAATTCGGAT